>CM077165.1:155683535-156428773 GCA_039583875.1 Platanthera guangdongensis
CTTCATAATTTATTATATGCATTTTCCCCTTTTTCTTAATTTGACGTATTACAAATTGTGGAAAACAAGGTATTCAAACGTACTATTTAAAGTATCAAAGTTATCAGATATCTTATATTTTAAAATTTTAGTTGGCTCTGTGAATCATAATTTGATGTATTTATTTAACTTTAGCTTCAGTCTTTTATTCCTTATCTGCAGTTTAGTTATTTTGCTATTATGTACCAATTTTATTATTGTTACTTAATTTACTTCATATCACGAGTGTTGGCCAAACTTTTGAATTGTTGCTAATGTAGGTAGGGGTATTACAATTGGTATTGGAGCCTGATTTAGGATCCTTTGAACCTTAGAAATTCAAAGAGCCTTAAGATATCATCTGAACATTCATTCAACGCAATAGTCGTTAAGTTTAATCTTGTCCTTAGGATCTGAATATACACATTTAATATTTTTCACAGATTTTTTGTCCATCATGAAATTATCAGTGATGACCATTTCTCTTTACATCTTACATGCACCCCGCAGTAGTGACACAGGAAAACCTTCGCAACAAAATATAACGCATGAGATGGTTATGGAAGATACACCTACGGGGATTGCAGTTGACCTGCTAGGGAAATAACTCTATCCCCGATGAAATTCTGAAATACCTTACCCGCAGCGGCTCCGGTTCCAGCTCCTGCACCTGCTAGGCTGCTATTGTGGAGATTAGAATGAACTGCTACCTGAAAAACTTCAAAGAACTCTGCCCTTCCAGCTTCAATGGAGAATAAAATCCCATGGAGACAGAACATTGACTGTCTAAGACCAAATACTTAGTGAATGTGATGTAGTGCCGGGAGAATAATAAGAAGGTGCCTCTGGCGATTTTCCTTCTTGACGTAAAGCTAATCAATAGTGGAGTAGACACTTAGTTGATGATCTTGCAAGTAAGAATTTTTGGATTCCCTCCCTTCAAAGGCATTTATTTTTCTGAAGTAATGATAATGAGATCTCTCCTTATTATAAGCCGTACTATGTACATGATTACATGGGACGAATTTTCCACAACACTATCAAACTAGTTCACGCCTCCTTCGGAATATCGTACCCTCCGGGGGAAGTATCTCATACAGATAAAGGGAGATAAGACGGTTACGATTTATGAGCGGGAGTTTACTCATTTTTCCCATTATGTGGGCTCATATCTAGGGAGTGAGGAATATAGTATGCGGAAGTCAAAGTAGTTTGCAAGAAATACTGGTAGTTTGTGAGTTCCCTGATGTATTTCCAGAAGAGTTACATGGTGCCCCTCTTTATGTATTCCCAGAAGAATTACATGGTGCCCCTCCTATTAGAGGTTGATTTTCAAATCCACCTTATACTTGGATCTACACCAGTAGTCAAGGCCCTTAACCACATGGCTCCTAGAGAATTAGTTGAATTATAGATCCCGTTGCAGGAGTTGCTCAGTTTGGGATTTATCAAACTCAACACGTCATCGATTCTCTTTGTAAATAAGAAAGACGGAGGTTGTGCATAGATTACGACGAATTGAACTTTAGTTATTAAAGGCGCAAGGTGCACCATGGCGCAAAGGGGTCTTGGAGCCTAGACGCAAGACTCAAGGCGCAGGCGCGCACCTGGCGAAGACAAGACACAACTGCATTACAACAACAACACGCAAGCCTTTATCCCACTATAGTGGGGTCGACTATATGGATCTTTTGTCGACATTGTGCCCTATCTTTTGTCATAATCTCACTAAGTCACATCATGTCTTTCCTTACAGTTTCATTCCAAGTCTTATTGGTCTACCCCTCTCTCGTTTAACATGCCTAGTGAGTAGACTCTCACAAAGTCTAACAGGTGCCTCTAATGGTCTCCTTTGTACATGTCCAAACCATCTTAGACGAGCTTCTCGCATCTTCTCTGCAACTGGTGCTACCCCTGTCTTATCTCTGATACTTTCATTTCTAATTTTATCCAATCTCGTGTGTCCACACATCCACCTAAGCATTCTCATCTCCGCAACTCCCATTTTTTGCTCATGTACACAATTTACTGCCCAGCACTTAGAACCATAGAGCGTCGCGGGTCTAATTGCAGTACGATAAAACTTGCCCTTAAGTTTTAGTGGTACTTTACGATCACATAAGATCCCTAACGCGCCTCTCCACTTCAACCAACCCGCTTGGATTCTATGTGGCACAACCGCATTCATTTCAAAAAAAAATAAACATCAAACATCAGCTCATCTTCTTGATCAGATTTTTCATTTAGTCTATTCATTAATCATTCATTACTATTATTTATATCTATTAAAAAATAGAATTAATATGATCACTTGCATTTTATCTAAAGTATTAACACTCAATTATGTTTCACAAACAATAAATCATGAAAAAACATTGAGCTCTCACATTATTGTTTTTTTTCTTTTGGAAAAAAAAATTGTCACATATATTGCACCTAGACGTGCATTTATGCTTCAAAGGCGCAAAAAAGGAGCACGAAGGCGAAAGCCTCCGAGCCTGGAGCCTTAGGCGCACCTGAGGCGCGTTTTTAACAACATAGAATTGAACAAGCTTACTCTTAAGAATAAGTGTCATCTCCTAAGGATAGATGATTTGTTTGATCAACTTGAGTGGTCTTGCACATTTTTCAAATTAGATTTGAGACATGGCAATCAACAATTAAGAATCCATGATGTAGATGTTGAGAAGATAGATTTCAATACAATGTACAGGCACTACGAGTTTGTTGTCATGTGACTCATGTCGTCTGATTTGACCAATGCCCCGTCTGCCTTCCTGGATGGCTAATCTGATAAAGAGAGTATTACGGGCATTCCTGCATAGTTTTGTTATCGTCTTCATTGAAAATATCCTGATTTATTCAGAGTAAAGAAGAGCATTTTGTGCACAGCAGGAAAGTTCTGAATACTCTCAGGGAGAATTAGTTATAACAACAACACTCAAGCATATATCCCACTATAGTGGAGTTGGCTACATGGATCCTGTACAACCCCGTGTTCGCCGAGTGGGTCCACCAGGCAAGACGAGCAGACCAAGGCGACCTGTCCACGCCAGAACAGCATGCGGGCGGGTTCAAAACAGCCAGCTCGCTCCCGCCAAAGCTAGGCAAGCGAGCTACGCGAGCCAGCCCAACCGGCCCGCGTCCGCCAGGAGCTCGTCAAACCGAATCGGGTTTTTGTCGAACGGAGCTCGTCGTTCGTCGAGCAGGGCTCGGCGCTCGTCGAACAGAGCTCGGCGCTCGTCGAACGGAGCTCGTCGTTCGTCAAGTGGCCTCGCGAGTTAGAATCCTAGATTCATCGAACAAAGCTCGGCGAACTCAAGTATTCTAGAATTCCTTCTGCAGTACTAATAATCCTGAACCGCCACGGGCGAGTGAAGGTATCAGAGGGCTACTCGCCCAACTATTTTGTGAGACTTCATCCAGACTTTACCCCCGCTGGCGCCCTTCTGGATTTGGCGTGGAGTGATGTTGCTACACTCAACGCTCTCGACACCCTTCTGGCTTTGGCGTTGAGTGACGTTGCTCCACTCAACGCTCTCGACGCCCTTTTGGCTTTGGCGTTGAGTGATGTTGCCCCACTCAACGCTCTCGACGCCCTCCTGGCTTTGGCGTTGAGTGACGTTGCTCCACTCAACGCTCTCGGCGCCTTTCTGTCTTTGGCGTTGAGTGATGTTGCTCCACTCAACGCTCTCGACGCCCTTCTGGCTTTGGCGTTGAGTGATGATGCTTCACTCGCCCAGTCTCCTATGAGGTGTTTTTTTTTACCATTGCCAGAGGTGCGAATAGCTTAATAGAACTGCGAGGTTACGCTGTTAGCAGGCCCAGTTGGGCTGCACATAGCTGTTCAAAACAGCGAAAGTTAACTATTAGCAGGTCGTTTTCAGAAATCTAAAAATAAGACCTAAGGGACACCTCAGAAGACACGCTTATCACTGTTCAGATCTTCTTGCGCTTTCTGAGGTAGCCTTAACTCGATCATTGGCTAAGGAGGGAAAACGCTCTAAGATCTTCCGGGTGTGTGGTGGGACCTCCACGCCGAGCCCTTGGGTCAGTTTCCATTTTTTGTTGTTGTTTGGCTTGCAGGAGAGAAGTAGGTGCGCAATCACCCCTTTCCCAAGGGTGAACTCCACAAGAGACCGAATTCTCGGTTTCAACAGATCCTTTATTGCCATTGGGCCTTATCTTTTGTCATAATCTCACTAATGCCTAAGTAGATCATGTCTTTCCTTATAGTTTAATTCTAAGTCTTTATTGATTTACCCCTCCCTCGTTTAAAATGCCTAGTGACTAGACTCTCACAGCGCCTAACAAGTGCCTCTAATGGTCACCTTTAATTAGTTATATGCAAAAAAAAATTAAGTGTGATTTTTGGCTTTTAGAGATTGTCTTTTTGGGGCTTAATATCATTCAGAGAGGTCTCGTAGTTAATCCGAAGAAAATAGAAACAATTAGAAATTGGCCACGGCTGAAGGTAATGAAAAAAGTTCGCAGCTTACTTGACTTAGCAGATTATTACAAGAGATTTATTAAGGACTACTCAAAGATAGCTTAACCAATGATTACACGTATTAGAAAAGGTAAAACTGTTAGTTGAATAATTGAATGTGAGTTTGCTTTTAAAGAGCTGAAAAACCAGACTGATGACTACACCAATACTATGTCTACCTTCAAGTATAGAGGGCTTTCAAATCTATAGTGATGTTTCTGGTCAAGGCCTGGGTTGTGTACTTATGCATCATGGGAAAATCATAGCTTCCCCATCCGGACAATTGAAAGATAACAAGAATTATCTTAAAACTTAAATCTAGCAGCAATCATTCATAAACTGAAGAATTGAAGACACTACCTCTATGGAGCATATTATGAAATCTTTACAAATTACAAGAGTCTCAAGTATATTTTTGAGAAACGAAAACTCTAGATGAAGTAGTAAAGATGGTTGGAGTTTTGTTAGGCTATGTGGGAGTAGATTCTCTTAGTAGAGGAAGTTCGAGTTATTGCCTCATTTCTCATTAGGAGGATTTGGTGTATGCTTTAGAGAGACTGGAGATTAGTGTGATATTGTGTGATGCCAAAGAAAGTAGTGCAATCAAAAAGTAGAGAGAATGCCCACAAAATAGCATTAACTGAGAATAAACATACAAAATATAATTCGGAGACAAGCTCCAGCAACCCCTTCGAGGTTGGATCCTCCAAATAGCCTTCTCTCAAATGAGAGCCCAAAAGAACTAATGATCCAAGATTTAAAAAAATAACCCACATTACCCCCCCCCCCCCCAAACAGCCCAAGGAGGACACACATAATAAGAAAGTACAACTAATATTAATTAATATAATTAATTAGATCAATATCAATGAGGAGCAATTAATTAACATTGGCCACTTATTTAATACTAACAATTATATTAATATTATTATTAATTAATAATAAATTCCAACAAGAATGTATCAAGGAGGCTTCCATATGTGAGAATCAATGGTCCCAATGAGGGGGATTTGCTTGGGTGAATGCGTGCGTAACGTAACATTGTCCTTGAAAATCGACCTTGCCCTCAAAGTCGAGCTGCAAATATTTTATCTGGATCTTTAATAATCATTTGGCGCTCCATGATGAAGAGAGAAAAAATATAAAATTGACAGCTATGTGGTGGCTTGTAAGGGAGGGCAACCATATAAACCTGATGAGCGGAGGGGGGGGGGGGGGGGGGGGGGGGGGGGGGTCTTGAGAAAAAAGGAGAATGGTGCAGCATTGGTGAGAAAATAAAAGAAAAATGAAAATGAGAGGGTGCAATATTGAGTGAGAAAGAGAAGCCAAAGAAAAACAAGACCGAAGGATGATACGTGTAGGGAAGGCGGGGGATGAGAGAGAGAGAGCGCCATAGGGTTCTCGATCTTCGATTCAATTCATCCAAGCAAAACCTCTTTAAAACTGTAAGAATAGAGAGACCTAAAACCTTGTATATACTTCTTGAATGAATAATTACAAGTATGAATACATTTATATAGGAAGAGAGGGAGAAGAGAAGATCCCAATCCAAGATGTGGGACAAATACAAGAAACAAAAGGGTCTCTTAAATGGGCCTTTACAAGGGCTTTTCTAACACTCCCCCGCAAGCTGGAGCGTACAAGTCGTAGGCGCCAAGCTTGGATAAAAATTGGTAGTATAACGGCCGGGAGAGAGCTTTGGTCAGGATATCAACAACTTGATTTGTAGCAGAAATATGCTCCAGATCTACCGTCTTTGTCCGTACTTTTTCCCGAATAAAGTGGCAGTCAACTTCAATATGCTTTGTGCGTTCGTGAAATACCGGGTTCTTGACAATATGTATTGCTGCTTGACTATCACAAAATAGGGTCGCCGGTGATGAGAGACAAACACCCAAGTCTCCCAGAAGGCTCTCAAGCCATGTTAACTCGGACACTACAACAGCCATGACCCGGTACTCAGCTTTAGCAGAAAAGCGAGCAACCACATTCCGTTTCTTGCTACACCAGGTTATGAGATGACCACTGAAGTAGGTACAGAAACCAAATGTAGAGCGCTTATCATCAATGGATCCTGCATAGTCAGCGTTCGAGTATGCAACAAGAGATAGTGATGTGGATGGCTTGTACACAAGCCCTTGTCCTGGAGCGTTCTTGAGATACCGAAGAATGCGCTCGACAGCTTGAAGATGAGATGTCCTAGGTGTACAATCTCGTATTCGCGAAAAGTGGACCCTAAATGAGGCGTGCTTAGTTTTTAAGCTTTTTGAGTATTTTGAACTCTCGATGACCAATTTTGGCTCTAGCTTGGAAATCTACTAGTAGGGGAGGAGAAATCGGCCTCCCCCAACGGCCCCTTAGTTGGAGTGTGAGAGCGGCAGGTTGGAAGGCACCCGCCCGGGCCGATTGGGTGTGGAGACAGGATCAGCAGGCCCTCCCCCTCCCCCCTTTTCCCCTTAGGTCGGCGAGACCAGCCCCGAGCCCGGCGGGTAGGCCGGGCGAGACCGGCCCCCAGGCCGGGTCTCGCCCCGCCCCGCGGGCGGCCGGGCGAGACCGGCCCCCAGGCCGGGTCTCGCCCAGCCCGGCGGGTAGGCCGGGCGAGACCGGCCCCCAGGCCGGGTCTCGCCCCGCCCCGCGGGTGGGCCGGGCGAGACCGGCCCCCGGGCCGGGTCTCGCCCCGCCCGGCGGGTGGGCCGGGCGAGACCGGCCCCCGGGCCGGGTCTCGCCCCGCCCCGCGGGCAGCCAGGCGAGACCGGCCCCCAGGCTGGGTCTCGCCCAGCCCGGCGGGTAGGCCGGGCGAGACCGGCCCCCAGGCCGGGTCTCGCCCCGTCCCGCGAGCAGCCAGGCGAGACCGGCCCCCAGACCGGGTCTCGCCCAGCCCGACGGGTAGGCCGGGCGAGACTGGCCCCCAGGCCAGGTCTCGCCCCATCCCGCAGGGTGGGTCCCCTATTTGCTTTAGATAACGCGTTTTTCCTTCTCTACCCCCCGGCGTGGCGGGTTCCTATTGGCCCGAGGCCTTTTGGCCGTGGGGGTATTTTGGTCATTTTTGGCCCATGAGATTTGGAAAACTATAAATAGACCCCCTTGGGTGCCTTGGAGAGGATCCTTTTCTGAGTTCTCCTCCCTTAGCTTCTTCTCGGTAGAGTTGAGAGAGCTCTTCAAGGCACCCTAGCTCGAGCATTGGCTAGGGAGGGGAAGTGCTCAGGTAGCCTTCCGGGTGTGAGGTGGGACCTCCGCGCTAGAGCCGAGGGTCTGTTCATAGTCTCCTAAGTCTCCGGTCCGTGACGTTCTCTCGAGTGTAGTAGGTGTGAGGTCACCCCTTTCAGGGACCTCGAACTCCACAGAGGTCAATTTTGGCTTCAACACTAGGAGCATGCATAAATCGACTCACGACTCCTACGACAAAGGAGATGTCTGGTCGAGTAACTGTAATGTAGATCAGTTTCCCAACCATGTGTCTGTAGTATTCCGGATTCGTAAGCAGTTTATCGGAGTTAGAGCTATGGGCCGAGAGCCTGTGATTAACCTCCATTGGAGTATCCGTAGGTTTGCATCTTGAATAACCAGCATCATGAAGGAGGTTCATACAATACTTCCTTTGGGATAATACAAGACCATCAGGCTGTCGTGCAACCTCAAGCCCGAGAAAATACCGTAGGTTACCAAGATCTTTGGTCTGAAAGGCGGAGTTCAACTGTTGCTTGGTATGTTGTATCTCTGTAGTATCGTCGCCAGTAATGAGGATATCGTCAACATAGACAAGTAGAATCACAGTTCCGGTTGGCCGGTGTCGAGTGAAGAGGAGAAGTCGGCCGAGCTCCTAGTGAAGCAAATATCGCGGACTACCTTGCTGAATTTGTCAAACCAAGCGCGCGGGGACTGTTTGAGACCATAAATAGATTTTCGAAGATGACAAACCCGAGAGTCCCCCGTGGTCTCAAACCCGGGAGGTTGATGCATATAAACAGTCTCCTGTAGATCACCATTAAGAAAGACGTTCTTAACATCCAGCTGATAAAGAGGCCAATGACGGTGAACAGCCAAGGATAGAAGAACTCGGACTGTGTTCAATTTGGCAACTGGAGAGAAAGTTTCCTCATAATCAAGGTCGTGTTGCTGAGTAAAACCCCAGACCGCGAGGCGGGCCTTCAGACGCTCAACAGTCCCATCCGCGGTATGTTTAACAACAAAGACCCACTTGCAGCTGACACGGTGTTGGCCTGCAGGAAGGGGAACCAGATCCCCAAGTCTGGTTAGCCCAAAGAGCCCTCATTTCATCCTCCATGGTCGTCCGCCACCCCGGGTGTTGAAGCGCCTCCTGCACAGTATTAGGAATAGAAATTGAGGAAAGTGAAGTGGCAATGACGTAGAGAGGTGGAGCGAGCCGGTGGAGAGAAACGTAGTTGGCCAGGGGATGGGCCGTAGAAGCAGGAGGCGGATCTGCCGGTCCCGGAGTGTCACTGGGAGCAGGGAGCTGGGGCAGGGAACCATCCTTGGAGCCGCGACGGGTATAGACACGAATAACGGGCGGAGGGACTTTGGGAGCAGGAATAGAGGTGTAGGGAGAGGGCAGAAAGGAGGGCGCTATAGGAACGGCAGGTCGGGGCAGAGCAGGAGAGGAAATCGAGGAGGAGGAAGGTAAGTGAAAGGGCTGATCTTCGCAGAAGGTGACATCCGCGGAGACAACCATCTTGCCATCGGAAGGAGAGTAGCAAACATATCCCTTTTGAGTACGGGAGTACCCAACAAACATATATTTGACCGCACAAGGAGCCAGTTTGTCGGAGGGAGGTCCAAGAAGATGAACATAACAAACGCAGCCAAAGACACGTGGGGGGAGAGAGGTTGGGTTGGTAGTAGGATAGAGGAGTTAGATAGGAATGACAAAATCAAGAACAGAAGAAGGGAGGCGGTTAATGAGATGACAGGCTGTGGAGACTGCGAAATTCCAATATTCGATTGGAACCTGCATTTGAAACATGAGGGAGCGAGCAACATCGAGTAAATGACGATTCTTCCGTTCGGCCACCCCGTTTTGTTGAGGGGTATAGGCACACGAAGTTTGATGGAAGATGCCAAATTCGATGCAGATGGTGGAGAAGGTGCGTCATGTATATTCGTGAGCATTATCAGTGCGGAGGATTTTGAGTGGGGTGGCGAACTACGTACGTACCTCAGTTACGAAGGCACGAAAGACAGATGTAAGTTCAGTACGATCATGCATTAAATGTAGTCATGTAGTACGCGAGTAGTCATCGATAAAAGTGACAAAATAGCGAAAACCATAAATACTATGGACCTTATAAGGGCCCCATACATCAGAATGCACTAAGGATAATGGAGTACTACTCCGGGTACATGCAGGGGGAAAGACAGAACGATGGTGTTTGCCATAGATACAAGATTCACAAGAGAACTCCCGTCATGGAACATCAGAAAGAGCCCGCTTGAGAATCGAAAGAGGAGCATGCCCAAGACGACGATGCCAATCAACAGTAGAGACGGCGGATAGAAGAGTGGGTTGGGTATCCAAGATGTAAAGCTCATTCACTAGCTGCCCCCTACATGTTGGTCATGGCGTCGCCTAGGCGACGCCTAGGCGTCCAAGCGCTCAAATATGTTTAAGGCGTTGGACGCATTATAATAAATATTTTTTTAAAAAAAATTGAATAGACTGCGGTTTTTATAAAAACCGCAGTCTAAAGTTATTAAAAAAATAATAAAAAAAAAAATTTAAATTTTTTTAAATGACTTTAAACTGCGGTTTTTATAAAAAGCCGCTGTCAAAAGTCATTTAAAAAATAAAAATTAATTTTTTTTAAAAAAAATTAAAAAAAAAATTTATACCTTACGCAGAAAAGGTCGCAACCGAGGCGGAGGAGCAGCTGAGGACACCCTGTAGCTGATGGAGTTGGGTGCGGAGCTCATCAATATTGTGTCGGGTAATGGAGGCCGGATCATGGGCGGGAGCCCCAGGGGAAGCAGGAGCAGTATAGGAAGTGGCAGCGAGGTGGGGAGGGAACTCATGCTTGCTGTAACAGGTGGCCTCAAGGTGGACACCCCGGCCACAATATGTGCATTTGAGAGACGAGTGTCCACCACGTCCGCGTCCCCGAGACGGAGGTCTGCCCCCCCCCCCCCCCCCCCCCCCCGAGTGGAAGAGCCACGAGCAGGAGGGGGTTTGGAAGGAGAGGTTGTTGAGGAAGAGCAGGGGCAAAGTTGGGAGGGGCCTCCGTAGGAGGCGTAACCCGAAGTAGCATGGAGCAGACGTCGGACAGTGACGGAGTCGTCGTGGAAGAGAGGATCTGGGCCCGAACACTATGCAGGTGGGGCGGAACGCGGGACATCATCATCGCTATGGTAACCGCCTCTTTCTGGGCCCGTTGAGTAGCAAGATCCGTTGTAGGAGGCTGATGTTGAATCCAAGCCTCGACTAGGGTCTTGGCCTGGGCAACAAAAGAAATCATGTCGCCGGGAGCACTTGGAGCAAGATTCTGAAGGTTGGAGAT
Organism: Platanthera guangdongensis; assembly: GCA_039583875.1. Taxonomy (NCBI): domain Eukaryota; kingdom Viridiplantae; phylum Streptophyta; class Magnoliopsida; order Asparagales; family Orchidaceae; genus Platanthera; species Platanthera guangdongensis. The sequence continues at coordinate 155,694,552 of CM077165.1, forward strand.
AATATCATAGAGGTGCTGAAGACTGTTTTGCCCATAGTAAAAAGAGTGTAGCTCCTCTCACATTGTCTTAGCCGTATCATGATACATGACCATCCGGTAGGGTTCAGTGTCCATGGAGTTGAGGAGCCAAGACTGGACCCGACCGCCATCACGAAGCCAATCATCGGTGGGAGCAACAGGAGTAGCCCGAGACAGGTGGTGGAGAAGACCCTTCGTCTGCAGAACACGACGAACAGAGTGAACCCATTGGACAAAATTGCGTTTGCCAGTCAGAGAGATGGTAGTAATCCGCAGTTCAACACGGAGGTCAGAAGCCGGAGGTGCCTCACGGGCTGGCAGAGCAGAAGTAGCAGCGGATGCGTCAGAAGCCATGTGGCTAATAGACGAGGCCGGTTGGCAAGAGGAGAAGTCGCGCGGCTAGCAGAAGGAAGAAGCCGGGCGGCTTGGCAAGGAAGGTCGGGCGGCTTGGCAAGGAAGGCCGAGCGGCTGGGAAGAGAAGGCGGCCAAGCAAGTCGCGACCGGATGCAACGAAGAGGAGAGGAGAAACCGCTAGCGACAAGGAAAGTCGCTAGCGAGTAGCAGCTGGCGAGTAGGGAAGAAGGTCGCACGGTCAAGGGAGAACGACCAGCGACAAAGAAAGTCACAACCACAATGCGGCTAAGGGAGAATGAAAGAGGCTGCGACAAGAAAGCGCAGCGACTAGCAGGGCGTGGGTGGGGCGGGAAGGCCGCACGGTCAAGGGAATTCAACCAGCGACCAGGAAGGTCGCGACCAAGATGCAGCTAAGGGAGAAGGAGAGGCCACAAGCAACTTGACAGGTCGCTGCGATGAGAGGGGAGAAGGAAAAGAGGGAAGTCCGCACGATCAAGTGGAGTTCACCAGCGGCAGGGAGAGAGACCGCGACCTAAATGCGGACAGAAACAAGAACTGAGGAAGGGGAGGAACCCGCAGCAGCTAGAGAGAAACCGCAAAAAATGGGAAGGGAGAGGCCGTGCGGAAAACAGGGGCAAGAGGCCGCGCGGTCAGGGAAGAAGCCGAGCCGGAGAGAAAAAGGTAGAGGTGGACCCCACGTGAGAGAAGGTTATAAAAGAGGGAGAGATTGGAAGAGGAGGAGGTCACAACAGAAGGGGAGGTAGAGGAACAGCGGGTAGAGAAAAACTAGTCGCCCGATACCGCGGCTAAGCAGGAGAAGAACAGGTCGCGCGGTCAGCCGGGTGACCAGGCGGTTTGCACACAGACAAGCCGGCTAGAAAGAGACTGGTGGCTCCGATACCATGTAAGAATAGAGAGACCTCCAACCTTGTATATACTTCTTGAATGAATAATTACAAGTATGAATACATTTATATAGGAAGAGAGGGAGAAGAGAAGATCACAATCCAAGATGTGGGACAAATACAAGAAACAAAAGGGCCTCTTAAATGGGCCTTTACAAGGGCTTTTCTAACAAAAACAAACCACCACTATTTTGGATAAGGTCACCTCCCGATGAGCTTACGTTAGCTTGCATCTTAACATGGGAAACAAGGTAGGTTAGTGGTATTATGTTATGGCCCCGAACGAGTTGCGGTTCCGAGGATTCAAGTACACCAGAAGACCCAAAGGAGCGCCGGATAAAGACCGGGCTGAACCATCCGGTTCAGCCCGCAATTAATCAACAAGAGGAAGGAGGGCTGAACCACACCGGTTCAGCCCTCATTGGGGCCGGCCGGCCCTAGGGAAAAGGGGGTCCATAAATACCCCTTTTCCCCCCTCTCCAAGGCATGCAAATTATCATTCAGGTATTTCCCTTCTTCTTGGGCTGAACCACACCGGTTCAGCCCTCATTGGGGCCGGCCGGCCCTAGGGAAAAGGGGGTCCATAAATACCCCTTTTCCCCCCTCTCCAAGGCATGCAAATTATCATTCAGGTATTTCCCTTCTTCTTCCTTGAAACCCTAGCCGTTTTTCCTTTTCCTAGTTCCTTCTTGCTTAGAACCCTAGCTTTAGCATAACATTTGGTATCAGAGCATCCGTCCTGCGACCATGGTGACGCGTACGGAGGCAGAGACGGCGCGTTTGGCCGCCATCGAGGAGAACTACGCTGCGTTGACGGATTCCGTGGCGGCAATCGAAGCAAACATGAAGGATTCGCAACAACACTTGGAGGAACGCCTCGATGAGAAGATGGAGGAGTTGAAATCCCTCCTCTTGCAAAATCTGAAGGGAAAAGCCGTAAACGCCGGATCGGACACAGAGGCGACCAATCTCCCTAACGGAGGAAGCACGGGGTGCGGGAGTCACGGAGTCGGGACGGCGAGCGCGTCGGGACCCGGATTCGGCGCGGGAATCGCGCCCGATATCGCGCGCGGGCCTCCGCTTCCGTCCCGCTCCAGCGGATTGACGGGCGGATATCCCGATCCGGGCGGATGGAGCAGCGGGGGGCTCGGCGGAGGTGCGGCTTCCTCCGGGATGCCGGAACAGTCCCGGACTGGACCCAGTCGAGCGACGGAGGCTGCGGGAGGGCCCTGGGGGCCGGGCGGAGGTGCGGCTGCTACGTGGGGGTTCGAACAGCCCCTGCCGGCTCACGGTGGACTGCTGCGGCAAGGAGGAGGTCCCGGACAGCATCCCGGACAAGCATGGAGGCCACAACATCAAGGATTTGGGGTGTTTCGCCCCACCGGAGCAAATGCGGTTCCTCTCGGGGGCACAACGGCGAATTTCCCGCCCCCACCAGCAACTTTTCCTATCGGGGGATACGGTCCGGCCACTATGGGACCGGGAAGGAATCCGGGGTGGAATCAGGGAGGGATCCAAGGAGATTTTGGGCAACCCGGAGGGGTGGGGCCAGACGGTGGCGGTTTTGGAGGGGCTTATCAGAGACCATACATGCAACCCAAGCTGACACGGATGAATTTTCCTAAGTTCCGGGGAGGGGACGCCCTGGAGTGGATACAAAAGACAGAGCTGTTTTTCAAATACCAGGAGATTCCCGAGGGTCAGTGGGTACAACTGGCAGCCTTCCATCTGGAGGAGGACGCGTATCAGTGGACGCAATGGTTTTTGCGGGGACGCACTTTTGCCCCGTGGCCGGAGTTCATCGAGGCCTTCTCGGCTCGTTTTGGGCCTCTGGAGTACGAGGATGTGGAAGCCACCCTTCAAAAACTGCGGCAGAGGGGGACCGTCACGGAGTATCGGACGGAGTTCGAGAGGTTAGCAAACCGTGTCGCATGGGGGGAGCAGACCTTGTTGAGTTGCTTCATCTCAGGGTTGAAGGACCACTTACGAGACGAGGTCCACGCATACTTACCGCGCAGTCTGAGTCATGCCATTAGCATCGCCCGGATACAGGAGGAGCGCTACAACAGGCAGCGGAGCCGGATGACGACCAAGCCACCCGCGGCTTCCGCGGCGGTACGACGCGAGCCGCCACCGGCCATACGGCCGACAGTGACCAGGTTGACATGGCCAGAGATGCAGGCCAGGAGGGAGAAAGGGCTGTGCTTTAATTGCGATGAGAAGTACACCAAGGGACACGCCTGCCAGAAGGTCCAGGTGTTTATGCTACGGGAGGAGGATGACGAGGAGGATCATCCGGGGGAAGCCGACGTGGAGGATCTGGATTTGGCAGAGTTCGGGGTTTCCTTGCAGGCCATGGAGGGGTGCACCGCCCCGGTGACGCTTCGTTTCACAGGCATGGTGGGCAGGGAGCGTGTGACCATCCTGGTGGATAGTGGGAGCACCCACAATTTCATCAACCCGGCAGTTGCTTCAAAGGTGGGACAGACGATCGACAGGGAGACGGCCTTTCAGGTTATGGTGGCAGATGGGAGCAAGCTGAGATGCGAGGGGGTGATGAAGGGGGTGGAGATCCGCGTGCAGAGCTATTTGTGCCACACGGATATGTACTTACTTCCGATTCGGGGTTCGGACATGGTGTTGGGGGTCCAATGGTTACGGCAATTACAGAGGGTGACCACCGATTGGGTTCGGCTGACGATGGAGTTTACACAGCAGGGGAAGGACTATTGCTTGCAGGGCATTCGGTCTTCGCCTCTGAAAGAGATTTCCGTGCGGAGCTTGCAGCGATTGGAGGAGCAGGGATCACCTATGGCCATGGTCGTCGGGGTGGAGGCCGGGGCCCCAGATCCACCTGACATCCCAGAGAGAATACAGGTACTGTTGTCACAATTCCGAGATGTTTTCCAAGAACCACGGGGACTTCCGCCGCCCAGATTCAGGGATCATAGCATACAGACGAAGGAAGGGGCTGCTCCCCCGAACGTCCGTCCCTACCGGTACCCATACATTCAGAAGGCGGAGATCGAGAAAAGTGTGAAGGAAATGCTGTCTACCGGCATCATACGTCCAAGCACCAGTGCCTTCTCCTCACCCATCATCCTGGTGAAGAAGAAGGATGGTTCTTGGCGTTTCTGCGTGGATTACCGCAACTTGAATGCTTCAACAATTAAGGATAAGTTTCCGATACCGATGATAGAGGAGCTATTGGACGAGCTGCATGGGGCGAGTTTGTTTACTAAGCTGGACCTCCGATCCGGTTACCACCAGATCAGAATGAAGACTGAAGACATCCACAAGACGGCGTTTCGCACACACGATGGGCATTACGAGTTCCTGGTGATGCCTTTTGGGCTCTCCAATGCCCCATCGACCTTTCAGGCCGTGATGAACGAGACCTTTCGGCCCCTCCTACGGCGATCGGTTCTCATTTTCTTCGATGACATACTGATATATAGTCGGACATGGGAGGAGCATGTTGAGCATGTGGCGCAAGTTCTTACCATTCTGCGGCAGCATCAGTTTTATGCCAAACTCTCAAAGTGCTCGTTTGGTCAGTCAGAGGTGGAATACTTGGGGCATCTGGTTTCGGCTCAGGGGGTCAGAGCAGACCCAAAGAAGATCGAGAGCATGGTGGAGTGGCCGCGGCCGACCAGCGTGCGGACGCTTCGAGGCTTCTTGGGTCTCACGGGATACTATCGGAGATTTGTGAAGGACTATGGTAAGCTGGCGCGGCCACTGACTCAGCTACTCCACAAGGAGTCCTTTTCTTGGCACGACGAAGCGGAACAGGCCTTTAGCACCCTCAAGGAGGCCATGACGACCACGCCAGTGCTCGCACTACCGGATTTCACCAAGGAGTTCGTGGTCGAGACGGACGCCTCCGGAGTGGGTATCGGGGCAGTTTTGATGCAGGAGGGACGGCCGTTAGCTTACTTCAGCAAGGCGCTGGCACCACGGACGCTCGGTCTTTCCACTTACGAGAAGGAGATGCTCGTTATCTTACATGCAGTGACCTTGTGGCGCCCTTATCTGCTTGGTCATCATTTTAAAGTGCGCACGGACCATCAGAGCCTGAAGCACTTCCTGGATCAGCGGTTGGCCTCTCCCCTCCAGCAAAAGTGGTTGACGAAATTGCTGGGATATGACTATGAGATCGTATATAAGCAGGGCAAGGAGAATTTGGTAGCCGACGCCCTATCCCGCCTTCCTGACAGTACTTCCTTCCTTCTCTCGGGGCCGTTGATTGAATCCTTGGATGACATCCAGAGAGAGATAGCCTCCGACCCCGAGCTACAACCTATAGTGAAGGCCTTGTCTCAGGGTCAGCCTACACCGCCAGGATACCAGCTAGTGGGGGGGCATTTGTATTACCACGGGCGGGTGGTCATCCCGGCCTCCTCCCCTTGGAAGGAGATCATGTTACAGGAGTTCCACTCGTCTCCGGCCGGAGGCCATGCCGGAGTACTTCGCACTTTACAGCGGCTTCGGGCCAACGTCTTTTGGAAGGGATTACGCAGGGACACTCAGCGTTTTGTGCAGCAGTGCGATATGTGCCAGCGACAGAAGTATGAGACGTCTTCACCAGCCGGATTGCTCACACCTCTGGAGATTCCCCAACAGATATGGGAGACGGTCTCAATGGATTTTATTGAGGGCTTGCCCCGGTCCCAAAGCAAGTCCGTGATTTTGGTCATAGTGGATAAGTTGTCCAAGTACGGCCATTTCCTCGCTCTCAGCCATCCCTACACTGCGGAGACCGTCGCCGATCTCTTTGCCCGGGAGATAGTGCGCCTTCATGGTCTTCCGAGCTCCATCATTTCGGACCGCGATCCTACCTTCGTCAGCAAATTTTGGCAGGAACTTTTCAGGTTGCAAGGCACCAAGTTACGCATGAGCACGGCAAATCATCCGCAAACTGACGGCCAGACAGAGGTGCTGAATCGGGGGGTCGAGACATATCTTCGTTGTTTCGTCATGGATGAGCCTCGCACATGGACGCGGTGGTTACACTGGGCGGAGTACTGCTACAATACGTCCTATCACACGGCCAGTCGGATCACTCCCTTTGAGGCGGTCTACGGGCGTCCACCACCTACTCTGCGCTCGTATGAACCAGGCAGCACTGCCCTACCGGCCGTGGACCGAGCTTTACGCGACCGGGATCAGACCTTGGCTCTCTTGCGGGACAATCTACGGGTTGCTCAGGACCGGATGAAGTTGCAGGCCGATAAGCACCGGACAGAACGGACCTTTCAGGTAGGGGACGAGGTCTTTCTCCGACTACAGCCTTACAGACAGCTTTCGGTTGCTCGCCGATCCAATCAGAAGCTAGCTCCTCGGTTCTATGGGCCGTTTCGCATCACTCGACGGGTGGGTCCGGTTGCTTACACGCTTGCCCTCCCTGAGGGCTCTCGTCTCCATCCCACCTTCCATGTCTCACTGCTGAAGAAGAAATTGGGAGCGACAGCCACCGTGCTCCCCTCTCTGCCCGAGGCTACTACCACGGGCGAGCTGCGCCCCAGCCCCGAGGATGTTCTGCTGACCCGGTGGAAGAAACACGACACGGAGTACCGTTCAGAGATTCTGGTCAAGTGGAAGGATCTGTCTGCCGCACACAACACGTGGGTGGATTTCTTGGAGTTCCGGGAGTTATTTCCAGACTTCCAGCTTGAGGACAAGCTGCCTCTTGATGGGGAGGGGAATGTTATGGCCCCGAACGAGTTGCGGTTCCGAGGATTCAAGTACACCAGAAGACCCAAAGGAGCGCCGGATAAAGACCGGGCTGAACCATCCGGTTCAGCCCGCAATTAATCAACAAGAGGAAGGAGGGCTGAACCACACCGGTTCAGCCCTCATTGGGGCCGGCCGGCCCTAGGGAAAAGGGGGTCCATAAATACCCCTTTTCCCCCCTCTCCAAGGCATGCAAATTATCATTCAGGTATTTCCCTTCTTCTTCCTTGAAACCCTAGCCGTTTTTCCTTTTCCTAGTTCCTTCTTGCTTAGAACCCTAGCTTTAGCATAACATATTAAAGAAGTAATTGTTTGGGGAAGAAATGAGAGAAATGGTAAAGGGGGGAACTGGAAAAGATTAGTAGGAGCGCGTGGGAGAGGGGAAACCTGATAAAAAAACAGGAAGGTGTGGAGGCCGCAATTGGGAAGAAAAAAAGGATTGGCAGGTGGGGGACTCATGGAGGAAAAGGATAGCAAATAAACATTAAAAGGATACATTGGCTGGGTTTGGCTTTTAGTGGGAGAGGGGGAGAAATATTGGCAGCTTGCGTGGAGGCAATGTGGGGCTCCGTTCAGGTGGGGTGCAAGAAGCGTGGGAAAGAAACTTGGCAAGAGCAGCTTTTTCTTTGTCGTGATCCACAATACTGGTAGAGAAAAAGCCGGGGAGGGCTCGAGGGACTGTTTCATGCTGGCAAAGAAAAAGTTGTGTCGAGTATATGTCGGAAGGCCACGGTTTCGATGGACGACGTCAAAATGGGCGACGACAAGGATCAGATGCACTGGGAGGGACCGTGCGACGATGGAACACTGGGGGTGTGGTTGCAATGTTATTAAAGACGCGCCTTAAACGCACATAAGGCTCAAGGCTCACGAGGCTCAGAGGTTTGAGCCTCCGTGCGCCTTATTTGCGCCTTTTGAGTATAAAAGACGTGTTTGGGTGAGATTTTTGTTGTAATTTTTTTTTCAAAAATTACAAAAGAAATAATGTAAAAACTCAATAATTTTTTATTTATATAGTGTTTGTAAAAGATAATTGTGCGTTGAGATTAAGATATGATGCAAGTAACCACATTGATTCTATTTTTTAAGAGATAAAAACAATAGTAATGAATGATTAATAAGTAGCTAGATAAGAATTTGACTTAAAAGCTAAAATGATGTTTGATGTTAATTATTTCAAATGGATATGGTTGCGCCTTACCTTCGTCAGGCGTGCGCCTGCGCATTGAGCTTTGCACCTAGGCTCTAAGATTCATTTGTGCCTAGGTGCGCCTTGCGCCTTTAATAACCAAGTGTGGTTGCGATGAGAGGAGTCGATTGACGTCGAAGCGAGATTGGAAGGCCAACACAGCGTGACCGGGTGTGCATGTTCCTTCCTCCAACTAACGGTTTAGAACAGGGAAAACACCGACAGGATGGGTGACGATGGCAGAGATGCCGGCCTGGAAGCACGAAGACATTGGCCGGTCGAGCAATGAGGATGGGGTCAGCTCGTGCGTGTCAGTATCTGAGCCCGTCAGGGAGATGTTGATGTAGCTTGGCAGCGACATCATTTGAAGAGGAATTTGCGTCGATGGTATGGGATTCGTGGGTAGATGCCTGGTTGCAGGTTGCTCGACAATGGAGGCGCTCGAAGGGAAGTTGGGGCGGGATGCTCGACGATGACGACGCCGAAAGGGGAAGTTGGGTCGGGCTGCTCGACGTTGAAAGGGGAGGGAGCATCCTCTTGTGGTTCTCCGGCGAGGCCTGGCTGGCGGAGTGCTATAGTAGATTCCTCCTTTCTGCGTCTGACGTTGGCGAGGTGCTTGACAAGGAGGGCACTCATTGCTCGGAGCTCGTTGCGGATGTCGTGGATGAGGTCGAGGGAGAGCACAGTGCTCGTTTCCAACGGTTGTAAGGGAAGCGCGTGGAATTCAATAGGTCGGACCATGGATGCCAAGCAGAAAGTAGTGTGATCAAGAAGTAGAGAGAACGAACACAAAATTGTATTAACTTAGAATAAGCACCGACCAACTCTCGGAGGTTGGGTCCTCTAAAGAGCCTTCTCTCAAATGAGAGCTCAAAAGAACTAATGGTCCAAGATAAAAAAAATAATAATTTGCATAGCCCTCCCTCTTATATAGATGAGAAGGCACACAAAATAAGAAAGTACAACTAATATTAATTAAAATAATTAATTAAATCAATATTAATTCAGAGTAACAAATCAACATCAACCAATTAATTAATACTAATTAATTAATACTAACTATTATACAACGTGGTACGAACCCGGGGAGGGGGTGGGAAATTCGGTCGGCAAGGGGGAAGGAGGATGGGAGAGAGAGAGAGGAAGAGAGGAGGGATTAGGGTTTATAGGAGAGAGAAAACACACATTCATTCCCGGATGAAAATAATACAGGGCTTTACGCGTCCTCTTATAGCGATGAGGAATGAATACAATAGAAAATTCTGAAATTAGAAAGTACGGAATTACTAAAAATGTCTCAAGCAAACAAGGTAACAAATAACGTCTCAAGCAAACGAAGCAACCAATAAATTATTAATTATCTTCCGCGGGAATGGGGGGGCCATCCGATATACGCGCTCGGCGCGTGTAAACTTTTCAAGGAGGCTCATCGTCGCGTAGCTCCGTAACAATGTCGTCATCTGGAAAATGTGTCGTGTCCTCAAGACAGTAGTCGGGAAACTGGCGGTGGAAATCATCCCGGGGCAGCCACGTTGCGTCTGAGTCGGGCCGACCGGTCCAAGCCACAAGGACCTCCTCCGATGTACGGTCCCCTGGGATGCAGCATCTCTGATCGAGGATCGAGGTGGGGTAGTAGGGTGCCTCTCCTGCGAGGTCGAGGTCGGCCGAAATGTGATCTGTGGGGGCGTGTTCGTCCACCACGCATCGTAGCTGCGAGACATGGAAGCTCGGATAAATGCAACTCCCGGCTGGAAGGCGAAAGGCGACCTCCCCCATGCGGGCGAGGACCTCGAAAGGCCCGAAGAAACGAGGTGCCAGTTTCGGACAAGGTCGGTGGGCCACCGTAAGCTGTCGGTAGGGGTGGAGTTTGACAAAAACCTTCTCTCCTACCTCGAAGGAGAGGTCCCGACGTTTCCTGTTGGCGAAGGAACCCATCTTCTATTGGGCCCAACATAAGCGGTGCTTCAATTGATCCAAAATGGTTTCCCTGTCACTGAGAGCGGTGGTCAAGCTCTCCACCTGGCACTCCCCTGGAAGGTGGCAGACAATAGACGGAGGAGGATGGCCGTAAATGGCCTCGAATGGTGTAGTGTCGACCGCCTGATGGTGGGCGGTAGTGTACGAGTATTCGGCCCACCCGAGCCACTTGGCCCAACTGCGAGGTTGCTCCCCCACGAAGCAGCGGAGGCACGTCTCCAGACACCGGTTGAGGACCTCTGATTGGTCGTCTGTTTGTGGATGGTATGTCGTGCTCATGCGGAGATGGGTGCCCTGTAAGCGGAACGTGGTCCAAAAAGTACTCAGGAAGGGCGGATCGCGGTCGATCACAATCGACCGAGGAAACCCGTGGAGGCGCACGACCCCCTGGATGAAGCTGTCGGCAACTGTGGCAGTCGTGTATGAGTGGCGGAGGGGAATGAAATGAGCATACTTTGAGAGTCGGTCCACCACGACCAGGATGCAGTTGTGTCCCTGTGATTGGGGAAGACGTATGATGAAATTCATGGCGACGTCATCCCAAATGCGATCAGGGATCGGGAGGGGCTAAAGTAGGCCACCCGAAAACATGGCCTCGTACTTGGCCTTCTGGCAGGTGAGGCCGGCAGCTACGAAGGTCTTGACCTATCGGAACATGTGAGGCCAATAGAGTGAGGCGGCCAGCTGTCGGTACGTCCGGTAAGCCCCGGCGTGTCCTCCCGTGGGTGAAGTGTGGAACTCGGCCAACAACAAAGGAATGCTCGGGGAGGAGGGGGCGAGTACGAGGTGGCCCTTGAAGAGTAGGCGGTCGTCAACCAAGGAGTATGGTGGGTGGGTCGTGGCGTCCGCGAGGAGTGCTATTTGTATCTCGTTGAGCGTCGGGTCGGCTTCTACTTCCCGTTGAAGGGTATCCACATCCTCCCAGACCGGGCGGGAGATGGTTGTGAGTATGGGGTTGCGCGAAAGGGCACCGGCCGAGCGATTCGTCTTCCCCGGCCGGAACTCGATACTGAAGTCGTATCCTAGTAGCTTAGTCACCCATTTTGTTGAGCGAGCGTAGCAATCTTCTGCTGTAGGAGGAAGCGAAGGTTGTGGTGGTCGGTGCAGACCATGAACCGTCGGCCCAAAAGGTAAGGTTGTCAATGCTGAAAAGCGAGGACGAGGCCCATGAGCTCGTTCTCGTAATCGAAGCGGCTGCGGATTGTGTCCGTCCGAAAAGGCGCGGCTGAAGTAGGCCACAGGGTAGCCGGCCTGCATCAATACGGCTCCCACGCTGACGCCCGACACGTCGCACTCCACGAGGAAGGGCTGAGAGAAATCCGACATGGCTAACACCGAGGCACGAACTAAGGCCTGCTGTAGAGAAGTAAAAGCGGCGGAGGCCGCCACCGTTCACTCGAAGGGGCCTTCGACTGACTTCTTCAGAAGTTGGGTGAGGGGTCAGACCAACGTGTCGTACCCCCGAATGAACCGGCGGTAGTACCCTGTCAGTCCCAAGAATGCACGGACATCGTGAAGAGATGATGGTGTCGGCCACTAGAGGACCGCCTCGATCTTGTCATTGTCCATGGCGACTCCCGTAGCAGAGATGGTGTGTCCCATATAGCACACCTCTGGGACCCCAAAGGAACACTTTCTAGGGTGGAGCTTTAGGTGGTGGCGTCGTAGAGTGGCCAATGTCTGGCAGACATGTTGGAGGTGCTCCTGCCAAGAAGAACTGTAGACCAATATGTCATCAAAAAAACAAGTACGTGCTGACGAAGTACCGGAAGAAAAATGTCGTTCATCGTGGCTTGAAAAGTGATTGGTGCATTGGTCAGGCTGAAAAGCATAATCAGGAACTCATAATGGCCGTCATGAGTTCTAAAAGCTGTCTTGGCGACGTCGGCCGGCCGAACGCGAATCTCGTGGTAGCCGGCACGGAGGTCCAACTTGGTGAAGACAGTCGCATCGTGGATCTCATCCAAAAGCTCCTGAATCACTGGAATCGGGTACTTGTCTGGGACGGTGGCTTTGTTGAGTTCTCGATAGTCCACGCAGAAGCGCCAGCTGCGGTCTTTTTTCCTGACCAACAGGACCGAGCTGGAAAAGGAGCTGGCGCTGGGGCGATGAGGCCCCCCATCAACAGGTCACGTACCAGCCACTTGATCTCGTCTTTTGCACATGCTTGTAGCGGTATGGTCGGACCGAGAGTACTGACACGCCGGGATGAAGAGGTATGGCATGATCGTGCGGCCGAGCCGGTGGCAACCCGGATGGTGCAGCAAAGAGATCCGCAAACTCGGATAGGAGAGTCTGAAGGTCCGGAGGTGGTGCTGGGGCTGGTGGTGCGGCGTCCGAGATGGACCAGAGCCAAGCCGAAAAATTGACGTTCGCAGTCCACTGAATCGTGCGGACGGAGATGGGGGAGCGAAGTAGCGCGGCGTCTCCCACAAGGCAGCACTCCCGACCGTCCTGGAGGAAACACATCATCATAGTCCCCCAGTTGACTCGCACGTCGCCCAACGTGCAGAGCCACTCAACTCCCAAAATTGCGTCAATCCCGCCAAGGCCGAAGACGTAGAAGTCTGAAGTCACAGAGTAATGTCCCACTAAAAGTGAGACGGCCAGACAACGACCATGGATCGAGCGGCGACGACCATCGCCCAAACTAACAGTGAAATCTGGAGAAGATTCCATCGGAAGACGTAGCTGTTAGGCCAGATGAGATGAAACGAAATTATGACTCACTCCACTGTCCACCAAGATGACAATGCGGTGATCGCCCAACTTGCCCGCCAGCTTCATGGTTTAGGGGCCTGAAATGCCGCCCACGGAAAAGCATGGAAGCTCCTAATGGTGAAAGTCTGTGCCAGCGACGGCCTCTGTGGCGTCTTTTGTCCGGATCACGAGGTCTTTAAACTCCGCCAAAGTAATCTCAGACTCGACGTCGTTGATGATGGCGTGAAATTCCTTGACCGCGCAGACGTGGGTAGGGGAGTAGGGTTGACAGCAGCGAAAGCATAACCCCTTACGACGGAGGTCGTTGAACTCTCGGTTGGAGAATCACTGCGGAGGCTCGGGAAGGCCAACTGGCGGGCGCCGAGGGGCATGTGGCTCTGGAGTAGCGGTCCGTCATGGTCGGCCTCCTGGCGGGCCCGTCTGGAGCCGGTGGGGGGCGAGAGGACAAATCCGCCTCCACGAGGCGGGCCATGTCGAGGATCTCAGAGACCGTCTGAGGGTGGTGGGTGCGGAGCTGGGACAGGATGTTGGGCCGAAGGCCTTGCATGAAGAAGGCGAGATAATGATCTGGTGGTAGGGTCGGAACATGGGTGACGAGGGCCACAAATTTATTGATGCACTCATCCAATGCGCCTGTATGGCGTACCCCACACAGTCGTTCGATGGCGGTTCTGGAGTAGCGGCTGTCATAGCGGCGGATCATCTCTTGTTTGATCTCAGGCCAAGAGATAGTCGGGTTGAACTGGCGGAGCCACCGGGCCCTATGGAGGGTGGAGCCGTCGAGTCCTACAACGGCGGTAGAGACCTTGTCCTGCTCTGGTGTGTGGTGGAGATCAAAGTATTGTTCCGCCTTGGCGATCCACCTAATCGGATCAACTCCGACGAAGGTGGGGAGGTCCAAGGCAAGGGTCGGGCGGTCGGGGGACAAGGGGTTGCGGCGTCCCCGACGTGTGGAAGTGGTGTCGCCCTTAGGATGGGCGTGCCGGTGGTCGGGCATGCGGATCCGCTGGCGGAAGATGCAGCGGAAGGTTGCAACGCATCAAGTTTTGAGTGGATAGCGAGCAAGGAGGCCTGCAGGGAGGAAACGATGGAATCCTGAGTGCTGACACGACTTAGGAGCGCCTCGTTGGCATTCTCCGATGGGGCCTCGGCCGTGGAACGGGTGGTCGACGTCATGGCCACGAGAAGAGGGGCGGAAGCAGCGGCTCAGCACGGGTTGTACGGGTGCTGAAAAGCGGCAGCGGTCGGTGCGGCGTGGTAGAGGCACGACAAGGCGCGGCGGAGGCAGGGAAGGGCCGCATGGCCTGGCACGACGCGCGACGGACGGTGCGGATTGATGTGAATCGCGACGGTGCGGGTCATCGCGGACGCCACAACGCGGGTCGATGCGGACGCGGTCAGGCGGGGTTGGCTCTTCGTCGGATGACGGCAGGTCGGACCAGTTTGGCACGAACCCGGAGGGGGCGGGAAATTCAGTCGACAAGGGGGAAGGAAGACAAGAGAGAGAGAGAGAGGAAGAGAGGAGGGATTAGGGTTTAGAGGAGAAAGAAAAAACACACGTTCATTCCCGGATGAAAATAATACTGGGTTTACGCGTCCTCTTATAGCGATGAAGAGCGAATAGAAAAGAAAATTCTGAAATTAGGAAATACGGAATTACAAAAAATGTCTCAAGCAAATAAAGTAACAAATAACGTCGCATGCAAACGAGGCAACCAATAAATTATTAATTATCTTCCGCGGGAATGGTGGGGTCATCCGATATACGCGCCCGGCGCGTGTAAACTTTCCAAAGAGCCCCGTCGTTGTGTGGCTCTGTAACACAACGCTTTAAGAACCGGACCGGCCGGTCCGACCGGTCGAACCACCGATCAGTCTCCCTTACGGTCCGGGTGGTAGCCCAGAACCGGACTGCCAAAAACCAGAAGAAAACCAATTGACCGCCTGGTTGAACCGGGCAACCAGGAACCGGGCTGGTTTTCACCTAACCGGCCAGTTCAAAAACTAGCTATGATTTAAGGCTAAAAGTACAGATTTTGGTATCTTTACAAGTGCTTAAATATCTCTTGTGTGAGCTAGGTAATTAACGTAGGCATTGTGAGATTAAAAAGAAAGCTTAAATATAACTTGTGGTCCCGTGGATAGAGTTTCATCCATTTTTAATGATAAGTATATAAACTTTTATGAAATACATATAACTTTTTATGAATTTTTTTCAGAAACATGTCTTTAAAAAATGCAGCATTCAGGGCATAGTTTAATCAAATCAAAATTATTAAAATACTGTTTTCGTCCTTAACCTTTAAAGTAAATAAATTATTAATTATATTTATTATTTTAAGAAATAAATTAAATTGTTATTTTTAAAAATTAAGCAAAGATAATCTCGCAAATAATAAATTTAAATTTAATATCTATGTAATATTTCCCCATATAACGTAATAATACGTTGTAAATGATAAATCACTACGGCAATACGCTCGCAAACGCAGGAATAGGCGTGGGAAAGCACACGTGGCTCAAATAACAAATATATATATAAATATTTGTTATAATGTAAATTTTTTTATAATATTATTGTATATAATATATATATACTATATTAAAAAAAATACTGTGGTCTGCCAATTGCAATGAAATAAAAATTCATGTAATTAATTTGGACCGACGAATATAACTAATTAGGGATTGTAGGATCGTGGACTACAAATAGAGAACCATCGGTGAGCGGGCAAAGCCTGCCGACACGGGCCGGGTACTAACGCGCGAGGCATGGGGGGGCCCCGTGCACTGTTACCAATGTTGCAGATGTCGGATGTCGGGGACACGTCGGTTTGGGTTTTCATGTCGGTTTTTTATATATCGGGGGATATATCGGGGATATTTCATATATCGGATTTTAATATTTAATTAATTATATATGTAATTACATGTTATTTTTTAATTTTTATACATATCACAGTACTACCTATTTTACAACCTATTGAACTTTTAAATATTAAAATCTATATGTAGCATTTAACATACAACACTTTAAATATGAAAACTCAAACATACCTCATTATTCATCACCTGAAAACTCATCTATAGTTGGCAGAGTAGATAGAATATGATCTTCATCCGATGAACCCTCTAGATCTCCCTCGTCCACTTCAGATATTTTTCTCTTTCCCCTTCTTTGATAACTAATTGTCACTTCTTTGCTTGTAGCTAATCTTTGAGGTCTCCTTTCATCATGATCAGCGTCGACTATATTGTCAATTTGCGCCCATGTCAGCCCCTCACCAGGAAAGACTTCATCATCGTTATCTTCATCTTCATCCTCCTTAGCATCAACATTTACCATCCACTCTTGTACCATTCCAGAATCAACATTTTTAGCTGCCAATGGATCCCGAGATGTCTCTGAATATTTCGACTTTAGCAAAACATTGAACTTTACAAATACTAAATCGTTCAATCTCTTGCTATCAAGTTTATTTCTCTTTTTAGAATGTATCTATACATTTTTAAAAAGAGTTAAATAATGCATACAATCATATAATAAGATATAAATGTTTAACTACATAACTAAATTAATGTATACCATCTCGAAGGTGCTCCAGTTCCTCTCACAGCCAGAAGATGAAGTAGTCAGACTTAAAATTTTCATGGCCATAGTTTTAAGGTACGGCGTATCAGCACCGTTAAGCCGCCACCAATGTACTGTGAAAATTAAAATGACAACACAATGTATTAAACTATTAATTATTCATTTATTATACATAAATACATCATTATTGTTAATAAATATATATATTAAAATGTACCTGGATTTAAGTTGAGATTTTGTAGCTGTCTCTTTGCCATCTCTTTACCAAATAACCCTTATTGGTATTGGTAAACATCAAGCTCAGCGCTGATGTGATCCTGTGTAGAAGGATCTTTCCTATATATCCTTGAGAGACACTCAACAAAACCACTCATAAACCTTCCATTAGCCTCAATCTCCACTCGATGAGAATAATAAAAATATGGGTTTAAGTAATACCCTGCAAAGTGCATAGGACTGTTCAATCTCCACTCGACAAAAATAATAAAAATTTGGGTTTAAGTAATAACCTGCAAGGTGCAGAGGGCTGCTCATCTTTTTCTCCCATCTGCTATCAATCAACTTCCATATAGGAAGATATTTGTTCTCTTGGTGATCAAGAACTACGGCAACCTCTTCCCTAGCTTTTTTGATATCACCATATAACCACCCCATGGATGGTGTATCCCCGTCGACTCTTCTCAAAACTCTCACAAATTGTGTGAATATACCAACAGCCAGCTCGACATTCGCCCAAAATCTAGCGAGAGAGGGAGAGCACCAACGGGCTAGAGAGCACCAGAGAACCAGAGAACCAGAGGGCACCAACGAGCAGGGAGAAGAAAGAACCAGAGAGATAGTGTCGCCGGCGCGCGCGGGAGAGCTAGGGCAGGAGCGACGGGGAGAACTAGGGCAGAGCGACGGGATGGAATGAAATGAGCGGGGTCGGGGTGTTAAAACAGTAGCCCGACCCGCTCATTTCATTATAAATATAATAATAAAATATATAATTAATAATTTTATAAAAAAAACTTAAAAAAAACGCCCGAAATCGGGCGTTTTTTGGGGCCGACATGTCGGTTAAAACCGACATGTCGGCCCGCTATTTTCAAACCGCCACACCCAGAATTTGTGTCGGTTTTGTGTCGTTTTTGCTCCCAAACCTTCATGTCGGCCGACATGTCGGACATGTCGGCCGATATCCACAACAATGACTGTTACTCATATATATAAATATATACACACACACAGTTCGAACCCGGTTAAACTGGTTGGACCGGTTCAATCTTGAACCTTTCTCTCCGTTGGTTCGATCTCCGGTCCGGTTTACAAAACCTTCCTATTATATTAATAAATTCCGCCAAGAATGTATCAATGCGACTTTCCATATACGAGCGTCGATGGTACCCATGAAGGGGGTTTGCAGCAGAGTGCGTGTGTGTAACAGTGTGCCAGTAGGAATTCTGCAACCTTAAGTTGGATAGAAATCATGAGTGACATAAAAGATATAATCTGATATGCTTTACCTTTAGATTTGAAGCTGGCGAAAATTTGGGAGTTGACTCGGACATGTCGGAAAGAGAATTTGCAGAAATTCTAAATAGAGGGAGAGTTTGCATCCCAAATGCCAGTCACCTTCGAGAAGGCATACTCGTTGAGGCCCATAACTCTAAGTACTTTAGATAGCTTGGTAGTACGAATATGTATGCGGATTTTAAGAAATCAGTTTGGTACTTTGGTGGCTAGGAATGAAGAGTAGTGCTGCATAGTATTTGAGGAATTGTGAGACTTGCAAGTTAGCCAAAGTTGAATGTCAGAGACCAACAACTTCCAATTACTAAATGAAATTTTGAATATATCTTGATAAATTTTTTACATGGTCTTTCAAGGTCTCGAAATGAGAAAGATTTTTCTATGGTTATTGTCGATAGCCATGCCAAGATCACTCATATCATTCCTAATAAGAGGATTGATCAGGTTCCAAGTCTAGCTCAGTTATATGATGATGAGATATTTCAATTGCATGGTATTCCAAAGTCTATCATCTCAGATATGAATGGTAGATTTACATCTAAAGATTAGAAATATGTTCAGAAACACTTGAGTACTAAGTTAAAGTTTTGTAAAATTTTACACCCTAAGATTGATAGACAAACAAAGCACACTAAAAAAACTATGGAAGATATATTATAGATGCGTATCCTAGATTTAAGATAAATGAGAGAAATATGTCACCTTGCTAGAATTCTCCTACAATAATAGTTTTCAAGTATTGGTATGATGTCTTTCGAAGCTCTTTATGATAAACATTGTGAAGAGAGAACTTCAAAAAAAAAATCATGTATTGACAAGACCACAGCTCGCGTCAAGCTTATTCAAGAGCGTATGAAGATAGATTGGGATATACAAGCTAAATATTATTACCATAGGCACAGAACAACAAAATTCAATGTTGGAGATTATGTTTATCTCAAAGACAAACTAGTTAAGAGTGTCTTTAGACTTACGCGGATGAATAAATTGAGTTCAAGGTTCATTGATACATTTAAAGTCCTTGAACGCAATGAAGAAGTTGCTTAACGATTAGCCTTACCTAAAGAGATGAATGATTTACATGACATGTTCCACACTTCATATTTGAGGAGAGATGTCAGATACCCTAGTTAGGTGATCAGTGTTGAGGATGCGCCAGTCAAATAAAATCTTAATATTAGTGTTAAGTCATCGAGATTGGGAACTTAAGGATCCAAAAGATAAGAAACAGAAGAATCAATTTTTGTGAAAGTCACTTGGATAAATTGTGATAGACCAGAATATACATGGGAAAAAAATTAGCCTCAAAGCAATGAAGATTATGCATTCCATTTCTATTTAAGCATGATTGTAATTTTCAAGAATGGAAATTTTATTAGGAGGAAGATTTGTAGCATCTGAAATTTACACATAGTCTAATTTTTAATTTCAGGGTTCGATTGCGAGTAATTTTGATCAGTTGCACTGCCGATTGCGGTATCTAAGCCCGTTGCAGTTAAATTTTTTGTATTAATTAGAAATCAATTAGTTTTTAGCAAGGTTGTAACTGTTGGATATCGAGGAAACGTTGGTTTAGTTTTTGCATGTCGGTTTTAATATGTCGGGAAATATTTCAGCGAAATTTCATATATTGGGTTTTAATATTTAATTATTTATATGTGTAATTATTTATAAATTTAATCGTTTTTAATATATATATATATATATATTAATATATTAATAATTTGATATTTATTGAACTCCTAAATTTATCAAATTAATATAAAGATTTTATGTTGCACAAGTAATAATGGTATAACGCATGAAATAAAACAAGAAGCAGAATATTGGGAAGTTGTCGATAACAGTATAACACCTGAAATAACGTATGGAAGATAAAAAAATCTTTAGTCCATAATTCAAAAATCATGCATAATTGAAGTTGATGATGGACTTGTGCAAAAAAGAAAGTCAGAGGAAGAGAAAAAAATAACCTAAACAATAAAACAATTTTGGTATTTTATTTATTAGATCATAGATAGTAAACAACAACACTCGAGCCTTTATCCCACTATATTGGGGTTGGCTATATGGATCCTTTGTCGTTATTGTGCCATATCTTTTGTCATAATCTCACTAATGTCTAAGTACATCATGTCTTTCCTTATAGTTTCATTTCAAGTCTTTATTGGTCTACTCCTCCCTCGTTTAGACCAAAGACACCAATTTAAATAAATTGAAAAAAAAACTAGTTGATAAAATGTCAGAATATATCGGTGAATATACCGGTCAATAACGACATATCGGAGGATATATTCCAAAAGGATATTTTTGGAAAAAAAAAATATCGGAAACGTGTCGTTTTGTCCATGAAACGTTTATGTCGGCCAACATGTCGGTCAGGTCGGAGGATATCCGCAACACTATTTTTTAGTAAAAAAATTATGAGAATCATCTAGGCATGATTTAAGAGTTTGTGAGAGTTTGACATTTTCTTGCCATGAAATTACTTAATAATAACATTCAAGTAATATGTGAAGTCAGGTCTGATCCCGAGATTCCTAGAACTTAAAAAACAAGAAGTATGTTTTCATTTCACGCAAACTGTTGATACTACCGTAACCGTCGATTCTTAGAAGTTGAGTCAAGATTAGGGTTCTTTTCACCAGCAGTTACGCATGCCGCACGCTGGAGATGCATCACCTTCACATTTTCTTTCGACTAAAATGAACGCAATACTCAATAGAGCTGGTAACCGCTGCTAGGGTGGATTCTTCGATCGATTGCATGTGTTAACATTTCTCTCTCGCCGCAAGCCTTCGATGACACACGCTAACCGTGCGTGGAGGCTGGACAACACCTGCAACTGCTATCGTTGTGGACTCACAGCTCTTGTTCAGAAGACCGTACGCCCTCCTAACGGTAAGTTCTCGTTACCGACTTGGCCATTTCTTTATTCCCTTAAGTCATCGTCTCTTTCTAGTCTACATTAGCATGTGGTCATTTGCAGGTGATTCCACTTAATTTATAGGACCATCCATTGTATTTTGTTCGCTTTTTGTTCTGCCGGATTAGGGTAAGGCGAGAACATCTCCCCATGTTAATTTTTGAATCAACTTTCTCTAATTAAACTGGGGAAGTATTTTCCTTCAAATTTTAGAAAACCCTAGCAGTGGAAAAGAGGGTTTTAGAGAGTAAATAGGATTGCATAGTTTCTAATTCAACCTTGTAAATTATGTCGTCACACTGCGTCTATAAACATCGCAACATCGATGTAAGAAAATTGATTCTTTTTAGTTAGGCACATCGCTAGTAGATAATGTGCTAATTAACATAAAATGATTCATTAATCAAGTATATGACGTAAATTTATTTTATGTATCAAAATATATTAAAATCTAAATATGATATTCATGTAAACTAAATGATCATTGTATCAAGAGGAAGCGAATAATTAAGATAGCAGTTTTATTAGCTTAAAGTGATGTCATACACAGTTAAATAAATAAAACCCTAGATGTATACACTAAACAATGTGTGAATGTGTTTCTGGCTCGCTAAGCAATGAAAATATTAGAACAATATGAAATATAGAATTCGCGAGTCAATCAAATAACAGTCCAAAGATTAGTGGTCTTAAGTGGGTGTTCCCATGTTGGCCACTATAATAAGATAAATAAAAGGCACGATTGAGTGTTTTATCTCATGACTGATGGAAGCAAACCATCATACTCATAGGATCTTAGTTATTAAAGGTGTAAGGCGCACCAAGGCGCAAATGGGTCTTGGAGCCTAGGCTCAAGCCGCAGGCGCGCGCCTGATGAAGGCAAGACGCAACCACATACATTTTTAATAATCAACATCAAACATCATTTTAGCTTCTCGATCAAATTCTTCATCTAGAATACTAATTAATCATTCATTATTATCATTTATATCTCTTAAAAATAGAATCAATGTGATCACTTACATCACATCTAAGTCTCAACGCACAATTATCTTTCACAAATACTAAATCAATAAAAAATATTGAGTTCTTACAGTATTTTTTTCTTAATTTTTGAAGAAAAAATTTACAACAAAAATCTCACTCAGACACGTCTTTTATATTCTAAAGACACAAATAAGGTGCACGGGGACGCAAACCTCTAAGCTCGGTAAGCCTGGAGCCTGAGGCGAACCTTTAATAACTTAGCATAGGATGTAGTAGATTGTAAAAGCCTCAAATAGGGGAGTCGACACCCCATGGAAGATTATTAGATATGAGCTCATGCCCATGACCGAGACGTACTAGAGCACTTATGTTCATCATTAGGGGCTCAAATCTCTAACATGTGTTTAATAATTTACGCAACTAATAAAAAAAAGTGAACATAAGACAAACGAGAGAACATTATTATATGTAAATATGTATCTGTGACTGAGACACACAAGAGCACTTATGTTTGTCATTAGGAACTCAAATCTCTATAATAAGTTTAATAATTTACACAACTAGAATAAGAAGCAAGAGAATAAAAGTCAACACAACTTTAGATACCTAGAATCCCTACATTTTAATAATTCCAAATTTAGAGAAAATTTAGAATATAGTAAAAACATACAAAAGACGGTTTATGTTCGAAAAGATTTTTCACAAAAAAACATGCATATAACCACAGTAAACTTTTCTTAGCATAAATATTAGCATGCATGCATATTTTTTGTATATCATTTTAGTGTCAATAAGAGGAAATTTTTTTCTTATTCACAAATAGATTGATCATGTCTTCAGACATTCTTTACAAGGAACATAGATCGAGAGATTCACTTAGGATAAGCATCTAAGAGTTCCGTCAAATTTATCTTATGTTTTCCACTTTCAATTTGATGTATTACTTATTGTGGACTTAAATCTCAATTTATCAGACTTCTTGTATTTTTACAATTCTAGTTACTTCTATAAATCAGAATTAAAAAAATTTCTTTAATATTTGCTCCAAAGTTTTCTCTTTGCCATGTACTTGAGTTATTTTCCCGTTATGTATCATTTTTCCTGTTACGTACCATTTTATTATCGTTGCATAATTTGCTTTATATCATGTGCGTCAGACGGACTTTTGAATTATTGTTAAACTAGGTAGGGGTGTTACACCACCTCATATGAAACATCATTTAGTAATCAACTACCGTATAATATAATGTACATTCAAATTTGATCAGATTGATACAAATATTAGGAGAAGGATAAATATAATATGCTTACTAGAGACTAGATGAGTGAGTGAAAAACTAAATTTTTAGACAATTCAGATATAAAATTATGATACACAAGAAAAAAAACAAACAATGAAATAGGTATTATTATGGATACTACTTAGAGGGATGAATTTGTCGGGATAAGTAGAAATTGTGATAAAATATTGGTTCTTAAATTGTTCATAGGAAAAAAAACTTATTAATGTGATTAGTGCATATTCGCCACAAGAATGATTAAAAGAATCTATTAAAGTGCAATTTTAGGAAGACTTAAATGACTTAATAAGGGAAATCTCATAAAGAGAAGATTTTCATAGGAGAGACTTAAATGAACATATTGTGAAGGAAAATATTTATACAATCGTTTATGGAGGATTTAGGTATAAAGAAAAAAGAATCATTTTAGCTAATTGTGACAAATACGTTTTTCATAAAAAGGAAAGAACATTTAATTACGTTTAAAAACGGACTAATTAAGTCACAAATTGATTATTTTATGACTCGCAAAATGAATAAAATGATTTGTAAGAATGCAAAGTGATGTAGGGTAGGCTGTGTAGTGGACTCCTAAACTGCAAACTAGTGACGTGAGGGGAAGACTCACCCTAACCGTGGGCTATATGTGAGACAATATTATTCAGGCGAATTAATCAACATAAGCAACGTGACAAAATAATAACCATTGCATTCATTCATAAAGGAAAGCAATTTTCTTTGAGCGACTTAGGCAATAGCTTTCCTCCGCATGGAGAGCTAAATTGAGCGCGCGGCGAATCAGGCGTCCTGCAAGGTAAGAAGTTCACGGGCGAATACAACGTGCTATATTTCTTGTCAATCACAAGGATCCACAACGTGCACAATATTTTATACCAACAATAATAAATGCACACAATACGAGTACAAAATCTGAAATGTAAAACTAGGGCTGCTGCGAAATCAATCAAGACTGAAATCTTGGAGGAAAATGGGGGCTCCCGGGTGGTACAAGGAGGGACCGGGTAAGGGATGGTGGTTCCACGGAAGGGGGGGAGTTGGAGAGTGGCTACGGGGAGCAAAACGGGGGCTGGTGGGCGCAGGGCTGGATCCGGCAAGGTCCGGCTCCGGACTGGACAGATCTGGTCGGATCTGTCCAGATCCGGCTGTAAGGTGCAGGGGGGGGGTGCGGCTGGATTTGGCGGGGCTGTACGGTGGCCGTACGGGAGGGCTGGAGGGTGGCGGCACGTGGGGAGCAGCGGGGGAAAGAGGAAAGGGCAGTGGGGGTTCCGGCAGTCCAAAACTGGGCGGACAGGGGAAGGGTGCGGCTGCTAGGAGGGGCGGGCGGCTAGGGACTGTAGGCGGCAGCAAGGACTAGGGGAAGGAGGGAGGAAAAACAAGGAAACTTACCCCAAGGCGTCGGCACCAAGGGCTCCAAGGCGTCGGCACCAAGGGCTCCACGACGTCGGCACCGTGGAACGATCACCGGAAGCAAGGAAGAAAATCTTCTCCAAACTTCAGCAATGAAATTCCAGCAGCCCTAATAGATCTATTTATAAGAAAATGGGGTTAGGGCAACCGGAATCGACGACTATGATTGGCTGGCGGTTCCGACCCCATAACTACATGAAATAAAATCCAAAATACATAATGTCATATATGAAACTGAATCTAAACGACGAGCCGGACGCATCCGCGGTAACGGATCGCCGGTCCGATAAAGTCCGTCGGCGCGAATATACGAAGGTGGGGTCCGCCTTGTGCCGAGATGCACCCGATGGTCCCCCATCAACTCCCCCCGACTGAAAAGTCTTCATCTTCGATGAATGGAGATGATCGTACTGTAGTCGAAGCCCGGGGGCGAGTTGATCAAGCTCAGCAGCAGCAATCCAAGTTTCGTCGGAAGAGGAACGTCCACGCCAGCGAACCAAGTAGCGGCACACGATTCCAGCCGTAGAGGGGACGAACTCGTGCGCAATGATCTCCGTAATCTGCTCGACCCTCTGCTCTCGGGAAAAGTGGTCCGGCGATGGTGGTGGTGCACTCGGTGAAGCCAATGGTGGGGAACTCCTGGGGAAGTGGGAATCAACCGGAGGCTGGGTGGTGGGGAAAAGGGATGGTGGTGGAGGGTCGGGAGGGCCGCCAAGGTGGGGATCGGGGTACTCGTGAGGTGGGAAATAGGATGCCAGGTCCTCAACATTGAACACAAGGTGGATACCCATGCTCGCAGGAATGTCCAGCTCGTAGGCATTCAACCCGATCCGCCTCAAAACCGTGTAGGGCCCAATTCGCCTGGCGCTTAACTTCCTAGCAGGCCCCTGAGGGAGCCGCTCCGCACGAACTCGTACCATCACCTGTTCGCCAACCAGAAAATGTTTCTCCCGTCTATGTCTGTCTGCCTGTTCTTTATAATGTTCGTTGCTTAAATTGATTTTACGTCTGATAGACTCATGCAACTCATGCAAATGACGTGTGAAGGACTCAGCAGACTCACTAGGACGTGACTCAGTCGGGACGGGTATAAGATCAATAGGCTTCCTCGGGTCATAACCTGATACTACTTGAAACGG
This sequence comes from Platanthera guangdongensis, assembly GCA_039583875.1. Taxonomy (NCBI): domain Eukaryota; kingdom Viridiplantae; phylum Streptophyta; class Magnoliopsida; order Asparagales; family Orchidaceae; genus Platanthera; species Platanthera guangdongensis. Next base: position 155,720,313 of record CM077165.1, read on the forward strand.
ACTCAGGCCAGTCGACCTATTGACAGAACTGTTGTATGCAAACTCAGCGACAGGGAGCACCAAGTCCCAGCTAGAAGCATGCTCACCAACTAGACACCTCAGCAGGTTACCTAAACTTCTATTCACCACCTCAGTCTGACCGTCCGTCTGAGGGTGGTAGGCGGACGAGAACTTAAGAGTAGTCCCTGTTTTCCGCCATAACGTCTTCCAAAAGTAACTAACGAACCGCACGTCCCGATCGGACACGATGGACTTTGGGAGACCGTGTAACCTGAAGACCTCGCTCATAAATAAGGCCGCGACGCGGGGGGCATCGGCGGTCTTGCTACACGCAATAAAGTGCGCCATCTTAGAGAATCGGTCGACCACAACAAAGATAGAGTCATGCTTCCGCAGGGTGCGCGGAAGCCCCAGCACGAAGTCCATACTAATGTCCTCCCAAGGACGATGGGGAATGGGAAGAGGGGTATATAAGCCGGTGTTCTGTTTCGACCCCTTGGCCGTGTGACAGATCGGACAGTGTCGAACAATGCGAGCCACATCCTTCTTGAGGCTCGGCCAATAGAAGCGATCCTCGACAATAGCGATCGACTTATCCCGCCCAAAGTGGTCGGCGGCACCCCCCGCGTGTAATTCCCAAACTAAGTAGTCGCGGTACGACGTGCTGGGTACACACAGGCGGGAGCCTCGGAATAAATAGTCTTCACTAAGCCTATACCCCTCAATATCGTCAGGCGGATCCCTCGACAGCGCGGCATACACATCAGAGAAGTCACGACATGTGGGGTAGTCCGCGATCAATCTCTCAAAACCATCCACCTGGGCCCTCAAGGTGTGGAGGAACGAGACTCGGCGACTGAGTGCGTGAGCGGGTTTGTTCTCAACACCGGCGCGGTGTGTGAGAACATAGTGGAAGTCCTGTAGATACTCAACCCACTTCGCATGCCGATGACTCAACTTCCTTTGGGAATCAAGGTATCGTAGGGCCTGGTGGTCCGAATAGAGGACGAACTCCCGGGGCAAAAGGTAGTGCCTCCAATATCGTAAGGACTGGACAATAGCATAAAATTCTCGATCGTAGTTCGAGTACTTCTGCTTAGCTTCGTTCAATTTCTCACTGAAGTAAGAGACCGGGTGTCCCTCCTGACTCAGCACGCCCCCAATACCAACACCAGATGCGTCACAGGCGACCTCGAAAGCTCGACTGAAATCGGGAAGTCGCAGAACAGGGGCGGACGTCAGCTTGTCCTTTATCTCCTCAAATGCGCGGGTGGCCTCGGCGGTCCACTGAAAGTCTCCCTTGCGTAAGCAGCTAGTAAACGGGGCCATAATCGAACTAAACCCCCTAACGAATCTCCTATGAAAGGTCGCAAGTCCATGAAAACTACGGGCCTCATGAATGTTCGAGGGTGTGGGCCACTCGCGGATGGACTGGACCTTCTCAGGGTCAACGGACACGCCTGAGGAGGAGATAATGAATCCCAGAAAGTGTACTGACTCAGATAAGAAGGAGCACTTCTTCAAATTGATAAATAATTTCTCCCTTCGGAGAATGTCAAACAGGAGTCTCAAGTGCTCGAGGTGATCCGACTCGGTAAGGCTGTAAATCAGAATGTCGTCAAAGTAAACGACTAGGAATTTACCCATATAGGATCGTAGGACCTGGGTCATGACTCGCATGAATGTACTCGGGGCATTCGAAAGCCCAAATGGCATGACCAGCCACTCATACAGGTCGTCCTTCGTCTTAAAAGCCGTTTTCCACTCATCCCCTTCTCGAATTCTGATCTGGTGATACCCGCTTCGAAGATCAATCTTCGAGAAGATCTGGGCTCCTGACATCGTGTCTAACAAGTCATCAAGACGAGGAATCGGGAAACGATACTTCACGGTAATCTTATTGATAGCTCGACTATCAATACACATGCGCCAACTGTCGTCCTTCTTAGGGGTAAGAAGGGCGGGGACGGCACAAGTGCTCAAGCTCTCGCGGATAAACTGCTTCCGGAGAAGCTCATCAACCTGCCTCTTGAGCTCAGCGTGCTCAACGGGATTCATGCGATAATGTGGCAGATTGGGGAGCGAGGCCCCCGGGACTAAATCTATAGCGTGTTGGATGTCCCGCAGAGGGGGTAACTCATCAGGGAGCTCCTCTGGCATAATATCCGCGAACTCACCTAGTAAGGGTCGAACGACAGGATGAACCTCAGGTGTAGGGCAGTCAGATGTCATCGTGGCTGCCACCACATACATGATACCGGCATCAGTGCTATCTCTCAGAAACGCACCACGCCTCAGGATATGCACGGGCCTCGAGGCAATCGTGCTAGTGGAAGGCTCAATCCGGCCCTTAGGTCGCTCTCTGGGTCGGGTGGGAGATAATGTGATCTTCCGCCCCTTGTCGTAAAAGACACACGTGTTTGACCGGCCGAAGCACGTGACATCGCGATCGAAAAGCCAAGGGCGGCCTAACAGAACGTGGGCGACGTCCATAGGTATGACATCGCACCAGACTCGGTCCTCGAAGGATGCGATGGTGATCGGGACGAGACAACGCTGGGTAACCTGGATCGTCGTCTTGTCGACCCAGATGACACGATATGGGTGAGGGTGAGGCTCCGCCTTCACCTGCATGCAGTCTAGACCTCTCTGGGCCACGATATTTACGCAGCTCCCACTATCGATAGCTAGTTTGCAGGGACCGCCTGCACTCGGGAAATACGTATAGAAAATGGTAGTGCGGCGCCAATCCTCATCAGCACGAGGGGTATGCAGGAAGCGTCTGACCACTCCCACCTCTAACGAACGCTCAGCATCGCTCTCCCAGCCCTCCTCCACGGTGGCAGTGATCTCCTCAGTAATCTCCTCATCTCCCTCGACATCGTGCTCCTCATCCTCAATCAACAGATTCTGCGTCGGGCAGTGGGCCGCTACGTGTCCTCTGCCCGAGCACCTAAAACACTGAATACCCCCAGGCCTCTGGCCCTCAGTAGCGATATCCTTCCCCTTCATGTCAGGAGTGACCCGAGGGGGTGGGGTGGTTGTAGCAGTCTGGGCCGGAGCGGGCTTCCTAAACGTCGACGAATCCGTCCGGGAAGGAAACTGCTTCGTACTAGAGGTGCGAAGGTATTGCTCATACTCTAGAGCGAGCTGGAAAATCTGGTCGACCGCCTCGAAGCGGTGGGGAATCAGCTCTCTCCGGAGATCCGAACGGAGGCCCGCCTTGAATCGAGAGGCAGTGGCGATGGGTTCCTCTGAAATATCGCTCCTAATAACTAGCTCGTCGAATCGAGCCATATACTCGGCCACCGTGAGCGTTCCCTGACGCAAGTTCTGTAATTGCTCGAACAACTGATCCCGGTAGGACGCAGGGAGGTACTTCTCGCTCAGCCTTTGCTTCATCTCTCCCCATCTGGTGATCGAGTAATAACCGTCACGCTCTAAGGATCTCTCGACACTAATCCAATATACCTTGGCTGCCCGCATCTTGGCGAGCCGGACACAACGCTCATCACTCATGTCGTACCAATCAAAATAGTGGTCCATGTCAAGGAGCCAATCGCTAAAGGCCTTTGGGACCAGGCGGCCATCGAACGTCGGGGCATCGAGGCGAATCCGACGGGTGATGTCAAAGGCGCGGTCGCCTCTCCGCGGGTCAGGATAATCATCAGGATCATCGTCACGGTCATAATCGTGTCGAGCGGGCGGGGGTCCGCGCTCACGTCGACCCGGTGGATAATACTCGTCTCGACGCTGGTCATGGCGACCGTGTGGGGGCACACGGTTCCAAGGGCCGGGCTGGCGTGGCATGCGGTAATCCTCGCACGGGGGTGGGGGTCGGCCACGTGGTGGCTCTGGGTTCCGCCATGCTGGCGGGGTGGGGACTCTCACGGGGACCTCCCGATGGTAGCGGTCTGTCGGTGGCGGATCATCTCTGACTTGCTGCCCGCGACGGGGGAAGTCATCCGGGTCACCCGCGATCTCATTGTCGTGTAGAGAGGGAGTATCCCTAGCGTGCTCTATCAGATCTAGACGACGAGTCACCGCGACGATATTGTGACGCACATTTTCGAACTGGGCACCCATTGCGTCAAAACGCTCTAGAACTAGGCGCTGAAAGTCTGTGGTAGCGGCGCTCGAATTCGAGCCCGCTGCCCGATCGTTGGTGGTTGGTGGATCTACCATGCTTCTAAATGCTCTACCACTACGGAGCATGCAAAATGGTCCAACCTCGCTTTGATACCAACTGATGTAGGGTAGGCTGTGTAGTGGACTCCTAAAATGCAAACTAGTGACGTGAGGGGAAGACTCACCCTAACCGTGGGCTATATGTGAGACAATATTATTCAGGCGAATTAATCAACATAAGCAACGTGACAAAATAATAACCATTGCATTCATTCATAAAGGAAAGCAATTTTCTTTGAGCGACTTAGGCAATAGCTTTCCTCCGCATGGAGGGCTAAATTGAGCGTGCGGCGAATCAGGCGTCCTGCAAGGTAAGAAGTTCACGGGCGAATACAACGTACTATATTTCCTGTCAATCACAAGTATCCACAACGTGCACAATATTTTATACCAACAATAATAAATCCACACAATACGAGTACAAAATCTGAAATGTAAAACTAGGGCTGCTGCGAAATCAATCAAGACTGAAATCTTGGAGGAAAATGGGGGCTCCCGGGTGGTACAAGGAGGGACCGGGTAAGGGAGGGTGGTTCCACGGAAGGGGGGGAGTTGGAGAGTGGCTACGGGGAGCAAAACGGGGGCTGGTGGGCGCAGGGCTGGATCCGGCAAGGTCCGGCTCCGGACTGGACAGATCTGGTCGGATCTGTCCAGATCCGGCTGTAGGGTGCAAGGGGGGTGCGGCTGGACTTGTCGGGGCTGTACGGTGGCCGCACGGGAGGGCTGGAGGGTGGCGGCACGTGGGGAGCAGCGGGGGAAAGAGGAAAGGGCAGTGGGGGTTCGGCAGTCCAAAACTGGGCGGACAGGGGAAGGGTGCGGCTGCTAGGAGGGGCGGGGGGCGGCTAGGGACTGTAGGCGAGCAGCAAGGACTAGGGGAAGGAGGGAGGAAAAACAAGTAAACTTACCCCAATGCGTCGGCACCAAGGGCTCCACGGCGTCGGCACCGTGGAACGATCACCGGAAGCAAGGAAGAAGATCTTCTCCAAACTTCAGCAATGAAATTCCAGCAGCCCTAATAGATCTATTTATAAGAAAATGGGGTTAGGGCAACCGGAATCGACGACTATGATTGGCCGGCGGTTCCGACCCCATAACTACATGAAATAAAATCCAAAATACATAATGTCATATATGAAACTGAATCTAGACGACGAGCCGGACGCATCCGCGGTAACGGATCGCTGGTCTGATCAAGTCCGTCGGCGCAAATATACGAAGGTGGGGTCCGCCTTGCGCCGAGATGCACCCGATGGTCCCCCATCACAAAGTCATACCAAAAAAAAATTTGACAACACAACATAGATTAGTAGTGTTGGGCGCATAGATTAAATATAATAAATTTAAGACAAGGACAAAGTATTGCCAAAATTCGATGTGAAACTTGAAGATGGAAAAATAGGTTTCTTTCAAGACAGCTGTTATGAAACAACTAGTTGATAACCCTAATGTTAATCCTAGTATCTCATGAGAAGTTATGTTTTCACATTTAAGAATAAGTGAATAGAACGTACTTAGAGAATCAAAAGATCGTGCACCCCCAAATAAAGAATTTTGGTGGTGGAAAATTTTGGTGGTGGAAAATTTTGGTGGTGGAAAGAGGAAATGCAAGACAAAGTGAGGAGAAAAATGGTCAGCTATAAAACACTACACTTATAGGAATGATGAAAAGTTGGCAAGGTATAAAATTGTCAAAAAAGAAGCTAAAATGCAATAAGTCAAGTTTATGAAGAATTTTATAAGCAACTAGATACCAAAGATGGAGAGCGTGATATATATATAAATTTTTTTGAGTTAGATAGAGGAATACAAGAGATTTAAACAAGTTAAATGCATATATGATGAAACACATATAGTTTTGACGGATGATGGGACTATTAAAAAGCAATTGAAAATATATTTTTATCAACTATATTATGAAACAAAAGACAATAACCTGAACTCCAGAGATTTAAGTAAATAGGAGGAGAATAAAAACATAACATTTTATCGTAAAATTCAAGTATCAGAAGTAAATGATATTCTAAAGAAGAAAAAAATGGAAAGATGCTTAGATCAAACTATATACCCATCGAAATATATAAATGTTCAGGGAAAGAAGAATTTTTATTGCTTACATGTTTCTTCAATAATATACAAAAGTCAAAGAGGATATTGAACCAATGAAGAGAAAATATGTTGGTGCTTTTGTAAAATAACAAAAGAGATATACAAAATTATGTTAATTATAAAGAAAATAAATTAATGATTCATATTATAAAACTATGAGAACGAGTAATAAAAAGAAGAGTACGACAAGATATTAGCATCTCGAAAAATCAATTTGGATTCATGTCAGGGAGGCCAACCATGGAAGTTATACACTTCTTGTGGAGACTCATTGACAACTATCGAGAAAGAAAACAAGATTTGCATATACTATTTATCAATATTAAGGAGACTTATGATAGAGTTCCAAATGAGATCTTATGGAGAGTCTTACAATAAAAGGTGTAAATACATCATACATTGACATAATAAAAAAATATGTGTACAAATTCAGTGACGAGGGTGAGGACATTTGGAGGCTTAATACATGAATTCTCCATCATTGTTTTCTTATATCAACATTCAGTTTTAAGCCCTTATCTCTTTACCCTTAGCCTAAATGAGCTCACCAGACATATCTAATAAGTAATACCTTAGTGTTTATTGTTTGTTGATGATATCGTTTTGGTCGATGAGATGCATGAGGGTGTAAATGCAAGACTTGAATCTTGGCGAGACACTTTAAAAAAGAAGGATTTAGGTTGAGCAGGGTAAACACTAAGTATATGGAGTTTAAATTTAGTAGTACAAGGACGGATGACTTTGTTATTAAGTTGGGTGATCAAGATATTTTTCGCAGTGATTGTTTTAAATATCTTGGATTGATAGTTTAAATAGATGAAGGCGTTGATAAAGATGTAATACATAGAATCCAAGCAAGTTGGTTGAGGTGGAGAGGTGCGTCAGAAATCTTATGTGATCGTAAAGTACCATTAAAACTTAAAGAAAAGTTTTACCGTACTACAATTAGACCAGCGATGATGTATGGTTCTGAGTGTTGGGCAGTGAATTGTGTACATAAGTAAAAAATGGGAATTGCAAAGATGAGAATGCTTAAGTGGATGTGTGGACACACGAGACTGGATAAAATTAAGAATGAATGTATCAGGAATAAGACGGGAGTGGCACCAATTACAGGGAAGATGTGAGAAGCTCGACTAAGATGCTTTGGACACATACAAATGAGATTATTAGAGGCACATGTTAGGCATTGTGAGAGTTTAGTCACTAGGCACGTTAAACGGGGGAGGAGTAAACCAATAAAGACTTTGAATGAAACTATAAGGAAAAACATGATGTATTTAGGCATTAATGAGATTATGACTAAAGATAGGTCATAATGGCGACAAAGGATCCAAATAGCCGACCCCACTATAGTGGGATAAGGACTTGTGTTGTTGTATTTAGTGTTATTTTGCGATTAAAATGATCAGATTGAACGATATGAGCTATCAAAATGCCTTTAACCTAAATTCCACACTTTATATGCATTAGGGTAGATTATTGGTGGTTTTCTCATGAGTTAATTCTCTAGATCCCTCACATTCCTTAGTATTGGTTCCAACGGAAAGCCTGACATGCAACCACCTCGTCCTCTTTTGCGACTCCCCTCCTCCCAGCGACATCACCCTTCCTACAATGTCGCCAACTCCGCTTCCCCAACCCATAACAACCCCATCATTTAACCAACAACGCTGACTCAGTGCCACTAGTCCACAACAACCCCCACATGCTTGTTAGTCACTGACGCTCCCTTTTACTCAAGCAAGCCTCCACAACCCCCTGAGTTTCCTTAGATTATTATGTGATGCAAGACGGTCCTAAATAAAGGGAAAATAATAGGTGATCACTACATGCAACAATATAATTTCGACAACTTATAACTTGCAATAATAATTTTTAATAAATCAAAATAAAAGATATGCCGCAATAGTTAAAGCTAAGAAAACATGGGAAAAAGTGATGTAGAATAAATATAAGAGAGCTTGGAATCAAATGACTAAGCAAATGAAAACGTAGAACACTTCAAAGTTTAGAAACAACGATTACAAACTAATATCCCCTCAAGCGTGGAAACCCACAATTCAACAAACAAAAATTGACTTCAAGCTAGAAACTTACACAACTATGAAATAGTGGGCTTCGTGGATCTCCAACAAGTCTCCAGTGGGCGGAATGAGGAAATGAGGTTGGATCTGGATCCCTGGGATGACAGAGCAGGAGCAACAGGATCAGCCCCTGGATAGGATGTATGGGGGTTGAATGTAGGGTTGGAGGGTGGCTAAGTGAATGACTGGAGTCCTGGAGGAATATGAGAAGTTTGGGAACGGATAACAACTGCTGATATGAACTTCTGGATGACCTGGGAGATGGGGAAGTGTCCACAGAGAGTCCAGGAGATGCTAGCAGCAGGTTGCTGTAATTGGCGCTGGGGGGGTGACTGGATGATCTCTCCAGAGAGTTATCTACATTTGGCCACTCCAAATAATGCTCTGGATGGTGGGAAAGAAGTTGGGGAGCTCAGGGAGTGTGTGACATCCTGAAAATTTCGCCACACTAAGTTCTACAGCCCTTGAGTAATAATTTGTTAGTTAAATGACTCAATTATTTGAGCACTTCATTTTAAATTAGAACAAATTTGTATTAATTTTATTTCAAATTTTTAAGTCTTTCTAATATTTTTTAATCAAAGAAAAAGAAAATATATTCTATAGAAAACAATTATTATAAGTGTACAACCCAGTGTTCGCCGAGTGGGTCCACCAGGCGGGCGAGACAGGTAGGTTTGCGGGCCAGGACAGAGGTTCGGACACCATCTGCTAAAGCGTTGAGTGGAGCTCGGCCTGTCGAAGCCATTTTCTAAGGCGTTGAGTGGAGCTCGGCCTGTCGACGCCGTTTCTAAGCGTTGAGTGGAGCTCGGCCTGTCGACGCCATTTTCTAAGGCGTTAAGTGGAGCTCGGCCTGTCGACGCCGTCTTCTAAGGCGTTGAGTGGAGCTCGCTCTGTCAACGCCGTCTTCTATGGCGTTGAGTGGAGCTCGCTCTGTCAACGTCGTCCTCTATGGCGTTGAGTGGAGCTCGCCCTGTCGACGTCGTCTTCTATGGCGCTAGCAGGACCACCTCTGCGCGAGGGGCAGGCGAGCCGCAGGAGCCCGGCTTGCGCTCACCTAGAGAAAGAGGCGAGCCGCGCGAGCCAGCACAGCCAGTCCGCGCTCGTTCCCTCCAGGCAGGCAAGCGAGCCAGGACCACAAGCCCGCTTCCGCCAGGCAGGGCGGGCGAGCCGTGCGAGTCAGCTCGCGCTCGCCTAAAGAGAGCGGTGAGTCGTGCCCGCCAGCCCGCGTCCGCCCGAGCTAGTGGAGGGTTGGTCCCGATTTCCCCCAAGCGTGGGGTGCGGGTATCATGTGGTTAATCTGATTTGGTCTGCTAAAATGTAATTAGGTCTGCATTTAGCTCCTCAGAACAGCGGAATTTAGCTGTTGACAGACCACTTTTGGCTGCATATAACCACTCAGAACAGCGGAGGTGGGTTATTTGCAGACCAGACTTCAAAAAACTATAAATAGACTCAAGTGGGTACCTCCGGAGGCATGCTGACTTGTGTCCTGATCTTATTGCACTTTCTGAGGTATCCTTAGCTCAGCACTTGGCTAAGGAGGGGAAGCGCTCTAAAATCTTTCGGGTTTGTGGTGGGACCTCCGTGCTGGAGCCTTGGGTCCGTTTCTTGTTCTAAATCTCTAGCTGCTTGAGTTTGTGAGGGAGAAGTAAGTGCGAGATCACCCCTTCCCTAAGGGTTCGAACTCCACGGAAGCCGAGTTTCGGTTTCAACAATAAGGAAATTTTTCTTTTGTAAAATGTATATTTTATAAGAGATTTTTAGAGGTATCATAAGAGCAAAAAAAATCAAAAAACAAATAATATTTACATTTGCATATTGATGAGTGGGCTCCATCCCCTAAGTAAAGACATCCTAGCCACTTAATTTCTCTCCAATCTAAGGTTTTGATGTGTTAGATTTTAATAAAACCCTCATTCTCTTAGCTGGTTCACACACAACCCAAACCGAGCCCGCACTCCTTTTACTCCACGCGAGAAGCAATAACTGACACCTCTCTCTCTCTCTCTCTCTCGACGCATGCATGTAAGGTTTTCCACGACTCCTCCACTGCTTGACGACGTATGGAGGCTCTCTCTAGGGAGGCGACCGACCTTCTCCAAGCCTCTCCATCTCAATGTAAGGCCTCATTCTCTCATTTCAGAGGTTCCTATGGCCAAAACTATGAGTCCCCTTCTTGCCCTATCTTATTCTGAAATCACATTGCGCTTCTCTTGCCTTCAGAAGCTCTCCCGTGGATTTTAAGAAATATTCAAGGAAGGGAAAAGCCCCAATGGTTGGTGACGTGAGATTTCTTCTTGCCCTAATTTTCTAAATGTCTTAGGAATATATGAAACTTAAAAGTAACGGTCTTTAGAAATTTTAATGGTGATTAATTGTTTCTGAATAACGATTTTTTGCTTTTGATAATGATTTTGCTTTCTTGGATATTTGAAATAGTATAAGTTCTAAGAGTAAAGGAAATTTAGGAATAATAAGCTTTATGGTTTTTGGTTCCCTATGTTGAAATTAGTAGAACAAAAGATTTCTAGCATTAATAATTTAATATTGTTTCATCAAGAGCGATGCTTTGTTTAAGAAGTGTTCCGTGATGTAGGTGTACCTTATTTAAGAATCTGAATTTTATATGGTATATGAAGAGAAACAAGTTATGTTATTTGAATACGAAATATGTTAATATCTTTTTTCCCTAATCAACGAGATGTTAAAAGTTAAGATTCTTAGAATATGGTAGTGGTGAATGTTTAATACCAAATAAATGAGATATAATTCTTAATTCCTTTTTCCACTATTTTATGAAATGAACGAAATTCATTCTAGTCTCCTCGTTTTAGAAGCAAGAGAAACTAATAGCAATAATTTTGTGGTCTTGATTTTTCATGTTACAATTCAAAAAGAAATACTGTTTAGCTTGCAATGATATTATTCTACCCAAATCTATTATATTTGATGTTCTTGGACAACCTGAAATTTATTGTCATTTTCTTTGACAAGCTATTAAACTTTTAAAATATCATGAAGAATTATGCCATGCTTACGAGAAATAAAAAGAAGAATGTTTACATGTTTATTTAATTCACATAATATGTTAATGCATAATCAATCAATAAATTCCGGAAAGGAACACCCTTGCTAATTTTCCCATGAGCAATTTTCATGCAACCCTAGGTACTTCTAAACATTTCCTTTTAGAAAGTTTAAGGATGATGCATAAAGGATATTTTGGAAGTAAACCTCATTGCTATTTGAGTATTTCCTAAGCCTTGAGGAGTTCAACAAACATGATATTTATAGTTTTAAAGGGGCAATCAGCAACCCCTTTTTGCTGATTGAAGATACCTCAAGTCATAGAAGCTTTTTGTAGAAAGAGCTCAAAGCTTGTATGTATTAATTGAGTATGTAAATACAATGAGAGAATACAAATATATAGGAGAAAGAGAGAGAGAGAACAAATCCTATACAAGATGTGAGACTAAAAGAGAAAGCATAAATGGGCCTAAAACATGGGTCCAATACATGGGTTATTCTAACACTCCCCCGCAAGCTGGAGCGTACAAATCGTATGCACCAAGCTTGGACAAACATTGATAGAAGGATGCATTGGGAAGAGCCTTTGTGAGGACATCCGCAACTTGTTCTGTCCCTGTAACATGCTTTAGATCGAGCTTCTTCATTTGAACTTTCTCTCGAACGAAGTGACAATCGACTTCAATGTGCTTCGTCCTTTCGTGGAAGACTGAGTTCTTGGCGATATGTATAGCCGCTTGGCTATCACAAAGAAGAAGAGCCGGAGAAGGTAATTTGACACTCAAATCAGTGAGGAGACTTTCAAGCCACGTCAGTTCTGATACAACAGATGTTATTGCCCGGTATTCTGCCTCAGCTGATGATCGAGCAACTACCACTTGTTTCTTGCTTCGCCATGTAACCAAATGGTCCCCAAAGTATGTGCAGAAGCCACTAGTAGATCGTCGGTCATCAAGAGAGCCAGCATAATCCGCATCAGAGTATGCCACTAAGGTTGGAGCAGACGAGGAAGTCCGGTAAACAAGTCCTTGCCCCGGGGCTGTTTTTAGGTACCTGAGAATGCGTTCAACAACCTGAAGATGAGATTTATGAGAAGAGTGCATGTATCGACTGGCAAGACCAACAACAAAGGAAATATCTGGTCTGGTAACCGTGAGATAGATCAATTTCCCAACTAGTCGTCGATAATATTCAGGATTCTGGAGAAGAAGATCTGAGTCAGATGCCTGAGCACATAACTTGTGGTTTACATCCATGGGGGTATCACTTGGCTTACACCCTAAAAGACCAGCATCATGAAGAAGATCAATACAGTACTTTCGTTGAGATAGAATAAGCCCGTCCGGTCGCCGGGCAACCTCAAGACCCAGAAAGTATCGTAGAGTTCTCAGGTCCTTAGTCTGGAAGACCGAGTTGAGATGCACTTTGACAGCATGTATCCCTTGTAAGTCATCTCCTGTAATGATGATGTCGTCAACATATACTAACAAAAGAACCGTCCCTGTTGGTCGGTGGCGAGTGAACGGCGAGAAGTCGGCGGAGCTTCGAATAAACCCGATATCACGAAGGACCTTACTGAATTTATCAAATCAAGCCCGTGGAGATTGTTTGAGACCATACAAAGCCTTAAGAAGGCGGCAAACCTGAGACTCCTCCGTGGTCTCAAACCCGGGCGGTTGTTGCATGTAGACCGTCTCCTGGAGATCCCCATTTAAGAAGACATTCTTGATATCGAGTTGAAAGAGGGGCCACCGGCGATGAACAGCGACAAAGATGAGGACTCGAACGGTATTGAGCTTGACGACCGGAGAGAAAGTTTCCTCATAGTCGAGCCTCTGTTGTTGGGTGAAACCGTGAGCCACAAGACGAGCCTTCAGACGGTTTATCGTCCCATCAGCAGCATGTTTGATGACAAAGACCCACTTGCACCCAACCGGTTTCTGACCCAGAGGAAGGGGTACGACGGTCCATGTCTGGTTGGCCCAGAGAGCAGACATTTCCTCCTCCATGGCTGCCCGCCAGCCGGGATGTTGAAGCGCCTCCTACACAGAGTTAGGAACAACAATCGAAGAGAGAGAAGTAGCAAAAGTGTGCAGAGGGGAAGAGAGGCAATGAAGAGAGACGTATGCATCCAGAGGATGGGCAGTGGAAGGCGTTACCTGATCAGAAGGACGCGAAGAATCTGTGGTGAAGGCCGGCTGCAGAGGGGCAACGGAACTGGGAGGGCGACGAGTGTAGACACGGATAACAGGTGGTTTGGTGGTAGCAGGAGCGGGGGCAGGGGAAACGGGCGAATGTGGTGTAGTAGCGAGAATAACGGGACGGGGTAAAGATGGTGGGAGAGGATTCGATGGGAGCGCAGCAGGCAACGGAGCAGGGAAAAACGGTTGGTCTTCCCGGAAGGTAACGTCAGCAGAAACGGTGATCTTGTGAGTAGCGGGTGAGTAACAGACATAGCCCTTCTGGGTGCGGGAGTAGCCGACAAAGATGTGTTTCACCGCTCGGGGATCCAATTTATTTGAGGAGGGCCCGAGGCGGTGGACATAGCAGGTGCTGCCGAAGATACGGGGTGGGAGAGGGAAAGCCGGAGTGGAGGGAAGCAGTATGCTAAACGGAGTAGCATAATTGAGGACAGAGGAGGGGAGGCGGTTGATGAGAAAGCAGACAGTGGAAACCGCAAAGTTCCAGTATGCCTTGGGAACATGCATTTGAAGCATGAGGGAGCGGGCGACATTGAGTAAATGACAGTTCTTTCGTTCGGCAACCTCATTTTGCTGAAGTGTGTAAGCGCAAGAGATTTGATGTAGAATCTCGTATTCCGAACACAAAGTTGTAAAGTCGTGGTTGGTGTATTCGCGAGCATTGTCAGTACGGAGGGTTTTGAGTGTGGTGTGAAATTGCGTCCGGGTCTCGAGGACAAAGGCCCGAAAAACCCGGGGAAGCTCAGAGCGTTCACGGAGTAAGTAGAGCCGCGTAGTGCGAGAGTGATCATCAATAAAGGTGATAAAATAACGGAAACCACATATACTGGGAATCCTAAATGGACCCCATACATCCGAATGAACAAGATCAAAGGGAGATGCACTCCGAGTACAATGTGAAGGAAAAGAAGAACGCGGTTGTTTGTCGAGGATACATGAATCACACTAAAAAGAAGTAAAAGGAAGATCTGGAAGAGCCCGCTGTAGAACCGGTAGAGGGGCATGACCAAGGCGGCGATGCCAGGCAGTGGAGGAGACGAAAGACAGAATGGTGGGAGACTCGTCGAGAAGGTAGAGCCCGTTCCGCAGTTGGCCGCTACCAATGGTAATCCGCGTCCGCCGACCCTGTATAACAAAGGAAGAAGAAGTGAATATAACAGAACAATCCAAATCACGTGTAAGGCGCCCAACAGAGAGTAAATTAAAGGGTGAACTCGGAACATGAAGAGCCGAGCGAAGAGGGATGGATTGGGTGAGAGAAAGATCTGTCGAGCCGGAGACAGGAACCAGCGCCCCATTGGCCATAGTGATAGACTTCGGATAAGGAGAATCCGAGTACTTTGCACGCCGGTGCGAAGTAATGTGATGAGTGACACCAAAGTCCACAATCCAACCCGGGCTGGTGGAGAGACAAGCAGTACCTGTGTTGGAGATGGAGGCGACGGAGGCCGAGGGTGGGTTGAGCAGGCCCTGGAGATGCTGGAGCTGAAGACGTACGGTCTCAAGATCAGGAGAACTGACTTCAGTAACAACAGAAGCTGTCGGGCGAGGGGGGTAGCCGATTTTCTTATAGCAGGTCGCCTCAAGATGACCATCTTTCCCGCAGAAGGAGCACTTTGGTCGGCCACAGTCACCACGGCCACGGCCCCGCGAGCCCGAACGTCCCCCCCCCCCCCCCCCGACCCCCTCCCGAGCAGAAGTGGGAGGGGATGGTAAGAGCGGAGGGGCCTGTTGAAGAAGCGCTGGTGGAGAAGGAGCAGGAGGATTTGGAAGAGCGGAGTGGCCTGCCGAAGAAGCTTTGATACCATGTAGAAAGAGCTCAAAGCTTGTATGTATTAATTGAGTATGTAAATACAAGGAGAGAATACAAATATATAGGAGAAAGAGAGAGAACAAATCATATACAAGATGTGCGACTAAAAGAGAGAAAGCATAAATGGGCCTAAAACATGGGCCCAATACATGGGTTATTCTAACACTTTTAAACCTCGATGTTTTAAGATAAATATATAGATTAAGAGACCAACCTGCAGTCCCTGCTGCTGTTGGGAAATCTCCTAAGCTCCGGCAACTTATTTAACTCAATATTTAAGCCAAATACACAAGCTACAAAACTCAATATTTAAGTCAAATACACAAGCTACAAAGGCCAACCAGCAACCCCTTTGCTGTTTGACGATTTATCAAGACATAAAAGCTTGTTAAACTCAATATTTAAGCTAAATACATGAGATGAAAGACCAACCAACGATGTACTTATGGGTTGGGATCTATTTGAATCATTTTGGAGACTCAAAATGTTTACACACTAAATTTTGTGAGACCAAGTAATGATCTAGTAAATGTTGGCTTAAATATGATTTTCAAGCGATAAAAAAGGCTATACGCGAATGATAAAACGGAAACAATAAAGGTGAGTTGACTGCTTAGGAGTTAACCCTTGAGGGCATAGTTAGGTGGATCCCCACCATAGTTCATGGCATGATTTGACTGCTTAAGAGGGGATTAAACCCTCCAGTGGTGACACTTTTGCTCACCATAGTTAAAAATCATGCAATGATGAAAGAACTCTCATTTAACCACAAGGGATAATCTCGGGTTTTACTTCTAAGGGGGAATTCAGGCGGAACTAACTTAGGAGAAATGTTTTTAAGGAAAATCTCTTACAACAAATTTCAAGAAAATTGTTCAAGGTTTATAAAATACTGAAAAGTAAGCATCTGATTGGAAGAAAAAGAAACGTTAATGTGAAACTAAGAGAAAATACAAGTTGAATATGAAAATGTAATCCTAAGATATTATAGAAGTTATAATAAGAAGAATTACTCATTGGGTATGTCATTCACCCTTCATTTTAAATTTGTTTTACAGGGCTTAGAAAGTGCCCCTGAGCTTCTTGATGGTAGAAATCCTCAAAGACCTAAGGCTTTGTTCGTTTCGATGGAATTGGGGCTTTGGAATTGACATTCAATTGCCAATTCTAATTGTGACTGTTCGACGACCATAAAATTACCATGAAATTGGAATTCATTTCAATTGATAATAGAAGAAGCACGACTACCTCAATTCTTAGCTCACGAGATCTTCATTCGTGATTCCCACCCCTACCAGCGCATCTTCGATTCTCTCAAAAAAACATCAACGCAAATTATGTTGTTCGCCCAGGACCACATTTTTCGCCGAAGAGCGAATTTTTCGACGGGGCGCACGTTTTTTTGTCCGGGATTGCATTTTTCACCTAGGCGCGTATTTTTCGCCGGAGCCCGCATTTTTCGGTCGGGCACACATTTTTCCGCCAGGGCGACCATTTTTCGCCCCGGCGCGCATTTTTTGCTCGGACATGCATTTTTTGCCCGGACATGCATTTTTTGCCCGGACATGCATTGTTTGCCCAGACTCGCATTTTCGCCCGGACGCGCATTTTTCTCCCGGGCGCGAATTTCTCGTCCTGGAGCGCATTTTTCACCCGGGCGTGATTTTTCGCCCGGATGCAGATTTTTCTCTCGGGCCCGAATTTTTTTCGCCCGGGCGCGAATTTTTTTCGCACGGGCGCGCATTTTTCTCCCAGACGCGCATTTTTCGTCTGGGCCTGCATTTTTCGCCCGGGCACGTATTTTCCCCTGGAAGCGTATTTTTCGCCCGGGCGTGCATTTTTTCACCAGTGCACGTATTTTGCGCCCGAGAGCTAATTTTTCGCCCGGCTGCGAATGTTTTCGCTCGGGCGTGCATTTTTCGCATTTTTTGCATTTTTCGCCGGAGTTCAAATTTTTCGCCCAGGCTCAAATTTTTCGCCCGGTCTCGAATTTTTCGTCCGGACGCGAATTTTTCTGCCCGGACACGAATTTTTCTGTCTGGTCGCACATTTTTTGCCCGGGCGCGCATTTTTCGCCCGAGATTGCATTTTTCGGTCTGGGGCGCATTTTTCGGTCGGGGCGTATTTTTCGGCCGGGCGTATTTTTTACCCGGGAGCGTATTTTTCGTCCGAACACATTTTCGACCAGGCTCGCATTTTTCGCCCGGTCCCGAATTTTTCGCCAGGGCGCGCATTTTTTGCCCAGGCGCGCATTTTTCAGCATGTGGGCGTGAATTTTTCACAGTGGCGCGCATTTTTGCCAAACGGCAGAATTGCACGCCCGGACGAAAAAAAACGCACCCGGGCGAAAAATGCGCGTCCGGGCAAAAAAATGCGTGGTCGAAAGAAAACTGCGCGCCGTGCGAAAAATGTGCGCTCAGGCAAAAAATGCACGTGCGACCGAAAAAAATATGCGCCCGGACGAAAAAATGCGCGCCTAGGCAAAAAATGCTCGTTCGGACAAAAATATGAAGCGGACAGTGGAATTACTAATTTCAATTCCCGCGACAGAATTCCTGCATTTAGTCGAATGGCAAAATTGAAATTGACTTCAATTCCAATTTTCATGGGAATTGGAATTGAAGTCAATTTCAATTCCTGCATCTCAATTTCTGGAAAACGAACGGAGCCTAAAGGAAAAGTATTTAATTGTTTATCAGCTTATATATTAAGTATTTTGTATCCTAAGAGCCAAGTTTAACAAATGTATTATTTTATAAGCAAGTGATGTAAAAATGTACTTTTGATGATGATGGATAATGAATGCTGTTTTTCATTAGATAGCTCTCTATGTGGTCATGTGGTATGGTATCACAACATATAGTTGCTTATCATTACACTGTTGAATAAAATAGAGCTTTGTGATTATGTTTTACAGCTTATTATTCAGAGTTGTGTGCTAGGATCCCTTTTAGATGTTACAGTGTGGACCCGTGTGAATGAGAAACAATGGGGAAGTGAGGGACGGCTGTTGTTAGGGAGAGGTGGGGCTCAGTTGTAGGTTGGCAAGTGGCTTCACAGGAAAGTGTTTAGGAGTTAAAGGGGGAAGTGGAGATAATAGGAGGTGGGGAGTAAATTTAGAAATAAGGACTTAATTTAGGAGAGTGGAGGAAATGGGTAGTGGTGGTAGTGGAGGGTGGCTACGGTAGTTAAGTTGATAGTGGAGGGTGGCTACGGTAGTTAAGTTGATAGTGGAGGGTGGCTACGGTAGTTAAGTTGATAGAGGGTGGCTACGGTAGTTAAGTTGATAGAGGGTGGCTACGGTAGTTAAGTTGATAGAGGGTGGCTACGGTAGTTAAGTTGATAGAGGGTGGCTACGGTAGTTAAGTTGATAGAGGGTGGCTACGGTAGTTAAGTTGATAGAGGGTGGCTACGGAAGTTTATAGCTCGGCCTTAGACTCAACAAAATCTTCCAACATCATGAAGCTATCCCGATGTAGTAGAACATACAACTCCTGCAGAATCTCTCAATTTGATGAAATTTGTGTCTAGGCATCAAACTTCACCACTTGTAAGTTGTAATACAACTTCTGCCTAAGATCATAACTTCCGGAAGATAAAAACATTGAACCTACACAAGACGCTCAATCATACAAGAATTTCCAATCGATGAAAGTTAAGACTCCTATTGTAAAAAAAACGCAATGAATCTTTCCCCACTTAGACTAGTACTTCGATTAGTTTTTCAAATTTTTTTGTTTTCGCATTAAAAATATTTTTTGATCTCTATCTTTACTGTGCCATCTCACTCTAGTACTCTACTAACTTATAAGAATGTTTTTAGGATAGCAATATTTTGATTTTTACTTGGTGTCCGGGTTGAATTAAAATCTAAATTCCTTCACTGACCACATAGAGATGGGAGCACTGATTACATAGACATGGGGTGTTACAAGATAACACGGGGTGTGTCAATATATCATCGGAGAGGTGGACGATTGGATATGGGATGGAGATGGAGGGATGGTGGCGATGGAGGGAGTATACTATAGAGCCGAAATCACGGCTGCTTAAGTGAGTGTGCTCAGAGAGAGGGAGAACTGCAACAATCTCATAACAAGGACAAGAAGAGACTTTAATTTATACATACTTCACTCTAACTGTCCAACATTATCTCTTTAAATAGGCTTGTATGACTCTAAATGACCAACTGATAACTCCTAGCTACCAACTAACACCTTAATTATTACATAAGTGATTAATACAAAGAATGACCGCAATGACCAACACATACAACTTATACAAGACTTAAAAAAAATAATGATGTGCTGCTATTAATCAAAGGTTGATCTTTTTCATCTTTTTTTAATGAAAAAAAAGCATAAAAATTCTCAATAGAAGTGAATACATGTGATGGCAATACATTACTAGTATTTTTGAATGTTATCAAACAACTGCAGGCACAAGATTAGTATGACAAAGAACATCTATCAATACCAACCACGGAAGGACAATAAACACTCAAACTTACAAATATGAAAAATTCAAGGCCGGTAAAAGCTACATTTATAGTCATACACATGCAGTCAATTCTGAAACTGGAGTAACTTTCCAAATGGTTAATCTAATTGTGAAGTAGTGTCTTATAGTACATCAATAGGAAACATAACTTAAGCATGGCTTAACTAGTCCTGGACTCCTAGTGCAATACTAAGAAAAATCTCACGGGATTTAGTAGAATTTTTAAATAGGCACACATTAAAGTATGATTACCAAACACAATGATCCTTGAATAATAGATAACAGAAGATGAGTGTGAAAATGGCATTAAAGTAATTTATAGTTTGAATTAAAAAAATCTCCCTAAAGTTAGATAGACATTTTAAAGTGTGGTTCTGATTTTGACATCGTCATCAACAGCTTTATCCGAACTAATGGGACAAGCTTATTGTTAACTCCTAACACTCAGCACATAAAATTTTATGATTTTAGCATTTTTACGCAATTGAAGCTTCGGAATTGGAATTTGAGGTTCAACTCCAATGATAATGAACCTCCAGTTCTAATTTCATGACCTCAATATTGTCTAAACAAATGAATCCTTATATATACATATATATTTATGTTTTCTCCCATACTTTAACGAAGATAACTTTTTTTTGTCATTACAGCTCATCATGCATAAAACATTACAAATGAGCAATAATATTCATCATCAACCCAGTGTGAGATATTTAGTTTACCATTTAAGAGAATCATTTTTAAGCATACATTAATTTGAAGAGTCTAGTATTAGGTTTAGAAGTTTTAGAGAGCTCAAATCTTGTATGTATTGCTTGTGTATCTAAATACAAGGAGAGAATACAAATCTTGTATTGCTTTATCCTATACAAAATGTGGGACTAAAGGAGGAGAGAAGATAAAACAATAAATGGGCCCAATAATGGGCCCTTTACATGGCTATTTTAACACTCCCCCGCAAGCTGGAGCGTACAAATCGTATGCGCCAAGCTTGGACAAGCATTGATAGAATAATGTCTTGGAAAGAGCCTTTGTGAAGACATCTGCAACTTGTTCCGACTCTGGGACATGCTTTAAGTCAAACTTCTTCATTTGAACCTTTTCCCGGATGAAGTGACAATCGACCTCAATATGCTTCGTCCTTTCGTGAAAGACCGGATTCTTTGCGATGTGTATGGCGGCTTGACTATCACAAAGGAGAAGAGCTGGTGATGGTAATTTTACACCCAGATCAGTAAGAAGACTCTCAAGTCATGTCAATTCTGATACAACCGATGACATTGCCCGGTACTCTGCCTCGGCTGAAGAGCGAGCAACGACCCCTTGTTTCTTACTTCGCCAAGTTACAAGATGTCCTCCAAGATAAGTGCAAAAACCACTCGTAGATCGCCGGTCATCGAGAGAGCCAGCGTAGTCAGCATCTGAATATGCCACCAATGTTGGAGCAGAAGAGAAGGTCCTGTAGACAAGCCCCTGACCAGGAGCGGTTTTCAGATACCTGAGAATTCGTTCCACTGCTTGAAGATGAGATTTTCGAGGAGAGTGCATTTATCTGCTGACAAGACCAACAGCAAAGGAGATATCCGGTCTGGTAACCGTGAGATATATCAGTTTTCCAACAAGACGTCGATAATATTCAGGATTCTGAAGAAGGAGATCGGAGTCAGAGGCCTGGGCACACAGTTTGTGGTTCACATCCATAGGAGTATCACTGGGCTTGCAGCCGGACAGACCCGCATCATGAAGAAGGTCAAGACAATATTTTCGTTGAGAGAGAGTGAGCACATTTGGCCTTCTGGCAATCTCAAGACCCAAAAAATAGCGAAGGGGTCCCAAATCCTTGGTCTGGAAGACTGAGTTTAGATGGACTTTGACTGCCTGTATCCCTTGAGAGTCATCTCCAGTAATGATAATATCATCGACGTAAACTAACAGAATAACCGTTCCTGTTGGTTGGTGACGAGTAAAGAGCGAGAAGTCGGTCGAGCTCCGAGTGAAGCAGGAGTCACACTGAAAGGGGGTAAGAGAAACATCCGGGAGAGCCCGCTGGAGGACCGGTAGAGGAGCATGCCCAAGACGACAATGTCAATCTGTGGAAGAAATGGAGGAGAGGATGGTGGGAGAGTCGTCGAGAAGGTAGAGCCCATTCCGCAGCCGGCCTTTACCAATGGTAGTCTGCGTCCGCCAATCCTGTATAACAAAAGAAGAGGAAGTGAATATAACAGAACAATCCAAATCAGTAGTAAGCCGTCCAACAGAAAGTAAATTGAACGGAGAACTCGGGACGTGAAGAGCCGAGCGAAGAGAGATGGAGGAGGTGAGAGGAAGATCTGCCGAGCCGGAGACGGGAACAGTGGCTCCATTGGCCACAGTAATAGACTGGATAAGGGGAATTTAGGTACTGGGCAGGTCGATATGGAGTAATGTGATGAGAGCGCCAGAATCCACAATCCAGCCCAAGCCGGTGGAGAGACAAGCGGTACCTGTGTTAGAGACGGAGGCAACGGAGGCAGATGAGGGATGGAGCAAGCCCTGGAGATGCTGGAGCTGAAGACGGACACTTTCAAGATCAGGAGGACCAGCATCGGTAGCAACAGAAGCCGCCGGGCGAGGAGGATAGCCAACTTTCTTGTAACAGGTTGCCTCGAGATGACCGTCTTTGCCACAGAAGGAACACTTCGGCCGACCCCGGCCACCACGACCACGGCCGCGAGAGCCTGAACGACCCCCCCCCCCCCCCGAGTAGAAGGAGGAGGAAGGAAGGGTAGAAGCGGAGGTGCCTGCTGAAGAAGGGCCGGAGGAGCCGTAGTATCTGGAGGTGGTGGTACTCGGAGAATCATGAAGCACACATCAGAAAAAGATGGTGTGATAGAGGATGCCAGGACCTGAGCACGAATGCTCTGAAGGTGAGGGGGAAGACGGACCATAAGGATGGCAGTACAGGCGGTTTCCTTCTGAGCGCGATGAGCAAGAGCATCATTGGTAAACGGCTGATGCTGGATCCAGGCTTCAGCAAGAGTCTTCGCACGAGCAACAAAGGAGTACATATCGGAAGCACCTCCAGCGTCCAGAGTAAAGAGGTCAGTGAGGATGTCGTAGAGATGCTGGAGGCTGTCCCGGACAGAATATAAGGAGTGTAGCTCAGTCCACATATCTTTGGCAGTCTCATGATACATAGCCATTTGATATGGTTCACCATCCAAAGAATTCAAGATCCAGGTCTGAACTCGGCCATCATTGCGGAGCCAGTAATCGGTAGGAGGGGTGTGTGGAGCCTGAGTAAGGTGAGGGAGAAGGCCCTTGGCCTGAAGAACCCGTCAAACTGAATGGACCCAAGGAATGAAGTTCTTCTTTCCAGAAAGAGAGATGGTAGTGATGCGCAGCTCGTCACGGAGTTCTGTAGGGTAAGTCGGGCGGTCAATTGGACAAGCCGGGCAGTCAGCAGGCGGGCTGGCCGTCGAGACAGAAGAGTTACCGGAAGAGCCCATAAGGGCAGACCGCGGCGAATAGAGGATAATTTACCGGCAAGAAAGACTAAGGAAGACCACGACCAGAATGCGGATAGGAAGCAGTCCGCACGGTCAAGCCGGACACCAGCGAGTAGTCAGGTCGCGACCAAAGGGCAGAAACAAAAGAGAGATTGCCCCGGTCTAGGTGAAGCCAGCAGCGGTCAGAAAGCAGCCCGAGAGGGTTGACAGAGAGCGCGGAAAGAGGAGAGAGGCCGCGAGTAGGAACTCGAGCGGCTAGAGAAGAGAGGCCGCGAGTAGGAACTTGAGCGGTTTAGAGGAGAGAGGCCGCGAGGAGGAACTCGAGCGGCTAGGAAAGAGAGGCCGCGAGTAGGAACTCGAGCGGCTAGAGAAGAGAGGCCGCGAGGAGGAACTCGAGCGGCTAGGGGAGACCGGCAGCGGACAGAAGGCAAAGCCGCAGCGGTCAGACGGCGAAGCCGCAGCGGTCAGAAGGCGAAGCTGCAGCGGTTAGAAGGTGAAGCCGCAGCGGAGCTGGCAGCGGATAGAAGCAGAGAGCCCGCAGCGGTCAGAAGAAAGGTGGGCCCCACGAAGCAGAGAGAGGGTGGCTATAAGAAGTCTGAAGAGGGTGGAACCACGGAGAGGGAGAGGAGAAGCGGATGCAGAGGTGCAAACCGCAGAGCCAGGGGCGGACAGGAGACCGGAGCGGGGAGGCTACCAGTCCGCAAGAGACAAGGCAGCGGGTAGGAGAAAAAAGAAACCGGGCGGGCTTGGCGGTTAGAAAAAGGCAAACCGCAGAGGACAGTAACCTGGCTCTGATACCATGTTGAGAGAGCTCAAATCTTGTATGTATTGCTTGTGTATCTAAATAAAAGGAGAGAATACAAATATATAGGAAGAGGAAGAGAGAAGAAAATCTTATACAAGATGTGGGATTAAAGGAGGAGAAGATAAAACAATAAATGGGCCCAATAATGGGCCCTTTACATGGGCTATTTTAACACTTATGAATCATTATTTTCCATTAGTTCTTGTTCAGTATACAAATCATCTAAAACAACTTTTTTCCAAGATATATTTAGTCTACCCATTCTTATTCCTAATTATTCGACACTGTCTATTTGATATCCTTTAAACTTTGGTGTGCATTCCCAAACAACATAAATTTACTTTCATAATCTTATATCACTTCCATTATTCATTCCATATTTTATCATTTCTAATTTTGTTATATTCATCACAGAATTTGCATTCTTTCCAAACACAGACTAAATATCAACAACTTCTTAACTACCTAACACTCGTGATTCATATCCACTTCCAACCCAAAAAATTAACATTTTTCAGACACAAGCAAAAAAAAAGTGTCACAGGGTCAGGAAGAACAGTTGGCTTCATAAACCATTACATTCGTGTGATAAAAAAAACCCAACCCTTTGAAAACAAAAACACAAAAGATTAATCAAGTTTCCATCATAAACTCAAGTCAAGCATCTAAATGTTTTGGTTAAGTGCAGTCTGCATGCCCAAATAGATGGCTGATCTCGGAAGGAAGTGGCAACTGAAATCACTTCCTATTATTTGCAAGCAAATCCCTTACATGATCGTCAAATATTATTCTTATCCAAGAGCAGTAGTATCAGAACAATTCCTAACCATCTTTTAATGCAAATCAACCTAAAGTTACCATCAATGTCTCCATCCAACTGTATGCAAATAATTAAATTACTTACACGATGTTTACTGAATGACAATTAAAGCCTGTTGAGGATGGAACTTCACCTTCTTCAATAGAGGACTGCTTTCAACAGAAAGCAATGAGGCTGAAATTAATATCTTTAGCAGTTGAGAGCGCCTGCAGCCAACAATTAGCACATATCTAAGCAAACATGCATTGCCATTCAGAAGAAATCAGAAGAAATGGGTCAATGAATCCCAGCAAATAAACTCAATTCCCATTACAAGCACTGGCACGCCGACGGACTCCCCGAAGAAGCCCCAAACCAAACCCTAAACTTAATAAAAGAAACTTAAAAAAAAACTCGTAAAGTGATCGAATAAAGGTGCGAACACATGCTTACGAGCAACGGCGACTAAAACAAACTCCGATTTTAGATCTTCACGAGAAAGACGGAAGGGTCAGCTCAAATTGCTTACAAATCGCGCTGATAGGATAAGAAGCGAAGGGGGAAATAACGTGGGAGAGCCACGTACCTCGGAATAAAGATTGACGACGTGGATGGCGGTGGAGATATGGGCTTGAAGATTGTCTGCTAGGGTTGTCTGTGTCGAAGTCGTGCGAGCTCGATCGCCGCCCTCCGGCCGTTGGCTCCACCGCCTGGATCGGAGTAAGAGGGGAAGGGATACCGAGAAACAGAGAAGGAGACCTAGGCACGTCTGGAGAAGACACGGACGCAGTAGCTTTTCTGCTGAAGGGGGGAGGTAATGGGTGAGATATTGGAGAAGAGTGAGAAGTACTACTGCCTCGACGAAAATGGGCGGCTTTGTAGTTACGCCACCGCGGCGATGCTTCAGCGGCGGACTGTCGTCCCTATTTGAGGAAGGAATAAACTAGAACAAGTTAAAGCGGGCATGGGCAATCGATTTTTCTCTATAAAATAAAATGTGTTTTTGGCACGTCAACTTGCCGGACCCTTCTTGCTTTTTGTAAAATAGATAATAAATTTGAGTTGCTCTCATTAAATCAATAATTTTTGACTATTTATACGTCAAAAATGATGTCTGAATAAGGGATAAAAGGATCTGAAAAGATGAATAGGTTTAAAAAAAATTTTACTGGAAGATGACAAAATTGACATGAGAACTAACTGTTTTAATTAATTTTTATAGAGATACATATATAAATCTAGTTAAGATAGTTGCAATCAATTTTGATCTGGTCAAGTCCACCTTTTTTTACTCATAGTTTCTTCGAAATTTTCGAAAGAAATATTATCGTCATCTTCAGCATGATATAAAACATCTTCTTTACTTAGCTCTTGTAATTTTGTTTGTTTTAATAATGTCTCTTTTATTCACCCTAAGAGTGTATAAGACTAAAGCCAATGAATGTTGACTACATATTTCTCAAACTTTTTGAATGGTTTGGGCTCCCCTAGTTGAAATTCTCATTCTCTATAATAGGAGTTCGCGTTCACACTTTCTTGAGTTGTTTTAATACGAAGTTATCTTATTTCGAGGAAGAATTTTTCATATACTATTAGGGGTATTGGCAAATAATGACGGCAATGAGGTCAGTCGAATGTTTAAATACTGATGATAAAACTTTACACTTTGTTGCGGACTAACTCGAAGCTCCGGTCGGGCCGGATTTGTTCGAACCGTCTGAGCTCGCTAGGCGGTCGAGCGCTCACACAGTCAATGAAAGTAGAAAGTTGACACAAGATATGATGACGTGGAAAAACCCCTTAAATGCGTAAAAAACCACGTGACCGGGTCTGTGCCGATCAAATTCCACTAGATTCCGGTGATTACAGTGTGTTGGGGAATCGGGGCGACATGTCGCTCCCGTTACAACTTGGGGGAGAGAGACTACGGCTCCTGACGGACAACAGACTGCGCCGCGGGAGTAACTTGGGTGTTGAAACGTGTGGGATGACCCTGGTGCTCTGGCGCATGCGGTCGCGCACACTTGCTAGCGATGATTGCCTTTTTCCTTCAGCTTTCTCTGGAGACTTGGGCGTTTTCCTGCTGGTGGTGTGTTGGTGGAGCGCCGGTGGCCGCCGGTGGTTCACTACGACAGGAGGCCGACTCGAGGGAGGAGGCAGGCGAGCTCTCTCCTGAGGAATAAGAAGGTAATCGGAAGAAGGGAAAAGGTGAAGAATGAAGAGCCCCTGGGGTCCTTTTTATAGCCTCCAGGAGAGGATTATGGCGGGCCCCACCACTAAAGTAGTGGGCTAGTGGGTGGTTACCCTCTTGATCGGACGGCGAGGAGAGCCTCCCCTTGATCGGACGGTGGGGAGGTTGTCCACGACGAGGGGCCGCCAGGGGCGGTGGCGGTGGTGGCCGGTCGGGCGGCCGGCGGTGGCGGCGGCCGGCCTGATGGAGTGCGATCCGGCGTGACCGCCTCCTTACGCGCTCTCGCGCACATTTCTCCCTTACGCGCTCCCCCTGCGGGCCTAGTCCTTGCACGCACACGCGCGCGCCGCCTCCTTGTGCGCTCCAGCGCGCATTTCTCTCATGCGCGCTCCCACACGCGCCGCCTCCTTGCGCGCTCCTGCGCACGCCGCCTCCTTGCGCGCTCCCATGCACGTCGCCTCCTTGCACGTTATCACGCCCCATCTCTCCCATGCACGCTCTCGCGCATTATCACACAAGTTGCTCCCTTGTACGGGTCTCTTCCCCCAGTGCTCCACACGCTCTTCTCCAACAAGCACCCAGCGTGCTCTCCACCAGCAAGCGCCCTGCACGCTCTCCTCCTTCAAGCGCCTCGCGCGCTCTTCTCCAACAAGCGTCCAACGTGCTCTCATCTACCAAGCGCCCTGCTCTATCCAACAAGTGCCCCGCGCGCGCTCTCCAGCAAGAGCCTAGCAAGCGCCCTACGCGCTCAATAACAAGCGCTCCATCTACCGATAAGATAACCAAATGATGCTTCTTCAAAAAACGATCAGAGACAAGAAGCAGAGGGTAAGGCGCGCTAAGCGCGCCTCGAGCCTCAAAGTTCCAGACATCAGAACGTGTACAACAAACTACTCTCGCCTCCAGGAATTATTAGAAGACTCCAGAATATAACAAGTGCATCGCTCCTGCGGCACTCGAAGAAGTAATTAGATTTGTGAGTGGTGGACTGTCACCCTCCAGGATCTCTCTCTCTCTCCCCAATAATTGGAACGAGAGGCGGCATGTCGCCCTCGAGTTCTTGAAAAAGCTCTGTAATAGCACTCAGATCTAGTGGAGGTTTGGTCGGCACAGATCCGGGCACGTGGTTTTTCACCTCTTTTCGGAGTTTTCCACGTCAAAAAAATTACCTTGTCAACTTTCCATTTTCATTGACTGTGCGCGTGTTCGACGGTTCCGAGAGCTAAGACGGTCCAAGAATTCTGGTCCGACCGGGACGTCGAGTTAGTCCGCAACAGTCGTTGATCATACAAAAATTGTCTTTTAATGGGGCCCCCTAGTCAAACTTTCTGGATCTGCCCTTGCCTTGGAGATATGAATTTGGGTCACATTGCATTTCGAATCTTTAAAATTGATATTTTGCAACATACACATGTCAAATTTTGAAGAGTATTTGGGCCCGGGTAGCACCAGGAGACCAGACAACACGAATAATTTGGATGCAAAGCACCAAAATGATCATTTTTGATGCTGCTCGGACCTAAATACCAATGAAATTTTGTCATGAGGGTGCAAAGTGCCCGAAATTGGTACTGGGGGGGGGGGGGGGGAGGCAAAGGATGCAAACTACCAAAGACCCAATATAAAATAGTCTTTCAATATATCGTTATATCTTAAGATTATAATTCACTGTGGTTCCTCTTTTTTGGAAAATCTTTTATTGTGTTGCTCTTATCTACGATCATCATGTGTTAAGCGTTTTTAGACTGTCGGTTCTCGTAAGAAATCGTGATGAATTGAGATACGGTAGTATATTAATAAATAAGGTTGTATTTTAATGATGTCTTATTTCGTCAAAAAATGCTCTGTCGTAGGATCACAGATCAGTCGGCTGCACAAGTGACACACCGTATTTAAGATGCGAGAACGTACCTAAAGTTGGAACCACGAAAATCAGTCCTTGTTGTTCAGACCTGGGGGTGACAAAAGCATACTGATTTAGTTATCGTTGTAAAGAATTGTGGCGTCACTCCCCAAAACAAGTGGTTAGGGGAGCAGTGGCCATCCCGCTTATACACCTAGGACCAAGGAGCACGCTACGCTGTGTGGGACTAAACCATCTCTTTTAACAAGTCACGACACACGCTTGGACGTCATCATCCATTCCACGTGGCGCACTCAACACCCCCCTCGCCACCCCCCCTGATATCATGTAAAACATTGTGGCGTCACTCCCCAAAACCACGCGGTCAGGGGAGGAGTGGTCAGCACTTATACACCAGGACCAGGGGAGCACGCTAGACAGTGTGGGACCAAACCATCCCTTTTAATGAGTCACGACACACGGTTGGGCGCACTCAACAATCACATCGCGCGAGACTTGGCGAGAAGGTGGAAAACAAAAGAATATCTCTGGACTGCCTACAAACAAGACTCGTGTGTTGCAACGAGTAGGTCCCGCCACACACCCGGAAGTCTTTAACAACTTCCCCTCCTAAATTCATTGATGTGCTCGGCACAAGGGAGGCAGATAGAAAATTCACCCCCATAGGGGGGGGGGGGGTCAAGGGGTCTCTCCAACTTGTGTCTTAGAGTCATATTTATAGGCAATCTCCAATATACATGCATAACCAGTACAAGAAAAACCATAATTAGCACGACACAGAATACCTTGTTAATTCTTTAAATTCGTTGGTAATTTTAATTAGCAACGAATTTAGAAACAAAAAAATTCATAGCTAATATGCTCATATCTAATTTTAGCAAGGAAATTTTTTTTTTCTATATAGCAGGAATTTTTTAGCAAGGTATTTTATCCTTTCTAAATTAAGAAGAAATTCTATTTTTGTTGCTCTAACTTAATTCTTTGTTTACAAATGACGATATTATTTATATATAACGTATACATAATTCATAAAATTATATGATCAAATATAAATATATAATATATATACATTTTTTTATATAACATATATATTCCTTTATATATAATATATATATTTAGATATAATATGCGGACAACTTTATGTGCGGGTGTACGGACAACGAAAAAAGGGGGTCAAGATGGCTTCAAATTGAAAATTGATCAACATGAAAGTTGTCGATATCGTCAATACGAACAACTTTCATGTTGAATATTTTTTTTTGACTTGGAGCTGTTTTGACCCTCGATTTGAGGATCAAAATCTGGGGCGGCGAGATTGCTACAGTGGAGCACTCTAGACGCCTCAGATTTCGATCCCCAAATCGAGGGTAAAAACAGCCACAAATCAAAAAGTGTTCAACATGAAAGTTGTTTGTATCGACGATACCTATAACTTTTATGTTGATCGCCTTTTGATTTGAAGCCATCTTGATTCTTGCCCGTACGCATGTACGCCCGCACACGATATATATCCCCATTAATTATATATAATATATATTTATTAGATATATAATTATATTTTTGTTGTTATATATATATATATATATATATATATATATATATATATATATATATATATATATATATATATATATATACATACATGTGTCGCTATATAATAAATGCATATAACTTTATAATATATATGTATATGTACAGTTATTTATATTATATATTGTTTATATAATTTATATGTATTTATAATTAATTTATTGAATACTAATAATTTTTATTAATTTATAAATTTATATATACGAATTTAAATAACATATAAAAATATATAAATATAAAATAATAACATATGTTATTAATTATTTTGCTGAATACAAATAATTTACATTATTTATAAATATATTAAACAACAATTATGTTTATGGGAAAGGATAATTTTATAAAAAAGAGTCATCCCATTTTTTAGAAAAAAAATCATCAATGAATATTTTTCAACAAAAAAATTCATTGCTATTTTGCAACAAAAAAATCGTTGCTATTTTGCAACAAAAAAATTCGTTGTTATTTTAGCAACACAAATTTTGCAACAAAAAAGTTCATTGTTATCTTAGCAACACAAATTTTGCAATAAAAAATTTGTTGTTATTTTAGCAACAAAAAAATTCCTTGCTATTTTTGTTGGTAAAGTAAAAAAATTTTACGTAACTAAATTTGATGCTAATTAGCAATGAATTTTTAAGTCTTGCTAATTTTTCTTGCTAACTGAGATTGTTCTTGTAGTGAATAGTCTTTTTGGCCTGCAAGAGCTCGTTGGGCACACAGCTGCCTGGATTAGCAAGGTCGCCTCGCAATTGGTGTGGCGAGGTCATCTCGCGTGTTGGTAAAACGAGGTCGCCTCGCTGGTGGTATAGCGAGGTCACCTCGCGAGAGCCTACATGCTTGTTCGGCTCGAGCCTTCCCTCCTTTGGGGCGAGTTGGGCTGGACTTGGTAAATTGGGCTTGTGCACCTAAATGTTTCTCCTTTTGGTTGCTCACATTGTCTACGGGAACACAATGGAGTCAAAGATATCGTTGTAATTTTAAGTGAGCACCTGCGCGCTGATACCCAAAAGTCTGCAATCACCTTCTCTGACACAACCACTTTGGGTATCTGCCTCGGCCTAGGTGGTTTTCCTTGGCTTGTTCGCACGACCTCCCATCAGGGGTGCTCGCAGGCTCCTTTGGCTGTCTGCCATGTCCACGAAATCTCCACTCAAGGAATGCACGTGTACTCCTTTTGGTGTACATTATGTTTGTATCATCTCCCTTCCATGATTGTTCACTTACTCCTTTTGGTGACCACTCGGCCTCCCATTTGGGCAGCCTGAGATTCCTGAGCCTGCATGTTCGATAGCCTCTGATTTCTATAATAGTAGCCAGATTCAGACCAAGGGAGGGCATGGATGAGGGGCAAGGAGTTGCGAGCTCTGTAAGACTTTGGGCGAAGTCTATGCAAGAAGGTGGGTAAACACTCCATTAAGGTCACAAGAATAGCTTGGGCAACCTAGCTCTCCTTCGAGACCAGGAGTTCTCCTTAGCATGAAGTATTTTTACTATTTTCTACAAGTAATATGGATTTGATGCACTCCGAGCATTCAACCAACAAAATCACGTGCAATAATGAGTTGTAATTGTGAGAATTTTTGTGTAGCCATCCACGACACCCCTTCTTCGGTTTATTCATTGATCATCACCTGAAGTAACCGTCCACTCAATAGTTACCCATTATTCTTCTGTTCGAGCGACGTAGAGTTGATGACATTTTTGACACCAGTATGTACTATCACTCGCACAAAAATCATAGAAATTTGTTTAAAAAAATTCTCATAACAGCATTTTATATAGTTGATAAAGATTATTGATGAAACATTTTTGATCTCAAGTTTAAACCTCATTTTTTGTTGAAACAACGAGTTGATATTTCTATTAGAACATGATTTAAATAAATAATTATATTTTAATTTAAAATTTCGTTTTGAGATCAATTTAAAGGCTTGGATTAGTTTTATGGTATAAGGACAAACCTCTTCTTAGAACTAGAATTTATAGTATAGATTAAATATTCCTTAGACTTTGTTTGATTGAGCGTGTGGGAGGAGCCGGCGGA
The DNA here is from genome assembly GCA_039583875.1 of Platanthera guangdongensis. Taxonomy (NCBI): domain Eukaryota; kingdom Viridiplantae; phylum Streptophyta; class Magnoliopsida; order Asparagales; family Orchidaceae; genus Platanthera; species Platanthera guangdongensis. The sequence continues at coordinate 155,753,022 of CM077165.1, forward strand.
TCCAAACGGAGGTGTCGAACCGGAGGGGGGAGGTGGGGCGTGGGGCTGGAAAAGCTCTGATTTGATGGCTTTTCATCTGTCCTGCGGGTGCAAACAGGAGCAAATGCCGTCGGGGCCCGTTTGTTTACCCGCCGTCCGGCAACATTTGCTCCAAACGGAGGCGGCGAAACGCCAAACCAAACGAAGCATTGGCTCCATCTATTTTGCCCATAAAAATGAGCCTTAAACAAATTGTATTCTTCATTTATCTTTATTTTTATCTCTTCCATTGTAGAATGAAATTTGTTTGCCTTATCAAATTTGTTGTTGAGCTCAATTAATTTTATTTCACGAGATGTAACTATTTTTTTGGCTATGATAATTGTTGGGCGTTGATATTAGCATCGTGTTGAGGATATCAGCGCCCTAAATTTTACTCTAAAAATGATCATTTGTGTCAAGACCGGAAGAAGAGAAGCAAATTGAAGATTGTGTGATACAAAGTAAGTACCAAAGAACAAAGAATTGTTGTTTTTATCTTCACATGCAAATATCAAATTGAGATGCAAATAGATTTAGGTAATTTTTATGGGACAAACAATTTTAGATAAATGCAAACCAACATTTAAAATAAAAACTTTTAAACAATTAATAAGTATTTTACGGTAGAAAAGATAGGGTCAAACCATTATCCCACATCACGCTTGCACGGAGGGACACCTCTCGCGCAAAACCGTAAAATCGCGCTTCACAGTCGACGAGGCCCTATGTATTTTCTCATCATACCTAACAAGTAAAGGACAATCATTTTATTGTTATTTACTTGGCGATATGGACTTGGGCCCTTTTGGAGCACCATTTGGGCTCTGGCACGGTGGCAACAGAGGTGGCCCAAACAGGACGCGACACAGACGTTTGACTCTATCCGCCACAATGCCAAAGCATTCTGCTCGGACTAGTGTTGGAGCTCAAGTCTGATGTTGCGCGTCTTCCTCCTTTGTAACCCTCCCCCCCCCCCCCCCCATTTTCATCGGTTGGGAGGCCTGAAATGTCGAAGCAAGAGGTAGTAGAAAACTGGCGCGGCGTGATAGGTTACCGTCGACGGTAGCCTTTCTGCATTGTCCAGTCATCATGGACTATGTCGATTAGATGTCGACTAAAGGTATCGTGACGTGGTAGTATCTACCGACACGTGGTAGCGCGTTTCTAGTAGATATGGGAGGCGTCGACATGAAGGGTTGTCGACATGGCATGTCAACTTGATTTATAGCGACACGATAGTGGTGCCACTGGTGGCAGGTGTATCAGCTAGAAGATTGTTGTGTCAGCCTGATGTGTGCTCTTCAAGCCAATATGAGACAAAGTGAGGGCTCTTTTGGTCTGGAGCTATCATGGCGGGGTAACTTGCAAAAACAAATTCGTAAATCTAGTGATTTATGGTCGTTTTATCGCTTTGGAACCCTATCCAATGGACCTACCTTGTTCGCATGTGAACCCTAAATAGGGTAGAGGGATTCTCCCCTTTCATTTTCCAAGTCTACAACACTTTTGCGGGTAGTTCGGGTGAGAGGAACCGAAGGAGGAGGAAGACCTAGATTCCTCCATTGGTGAAGCTTCAAAGCTCTGTTTGACGATCTGAGATCCGGAATCACTGAGAGGGCTTGAAAGCGCACGTTTACATCCATGCTAATCTAGGTTTCCGTGACAGGAAGAAGTTCTATAAGGTAACAACATTCTTTTCCCCAGTCTTAGAAAAAAACGCGTGTGATGAATGGTTGTGGATTGTGGTGTCCATTTGTATGTTAAATCATGACTTTGTCTTTGTGGTCGACTGGCTAACCTCATAATGTTATGATTCACGCGTGGAGGGTGTTCTGGCAAGACAAGTCCCCTTATGTGAAACTAATGAGAATGGCTATGCTTATGAACAAGCCCGATGGTGTAATGATCTATGTTACTGGTGGTGTCTGAGCAGAGTTCTTAGCATCAGTTGTGAATGCTTGGTGAAACTGTCGAGAATGGCTAAGTTGATGGACAAGCTCGATGATGTAGTGATCAATGTATGGGTGGGTCTTAGCAAGAGTTCTTAGAACTGGTTTGTATGTCATTGGGGAAATGACATTACCTAGGTTGTTGTGACGATGTGTTAGTATCATGCACGATATATGGTGTTTTGGGTGAAACTCGGGCATGCATACATGTTGCATTGATAGACCACCTTTATTTACTTGCTTAACATAGAAACGTGTTTGATGACTGTGACATATATAAATGCTAGTTTCTGTGTTGTTTTATGTTTTATTTCATTTGCATACGAAGTGCAGACTTGTAGAGTGATGTAGTTTTCCGGGGTCCACTAGGACTGCGGGGAGGAGTGATATGATGTTGTTATGTAGTTGTGGTCAGCTCTGTCTGACCCTTGTTATACCACGTCTTTTGTGTTGGTTTCAAAGCAAGCTAGGCTGGCAAGCTGGAGCCCGCTCTCCAGCCAAAAAGATTTCAGTCTCATGAAGTGTACCGCCCCGTTGTTCCGATTTTTCAGCATTTCTATGTTTCTTTTACATTGTTCCGGTTTGCACACTGAGGTACCTTAGGAGTTTGCTACTATGTCAAGATGTAATGTATGGATGTTTTGATTAATTGTGTTGTAAGTTTATAAGGTTGGACTGCTCCTATGTATATGGTTGTTCACAAATAATATAGTTCGTGAATAATTCGATTCATGAAGATTCAATTAAAATCCGCATTTTCCGAATACAGATTCAAATAGTTTTCAAATTTGAATTCAGATTCGAATAGTTTTTGAATTCGAATCTAGAAAATTTTATTTCTGTTCGAAGGATTCGTGAATAGTTCGTGAATACTAGAATATATAGATAAATATAATTAATCTATATAATTAAATATTATATATAATTATATTTTAACAATTATATAATTAAATATTATAAAATTCGAATTTGAATCCTTGTTCGAATCCGAATTCGAACTCAAATTCGAATCCAACATTTCATGACGAATCCTGATCCGAAGTTAACACCGAATATTCAAACGAATTTGAATCTAAATCTCTGCATTCTATGTCAAATTTAAATTTGATTGAAGACGTTATTCGATTCGGTTCATGAACACTCCTATCTATGTAGTTGTGGACAACTTATGGTCCTGTTTGAGGTTTCTGATGTGCATGTAATTATGTTCATTGTTCTTATATCATCTTTTAATGTTAAAAATGTGGCGATTATATGTTGTGAGGTCATGATCTGGCCTATATTATATGATTTTTGCAGGGGAGACGTTACATCCTTTTTGCCTTTCGTGGGAGAAGACTCCCCAAACAGGTGTATAGACTTGTTTGTAAAACACTAGTGTTGTTTTTTTTGAATTTATTGTATACACTCTCTTACAATTGATGCACTTTGTTTTATCCTTTCCATCTCCAAATTAAAATTTGGAGAAAATGATATTAAAACTACAACTTCAAAAGTTGTTTGGTTTGATCATGAAAATCACAAGGTGGGGTGTGCTGAGATGGTATTAATAGCTGAATTGTCTTTCAAATTGTAGACAATGAGAGATTTATTGGGTCTAGCTTTAATATTTTTTCTCGCATGACAATTGCTAAATATTGTATTGTTGTGGTCTAACTCGATGTCCCGGTCAGACCGAAATAACCTGGACCAACTTAGCTCTCGGAACGGTCGAACACACACACAATCAAAAAAGTAGGTCGATTGTACACACGCAGGTTTAACGTGAAAAAAACCCTCAACTAGGTAAAAAATCACGTGACCGGATCTGTGCATGTCAAAGTCCACTATTTTCTGGTTGTTACAACTTGTTTGTGAAGTCGTGGGTGACATGCCACCTCTCGTTACAGTTTTGAGATGAGAGAACACTTGTCACGCAGTGGACAAGCCGTCACGCCAGGAGTTTTTACAAATTGCTCTTCGTGTTGGTGGTCTTCGGTTAGCGACTTGCTGATTCTGAATGAGGGCGCGGAGCGCCTGAACTTGCAGTTGTGGGGGCCACTTGGAACTTAAGGGATTGGGCTTCGTCGGGTGACTTTAACTTGGCTCGTTCGAGGCTCGGGTGCGGCTCGAGTGCGGCTCGGGTGCTACTCGTAGGAGGAATTCAGCAGAGCTTCAACCTGAGTTAGAAGAAGACTCAGAGAAAAAAAGGTGAGAAATGAGGAGGCCCGGAGCTTCTTTTATAGGCTCCAGGGGGTGGTAATAGTGGTTATGCGGCTATCCACACACCATAACTACCATTATGATTATTTTTGTTATAATTTAAATACGCATATTAGGATATTAATTTCGCTATTTGGAGACCATTTAAATAAATCATTAAATTATTAATTAAACCCCCCACTAACCCGGTCGTTAGTGAGTGGTTACATGTGAATCGGACGGCCCAAAACATCCCCTATCGATCGGACGATGGGATCGGAACTCCTCGAGCGGTCGGCGAGCTCGCCGCCAAGTTCGTTGGCGAGGGGAGGACCACCGACGGAGGCCGAGGGAGGCTCCAAGGGAGCGGCCGCCCTCCAAGAGAAGTTTCGAGCGGCGACGAGTTCTCTTGTCACTCTGAGGGATGATCATGACCGATGCATTTCTCGATTTTGTCAGATTGGATCGGAGTTGAAGGCGGAGTTGAAGGAGACTCGAGCATCTTTAGAGGTGGAGAAATCTCTGGTTGAAAGGACTACACAGATGTTGTAGCGCGTTCAAGAGGAGACTTCTCGTTTGGAGATTGAGCTTTGTGCGGAGAAGACGCAAGTGGAGGCATTATCTTCTGATAGCCGTGTGTCAGAGTTGAAGGCTACTGAACTTGCGGAGTGCATGGAGTCTCTGCATTATATGCAGGATCGTTTCTTGATTAGAGAGGAAGTTCGTGATGAAATATGGAGCAAAGAGATGGAGCCTCAGATGGAAGATGTTCGAGAGCTGGCCCTCAGGCGTGGAGTTTCGAAGGCTTTTTGTCTCGTTGGCATGAGCTTGGGATGCAACGTATCAGGCCTTAGTTTTGATGATATCTCTGGCGACGAGAGTTTTGATGTTGACTCGGCTGATATGTAGCAGCGCTATCCCCTTGTATTAGTGTGTTTGCATCTTTTGCTTTTCATGTCTGGTATCTTGTATGTCGTCTTTATTATTTGACAGTTCTTGATTGGCACGTTTGCGCATGTACTTGCATGTTGCTATGATGATTGTGCTCTTTTTCTTCTTTTTGCCTGAACGCTGTTTGACTGGTGGTATTGCTTTGTGCGGGATGTAATTGCATTTTAGTTGTTCTGTGGCTGGTTAGTGACTTAGTTTGCACGATGATTGCTTGTGGCTTAGTTTACACGATTATCGCTCGCGACTTAGTTTGTGCGCCCTAGCCGGACCATGAACTGAAGAAGTCAGGGTCCCTTTTGAGGCGATCTGAACACTCTGTAAGGGGAGAGGTTGGAGTCCCTTTTTGGGAACACCAAACACTCTATATGGGGAGAGGCCAGAGTCCCTTGTTGGGAACACAAAACACTCTGTAAGGGGAGAGGCCAGAGTCCCTTATTGGGAACACCGAACACTCTGTAAGGTTATAGGCCAGAGTCCCTTGTTGGGAACACCAAACACTTTGTAAGGGGAGAGGTAGGAGTCCCTTGTTGGGAATACGAAACACTCTGTAAGGGGAGAGGCCGGAGTTCCTTGTTGGGAACACCGAACACTTTGTAAGGGAAGAGGCCGGAGTCCCTTGTTAAGAACACTCTGCAAGGGGAGATGACGGAGTCCCTTATTGGGAACACCAAACACTCTATAAGGGGAGAGGTCGGAGTCCCTTATTGGGAACACCGAACACTCTATAAGGGGAGAGGCCGGAGTCCCTTGTTGAGAACACCTAACACTCTATAAGGGGAGAGGTCGGAGTCCCTTATTGGGAACACCAAACACTCTGTAAGGGGAGATGTCGAAGTCCCTTGTTGGGATCGCCGAACACTCTGTAATGAAGTCATCAATAAGATTGGAGATAACACTTGTTGTTTGTTCCACAAATGTTGAAAATACAAAGTACGAGCAGTGTTGGAGCTCTGGATGTCCTTTACTAAAAGAAAAACTCTTCTTTATGATGTTCGTCCGAGGGATTATCCTCATGCATGATCATTCTTGACATGTTGATTTGGAGCCTTTGTTTTGGAGAGATCTCTTGAGGTACCTGAGGCGAACGAATCATTTGATTTCTATCTTCAATCGCGGACAATCTTATGTCTTATGACCGTGACCTTGATGGAAGTTGCAATACTTAGATTAGTCCCCTGAATTTGGAGTAAGAGTCATTGGCCTATGAAGAGACAGATGGTTTCATATGGCGAGCAACACTTCCACTCGCGAAGTGTTGAGGGGAGTGAAGTCTTGATGTTGGTGATGCCCCCAGCCCGTCGAGAGTTGACACAAGGTGAATTGCTCTTTTGGGAACTGGTAGCGGTGTCAACCTCTGCTCTTGTTGTCTCTTTGAGTTGCTTTTGAATTGTTGGCAACGTGCTTCAATTGCATCATCAGCGGCGATCTGGGCATCGATCCGTTGAACAAGATCAGAATAGCTGGGTATGCTCTCTCGTACTAGTGCGGAGCCCTCCAAGAAGAAATCCGCGTAGGTGCTCTGATTTTATCCTAGGGATTCGCGTGCCTCAGTGGTGAAATGACGGAAGAAATCTTTAAGGGTTTCCCCCTCACCTTGACGGATACCAGACAGGGGGGAAGGATCATTGAATATCTGACGGCTGACGATGAACTGATCCATGAATTGTTGCGTTAGTTCTGCGAAATCCTTGATTTCTCCTTCCTTCAAGGAAGGGAACTAGGTGCGAGCTTGCCCTTTAAGGGTCGTCGAGAAACCTTGAAATAATAGTTGATTTGGGGCAATGCAAAGTTGCATCATGATTGCGAAGTGTCTGACATGCTTTGGCGGATTACTTGTACCATAGTACATCTCGATCTTTGGGATCTTGAAACCATAGGGGATTGGGTGTGTAATAATCTCGGGTGCAAATGTAGAGAAATGATGTAGAGGGCGGCTGGAGGGAGCGACACATTACTTGGCCTACTCGCGCTCTTTCGCAATTAAGTTGAAAACTTCTTCCCGTGTGAGACTTCAATCTTCTGCTAGTCTGATGTTTGCTGCTTTTGGGTGGTTGTAGTGATTCTGAACTTCAGATCCTTTGTTTAAACGGGCTCTGCGGCCGTGAGCATCTGTACTGGGGAGTTCTCCTTCTGGTATATTAATAGATAAGTGAGGGGGAACTGGACCAATGTGGCCCCCGAATGTTGTCCTTCCTGTAGTGCGGGCAGCTTCTCCCTCCATAGTCTCAAGTCACGAGTATCGCTGTGTTGAGGGTATTGTCTTCTGAGGATGTTGGGAATTCGTTTCTCACACACGACGCCAAACTATTGCGGTCTCACGCAACGTCCCGGTCGGACCGGAATAACTTGTACCGTCTTAGCTCTCAGAACGGTCGAGCGCGCACACAGTCAATAAAGTAGGTCGATTGTACACACACAGTTTTAACATGGAAAAACCCTCAATTGGGTAAAAAAACCATGTAAGCGGATCTGTACCGGTCAAAGTACACAATTTTCTGGTTGTTATAACTCATTTGTGAAGTCGAGGGTGATAAGCCACCTCTCGTTACAATTTTGGGTAAGAGAACACTTGTAACGCAGCGGACGACAGGCCGTCACACCAGGAGTTGTTACAAATTGCTCTTCGCGTTGGTGGTCTTCGGTTAGCGACTTGCTGATTCTGAACATGGGAGTGGAGTGCCTGAACTTGCAGTTGTGGTTGCCACTTGGAACTTAAGAAATTTGCTTCGTCGGGTGGCTTTAACTTGGCTCGTTTGAGGCTCGGGTGCAGCTCGGGTGTTGCTCGTAGCAGGAATTCAGCAGAGCTTCAACTTGAGGAAGAGGAAGACTCGAAGGAAAAAGGTGAGAAATGAGGAGACATGAGCTCCTTTTATAGGCTCCAGGGGGTGGTTACGGTCGTTATGTGGCTATCCGCACACCGTAACCACCATTATGATTATTTTCGTTATAGTTTAAATGCGCATATTAGGATATTAATTTCGCTATTTAGAGACTATTTAAATAAATCATTAAATTATTAATTAAATCCTCCCACTAACTCAGTGGTTGTGGGTGGTTACATATGAATCAGACGGCCGGGAACTGATACGTCCGAAATAGGTATACGTATTACACACAAGTGCACGTGCTGAAAAAAGTAATATAATGTGAATAAAGATTGTTCCCACAGAGAAGTGAAAAATTCAGTGCTTGCAAATACCAGTTGTGTTTTTTTCTCTAAATGTGATGCGCCGAAATAGATGTATATAATAACGCAAGTGCACGTGCCGGATCAAGTAATATAAAGTGAGAAGTGATCGTTCCCTCGAGAAGGTGATTGACCTAGTGATCACAATTACTAGCTCTTCCCGTTCTCTAAATTCAAGACAATAATTAAGGTGAATTTCTAGATTTATTTAAATAAGTACTCTTTAGACAAGAACTAAAATGCGCGGACAAGAAAATATTGTTATCCAAGTTTTAGGGAAGCAATCTTGCATGTTGGTTTCCCTTACCTATTGCGATGATTTTTTTTATAGAAAAAACTTTCATGAGTTGTTTGACTTCTATCTTATAGGGATGCAAAAGCGGATCTCTTTATCCCTCGATTTCCGAGATCCGGTCACCCAAATTCCCCCAGTTATCTCTAACTTGGGTGGAAAGAAAGTAACGAAAAGCGCACAAATCCACAATGCTAACTCAAGAGGAAATCTCTTTCTCTCCCGAAGTTATATTAGAAATTATGTTACACTTACACCGCTCCTCTCTCGAATCTCGCAGTGCAGTAAAAAGATGGAATTTTGACTAAAGAAATACGTGACTTCTCTCTCGAATCTCGCCATGTAATATAAAGGATTCAACCCTAGACTAGCATAACTCCTCTCTCGAATCTCGCCATGCTAACTAGAAGATGAATACTTGCTCAAAACATCCACAAATAGAGAACATAATTCCAATAAAGATAGAAAATCAAACAATCATTAAGTCAAAACCTTGAATCAAGTCATCACAACAAGTAAGGTACTCACAACACACAAGATCCAAGAAATTAGTTCATGGCGGAGAGATGAAACCAAATTAGATGGATCTTACTAGACATGTTTCGGAAAATTCAAAAGTTTCAGGAAATAATTCACTTGGAAGTGCAAAATCCGTTGCTCTTGACGATCCGGAGTAGCCTTCTTCTTCTTCTTGCCTAGGGTTTGTCTCCCAAGATGGATCTTCTCCTCCAAAAGCTCCCTCCTCTTTTTTTTTATTTCGTCCAGCCTCCTCTGTATTTCCTTGCTTTTGTCCTTTAAAAATGCCTCCAGATATGCCAAAGGATGCCTCCTTCCAAATTTGAAAAGGTGGCAAAATTCGAATTTCAAAATCTGAAAACCGCCCAGGTGACGTTGCAACCTTCATTTTTTGGGGTGTTGCAACACCTGCGCTGTGCCTACTTGCATTGCCAATCAGTACGTGAGACGTTGCAACTATTTATTTTTTCGTGCGTTGCAACCTTTTTCCAGATTTTTTATATTTTGGCAGATTTCCGTCCATGAGCTTATTCCTCTTGCACCACTAGTAAACATACAATGAAAAGAGACCAAATTAGCCTTGAATTAGATAATCAAACAATTACTTTCATTTCTATAGCTTTCTGTGTTAATTCGTGTCGGATATGCCGAGTAATATGTCAGAAAACGTGGCTAGATAACTTCTTTTGCGAAATTATCACACCCCCACACTTGAACCTTTGCTAGTCCCGAGCAAATAGAAATAATTAGTTCAAATGGGTGTTCGATAATTATCACTCTCCAAATCAGAACAATCCTATCTTGACCAACATTAGTCTAAGATATTCAAGAAGTTCACTTTACTCAACTGATAAGCTTGATTATTATTAAAAGTTTAAACATAACAAATCCATTAGCTTGATAAAAGATAAAACATACTAAAGAATTTTGTGTAGTGTGTGCGCCTTCTTCCAGATTATTTACTCCCCCGTACTTTTTTTTGAAAATCCTCAATAATTCTAAAGGGTAAGAATAAGCTAAGTCATTACGCTAGCCTTGACAAGAATTAGCAGCATACGAGAGCATAGGTTTAGCTTTGGCTTGGTTGGTAATTCATGAATAGGCTTAAATAGTGGCATGGTAATTCCTTAGTTAATAATCTCAATCTTTCAACATATTACGAGGTTCAATCCTTAAGCCTTGAATATATAAACATATTGTGCCTATAGTTGGGATCATTCCAAGTATGTAATGGCCTACCCAGGCCACATATCACTATGACAAAAGTTTTGATTATTTCATTTCTCTTTTTTATATATAGTCACAGTTGGGATCATTCTAGATAGGCGTGTACATACTTAGGCCGCATATCACTATGACAATTCACAATTTTTCTCTCTTTTTTATATAAATGCTGAATTGGAACACCCAATAAATGGCTAGTGGATTAAGATAAAACTAGGGAAATATAGGAAATTTGGTCATTCAGTAGTGGGTAGCAAAATGATACAGAACCAATCAAAGAATCTCATGAAAGTTCAAAATCGTATAGCTACTAAAACATTATCTTGACTCACATTATTACTTAGTTCTTGCTTACCCCATTTCCTAATTTTAGAAATCAATATCAAAAGTTTTCAGAGAAGTAACAAAAACTGGAGAAGGATGTGCATGAATCAAATGCCTTAGAGTGCTTTATCAAAAAACAATCTTGCTAATTTCAAATTCAAAATCTGAACTCCTAGGATTCCCTAGCCGTACCAATTAATTATCATTGAACTTCAAGAATAACTTATCACTAAGTACGAGTCAATATACGAAATCTTGCAATTACGAGTGATCAAATCAAATTATCTACCACCACAATTGCAGGGGCGATATTAGCCACACCCCCACAATTAAGGGCTTGCTAGGCCCTAGCAAGGTTAATGTGTTATATAAGAAATAATATTCTATCTATACTACTCAGCCTTTGCATGAATTAAATAAAAATGAAATTGAAACAGTAAAACTCCCCTGATAAGGAAATGATTTCCTCTAAGTCTCTTGAGTTTCTTTAATGCGCTCCCCATGTGCTCCGATGATCTACATTACTCCGTATCATATTTACCAGCCCAACTTTTATCTTGGCTATGACAGAAGAGAACAAAACATGGAGGCAATCTAATAAAGTTCGTAACTGCATGGATTAGCAATGTTGAAGATGGTGACCGAGCGGTCTGGCGGTCTGTCTTGGCGGGTTGAAAACCGCGCGGTCTGGCGGTCTGTATCGTTATAAGGCTCGCCTGGTTGCCAAGGGTTTTACCCAAACTTATGGCGTGGATTACTTTGACACTTTCTCTCCAGTGGCTCGTCTCAGCACTATTAGGGTTCTTCTCTCTGTGGCTGTCAACAGGGATTGACCCATCTCGCAGCTCGATGTTAAGAATGCCTTCCTCTATGGTGATCTGCAGGAAGATGTTTACATGGAGCAACCTCCTGGGTATGTTGCTCAGGGGGAGACACGGGTATGCCGGCTAAAGAAGGCTATCTATGGCCTCAAGCAGAGTCCTCGTGCCTGGTTTGACAAGTTTAGTGGCATTGTTGCGGCCATTGGTTTTACAAGAAGCTCAGCAGATCACTCCTTGTTTGTTCGGAAAACCGCCTCTGGTCTTGTTGTTCTTGTGGTTTATGTTGATGACATTCTTCTTACTGGCGATGACCAGGATGGGGTATTGATGACCAAGAAATACCTTCGTCAACATCTGGTCACAAAGGATATGTGCTCCCCGAAATACTTTCTGGGGATTGAAATCTCTAGCAAGTCCAACTCCATGGTCCTTTCCCAACGGAAGTATGCTCTTGATCTTTTAAAGGAGGCAGGACTCACTGGTGCTAAACCTGCATGTTGTCCTATGGCTGCTGGAGAAGACAAAACTTGGACAGATGACTCGCCTCTTCTCTCCGATTTTACGAGATACCGGCGTCTGGTGGGCAAACTCATATATCTCACGGTAACCAGACCCGACGTCTCTTATGCTGTTGGCAAGGTGAGCCAGTTCATGCAAGGTCCGAGGGAGTGTCATCTACAATCTACTCTGAGGATATTAGAGTATATTAAAGCTGCTCTAGGAAAAGGACTCCTATTTCAGAAGAATGGTCACCTAAGGGTTGAAGCTTACTCTGATTCAAGCTATGTAGATGACAAAGGGGACCGCAAGTCGACATCAGGTTTCTGCACATTTGTTGGAGGCAATCTTGTGAGTTGGAAGAGCAAGAAACAGTCTGTAGTTTCCAGGTCTAGTGCAGAGGCGGAATATCGCAGCATGGCATCGACTACATGTGAGTTGAAGTGATTGCGGGCTCTCATGTTTGACTTAGGAGAGGTTTACAACTATCCTCTTCCTATGTTCTGTGACAATAAGGCCGCGATATACATTTCCAAAAATCCGGTCTTTCATGAGATAACAAAACACATAGAAGTCGACTGTCATTTTATTCGGGAAGAAATATTGAAGAAACAGATTTGCACTCCATTTGTCACTTCCGACAACAAGTTGGCAGATGTCTTCACCAAGCCGGTGTCCGCTTCCTTTTTCCACATCTGTGACAAGCTGTGAATGATCGATATATATGCTCCAGCTTGAGGGGGAGTGTTGAAGATGGTGACCGGGCGGTCTGGCGGTCTATCTTGGCGGGTTGAAGACCGCGCGGTCTGGCGGTTTGTCTCAGCCGGCTTGGCAATCGGGCGGTCTGGCGGTCTACCCTAGCAGTCTCTCTTTCTCTCTGATGGTAGCCGTGCGGTTAGCCCTTCTGTCTAACCGCGCGGCCTGTGCGGTTTGTTTTGTATAGTACGCTTAGTCCTATAAATTTTTAGTCCCACATCTCTTATTTGTATTCTCTCATCTCTCCTCATTCTATATAAGGGAGGGCATACCTTTGTAATAGATACTTTTTTTTTCAGATAATAAAGTTTCTGTTAAAACCTCTTACGCTTTGTTTTAGCTCCACTTTCGGCTTGTTTTTTGTTCATTTCTAACAAGCAACAACAATGAACCAGAATAACTTAATCGCCTTCATATTCATGTCATAACTGTTAATTATAGCAATAGCCTAAATCATGTTATATCAATTTGAACATAAGAGCAGAGTAATAAGGTAAATTAAATTTAGGATTTCCAAAAGATCTAGCACTTAATGAGTCCAAATAATTACGCAAGATCATATCATATCATGTGAGTAGTGCAGAGTAATCATTCACCATGCAGTTAAACAAAATAGTTCAAAATAAGGTCATCCAGAGCGTAAAAGAAACAAAAGGGTATCCATCAACCATTAACACAGTCATCCAAAAACAAATAAAGCCAAAAGGATCTAATCTGACCCCCCTTCATCGTCTTCTTCGGGTTCATTCATTTCTTGATCCTCCTCGCCTTCTGGCTCTACCTCTTCTTCCTGATTCCTTTCTTCCTCCTGATCCTCGTCTTCTTCATCGAATTCAGTTGGGTCGAGAGTGCTTCCATCAGTTGCTAGCAACTCTCCCTTGTTGTTGAACTGCCACTGATATCGAAACGGCTCTACATCCTCCTACAACTTTGCTTTCTTCAAGAGACTATCAATCTTCCTCTCCATAATATCCAGTCGGGAACTGAAGTAGCAATGCTGGTATCTCAAGTATACTTTTATGCACTCAATACTATCCATAGCTTCATGCAATGTGACCCCTTCCCCGGATGGCACTACTACATTCTCCCGCTTTCCGGCCGATGACGTTGAAGGTCTACTTCCTATTCTTTTGTGAGGTGTCTTAGAACCGCTGTCCATCGCAGTCCCAACTTTGATATTCACCTCCACCACCTGTCCAGTTATCGGCCTCCGCACTTGGGTAATCAAATCTTCAGTACTGCAGACTACCCCCGCCTGCCTACAAAGCTCCGTGATCAAGGTTGGGAACCATAGCAGCTTGGCCTTGTCCTCCCGTATCTTCATCTTCAAATGGTTGCTAATTGTAGCTCCCACATTAATCCCATCCCCTTCAAAATGTGATATATCAGCTCGACCCTGTCCAAAGTGACGTTGTTCAGGTGGCGAGTAGGCATAACGGTAGCATTTAGGAAAAGAAGCCACACCTTAGCTTCCCTGGACAGTGATGTTGATTTCAGCGCCTTCATCGACCTCCTTGACCATTCCGGGTTTGGTGTATTGCAGATCGCAGCTGCCAATTCATCGGATGTAATTTGATAGTTCAGACTCTCCAATTCTGCATCGGCACCTACTCCATACAGCTCGTTAATTACATTGGAAGATATGTTGATCAGCCTCCCTCGTACCGTCACGACCTCATCCTCCATTTGTTTAGCGTTTGCGTAGAATTCGTATACCCAGGATAGAATGGCCTCCGACCGGTGATGGCAGAATGTCTCCCAGTGCAACTCATGTATTTGTAGAACGTAGGGAAGACTCCATGCTCGCTTCTCCATCAGGAATCCCCTTTCATAAATCACTGGTAACGTCTTTAGATTCTCAAATCTATATGCTGCAGCTTCGCTAACAAACCGTGACGCTTTCTTCGCTATCGATTTTCCTTTCCTTTTAGTTGACATTTCTACATTATGGGCTTAGCAAGATCAGGAACTCCTCACCCTCACACATTCGATACTCAGGCATGGAGATGAGAACTGGAATAAGAATGGTGTTAGGCGTTTTCGAACATTACCTGATCGGGCCTGAGATGCAACAGTAGGAAGGGGTCCGGCGAAGTTGCACTCGTCGTCAGGTCGCGAAATGGCGATGGGCTCGCCGGGAGTCAACTTCTAGCAGTTTGCCGCCACTCACGCCGCAAATTACGCCCCGCAGAACTCACCAACTTCGCCTTATCCTCCCGGATTTTCGCGAACTAGGGCAGCAATCGTCCAGTAAAGAAAAAGCCCAGTCGACGGTATTAATGAGGGAGCCGGTCGACGCTTTTTTCCAATATGGGCCGAAACTAAAGTGTTGCAACCATTTATTTTTGCTGTCGTTGCAACACCTGCGTGGTTTACACTCTCCAAACAGAAATCTGTCAAAGTAAATATTTCAGCGCTGCAACTACCACGACTGCTGCTACCAATTTTTCCGTCAGCACTTGAATTCATTCCTCCACCACTACTCTCCTAATCAAAACCAAAGAAAAACTTGAAGAAAAACTACTAAATTCAAACAGTACTAAACATAAAGCGATGGGTTGCCTCCCACCTAGCGCCTAAGTTAATCGTCTCGGCAAGACGGCTCGCCTTGTACTCGTCAATGAAATTTTATGACCATCGCATCGCGCTGGTCACCACCCTCATAATAAATTTTTAGTCACTGTCCATTCACCTTGAAAGTTGATCCGTCCTTCTCGTTACATATTGTTACTACACCATGTGGGAACACCTCAACAACTCGGAATGGTACAGACCATCTCGATTTCAGCTTTCCTGGAAATAATCGAAGGCGTGAATTATACAAAAGCACAAGTTGTCCGCTTCTAAATTCTCTCTTCAGCAGTCTCAAATCGTGCCATTTTTAACCCGATCTTTATAAAGCTTCGTGTTCTCATAAGCGTTAAATCTAAGCTCTTCTAACTCATTCAAGTGCAGAAGCCTTCTTTTACCCGCTTCTTGAAAGTCAAAGTTAAGTCTCTTGATCGCCCAAAAAGCTCTATGTTCCAATTCTACCGGTAAATGACAGCCCTTTCCATACACCATCCTAAAGGGAGTCGCACCTATGGGCGTTTTGTAAGCGGTCCTATAAGCCCATAGCGCGTCATTTAATTTAAATGCCCAATCCTTCCTGGTTGTACTCACTGTCTTCTCTAAGATGGACTTAATCTCTCTATTGGAGACTTCGGCTAATCCATTGGTTTGCAGGTGATATGCTAGGGCCATTTTATGTGTTACACCATATTTTTTAAAAGTAATTTAAATTGTGTATTAGAAAAATGTGAGCCCCATCACTAATTATCGCCCTAGGCGTGCCGAATCTCGTAAATATATTTGCTTTTATAAACTTGAGTACAACCTTAGCATCGTTTTTTCGTGTGGCGATGGCCTCTACCCATTTTGACACATAGTCTACTGCCAATAATATGTAGAAATTTCCTCCAGAATTCACAAACGGCCCCATAAAATCTATGCCCCAAATATCAAATACCTCTACTTCCAGAATATTGGTCATAGACATACTTGCCCCCCGATGAATATTACTCGTCTTCTGGCATCTATCACATGCCTTGACAAACAAGTGAGCATCCTTAAATAGCGTTGACCAATAAAAACCAGCCTCTAGTACCTTCATAGCAGTTCATTCTCCCATAAAGTGCCCTCCGTAAGGAGATGCATGACACTTTTCTAGGATATCACGAACTTCCATCTCAGGTATGCACCTACGAATGGCTTGGTCAGCGCATATCCTAAATACATAAGGGGCATCCCAAAGATAAAACTTGGCCTGATGAAGAAATCTTTTCTTCTGCTGATAATTTAAATCTGATGGCAAAATGTTACTCACAATAAAATTTACGATGTCAGCATACCATGGGGTATTCCCCTCCGATACTGCCAACAGACTCTCATCAGGAAAATTCTCCCTAATCTCAATGTTTACATGCTTCCCATACTTAGACTATAGACGTGATAGGTGGTCTGCTACAGGATTCTCCGCCCCCTTACGATCCTTAATCTCCAAGTCGAACTCCTGCAAGAGGAGTACCCACCTAATCAATTTAGGTTTATCATCCTTTTTCTCTATCAAAAATCGTATAGCTGCATGGTCTGTATAAACTATCACCTTAGACAATATTAAATAGGAGCGGAATTTGTCAAAAGCAAAAACAACTGCTAATAGTTCCTTCTCGGTAGTGGTGTAGTTTATTTGTGCGTCGATCAATGTCTTGCTAGCATAGTAGATTATATGGAAAACCTTGTCGCGCACTCGTCCTAAGACTGCGCCCACAACAAAATTGCTTGCATCACACATAATGGTGAATGGTAGAGACCAATCAGGCGCAATAATAATCGGTGAAGAAACTAGAATTTGCTTTAATGTATGAAAGGCGGCTAAACACTGCTCGTCCAAATTAAAGTGAGAATCTTTCTCTAACAGCTGGCTTAGCGGCTTAGAGATTTTAGAAAAATCTTTAATGAAACGACGGTAAAAGCCTGCATGGCCCAGAAAACTACGCACTCCCTTAACATTAGTTGGTGGGGGTAATTTTTCTATAACCTCAGTCTTCGCTCGGTCTACTTCCAAACCCTTCTTGGACACCTTGTGTCCCAGAACAATCCCTTCTTTGACCATGAAGTGACATTTTTTCCAGTTTAAAATTAAGTTGGCTTGAATGCATTTGTTCAAAACTTTCTTTAGCACTTCTAAACATTCATCAAACGATCTCCCAAATACTGAAAAATCATCCATAAAGATCTCGATCCCCTTATCAATTAGTTCAGTAAAGATGGCGATCATGCAACGCTGAAATGTGGCAGGAGCGTTACATAATCCAAAAGGCATTTTCCTAAATGCAAATGTTCCAAAAGGACAGGTGAAGGTTGTCTTCTCCTGATCCTCGGGAGCTACCATGATTTGATTATATCCCGAGTAACCATCTAGGAAACAAAAATACTTATTTCCTGCTAACCTATCAAGAACCTGATCAAGGAATGAGAGTGGGAAATGATCTTTCCTAGTCACTTTATTCAACTTTCGGTAATCCATACAAATCCTCCATCCAGTTACCGTTCTAGTGGGAATCAACTCATTGCTCTCATTTCTAACTACCGTAATACCCCCCTTCTTTGGCACACACTGAACAAGACTTACCCACCGACTATCAGAGATAGGATATATAATACCTGCATCCAGCCATTTGATTATCTCCTTCTTGACCACTTCTCTCATGGGTGGGCTAAGTCTTCGTTGGGGTTCTATTGACTCTCTTGACTCTTCCTCTAGAAGGATTTTATGCATGTAAATTGAAGGGCTTATCCCTCTAATGTCTGCAATGGTCTAGCCTAATGCTCTCTTGTTCTCACACAGAACCGCAATCAATTTATTTTCATTCTCCTTAACTAAAGATGCATCAATAATAACCGTTAATGTGTTATCCTCACCTAGAAAAACATACTTTAGGTTTTCGGGTAGCGGTTTCAATTCAAGCATAGGTGGCTCTACAATAGAAGGCTTCATGATCTCCGACTCGCTTGACCTGCTTATTAACTCAAACATGTTAGCATTTGGTAAATGCTCAAAAGTACATAACGTTTCCTCAGTTTCCTTTGAATCTGGATCCTCTTCTATTTATTCATTTGTTAAAGCACTAAGAATTTTGTGCTCCCAATTATTTTCATTATGCATCATCCTTATAGGTGCACTCACCTCCTCAATGGAGAGACACTCCTCTTTATCATCCGGAAATCTCATGGCTTTGAGGATGTTGAATGTCACATTCTCATCATTAACTCTCATCATAAGCTCACCCTTCTGAACATCAATGAGTGTTCTTCCGGTGGTCAAGAATAGTCTACCAAGAATGATGGGGACATCATTGTCCTCATCCATATCAAGTACTACAAAATCAGCGGGGAAAATGAATTTCTCCACTTTAACCAACATGACTTCTACAATTCCCTTAGGAAATGCAAGAGACCTATCGACCAACTGTAGAGTAAGAGATGTAGGTGTAATCTCCCCTAGACCCAACTTCTTATATATAGATAATGACATCAGGTTGATGCTCGCTCCAAGGTCACATAACGCTCTCCCAACAAACTTCACTCCAATAGAACAAGGAATTGTGAAACTACCGGGATCCTTAAGCTTAGGTGGCAGCTTTTTCTGCAATATAGCACTACACTCCTCAGTCAACGTCACTATCTTTTTATCAACAAACTTTCTCTTCTTTGTCAAGATATCCTTCATAAACTTAACATAACTAGGCATTTGCTCAAGGGCCTCGACAAATGGGATGTTTATAGATATTTTTTTGAAAATCTCCATAAAATTTTGGAATTGTATGTCAAGTTTGGATTTAGCAAGTCTAGACGGAAATGGGGGTGGTGGATAGACTACTTCTTTCTTTTGATTTAATTTCTCTTTTTGTTTCTCTCCCACATCATTTTTCTCACCCAACTTGTCCTTCTCTAATATGCTCGTCTCACTTGGCTTCTTACTTGTCTCTTCTTCCTTAACTTTCTCAAGCAACCCCTCCCCACTTGGAATCTCTACACCAATCCTTAGTGCAATAGCCTTGCAATGATTATTATGATTATCTTTTGTTGGATTGGGTGTAGTATCAGAAGGTAGAGTTCCAATGGGCCTTTGACTTAATGAATTTGCAATTTGTCCCATAGTCGTTTCTACTGATCTTAACGATGATTCTATTCCTACCATTTTTGAGTCATACTTTTGGAACATGCCTAAGATAAACTCGTCTGTCATCTTTCTTTGGTTTACTTGTTGGGGTTGAGAGTTGTTATTGATAGGTATGTGATTTATATTTTGATTAAACCCTTGTGGTTGATTCATCCCTTGATTATTTTTCCAGGAGAAATTCGGATGATTCCGCCACTCGGGGTGATAATGGTTGGCGAATCCAGGTGGAATTTGCCTTTGTGCTCCTCCTACATAATTTGCCTCTTTAGAAATTTGATTCAATTGCTCCACCGTCAATGGAGCACTAGATAAATGTTGTGATAATGAATCTAATCTCTTATTGATTAGATTAAACTGTGATGCCATTTGAGCGGCCAAGGATGTGAATTGGTCCACTTGGTGGATACCAACTGGATTGTTGTTCCCTTGACACTCATAGGCTTGGTAATTATTGGCAGTGAGGTCTTCAAGGATTGCATACGCATCCTCGGGATACTTCTTAAACAACGATCCTCCTGCAGCGCCGTCTACTAAAATCATGGTTGCAGTTTGCAAACCATTATAGAAGGTGGAAACTTGCTGATGTAGGGCTAACCTATGATGGGGACATTTCCTTAATAGCTCCTTAAAACGCTCCCAAGCGTCGTACAGTGTCTCTCCGTTACCCTGTGTGAATATGGTTATATCCCTTATCGGCTTTACAGTTTTAGATGGAGGAAAATACTTATGCAAGAATTTTTCCACCAACTGCTCCCATGTTGTGATAGAATCGTTAGGCAAAGAGTCTAAACAATCTTTCGCTCTCCCTTCTAAAGAAAAAGGAAACAATCTTAGCATTATTGCATCTTCTGATGCTCCGTTAAACTTAAACATATCGCAAATTGCTAAGAAGGTTCGTAAGTGAGAATTTGCATCTTCATGACCTAGACCCTCAAACTTATTATTTTGTACTTGTTGCATAATTAGTGGGTCTATTTTAAATTTATTAGCAACAATTGCAGGTCGAGCAATGCTGAAGTGCACACCTCCCCTTAATGGTGTATTATACTCGTGACAAGTCATACGTGGTGCCGTAGGGTGGCCATTTTGATCCACCTGACCATCATTATTATTAGCATTATTATTATTATTATCCATCGCAGGATGAATAATATTCACGTTTCTAGCTTCTCTTCTGTTTTGTCTACAAGAGCGCTTGATTTCAGAATTTAAAGGCAATAATTCTACTTGCCTATACCTGGACATGCACCGCCTGTTGGGTACATTGGTCAAATGTACCTGATTTGAAGAAGCCTCACCCAACTCAATGATATACATCATAATGTATTTGATGTATGTTGAGTTTACTTGTGCAGGTTAAGAAATCACTGGACTGAAGCAAAAAGTTTCTAAGTCCATGTGTCGACACCTAGAGGGAAAGTGTCGACACATAAGAAGACTTGTGTCGACACCCAGACAAGCAGTGCCGACACTTGGAGTCATTGTGTCGACACCTGGGATGCAGAGTCGACACCAGACAGAAAGTGTCGACACTTGGAGCTGTATCGACACTCAGTGAAGAAGTGCAGACAGAAAGTGTCGACACAAGGAGCTGTGTCGACACCCAGTGAAGCTGTGTTTACACCAGAAAGTGTCGACACTTGGAGCTGTGTCGACACTCAGCAAAAGTCTGCAGAGACTAAGTTAAAGTGTCGACACTCAGCAAGTATCTACATAGAAAACCATATGTCGACACCAAGAAACAGTGTCGACACTTGACAGATTCAACACAAGAAGTTGTGTCGACACAAAGGTGATGTGTCGACACTTAGAAGAATTCAGCTAAAGCTATAAGAACAAGTACTTGTGTCGACACTTAATTTCAGTGTCGACACCTGAAGAAGAATCTGTGTCGAGACATACAAGGAGTTGTGTCGACACCTTGTAGACTTGTGTCGACACTTACACAACATGTGTCGACACTTGGACTATAAGTGTCGACACTTAAAGACATAAAGTCTCGACACTTACAGACAGTTAGAAATTTTCAAGAAATGACTGGATGACTTGACAGCTGCCGTTCCAGCCGGTCTACAGCATCTGTCAGAGATATCAGAAGTCAGTTATGGATCGGACCAGCCGGTTACTATGAAGAAGGCCTATAAATAGGCACCCACAGTTTACAGAAACTGTTGTTGAAGTTGTTAAAAAGAGTTCTCATTATTGAAGAACAAGTTATTGAAGTGGTACCAAGAGTATCAACACAAGAAGATCTTGCAGTCCAAGTGCAGATCTAAGAAGTTGGAGAGAGAGGCTCCTTCCAAGAAATCAGCCTCTGGAACTAGGCTGAGAAGAAGGATTCAGAATCATTCTGAATCTTAAGTGGCAGAGGTCAAGGAACAACTGCAGGAGGATTCAGTCTTATTCAGTTCTACTCAAGAAGCTTTGAAGAAAGCTAAGTCAGATTGAATCCAGCTGAGTTCTTCCAAGAACTCATCAAGAAACTCTCAACTCCCCTCTTTGATTTCTGAGTTGTAGAGTTAATATCTGTAATACATTTGTAACTTGTAGGATCCTTTGGATCTGAGAGAATTGTAAGCCTATAATTATAAAAGCTGAGGGTAGGGCTTGTGAGCCTGAGTGTAGGAGATTGAGATCTCTGAGTGTAGGCCTTGTTGGCTGAGTGTAGGCCTTGGTTGGCTGAGTGTAGGCCTTGATTGGCTGAGTGTAGGCCTTGATTGGCTGAGTGTAGGCTTTGGGATAAAGCTGAGTTGTAAGGCTTTGGGCCTGAGGTGTAGGAACCATTTTGGGTTCTGAGACAGTGGAGGAGTTTGGCCGAATCTAGTACACTGCTAGATAGGCGAAGGGAGAAAGTGGATGTACCCATATCTTGGGGAACCACTATAAACCACTGTGTATGCTGTGCTGTGGTGTGCTGTGATTATTGCTGCATGTGTTTGCTGTGATAAACTAGTTAGTTTACTAATTGCTGTCATTAGAATTTAAAAAGGATTATGTCACCTATTCACCCCCCTCTAGGTGTTTAAGTACCATATCTTTCAAGTGGTATCAGAGGGAGGTTCCTCAAAACGGACTAACAGTCTAATGAGATCCTGTTTGGCAGATTCAGTGTAGGGCAAATCACAGATTCAAGAAATTCAAGAAAGTCAAGAAACATGGGTTCATTAGAGAATCACAAGGAATTGGGTTCCATGAAATTACCCATATGCAGGAAAGAGATTTTTGGGATCTGGAAAGAAAGGGTAAGGCTATTTATGGAAGCCTCTGACCCTAGAATCTACATCACAGTAAAGGAAGGGCCTTATGTGCATATGAAGATTTCAGTTTTGGATGCAAATCAGAGAACTCCAAAGGATTTCTCTGAGATGACTAAGGATGAGATTGTCCTAGCCACAATGGACAAGAGGGCACAAAACATAATAGTGAGTGCCATTGATGATGCAACTTTTCAGAATCTTATACACTGCAAGACAGCTAAAGAGATATGAGACACTCTTATAGTGTATATGGAAGGATCTGAAGAAGTAAGACAAGATAGAAAATCCTTGCTAAATCAGGAGTATGAGAGCTTTAGACAAGGTAAAGGTGATAGCATAACTGAGTGCTACAAAAAGTTCTACAGAATAGTTAATGAACTCATGTCTTATGGAAGAGAGTTCAGTAACTATAAACTAAATGATAAGTTCCTAAGGTCCCTAACCAAAGATTGGGACACCAAGATCTGTGCCATTAGAGAAATGACTAAGTTGGGGGAAATTCCTCCTCCTACACTGTTTGGCAAGTTATTGTCATATGAGATGCAGTTGACAGTG
The DNA here is from genome assembly GCA_039583875.1 of Platanthera guangdongensis. NCBI lineage: Eukaryota > Viridiplantae > Streptophyta > Magnoliopsida > Asparagales > Orchidaceae > Platanthera > Platanthera guangdongensis. Next base: position 155,776,278 of record CM077165.1, read on the forward strand.
AGGAAAGAGGAGGAGAAGTCAACAAGAATTGAACACAAAGAAAGATCAGTTGCTTTCAAGACAGAAGTTCCCAGAAAATGCAGGAATAAGTCAATAACTCCACCTCCAGAGGTAGTTGATTCAGAGTCTGATGAGTCAGTCAGCACAAAGAGTGAGAGCAGTGAAAGTGATGAAGACTTTGCTGCCTTCACTAGACACTTTCAGAAATTCTTGAAGAAGAAATAGTGGAGGTCAAGACCTTCTTCTTCAAAGGGAAAAGAAGTCTTTTATCAGGAGAAAAAGCCTTCAAAGAAAGACAGGAAAAGGACAAAGTCAAACAAGGCAACTGGATCAAAGATAGTGTGCTATTGCTGCAATAGACAGAGCCATGTTATTGCAGATTGTCCAGAGAAGAGAAAGGAATATGGTGGCAAGAAAAAGGCTCACTTCAAAGGCAAGAAAGAGAAGTCTTTTGTAGCCAAGAAAGAGAAGACTCTATCAGATATCTCCTCTTCAGAAACTGAGTCTGAGGCTGAAGCCTACATAGGGCTGTTTGCTGAAGAAGAAGAGGAAGAATTCATGCAGTTAATGGAGTCTATTTATGAACAAGAAGACAGTCAATGCCAAGGGCTAATGGCTTTGACAGAGAGTGCCAAAATCCTGGAGCAGCCAGGACCCAGTCAGGTACAAGGTTCATGTTCAAGTTCAGTTTCTTGTTCTAGTTTAGATTCAGATTCTTCTTCATCATGTGATGAGAATGTATCTGAGTCTGAGGATGATATTCATCAGCTTATAGATGAATATAAGGTGCTGTTGCAAGCTTACAAGAAAAACAAATCCCTAGCCAAAAGTCAGGCAAAGGAAATTACTGATCTTAAAGCGGGTGCAACAGATTTTGAGAAGCAGTTTGATCAAAAGCTTAATGAGATAGCTAGGCTGAAACACATAACAGTGATTCAGATGGGTACTATATCATTTAAGAATGATCAAATTAAGAGTCTGGAGATCAATCTTCAGAAGGAGGACTTAGTTGCTAGGTTTTCTAAACCTAAGTCAGTGTTACCTTTAATTGATGATTTTGTTCATCATAAAGGCAAGGCTGGGCTGGGCTTTATTAAACCTGCAAGTACTGAGCAGTCCAAGTCCAAGTCCAAGGGCAAAGCCCCAGCATTCACCAAGTCTGCTGTAGATAAGACAGCAAAGGTTGTACCTAAGCAAAGGTACAACAAGTTTGAATGCTGGTGCTGTGGCAAGGTTAGCCACTTTGTAGTGGACTGTTGGCACAATGTTAGTGCCAAAGTGAGTAGCAAGCTACCTGGTGGAAAGCCAGTAGGTAGTTTTGTCAAGTTGCAGACTAACAAGTATCAAGGACCCAAGAATTCTTTGGGTTCTAAGGTTCATTAATCTGTTTTGCAGGTGAGTCCAAGTGGCCATACCCCTACATGGTACTTGGACAGTGGATGTTCCAGACATATGACTGGAACAAGAAGATTACTAAAGGACTATATTCCAGTAAAAGATGGTCCAAAAGTAACCTTTGGTGGTTCTGAAAAAGGAATCATCAAAAGATTTGGTAACATTTCCACAAACTTAGTTACCATTACTCAAGTGGCTTATGTTAAAGGGTTGAAATACAACCTAATAAGTATAAGTCAATTAAGTGATGTAGGGTATGATATCTCATTTGTTAAAAATGGTTGTCATATCAAGAGGTCAAGTGATCAAGAGATCATTTTGACAGGTTATAGGAAGAGGAATGTCTACTGCCTAGACATTATGGTTGAGAACAATGGTTCTCCAGTTTGTCTTGTAGCTGATGAGATAGTCTCTCATTGTGTCAAATGGCACAAGAGGCTTGCCCATCTTAACTACAAGACTATTAGCAAACTCTTTAGCAAAGAGTTGGTGAGGAATGGTCCTCAAGTTAAGTGTGTTAAAGATGGTATTTGCTCAGCTTGTCAAAAGGGCAAGCAGACTAAATCCACCTTTAGAAGCATAGAAAACAAAGATGCTGTGAGGTGTTTATACCTTTTGCATATGGATCTCTTTGGTCCAATGCCAGTTCACAGCTTAGGTAGGAAGGTCTATACCTTTGTAGTTGTAGATGACTACTCAAGGTTTTCCTGGGTGTTTTTCTTAAGACAGAAATCTGAAACACCTAGTGTCTTCTATAGCTTTGTCAAGCAAATTCAGAATGAACTAAATAGTACAGTGGTCAAAATTAGAAGTGATCATGGTACTGAATTTCAGTCTGATAGCATGACAAAACTGTGTGAAGACTTTGAGATATTTCAAGAATTCTCTTCACCTAGAACACCTCAGCAAAATGGCATTGCTGAGAGGAAGAATAGAACCTTGATAGAGGCTGGTAGGACCCTACTAAGTGATACATCACTGCCAGAATATTTTTGGGCTGAAGCAGTTAACACTGCATGCCATGTTATAAATAGGGCTACCATCACTAAAAGGCTTAACAAGACCCCCTATGAAGTTGTGAAAGGCAGGAAACCAAACCTATCCTATTTTAGGATCTTTGGTTGCAAATGCTTCATACTTAACAATGGGAAGTCTTACTTAACTAAGTTTGCTGCCAAGTCCCAAGAGGGAATTTTTGTTGGGTACAACAATAATAGTAAGGCTTATAGAGTCTACAACTTGACTACACAAGTTGTAGAAGAATCAGTGCATGTAGTTGTTGGGTATATTGGTCAAATGTACCTGATTTGAAGAAGCCTCACCTAACTCAATGATATGCATCATAGTGTATTTGATGTTTGTTTGAGTTACTTGTGCAGGTTAGGAATACACTGGACTGAAGCTAAAAATTCTAAGTCCATGTGTCGACACCTAGAGGGAAAGTGTCGACACTTGAGAAAGCTTGTGTCGACACCCAGACAAGCAGTGTCGACACTTGGAGTCATTGTGTCGACACCTGGGAAGAAGAGTCGACACCAGTCAGAAAGTGTCGACACTTGGAGCTGTGTCGACACTCAGTGAAGAAGAATGCAGAAAAGCTGTGTCGACACTTAGCAGAAGTGTCGACACCTAGAAGAGCTGAGTCAACACTAGAAAGTGTCGACACTTGGAGTTGTGTCGACACTCAGCAAAATTCTACAGAGACTAAGTACAAGTGTCGACACTCAACACAATGTGTCGACACTCAATCAGCAGAGTCAACATATGAAGAATGTGTCGACACTCAACACAATGTGTCGACACACACTCAAAGGAGTCAACACTTGAAGGAAGTGTCGACACTCAGCACAATGTGTCGACACACAACCAGAAGAGTCAACACTTGAAGGAAGTATCGACACCCAGCACAATGTGTCGACACTTAGTTGAAGACTCTACACTTGAAGAAAGTGTCGACACAAGGAGCTGTGTCGACACTTAGCAAAGATCAGAAAAGTTACAAAATATTCTAAGTACAAGTGTCGACACTAAAGGAATGTGTCGACACTCAGCTGAAGAAACAAAAGTGAAGACTTGTGTCGACACCAAGAAGCAGTGTCGACACTTGACAGTTTCAACACATAAAGTTGTGTCGACACAAAGGAGTTGTGTCGACACTTAGAAGAATACAGTTGCAGAATGAAGTACAAGTACTTGTGTCGACACTCAATTTCAGTGTCGACACATGCAGAAGAAACTGTGTCGAGACATACAAGGAATTGTGTCGACACCTTGTAGACTTGTGTCGACACTTACACAACATGTGTCGACACTTGGCCTATAAGTGTCGACACTTAAGAACAGAAAGTCTCGACACTATCTGACAGTTAGAGGAATTTCAAGAAGTGACTGGTTGACAAGACAGCTGCCGATCCAGCCGGTCTACATCAACTGTTAGTGATATCAGAAGTCTGTTATGAACCGGACCAGCCGGTTACCATGAAGGAAGCCTATAAATAGGCACCCATAGTTTACAGACTAAGATTGATCGAGTGATTAAGGATTGTTGAAATAATATAGAAGTGATTGAAAAAGTTTTTACAGAGAGAGTTCAGATCTTTGTAAAAGTGGTATATTGAGTATCAACACAAGAAGATCTTGCTGTGCATCGGCAGATCTAAGAAGTTGGAGAGAGAGAGCTCCAACCAAGTTTTCAGTCTTTGGAACTAAGGCTGAGAAGAAGAATTCAGAGTCTTCTGGATTTCAAGAAGCAGAGTCAAGGAACAACTGCAGAAGATTCAGACTAATTCAGTTCTAATCAAGAAGCTTTGAAGGAAGCTAAGTCAGTGTGGATCTAACTGAGTTCTTCCAAGAACTCTTCAAGAATCTCTCAACTCCTCTCCTATTTTCTAAGTTGTAGAGTTAACTATTGTACTTTCTATTTTAACCTGTAGGATCCATTGGATCTGAGAGAATTGTAAGCCTATTTTATAAAGGCTGAGGGTAGGGCTTGGTTGCCTGAGTGTAGGAGTTGAAGAACTCTGAGTGTAGGCCTTAATTGGCTGAGTGTAGGCCTGGGTGGCTGAGTGTAGGCCTTTTGGCTGAGTGTAAGACTTTGGGCCTGAGGTAGGAACCTAGTTTGGTTCTGAGTTAGTGGAGAAGTTTGGCCGAATCTAGTACACTGCTAGATAGGCGAAGGGGGAAAGTGGATGTACCCAAAGATTGGGGAACCACTATAAATTAGTGTGTCTGCTGTGGTGTGCTGTGCTGTGCTGTGGATTACTTGTTTGATTTCTGTAATTGCTGTTAGCGGTAATAATTGTTGTGCTGCCAACAAAGTTTTAAAAAGGTTTAGGCCACCTATTCACCCCCCCCTCTAGGTGTTTAGGTACCATATCTTTCAAGTGGTATCAGAGCCAGGTTGCTCAAAAAGGACTAACTGTCTGAGGAGATCCAGTTTGGCAGATTCAGTATAAGTCAGGAAACAGTTTCAAGAAAATCAAGAAACATGGGGTCTTCAGAGAATCACAAGGAATTGGGTTCAATGAAACTGCCCATTTGCAGAAAGGAGATTTTTGGAATCTGGAAAGAAAGGGTAAGGCTGTTCATGGAGGCCTCTGACCCTAGGATCTACATCACAGTCAAGGAAGGGCCTTATGTGCCCATGAAGATTTCAGTCTTGGATGCTACACAGAGAACTCCAAAGGATTTTTATGAGATGACCAAGGATGAGATTGTCCTAGCTACAATGGACAAAAGGGCACAGAACATCATAGTTAGTGCAATTGATGATGCCACCTTCCAGAACCTTATTCACTGTAAAACAGCAAAAGAAATGTGGGATACCCTCATTGTCTACATGGAAGGTTCTGAAGAAGTAAGACAAGATAGGAAATCCTTGCTTAATCAAGAATATGAGAGCTTTAGGCAAGGAAGAGGAGATAGCATCACTGAATGCTACAAAAAGTTCTACAGAATTGTTAATGAACTCATGTCCTATGGAAGGGAGTTCACAAACTATGAATTGAATGATAAGTTCTTGAGGTCCCTAACCAAAGATTGAGACACTAAGATCTGTGCCATCAGAGAAATGGCAAAGTTGGGAGAAATTCCTCCTCCCACACTGTTTGGCAAGTTGTTATCTTATGAGATGCAATTGTCAGTAAGAAAAGAGGAGGAAAAGTCAACAAGGACTGAACACAGGGAAAGGACTGTTGCCTTTAAGTCAGAAGTACCTAGAAAGAACAGGACTAAGTCATCAACTCCTCCTCCAGAGGTAGTTGAATCAGATTCTGATGAGTCTGTTAGCACTAAATCTACAAGCAGTGAAAGTGATGAAGACTTTGCTGCATTTACCAGACATTTTCAGAAATTCCTGAAGAAGAAACAGTGGAAGTCCAGACCTTCTTTTTCCAAAGGGAAAGAAGTTCAGTATCAGGAGAAGAAGCCTTCAAAGAAGGACAAGCAAAGGACAAAGACTAGCAAGGCAACTGGGTCTAAGATTGTGTGTTACTGCTGCAATAGACAGGGTCATGTAATTGCAGATTGTCCTGAAAGAAGGAAAGAATCCAGTGACAAAAAGAAGACTCACTTCAAAGGAAAGAAGGAGAAGTCCTTTGTTGCAAAGAATGAGAAGACTCTTTCAGATATTTCTTCTTCAGACACTGAGACAGATGCTGAAGCCTATATAGGGCTATTTGCTGAAGAAGAAGAAGAGTTTATGCAGATCATGGAATCAATCTATGAACAAGAAGAGGTTCAGTGCCAAGGACTAATGGCATTGACTGAAAGTACCAAAATCCTGGAGCAGTCAGGACCTAGTCAGGTACAAAGTCCAACTCCAAGTTCAGATTCCAGTTCTAGTTCAGAGTCAGAATCATCTTCATCAAGTGATGGAAGTGATTCTGAATCTGAGGGAGATATTCATCAGCTCTTAGATGAATACCAAGTACTGTTGCAAGCCTATAAGAAAAGCAAGATCTTAGCCAAAAGTCAGGCAAAGGAGATTGCTGATCTCAAGGCAGCTGCAACAGATTTTGAGAAGGAGTATGATCAAAAACTGAATGAAGTAGCCAGGCTGAAACACATTACTGTGATTCAGATGGGTACTATTACATTTAAAAATGATCAAATTAAGTTGCTGGAGATCAATCTCCAGAAGGAAAAAGAGCTAGTTGCTAGGTTTTCAAAACCTAAATCAGTGCTACCCTTGATTGATGAATTTGTTCATCATAAAGGAAAGGCTGGATTGGGTTTTGTTAAGCCTGTGAGGACTGTTCAGGATCAGTCCAAGTCCAAGGGCAAATCCCCAACATTCAACAAGGCTGTTGTGGTCAAGACAGCAAAGGTTGTACCTAAGCAAAGGTACAACAAGTTTGAATGCTGGTGTTGTGGCAAGGTTGGCCACTTTGCCTTGGATTGTTGGCACAATGCCAGTGCCAAGTTGAGTAGCAAGTTACATGTTGGAAAGCCAGCAGGTAGCTATGTCAAATTACAAGCTAACAATCACCAAGGACCCAAGTTTACTTTGGGTTCTAAGGTTCATTAATTTGTTTTGCAGGTGAATCCAAGTGACCATACCCCTACATGGTACTTGGATAGTGGTTGTTCCAGACACATGACTGGAACTAGGGGACTACTGAAGGACTACATCCCAATCAAAAATGGTCCAAAGGTGACCTTTGGTGGTTCTGAAAAAGGAATCATCAAAGGGTTTGGTAACATTTCTTCTAACCTTGTTACCATTACTCAAGTGGCTTATGTTAAAGGTTTGAAACACAACCTCATTAGTATAAGTCAATTAAGTGATGTAGGGTATGACATCTCATTTGTTAAAAATGGTTGTCATATCAAGAGGTCAAGTGATCAAGAGATCATTTTGACTGGATATAGAAAGAGAAATGTCTACTGCTTAGACATTATGGTTGAGAACAATTGTTCTCCAGTCTGTCTTGTAGCTGATGAGACAGTCTCTCAATGTGTCAAATGGCACAAGAGGCTTGCTCATCTTAATTACAAGACTATTGGCAAACTCTTTAGTAAAGAGTTAGTGAGGAATGGTCCTCAAGTTAAGTGTGTCAAAGATGGCATTTGCTCAGCTTGTCAAAAGGGCAAGCAGACTAAATCCACCTTTAGAAGCTTAGACAACAAAGATGCTGTGAGGTGTTTATACCTCTTGCATATGGATCTATTTGGTCCAATGCCAGTTCACAGCTTAGGTAGGAAGGTCTACACCTTTGTAGTTGTTGATGACTACTCAAGGTTTTCCTGGGTGTTCTTCTTAAAGCAGAAATCTGAAACACCTAGTGTCTTCTATAGTTTTGTTAAGCAAATTCAGAATGAATTGAACTGTACAGTGGTCAAAATTAGAAGTGACCATGGTACTGAGTTTCAGTCTGAAAGCATGACAAAGCTGTGTGAAGACTATGGGATATTTCAAGAATTCTCTTCACCTAGAACACCTCAGCAAAATGGCATTGCTGAAAGGAAAAATAGGACCTTGATAGAGGCTGGTAGAACCCTATTAAGTGATTCATCACTGCCAGAATATTTCTGGGCTGAAGCAGTTAACACTGCATGCCATGTGATAAATAGGGCTACCATCACTAAAAGGTTAAACAAGACCCCCTATGAAGTAGTGAAAGGCAGGAAACCAAATCTGTCCTATTTTAGGATCTTTGGTTTTAAATGCTTCATACTTAACAATGGGAAGTCTTACTTAACTAAGTTTGCTGCCAAGTCCCAAGAGGGAGTGTTTGTTGGGTACAACAATAATAGTAAGGCTTATAGAGTCTACAACTTGACCACACAAGTTGTAGAGGAGTCTGTGCATGTAGTTTTTGATGAAACACAACTAATTAACAATGAGTTGTCTAGTAGTGTGTGCAGCCCTACAGGTCTTACTAAGAAGATGGACAAGCTAACCATAGAAGATGTACTTGCTGCAAGACAGCAAGTAGAAGAAGATGGCTTATGTCCAGGGGGAGAACTACATGTACAAGGAGCTGTTGAAGTACAAGGAACTCAGCTTGATGAAGATGCTGAAGAAGTTCAACCAGAAGTAAGGATGCCTCCAGCCAACAGACATCTAAGAGATCATCCAGTAGAGCTGATCATTGGAGATCCAAGACAAGGTGTTCAGACAAGGAGCAGAAATCAGAATGCTGTAGTATATTCAAGTTTTCTGTCTCAAATAGAACCAAAGAAATTTGAAGAAGCTATACAAGATCCACAGTGGACTGAAGCAATGCAAGAGGAGCTTAATCAGTTCAAAAGATGCAAGGTGTGGGATCTGGTTCCTAAGCCTAAAGATCACAATGTGATAGGAACAAAGTGGATCTACAGGAACAAGTTAGATGAACAAGGTGTCATCATTAAGAATAAGGCAAGACTGGTTGCAAAAGGATATAGGCAAGAAGAAGGTATTGATTTTGATCAAACCTTTGCTCCAGTAGCCAGACTGGAAGCCATAAGGATGTTCTTGGCCTATGCAACCTACCAAGGATTCAAAGTATACCAAATGGATGTGAAGTCAGCATTCCTTAATGGTAATTTAAAAGAAGAAGTATATGTGGAGCAGCCTTCATGGTTTTGTTGATCCTACTCTTCCACATTATGTCTATAGACTTAGGAAAGCATTGTATGGGTTAAAGCAAGCTCCTAGAGCTTGGTATGAAACCCTATCTAGTTTCCTCATTGAGAACAAGTTCACAAGGGGGAAAATAGATAAGACTCTATTCCTTAGGGAATCTAGAGGCAAAGTAATACTTGTCCAAATATATGTAGATGACATTATATTTGGGTCTACTGAAAGTAGCCTTTGCAAAAAGTTTGCAAAGCTTATGCAAAGTCAATTTGAGATGAGTAGTATGGGAGAGCTGAAGTTTTTCTTGGGTCTCCAAGTTAAACAGACTGAAAGTGGCTTGTCCATATGTCAGTCAAAGTTCACCCTGGAACTCATAAGGAAATATGGTATGGATTCATCCAGTACCATGAAGACTCCTATGGGGTCAAGTATGTCTCTAAGCAAGGATGATGCAGGGAAACCTGTAGATGAAACCTTATATAGAGGGATAGTTGGCTCCCTACTATACTTGACTGCAAGTAGGCCTGACATTATGTATGCTACATGTGTTTGTGCCAGGTATCAAGCCTGCCCCAAAGAATCTCACTTGACTGCAGTCAAGAGAATCTTGAGATATCTAAAGGGCACACCCTATCTAGGCCTCTGGTACCCTAGGAATGGAGATTTTGATCTAACAGGCTATTCAGATGCAGACTTTGCAGGATGCAAAGAAGATAGAAAGAGCACAACTGGATCCTGTCAGTTCCTAGGTGGAAGACTCATTTCATGGAGTAGTAAGAAGCAAACCAGTGTGGCCATCTCCACAGCTGAGTCAGAATATGTAGCTGCAGGAAGTTGCTGTGCTCAACTTCTGTGGATTCAACATCAGCTAGAAGACTATGGATGTCAGGTAAGTAGAACTCCACTTTATTGTGATTCTACTAGTGCTATTTCAATAGCTAACAACCCTGTATCACATAGTAGAACTAAACATATTGAGATTAAATATCACTTTCTTAGGGAGCATGTAGAAAGAAATGATATTGCACTTGAATATGTTAGAACTGATAATCAGATAGCTGATATGTTCACTAAGCCCTTAGATGAAGCTAAGTTTAATAGGTTCAAAATTGAACTAGGTATGATAAACTTAGATTAAGTATACAGAACAAAAATTGGCTAAGTAAAAAGGTGTCGACACATAGACAAGTCTATGTCGACACAGAATAGTAAGTGTCGACACTTCAGGAAAATGGTGTCGACACATCTATGGAAGTTAGTGTCGACACTTCAGAATGTTAGTGTCGACACATGTCGAGTAGGTGTCGACACATCCAATAAAGTGTCGACACTTAAGTTTTACTCAGAATTTTTCTAAGTAAAGTCTCGACTACATGTCGAGTATAGTGGTGTCGACACTTAACCAAGTGTCGACACATAAAATCTGTTAACTAAACTTGTGTCGACACATGTGTGTCGAGACATTATAAGTCAGTGTCGACACTTATTGACAGTGTCGACACATCTTTAGAAATTCATCCCGCCTGTTCGTCTTCAAACAAGAAAGGTATAAATAGGGTTCTGTTTGTGTTTGTCGACACGCTTTCAGAGTTTCGAGACTAAACTCCTGTGTCGACATTTCTCTTCTCTAAAGACTAATTCTCAACACCCTAATGGCTCCCAAGCTGGAAGAGAACGTTAACGAAGGCTATGAGCTCGTGCGAGGCGCATTCGACGACAGTGATCAGGAAATCAAATCAGTGATAACCCTAGTCAGCGATTCAGGACTGGAATACTTGGTTTCAGAGCCAACCAAGATATGGAAGAAAGAAGTGATTGAATTTCTTACTGGAGCAACTGTGGACGACTCTGGATACAGAATCAAATCCAGAGTGCATGGAACCAAGGTCAAGGTTTCACCCAAGTCCTTGAGAAAGGTACTTCAGCTACCTAAGATTCAAGAAGAAGAGGAAGTGACCACATCTAAGACTAGAGAAGCACTCACTTGGTGTGGTCTTGATTCTAAGATGAGAATAGGTTCTGTCTTCAACAGAAAAGGCATGAACACTCAAGGCAAATTCCTGTCTGAAGTAGTAGGCAAGGTCATTCTTAGTAAAACTGGAGGGCATGATAGGGTGTCAGCCTCTATGTTCAGTATTATGACCAGAATCATCTTCAACATCAAAACAGACTGGTCTATGATTGTCTTTGAGAAAGTAAAAGAAAGTCTGAAGAAGCCCAATCTGGGCAGGATACTAAGTCTCTACCTGGCTGGATCAATTCCAGAGGTAATGAGCTCTGCTGCAGGAACAAAAATCAATCACATGAGGAGAATGGACTCAAGGATATTCTCTCGATGGGAAAGGGTGCTGTCAAAGGAATTGACCACCCCTGAGAAACAAGCTTCTAAGAAAGACTCTCCTCCCAGGAAGAAGAGGAAGACTGCTGCTGTGCCTCAAGAGTCCTCCAGCAGCTCAGGCAGTGAAGAACATGTGGTCTTCACTCCTGATAGTCCAATGGATAAGGCTGCAGAAAAGTCACCTGCTCCTCAGGAGCCAGCTGACATCCAGGGGGAGCTTCCAGGTGTAGCAGAACCATCTACACTGGAGAGTGAGCAAGCCACCCTCCTCATTCAAGAGGTACTTGTTGACCTTAATACTTTGAATTTTTCTATAATAAATTCTGATTTGTCTGATGACCATCAGCAAAATCAGCCAGCAACTCAAGAACCAGATGTTGTTCTCCAAGACACATCTGTTGTAGCTGATGAAACCAGTACATCTCCTGCACAGTCTCCAGCAGAATACACAATGGAAGATCTATTTCTGAATTTAGATCAAGATGATTTTGATATGGAAAAGAATGCTGCTGATGCAGAGAAGGATGCTGCTGCTGAGGGGGAGAATTTGGATATTCAAGAAGAGCCTATAAGGCTAGATACTGAGAAGGCACAAGATGTGCACACTGAAAAACCATCAAGCCCTAAGGATAGGGTGAATATTGCAAGTACATCAGAATCTGAAGATGATGAAGCTGAGCAAGATAAGAAGAAGAAGTTCTTTGTTTTCAAAAGGAGTCAGAGCTATAAGAAAGCTCTACAAACTGTTGCACAACACTCCTTAGTTCAACAAGCTCCATCAACTGATTACAGTGCTCTACTGCTTGCCATGCAAATCAAGATGGATGAACAAAGGAAGGCTTTAGAAACTTATGTTGATGAAGGGCACAAGGCACTACAATCTGATCTGGGACAGGAAATCAAGTCAATAAGGTTTGAAATGAACCTTAATAAAAAGGAGATGACTGATTGTTTTACAAAGGGTGCTCATGCAGTGGTCTATCTGGCTAAACATCAAGAAACCATAAAAGAGAAGGTAGAAGATATTGCACTAAAGCAAGGATATGTGTTGGAAAATCAATTGAGGATGAATGATAATTTGACTGCATCTCACAATGCAATAGTCACTGAAATCAAGAATAAGTCTACTGAACCATCAACCTCCTCTGCTGCTGCCAAAACTGATTTTGATAAACTCTTTCAAGCTGAACTAACTGCTGTCAAGACTGCCATCAAGGATTCCCAGAAGGTCATTTCTGAACAGCTTACCAAGCTAAGACCTTTCTTTAAAGAGGGCATAAGGTATTTGGACAGCCAAATCAGGTTCCAGAAAGATGATGTGAGAGATCATGTGGAACAAGAAGTCATAAAGGGGGAGAGGGTGTTAGTCAAAGCCAGTTCTGACCATGCAAAATGGATATCCAATTCCATCAGGGCTACACTGGGCTATCCTCCCCTGTGTGATGATGACAATGTAGCTGAATCTGGTATTCAAGGAACATATCTTGGAGGTGAGCAACAGGCAGTGGCTGATGTAATCTATCCACCTCCAGATTTTGAAATGGTTCATGCTGATGTAAGCACAATGTATAGTCCAACTGCTGGCAAGCCCAATGTTATTCTGGAAAAGGTTGTTCAACCTATCACAGCTGCTATGCAAGAGGCTTTGGACAAAGAAGAAGAGACTAGGCTATCAAAGAAGAAGTTCAGGGAACTTGCTGAACAAAAACCAGATTTTGAACAGTGGAGCCCTACTTCTAGGAACATCATTCTCACAGCCTGGAAAGCAGCCAAGGACAATGCCCATGAGAGGAACAAGTGGTTCTCAGAGGCAGAATGGAGGAAACATGAGAGTAGGCAGGAAGCCATTGTCCAACATAGAAGGAAGGCTAAGTTAGGAAAGCTACCTCCAACAGCTGTGGAGCCTAGCAAGTACTTTCCTAAGCCCTATCATTATTTTGAAAGGCAAAAGATCAAGGCTGAAGAACAGAAGAAGAAGGACTCCAAAGGGAAGAAGACTGCTGAAGCTGAGCCTGCTGCTGCTGCTGCTGTGAAAGCTAAAGTACAAGCTGGAAAAGGCATAGTCATTAAGGAACCAGAGCAGAATTAGATTAAGATTAAACTGAAGAATGTTGTAATCTGTTACATCAAACATTTTGTGTAAATCATTGAAAATGTATTAAATGTATGAACAATTTTTGTTAAACAAATTTCATGATTGTTCTGATGAATGTGTCTAATTCTTGTTTGTTCTGTAATGCTGAATGAGTATACATGTGTGCTTTATTACATGTTAAAGTTTAACTCTGTTGTCATATATCTGTTTTACTTCATTTTATAATTTTTAATTATGAGTGATGTATATCATTGACTAAGGGTTATGACTTCTCCAAATAGGGGGAGATTGTTGGGTACATTGGTCAAATGTACCTGATTTGAAGAAGCCTCACCTAACTCAATGATATGCATCATAGTGTATTTGATGTTTGTTTGAGTTACTTGTGCAGGTTAGGAATACACTGGACTGAAGCTAAAAATTCTAAGTCCATGTGTCGACACCCAGAGGGAAAGTGTCGACACTTGAGAAAGCTTGTGTCGACACCCAGACAAGCAGTGTCGACACTTGGAGTCATTGTGTCGACACCTGGGAAGAAGAGTCGACACCAGTCAGAAAGTGTCGACACTTGGAGCTGTGTCGACACTCAGTGAAGAAGAATGCAGAAAAGCTGTGTCGACACTTAGCAGAAGTGTCGACACCTAGAAGAGCTGAGTCAACACCAGAAAGTGTCGACACTTGGAGTTGTGTCGACACTCAGCAAAATTCTGCAGAGACTAAGTACAAGTGTCGACACTCAACACAATGTGTCGACACTCAATCAGCAGAGTCAACATATGAAGAATGTGTCGACACTCAACACAATGTGTCGACACACACTCAAAGGAGTCAACACTTGAAGGAAGTGTCGACACTCAGCACAATGTGTCGACACACAACCAGAAGAGTCAACACTTGAAGGAAGTATCGACACCCAGCATAATGCGTCGACACTTAGTTGAAGACTCTACACTTGAAGAAAGTGTCGACACAAGGAGCTGTGTCGACACTTAGCAAAGATCAGAAAAGTTACAAAATATTCTAAGTACAAGTGTCGACACTAAAGGAATGTGTCGACACTCAGCTGAAGAAACAAAAGTGAAGACTTGTGTCGACACCAAGAAGCAGTGTCGACACTTGACAGTTTCAACACATAAAGTTGTGTCGACACAAAGGAGTTGTGTCGACACTTAGAAGAATACAGTTGCAGAATGAAGTACAAGTACTTGTGTCGACACTCAATTTCAGTGTCGACACATGCAGAAGAAACTGTGTCGAGACATACAAGGAATTGTGTCGACACCTTGTAGACTTGTGTCGACACTTACACAACATGTGTCGATACTTGGCCTATAAGTGTCGACACTTAAGAACAGAAAGTCTCGACACTATCTGACAGTTAGAGGAATTTCAAGAAGTGACTGGTTGACAAGACAACTGCCGATCCAGCCGGTCTACATCAACTGTTAGTGATATCAGAAGTCTGTTATGAACCGGACCAGCCGGTTACCATGAAGGAAGCCTATAAATAGGCACCCATAGTTTACAGACTAAGATTGATCGAGTGATTAAGGATTGTTGAAATAATATAGAAGTGGTTGAAAAATTTTTTACAGAGAGAGTTCAGATCTTTGTAAAAGTGGTATATTGAGTATCAACACAAGAAGATCTTGCTGTGCATCGGCAGATCTAAGAAGTTGGAGAGAGAGAGCTCCAACCAAGTTTTCAGTCTTTGGAACTAAGGCTGAGAAGAAGAATTCAGAGTCTTCTGGATTTCAAGAAGCAGAGGTCAAGGAACAACTGCAGAAGATTCAGACTAATTCAGTTCTAATCAAGAAGCTTTGAAGGAAGCTAAGTCAGTGTGGATCTAACTGAGTTCTTCCAAGAACTCTTCAAGAATCTCTCAACTCCTCTCCTATTTTCTGAGTTGTAGAGTTAATTATTGCACTTTCTATTTTAACCTGTAGGATCCATTGGATCTGAGAGAATTGTAAGCCTATTTTATAAAGGCTGAGGGTAGGGCTTGGTTGCCTGAGTGTAGGAGTTGAAGAACTCTGAGTGTAGGCCTTAATTGGCTGAGTGTAGGCCTGGGTGGCTGAGTGTAGGCCTTTTGGCTGAGTGTAAGGCTTTGGGCCTGAGGTAGGAACCTAGTTTGGTTCTGAGTTAGTGGAGAAGTTTGACCGAATCTAGTACACTACTAGATAGGCGAAGGGGGAAAGTGGATGTACCCAAAGATTGGGGAACCACTATAAATTAGTGTGTCTGCTGTGGCGTGCTGTGCTGTGCTGTGGATTACTTGTTTGATTTCTGTAATTGCTGTTAGCTGTAATAATTGTTGTGCTGCCAACAAAGTTTTAAAAAGGTTTAGGTCACCTATTCACCCCCCCTCTAGGTGTTTAGGTACCATATCTTTCAGTAGTTTTTGATGAGACAAAACTTATTAATAATGAGTTGTCTAGTAGTGTATGCAGCCTCACAGGTCTGACAAAGACAATGAACAAGCTTACTATAGAAGAAGTGCCTGCTGCAAGACATCAAGTAGAAGACAGTAGCTGTTGTCCAGGGGGAGAACTACATGTGCCAATTGCTGAAGAAATACAAGGAATTCAGCATGATGCAGATGCTGAAGTGGTTCAACCAGAAGTAAGATTGCCTCCAGCCAACAGGCATCTAAGAGATCATCCAGTAGAGCTGATTATTGGAGATCCAAGACAAGGAGTACAAACCAGGAGTAGAAACATGAATGCAACAATCTATTCCAGCTTTCTGTCACAAGTTGAACCTAAAAAGTTTGAAGAAGCAATACAAGATCCACAATGGACTGAAGCAATGCAAGAAGAGCTTAATCAGTTTAAGAGGTGCAAGGTTTGGGAATTGGTTCCTAAACCTAAAGACCACAATGTAATAGGAACTAAGTGGATCTACAGGAATAAGATGGATGAACAAGGGGTCATCATTAAGAATAAGGCTAGACTGGTTGCTAAAGGATATAGGCAAGAAGAAGGTATTGACTTTGATCAAACCTTTGCTCCAGTAGCCAGACTGGAAGCCATAAGAATGTTCTTGGCCTATGCAACCTATCAAGGATTCAAGGTATACCAAATGGATGTCAAGTCAGCATTCCTAAATGGTAATCTTAAAGAAGAAGTCTATGTGGAGCAGCCTTCAGGTTTTGTTGATCCAACTCTACCTCATCATGTCTATAGACTTAGGAAAGCTTTATATGGGTTAAAGCAAGCCCCTAGGGCTTGGTATGAAACCCTATCTAGTTTCCTCATTGAGAATAAGTTCTCAAGGGGGAAAATAGATAAGACTCTATTCCTTAGGGAATTTAGAGGCAAAGTTATACTAGTCCAAATATATGTAGATGACATTATATTTGGGTCTACTGAAAGCAGCCTTTGCAAAAAGTTTGCAAAACTTATACAGGGTCAGTTTGAGATGAGTAGTATGAGAGAGCTGAAGTTTTTCTTGGGTCTCCAAGTTAAACAGACTGAAAGTGGTTTATCCATATGTCAGTCCAAGTTCACCCTAGAACTCATAAGGAAGTATGGTATGGATTCATCCAGTACCATGAAAACTCCTATGGGGTCAAGTATGTCTCTTAGCAAGGATGATGCAGGGAAACCTGTAGATGAAACCTTGTATAGAAGGATAGTTGGCTCCCTATTATACTTGACTGCTAGTAGACCTGACATCATGTATGCTACATGTGTTTGTGCCAGGTATCAAGCCTGCCCTAAAGAGTCTCATTTGACAGCAGTCAAAAGAATATTGAGATATCTAAAGGGCACTCCCTATCTAGGTCTCTGGTACCCTAGGAATGGAGACTTTGAACTAACAAGTTATTCAGATGCAGACTTTGCAGGATGCAAAGAGGATAGAAAGAGCACTACTGGAACCTGTCAATTCCTAGGTGGGAGACTAATTTCATGGAGTAGCAAGAAGCAAACTAGTGTGGCTATCTCCACAGCTGAGTCAGAGTATGTGGCTGCAGGAAGTTGCTGTGCTCAACTTCTGTGGATTCAACATCAGCTAGAGGACTATGGATTTCAGGTAAGTAGAACTCCACTTTTCTGTGATTCTACAAGTGCTATTTCAATAGCTAATAACCCTGTATCTCATAGTAGAACTAAACATATTGAAATTAAATATCATTTTCTTAGGGAGCATGTAGAAAGAGAAGACATTTTATTAGAATATGTTAAAACTGATAATCAGATAGCTGATATGTTTACTAAGCCCCTAGAAGAAGCTAAGTTCAATAGATTCAAAATTGAACTAGGAATGATAAACTTAGAATAAGTTTACAGAATTAAAATTGGGTAAGTAAAAATGTGTCGACACATAGACAAGTCTATGTCGACACAGAATAGTGGTGTCGACACTTCAGGAAAAAGGTGTCAACACATCCAGGATGTTGGTGTCGACACTTCAGAATGTTAGTGTCGACACATGATAAGTAGGTGTCGACACATCCAATATGGTGTCGACACTTATGTTTTACTCAGTATTTACTAAGTAAAGTCTCGACAATGTGTCGAGTTATGTTGTGTCGACACATAACCAAGTGTCGACACATAACCAAGTGTCGACACATAAAATCTGTTGACTAAACTTGTGTCGACACATGTGTGTCGAGACATTATAAGTCAGTGTCGACACTTATTGCCAGTGTCGACACATTTTAAGTTAGCTGTCCCGCCTGTTCATCTTCAAAATTAGACAGGTATAAATAGGGTTCTGTCTTTATTTGTCGACACACTTTCAAAGTTTCGAGACCAAAACTGTTGTGTCGACACCTCTCTTTTCTAAAGACAAATTCTACAAACCCTAATGGTTCCTAAGCTTGAGGAAAACGTTAACGAGGGTTATGAGCTTGTGCGCGGCGCGTTCGACAATGCAGATGCAGAAATCAAGGCTGTAGTAACCCTAGTCGCCGATTCTGGACTAGAATATCTCTTGTCTGAACCTACAAAGATTTGGAAGAAGGAAGTGCTTGAATTCCTTAATGGAGCTGCCGTAGATGAATCTGGATTCAGAATCAAATCCAGAGTTCATGGAACTAATGTCAAGGTTTCACCCAAAAATCTGAGGAAGGTGCTTCAGCTACCAAAAATTCAAGATGAAGAAGAGGTTACTACATCCAAGACCAGGGAAGCTCTAACCTGGTGTGGTCTTGATCCTAAGATGAAGATAGGATCTGTATTTAACAGGAAAGGCATGAATAATCAAGGAAAATTCATGTCTGAGATTGTGGGAAAAGTCTTACTCAGCAAGACTGGAGGGCATGACAGAGTGTCTGCCCATATGTTTGGCATCATGACAAGAATTATCTTCACTCTGAAAACAGACTGGTCTCAAGTGGTTTATGAAAAGATTAAGGAGAGCTTGAAGAAGCCCAATCTGGGTAGGATCATTAGTCTCTACCTAGCTGGTACCATACCAGAGGTAATGAATACAGCTGCAGGCAGCAAAATAAACCACATGAGGAAGATGGATCAAAGGATCTTTTCAAGATGGGACAGGGTGTTGTCCAAGGAAATGCCAACCCCAGAGAAGACCCCTGCTGCTCAAGAGATTGCTGAGATCCAGGGGGAGCTACCACAAGCTAGCCCCATCTACAGGGATCAAAGCCAGGGGGAGCCTCCAGTTGTAGAAGAACCATCTACACTGGACAGTGAGCAAGCCACCATCATCATCCAAGCGGTACTCACTGACCTAAATACTTTAGAATATCTTATAGAAGATACTGAATTGTCTGATGTTCCTCAGCAAACTCAGCTGCCTAGTCAAGAACCAGATGTTGTTATCAAAGACACATCTGCTGTTCCAGTAGTTGAAGAGCAAAGAATGTCTCCAGCTCAATCACCTCAAGAGTTCACCATGGAAGATTTATTTCTAAATCTAGATCAAGCTGATTTTAACATGGACAAAGAAGCTGCTGGAAGAGATACTGCTGCTGCTGAGGGGGAGCAACTGCAAGTTCTGGAAGAGACTGTGAGGCCAGAAAATGAGAAGGCACCTGATGTGCAAGCTGACAGACCTCAAAGCCCTAAGGATAGGGTTGACATAGCCAACACCTATGCCTCTGAAGATGAGGAGAGTGCTAGGGCTAAGAAGAAGAAACTGTATGTTTTTAAAAGGAGAAGTCAGAGTTATAAGAAAGCTCTGCAATCTATATCCCCACAGCCTATAGTTCAACAAGCTCCAACTGTTGATTATAGTGCTTTACTGATTGCACTGCAGATTAACATGGATGAACAAAGAAAAGCTATAGAGGCTTATGTAGATGAAGGGCACAAAGCTTTACAGTTTGATCTTGCCCAAGATATAAAATCCATAAGGTTTGAGATGAACCTTAACAAGAAGGAGATGAATGAATGCTTCCACAAGGGTGGAAATGCAGTGGTATATCTGGCAACACATCAGGAGAAGATCAAGGCACAGGTAGATGATATAGCATTAAAGCAAGGATATGTGCTGGAAAATCAGATCAGAATGAATGACAATTTGACTGATTCCCATAATGCTATAATCACTGAGTTGAAGAACAAGGCTGATGAACCTTCTACCTCTACTGCTGCTGCTAAAGCTGATTTTGACAAAGCCTTTCAAGAAGAAATTTCTGCTGTGAAGACTGCAATCCAAGCCTCCCAGAAAGCTATATCTGATCAACTTCAAAAGCTGAAACCATTCTTTAAAGAGGGAATCTGCTACTTGGATAGTCAAATCAGGTTTCAAAAGGATGATGTCAGAGATCATATGGCTAGAGAAGTCATAAAGGGGGAGAGAGTTTTAGTCAAAGCTAGCTCTGACCATGCTAAATGGATATCTAATTCCATCAGAGCTACACTGGGCTATCCTCCACTCTGTGATGATGATAATGTTGCAGAATCTGGGATTCAAACTGCATATCTTGGAGGAGAGCAACCAGAGGTAGCTCAAGTGATATTTCCTCCACCAGATTTTGACATGGTGCAAGCTGATATTCATCATATGTATAGCCCACCTGAAGGGAAGTCAAATGTTATTCTGGATAAAGTGGTTCAGCCTATTACTGACGTTATGCAAGAGACATTGCAGAAGGAGGAAGAGACAAGACTGTCTAAAAAGAGGTTTAGGGAACAAGCAGAACAAAAGCCAGATTTTGAACAGTGGAGCCCTACCTCTAGGAATATCATTTTAACTGCCTGGAAAGCTGCCAAGGACAATACTCATGACAGGAACAAGTGGTTCTCTGAAGCTGAATGGAGAAAACATGAAATAAGACAAGAGGCCATTGTTCAATTCAGAAGGAAGGCTAAGATGAGAAAGTTACCTCCTACTGCAGTGGATCCTAGCAAGTACTTCCCAAAGCCATATCATTATTTTGAGAGGCAGAAGATCAAGGCAAAAGAGCTCAAAAAGAAAGATCTAAAAGGCAAGAAGCCTGCTGATGCTGAGACTGTTGAAGCCCCTGTCAAAGCTAAAGTCCAAGCTGGCAAGGGAATAGTTATCAAAGAACCTGATCAGAAATAGATTAAGAATTTACTTGAAGATTATTTTGTAATCTTTTAAATGAAAAACATTTGTGTAAACTACTGAAGATGTATATGGAAAATGTTAGAACAATATATGATAAATATATTTCATGATTGTTCTGTGAATGTGTCTATTTCTGATTTGCTCTGTGATGATGAATGTGTATACATGTGTGAATTAATACATGTTTATGTTTACCCTGCTGTAAATAATCTGCTTTACATCATTTTATAATTTTTAATTATGAATGGTGTATATCATTGACTAAGGGTTATGACTTCTCCAAATAGGGGGAGATTGTTGGGTACATTGGTCAAATGTACCTGATTTGAAGAAGGCTCACCCAACTCAATGATATACATCATAATGTATTTGATGTATGTTGAGTTTACTTGTGCAGGTTAAGAAATCACTGAACTGAAGTAAAAAGTTTCTAAGTCCATGTGTCGACACCTAGAGGGAAAGTGTCGACACTTAAGAAGACTTGTGTCGACACCCAGACAAGCAGTGCCGACACTTGGAGTCATTGTGTCGACACCTGGGATGCAGAGTCGACACCAGACAGAAAGTGTCGACACTTGGAGCTGTGTCGACACTCAGTGAAGAAGTGCAGACAGAAAGTGTCGACACAAGGAGCTGTGTCGACACCCAGTGAAGCTGTGTTTACACCAGAAAGTGTCGACACTTGGAGCTGTGTCGACACTCAGCAAAAGTCTGCAGAGACTAAGTTAAAGTGTCGACACTCAATAGAAAGAGTCAGCACTTGAAGTATGTGTCGACACCCAGCACAATGTATCGACACACAACCAGAAGAAGTCAACACTTAAAGTATGTGTCGACACCCAGCACAATGCGTCGACACACAACCAGAAGAGTCAACACATGAAGTAAGTGTCGACACCCAGCACAATGTGTCGACACTTAGCTAAAGACTCTACACTTGAAGAAAGTGTCGACACAAGGAGCTGTGTCGACACTTAGCCAAGATCAGAAAGATCAACAAAATTATTTTAAGTACAAGTGTCAACACTAAGAGAATGTGTCGACACTCAGCTGAAGTCTCAACAAGAAGAAGGTGTGTCGACACAAGGAGCTGTGTCGACACTCAGCAAGTATCTACATAGAAGACCATGTGTCGACACCAAGAAGCAGTGTCGACACTTGACAGATTCAACACAAGAAGTTGTGTCGACACAAAGGTGATGTGTCGACACTTAGAAGAATTCAGCTAAAGCTATAAGAACAAGTACTTGTGTCGACACTTAATTTCAATGTCGACACCTGAAGAAGAATCTGTGTCGAGACATACAAGGAGTTGTGTCGACACCTTGTAGACTTGTGTCGACACTTACACAACATGTGTTGACACTTGGACTATAAGTGTCGACACTTAAAGACAGAAAGTCTCGACACTTACAGACAGTTAGAAATTTTCAAGAAATGACTGGATGACTTGACAGCTGCCGTTCCAGCCGGTCTACAGCACATGTCAGAGATATCAGAAGTCAGTTATGGACCGGACCAGCCGGTTACTATGAAGAAGGCCTATAAATAGGCATCCACAGTTTACAGAAACTGTTGTTGAAGTTGTTAAAAAGAGTTCTCATTATTGAAGAACAAGTTATTGAAGTGGTACCAAGAGTATCAACACAAGAAGATCTTGCAGTCCAAGTGCAGATCTAAGAAGTTGGAGAGAGAGGGCTCCTTCCAAGAAATCAGCCTCTGGAACTAGGCTGAGAAGAAGGATTCAGAATCATTCTGGATCTTAAGTGGCAGAGGTCAAGGAACAACTGCAGGAGGAATCAGTCTTTTTCAGTTCTACTCAAGAAGCTTTGAAGAAAGCTAAGTCAGATTGAATCCAGCTGAGTTCTTCCAAGAACTCATCAAGAAACTCTCAACTCCCCTCTTTTATTTCTGAGTTGTAGAGTTAATATATGTAATACATTTGTAACTTGTAGGATCCTTTGAATCTGAGAGAATTGTAAGCCTATAATTATAAAGGCTAAGGGTAGGGCTTGTGAGCCTGAGTGTAGGAGATTGAGATCTCTGAGTGTAGGCCTTGTTGGCTGAGTGTAGGCCTTGGTTGGCTGAGTGTAGGCCTTGATTGGCTGAGTGTAGGCCTTGATTGGCTGAGTGTAGGCTTTGGGATAAAGCTGAGTTGTAAGGCTTTGGGCCTGAGGTGTAGGAACCATTTTGGGTTCTGAGACAGTGGAGGAGTTTGGCCGAATCTAGTACACTGCTAGATAGGCGAAGGGGGAAAGTGGATGTACCCATATCTTGGGGAACCACTATAAACCACTGTGTATGCTGTGCTGTGGTGTGCTGTGATTATTGCTGTGTTTGCTGTGATAAACTAGTTAGTTTACTGATTGCTGCCATTAGAATTTAAAAAGGATTAGGTCACCTATTCACCCCCCTCTAGGTGTTTAGGTACCATATCTTTCTCCGCCCAACTTCTAATAATTTAAAAATAAGCAAACAACAAACAAACAAACATCTGATCTCTAAATACTAAGGAATCACTAATATTGTAAGAAATAACACTAAATCAGTTGCACCTCCCCGACAATGGTGCCAAAAACTAGATACGCCGAAATAGATGTATATAATAACGCAAGTGCACGTGCCGGATCAAGTAATATAAAGTGAGAAGTGATCGTTCCCTCGAGGAGGTGATTGACCTAGTGATCACAATTACTAGCTCTTCCCGTTCTCTAAATTCAAGACAATAATTAAGGTGAATTTCTAGATTTATTTAAATAAGTACTCTTTAGACAAGAACTAAAATGTGCGGACAAGAAAATATTGTTATCCAAGTTTTAGGGAAGCAATCTTGCATGTTGGTTTCCCTTACCTATTGCGATGATTTTTTTTTATAGAAAAAGCTTTCATGAGTTGTTTGACTTCTATCTTGTAGGGATGCAAAAGCGGATCTCTTTATCCCTCGATTTCCGAGATCCGGTCACCCAAATTCCCCCAGTTATCTCTAACTTGGGTGGAAATAAAGTAACGAAAAGCGCACAAATCCACAATGCTAACTCAAGAAGAAATCTCTTTCTCTCCCGGAGTTATATTAGAAATTAGGTTACACTTACACCGCTCCTCTCTCGAATCTCGCAGTGCAGTAACAAGATGGAATTTTGACTAAAAAAATACGTGACTCCTCTCTCGAATCTCGCCACATAATATAAAGGATTCAACCCTAGACTAGCATAACTCCTCTCTCAAATCTCGCCATGCTAACTAGAAGATGAATACTTGCTCAAAATATCCACAAATAGAGAACACAATTCCAATAAAGATAGAAAATCAAACAATCATTAAGTCAAAACCTTGAATCAAGTCATCACAACAAGTAAGGTACTCACAACACACAAGATCTAAGAAATTAGTTCATGGCAGAGAGATGAAACCAAATTAGATGGATCTTACTAGACATGCTTCGGAAAATTCAAAAGTTTCAGGAAATAATTCACTTGGAAGTGCAAAATCCGTTGTTTTTGACGATCCGGAGTAGCCTTCTTCTTTTCTTCTTGCCTAGGGTTTGTCTCCCAAGATGGATCTTCTCCTCCAAAAGCTCTCTCTTTTTTTTTTATTTCGTCCAGCCTCCTCTGTATTTCCTTGCTTTTGTCCTTTAAAAACGCCTCTAGATATGCCAAGAGATGCCTCCTTCCAAATTTGAAAAGGTGGCAAAATTCGAATTTCAAAATCTGAAAACCGCCCAGGTGACGTTGCAACATTCATTTTTTTGGGGTGTTGCAACACCTGCGCTGTGCCTACTTGCATTGCCAATCAGTACGTGAGACGTTGCAACTATTTATTTTTTCGTGCGTTGCAACCTTTTTCCAGATTTTTTATATTTTGGCAGATTTCCGTCCATGAGCTTATTCCTCTTGCACCACTAGTAAACATACAATGAAAAGAGACCAAATTAGCCTTAAATTAGATAATCAAACAATTACTTTCATTTCTATAGCTTTTTGTGTTAATTCGTGTCGGATATGCCGAGTAATATGCCAGAAAACGTGGCTAGATAACTTCTTTTGGGACGTTATCAAAATGCAAGTGTGATTTTTTAAAATATTAATTGTAAAGGAAACTAGAAATTGAAATAAACTACATATCCTATAGAGAATATTTTATTATCAGTTATAAGAGATAATATTGTACCGTGATTTCCTATGCCTAGTGAGATGAAGTTAAAAAGGTGTCTTCATGAATATGCGAGGTGAAACGTCTTGCAACGATTTTATGGTAGAAGATCTGTACCTCTCGATATTGGAAATCCCGAGTCTCTATTTCTTCTTAGGTGAAACAAGTAATACATAAAGATCGAAAACCAATGTTGCTAACATCAAGAGTAAATCTCTTTCTTCCTTCAAATGCTATACCGAAATTATGACGCACTTGCGCAACTCCTCTCTCGATTTATGAAGTGCGGTAGAAAAATGAAACATTGACCAAAAGTTTCAAAATATGGATCACAATTTCAATAAAAATATTCACCAAACAATCATAAAGAAAATATTGCAATATCATCATCACACAAGTCATGGTACTATCACAATACAAGATTAAAAGGAATTAGTTCATAACGATGTAGAAAAACCGCGAAATATTTGGAGGGATCTTACAATACATGATGAAATTGACAATTAAATGCTACAAGATTCTCCTTCCGAAGTCGCTCGCTCGATCAACCCAGAGATCTGACGCCTTCCTTGCTTTAACCGCTCTCATTCAATGGAGGATTTCTAAACCCTAGATGAAGAACTCTCTTGATTCGCTCTTCTCCTCCCTCCTAGAATTGATGATTTGGTAGAGATTTTCCCTCTTAAAAAACGTAGACACCATTTGGGAAGAAACAATCTTCCATATTTGAAATCGGCACTAACTTTGAAATTCAAAATCTGAAATTTGTCCAGACCGCGTTGCAACCTACTTTCATGCGCTTTGTAACATATTTTTCTGGTTATAATATTTGAGCAGATTTCATTCTCCAAATAGATTTCTTTCTCCAAACATATTTCTTTGGCATTTCTCGCAATAACACATTGAAAAAAGACCGGATATCGACAAATCAAATAAATATAAATTTATTTCCATTTCTATTTCATTTAAACTTTTTAAGGATTTATAACGAATATTAAGTCCAAAAATTGGGCTAGATAACTTCTTTTTGAGAAGTTATCAGGAACGTCCCCTATCGATTGGACAACGAGAGCGGAACTCCTCGGACGGCCGGCAAACTCGTCGTCAAGTTCGTCGGCGAGGGGAGGACCGCTGACGGCGGCCAGGGGAGGGGGCAACCCGAGCGACCGAGGGAGGGGCAACCCGGGCGGCCGTCCCCTTAGCCGCGCCCACAGCCGAGGTAGGAGGCTTCCCGGGCGGCCACCCCCTTGGCCGCATCGGCGGTCGTGGGAGGGGCGGTGTAACGCCCCCATCCGTTATATGAAATATAACAAAAGGTCCGATCGGGGCCCCACGCCATATTCCACAGACAGTTAGTGGAGTTGCATATTAATACCAAATTAGCAGCATATGAATACACATCTAACTCAGAGCATTCTATCGGAAGCTTTTAAATAGTTATAAAAACTCAAATGCTAAAGCATGAATGCCCACTAAAACCCAAAGTAGGAATGATAGTACAAATACACCAAAACTTTGGCCTTATGGCCTTACAAGAGTTTACTTAAACAATAAATGTCTTCCAAACATCGGCACGCAGGCCGATCACACATGAGCATAAAAAGTAAACATTCGCTTTGGCCTTTAAGGGCCGACACAGCAACCAGGGCTTCAGCCCGCTACTTGCCACTAGGATTCGCAACACCTGCAATCAACATTCCACCGCAGCGGTGGCAAACAAAAGCAACGGTCAGCTAAAACTGACCAAATTATAACGACCCCACCTTTTACATGGGGCGACGATGCTCCTTCCCTGCAATTTATTAGCATAGCCAAACATTAAAGTGAAAGTACAACATCAACACACTTCACCACATGTGTAGGCCCGCACGACCACACACCCCGTGCTCTCAGAGCACTTACTCGGTGAACCCGGTCCGAACCCAGCTCATTCCACAGTCCACCACCGCCCCCATGACGGTAAACAATGTGAGCATTAAAGTCCTTTCAGCCGAAGCCTAGACTCGCTCTCCAAGCCATCGACAAGTCCCATGTACCTTAGTTCGCTTTAACCGAACCACTTTGAGTGGGTAAGGATCCACCAGCCCGTTGCTCACCTCGCCACGACCATTTAGCCATCGGTGCGGGACAAGCTTCACCGAATCCCAAAGTATCGATCATACAACAGTACATAGCTCGGCTATGTACAAGGTTGGATCTCAGGCCACCAATACGGCGGAACTTCGCTTCTGCCCAGAATTCCGGGTGCACCTTGGAGTTAATCCCCAAGACTCCCTACAGCAATCTACCACAAAGAAACCCGAAAAACATACGACACAGAGTCTTCTCCGGCAATCAATGCATAATTAAAACATCACCGATCCAAACCAACTTGTCCGGGTAGGCTTCACACACCATATATATGTCCGTACTTCGATTATGGACTCTATATGCAAGATTACGGGGACTATTCATGTCCACCCGAAGGAAATACCATACACTCACTACACACTCGCGAGAGTGGGTTTCCTATGCAAAAAGGAAGAGGACTTCACATGTCCAAGAAGAGAAGCATTACCCTAGAGGTTTTCTTTGGCGCCATGGAAAACTAGCCAGATGAAAAAGCACCACAACGGCCTCGCCTCCACGGATCTAGACTCGGCTCGTGATTTGAGGCTCTGAAGCTCTACCGGCGGCCGGATTCCTCCTTCTCCTTCTTCCTTGCTCTCCCCTCTCTCTAACTCTTTAGAAAGAGAAAGGATTCAAGGAAATGAGGTTCAAACCCTCATTTCTCGACCTTAAAGAATCAAGAGAGATTCCCAACCATCAGATCCCACTTGAATAAAACGAACGACCCCGATTCGCACTTAAAATCAACTTCCTTGGTCAAACACGGCTTGTTGTGACACGCCCGTGTCACAGGCCGTGTCTCACAATATGAACACGATCGTTGAACGCAGAATAGAACATGGGCTCAGACACGCCCGTGTTACTCTTGACAAGCTTGTGTCAGCTCTGACACGCCCGTGCCACAGGGCGTGTTCGTCAAGCGACACAGGAAACCGTCACGTCCCGATCAGTACACAACCATGAGACACGCCCGTGTAACTCGTGACACGCCCGTGTTAGCCTCTGACACGCTCGTGCCACAGGGCGTGTTCATCAGTCGACACAGACCGGTCAGACGCAGAGAAGGACACAGCCCTAGACACGCTCATGTCCCAGGCTGTGTGCCCGACAAGGCTTGACTCCGAGGATTGTCGAATGCATTTCGTCGACCTCAGGAAAATTCGTCAAACTCATAGCATGACACGACCCTGGACATGCCCGTGTCACAGGCTGTGTGAACCTATTCAGGCACCAATTTGGTCTTAAAACGCTATCCGTTCCTTTTTGAGTTTTGGGGCGTTATAGGCGGCCCGGGCATCCGCCACCTGGGCCGCGTCGGTGGCCGAGGGAGGGGGTGACCTGGGTCGACTGCCCCCTGGGCCGCGCCGGTGGCCGAGGGAGGGGCGACCTGGGTCGGCCGCCCCCTGAGCCGCGCAAGCGGCCGAGTGAGGGGGCGGCCCGTGCAGCCGCCCCCTGGCCTTGGCTAACGGCCGAGGGAGGCGCGTCCCGGGAGGCCGCTTCCTCAGCTGGGGCCGGAGCGACGAGAGTGGGTGGGAGGGCGGCGGCCGGGGAGGAGGTCGGCCACCCGCCGCCGACAAGGTGGGGCTCGCGGCGGTTTGCCCACTACGCGGGATGAGATCGGTGAGCGGGGGATTGGGCGCAGTGATCGCGCGTGCGGTCAATCCCATGATCCCACTTCTTTTGAGGTGGAGATCATGAGTGTGTGGTTATGTGCACACCTAATGTTATAAAATGGGTCTCATCCCTAACATGTACGATTTTTTTCAGGATATAGAATATAGAAAAAAACTGAATGAAAGATTATGTTTAACATATGATATGTAGACCTTGATCCATATATACATTTATGTGTTTAACTAGCTATTAGATAAATAATGAGTGGAGGGCCGAAAAAATGGTTCTTAATCTTGTCATTGTTGGAATCAAGAAAATCGGTTCACAAATGTTTGGATAAAAGGAGTGCTCAAAGACCACTAATTATCTAGCCATCAGCCTAGGCAAACAACAACTAGAAGAAGTTGAAGAGTTAGAAATGATTCTGAACTACCTATAAACCGAACCCAAGTGCTGCAACGAGGAGGTCCCACAATATACCCAAAATTTTATAGAAACTTCTCCTCCTAGATCAACCTTGAGTTAGGCACAAGAAGACGCAAATTTTCTATGCATGAAGCGTATATGGAGCGTATATGAAGCATGGTGCACGAGATGCGTCTGCGCCAAGTATGTATTTAAAATCATTCTAGAATATAAATATACGTTTCAAAATCATTTATATTCTGAAATGAATTCTGAAATATAAATATAAATTTGTCACGGATTATCAACATTATAATTCTCTTTACTATTTAAAAACATTTAGGTTTGCAGAAAAATTAAGACATGTCGCCTCTGCAAAAATTTCATCGTTTAAGTTCGGGCATGACGGAGCCAAGTCTACCGGAGCCGCAAAACACCGAGGTGACATATTTTTTTATGAAGTTATACTCTTTGAGTTTTGTCTTGACGTCATCCATGATATGAGCTTTTTCCTTTGAATCATCTCCGACCTATGAAGAAAAATGAAATGAAAATTAGTAATTGTAAGACAAACAAAGAAATTCATAGGTAAAGAATCTTACTTTTTCACTCCATTTTTTTCTTTCAATTACTCTTACGCCGGTTGTTTGATAGCCCCTTAAGTCGCATTGTCGGTGGATCTTGAACCATTTCCTTATTTTTTTCAGTTTTTTCAATTATGCATTTTTCCATCTTCTCATCATCATCTACCATTTCATCTGGCTTCTTAGCAATTTCATTCATGACACTTAGTACATATTCGTTGGCAATCTTGCAATTTTCTATTCGATGGGTGAGGCCATAAGTAAACCACATCATATGATTTCTAAAAATTAAATTGGAATCAAAATCATTCAAACTTACAGTTCTAGAAAGATACATACCCTTCTTCGCCTTTAGAGCTGCTAAGTATGTATTTGACAGAAATTTGCTTAACATTTTTATGATCATACACCTTTAATATGCGTTTGCATAGTATTCTCTTTATTTGAAAACCTCTGCACGAACAATCAACATCATAATTGGTTGAATCAATTGTTACGAATCATTGTTTTAGATCCTCGGCTCCATCACAATGTTGTATAGCATACACAATGTCATTATCACGTATTCTTAATTCCTCTACAACACATACACTAATAACACCATTCATATATGCTTGCTCAAACATAGAAAAATTCTTTCGAGTGTAAATTTTTGAAATTTATTTGAGTAGCTGACAATGTTGAAATTTTAGAGTTATACTATCATATTTACATTAAAAGTCTTCATCATGTTCGGATTGACATATTATTAGTCGATTCACTTCTTCAACATAATTGACCAATTCACAAAATAGTGCGATGAAAATTACATTTCACCAAACAAAATTGTTGAACAAAGAAGATTCATTGTGTTTAGTTGTGTGTCTAATGCAGGCCTAGCCTAGGCCGTAGGAAGGCCTTAAATGGGCCAGCAACAAGCTTTGTGTGGGCCCGTAACAAGCTTTGTATGAACCTGTTAGTAGGTTTGAAATTTAAAAACTGCAACATTGCCTCGCACTGTTTTTGAACTGCACCGAACGGTGTGGTTGTGATGCGGTTTTGGTTGTTGCAAAACCGCATAGTTTGCAATGTGGTTTGATTTTGCCTTGACAAAACCGAATAAACCGCACCACACCGCATTTATTATAATAATATATATTTTTTATTTTTTTATATCTTATAAATATCTTAGAAATTAATTTATATCTCTTATAATAATGAATCTAACACTAAGCCTGAAGATTGAATCATTGAAGTGAATTAGTAAAGGCCTGATTGCAATTTGCAACAATCAACATACCGCAATTATGCAATAACACTATCTTAAATAAAATAATAAATTCCATGTTTTAGGGTTCGTTTGTTTCGACGTTTTCGCCGGGCGTTTGGAGCAAATGTCACCGGACGACGGGTAAACAAACGGGACGCCGACGGCGTTTGCTCCGTTTGCACCCGCTGCAAGAAGAAAAAACACCTCAAACGCCGCTTTTCCAACCCCGCCTCCCCCTCCGGTTCCCACTCTCCATTTCAACCAGCCGGGAGCAAACGCCACCGCCGTACCAAATGAAACTTTAAACTCTGAATTATTGGAAACTCTGAATGTACCATGTTTTAACTGTATTCCTAGAGAACTAAATGGAAAATATGATACTTCACAAAATAAATAATAAATTCAGCTTCATCAGTATATCTTGTGTTCAATTTGATGTTTATCAGAAAAGGTTCTTGAAATGGTTTATCGTGGAGGTTGCCTTGAACTTATAGAAGGGCTTGAATGTTATACATATACTACAAAAATAATCTTTTGAGTCAGAGTAGAGATGGAAGAGCCCTGGTGAAAGTGTTTAGGCTCTATTTGTTTGGGCGTTTCACAGCTCCGTTTTGGACAAAAGCCACCGGAAGGAGGGTAAACAAATGAACCTCCTGCGGCGTTTGCTCAGTTTCCACCCGCCCGCCCGCCTTGAGAAACGCCCCAAAAAGCTCCGTTTGGAGCAGCCACCTCCCCCTCCGGTTCGAACTCTCTGTTTGCACCCGCCGGATCGATCCGCCACCGCCGAACCAAACGGAGCCTTAGTCTATTTAGTCTGTTTAACATTCAAACTTAGGTACTAATCTATGCATTATGAGTCCTTCTTAGAGAATACTTAATGTAGTGAACTCAATTTGTTTTTCAGGGAACCTCCACAGTAGATATATTTCATTTTTGTAACAATCGGTGAATGGATAAAATCATCTTAGGTTCATAAGTATGTTTTGGATACGGTGCGGTTTATCGAAACCGCACTGCCCAATTTGGATACGGTGCGGTTTTGTAAAGTCCAAGACCATCCCTCTTTTGTGCGGTTGGGTTTGGGCTAAAAGCACACCAATTTCGCTCCTACGCGTAAGTAGGCCACAGGGGGGGAGGGTTATTAATTTACTTTTTATATTTAATAAAGTTAAAAGACAAATCTCATAATTAAAATATATAAATAACTGTGTGTATTTAAATAAACTATAGTTTTATTTTAAATTTAAATGCTCAATTAGCTTAATGGTTTGAAATAATGTAGAGTGGTGGTCTATGGAGAGCAGACTTATCTGGGTGTTCGTGCACTATGTGCAGAGCAAGCTCCACACTGAAAGTGTGCGGGTGTATAATATACCGAACAGACTTTGCCATTAAATAAGAGATTTTTTTCATAATTATACGGATACAAACGTAATTTCACATTGTAGGATAGCCGAGTTATTGAAATTATAGGTTTAGGACCCCTTGACCTCCTAGGTGTAAGCACGAGCGGATGTATCAAGGGTCCAGGGGGTCAATTGACCCCCCTGGATTTATTTAAAAAAATTCAATAGTTTTATTATTCCAAGTCCTAAAATAAATTGACCTAAACCCTAACCCGCCCGCACCCCGCACCTTGATGCCCACACTCTTCCCTCGTCCTTGATCCTTCCCAACGTTCTCGTCACGCACTCTTCCATGCGTGGCTGCGTCCTTCCCCGGTATCCCCGCGAGGCCTCACGCCTGCTCACGCTCACGATTCACGCTGCCTCCAGGTGTAGACGCAGACGCCAACCCGCAAATCCCTCTAGGTGCTCCCATTGTCCCGCAGACTGCAGACGCAAATCCCTGCTTCCTCCTCCAGTCCTCCTACTGGTGCGCTCTCCGCTCTCCCTTATTTTGTTTCTAAGCAACTTTTTTGGTTGTATGATCTTCTAACCTGAAATCCCCTATATACAAACTTCAATGTGACTGTTCTCGAAGAAGAGTTCATGAGATGACAAATTTGTATTATTATTGTGCATAATTATTTTATGCTGTAAAGAAATGTGTAAATGTATCGTATATTGACATAATCATATTAAAGATATGTATACAAATTCAATGACAAGGGTGATGACATCTGGAGGATTAACACATGAATTCCCTATCACTGTTGGATTACATCAAGATTCAGCTTTAAGCTCTTATCTCTTTACCCCTATCTTAGATGAGCTCACCAGACATCCAACAAGCAATACATTGGTGTTTATTTTTTTTGGACGATATCGTTTTGATTGATGAGACATGTGAGGGTTTAAACGCAAAACTTGAATCTTGTCGAGATACTTTAGAAAAGAAGGGTTTTAGGTTGAGCATGGGAAGGACAGAGTATATGGAGCTTAAATTTAACAGTACAAAAAGGACAGATGACTTCATTATTAAGTTGGGTGATCAAGATATTTCTCATAGTCAGTATTTTAAATATCTTGGATTGATAGTTCAAAAAGATGGAGGTATTGACTAAAGTGTGACACAGAGAATCCAAGCGAGCTGGTTGAAGTGGAGATGCATGTCAGAGATCTTATGTGATTGTAAAGTACCACTAAAACATTATGGGCAAGTTTATTGAACTAACAATTTTACCGTACTGGAATTAGACCGTTCTCTGATAAATAATTGATTGGTTACATATAAAAAAAGATTTTTTGACAGTATTAAGAATGAAATAATCATACAATGCTTTCAAAACATGAAAAGTAGACAACTATAGAAAGGTAGTTTTTTATTTTTTTTTCAATTCATTGATAGAAAATTATTTAATAATTTATGATATTATAAATTTTACTATTTAATTTAAGTTTTTCTAATTATGTTATTTGCAGGTGATTATAATCTACAAATGTATTCATTCAATTATAAATCATGTTTCAAAATATTTTAACTTTGACTTAAAATATAATTTATGTTTACTTTAACCATATATCGTGTTATATATTAGCTTTTTTAAAAATCATTTGTATGTTACTATTTTTTGACACCCTTAACAAAAATTCTGGTTTTATCACTGGGTGTAGGAGCCCTATAAAAATTTAGATAGACGGTCCTAATTGATCTGATGTTGTGTCAGTGATCGAACGACTGAGATGTTATGATTTAACCAGATTGGACAGTCCATATTGATTGAATGATATGACAGAATTACGCGATATGACATGAAGATATTTCTTTGCAAACCACAGTGATATATATATATATATATACATATATATACATATATATATATATATACATATATATATATATACATACATATATATATATATACATACATATATATATATATACATACATATATATATATATATACATACATATATATATATATACATACATATATATATATATATATACATACATATATATATATATATATATATACATACATATATATATATATATATATATATATATATATATATATATATATATATATGAGTTTGGAATATATAAGCTCAAGCTTTTTTAAGCTTAAAAAGATTGAGTTGGTTCTCCCACAATACATATCGGAATTAGGTAAATAATACATGCATTTCATAGCAAAAAACGAGATCTGCAACTTTCATGTTGAACATTCTTTAAAAATTTGCACGGTTTGGCCGGAATCTCTCTCGAAAGATTGCTTGCTCGAAATGAATATAATAATAATAAATTTCAAAATTCGAGTCAGCAATCTTTCGGACCAAATTCTGGCTAAACCGTGCCAATTTTGAAAAAATGTTCAACATGAAAGTTGTAGATCTCGTTTTTTGCTATGAAATGCATATATTATTTGTCTAATTCCAACATGTATTGTGGGAGAACCAACTCAAGCTTTTTTAGGCTTAAAAAAGCTTGAGCTTATATATTCCAAACCCTATATATATACAAGCAGTCGTGCACGGGAGACCCCGTGCGGGGCGCCAACATTAGTTTGGGGCGGAAACATTTGTCGGGGGCGGCGA
Organism: Platanthera guangdongensis; assembly: GCA_039583875.1. Lineage (NCBI taxonomy): Eukaryota > Viridiplantae > Streptophyta > Magnoliopsida > Asparagales > Orchidaceae > Platanthera > Platanthera guangdongensis. Next base: position 155,811,269 of record CM077165.1, read on the forward strand.
CATTGGTCGGGGGCGACGACATTGGTTGAGGGCGGCGACATTGGTCGGGGGCGACGACATTGGTCGGGTGACGGCGACATTGGCGAGGGCGGCAACATTGGTGGGGCAGCGAGTAGGGGAATAAGAAAAAAAACTATGCAAATGAGTAGAAGAATAAAAAAATTTATGATCAATTAAATGACAAAAAACCCATACAAATGAGTAGAGAAATAAAAAAAATGAGGGGTATTTTAGCATTAAAATGTTACACCATGATTGAGGGATATTTTGGGAACACAAATGTTACACCATGACTCTTTGGAGTTTGCTTATAGTATAAATATATATATATATATATATATATATATATATATATATATATATATATATATATATATATATATGATTTGAAATATATAAGCTAAGTTTTTTTAAGCCTAAAAAAGTTTAAACTGATTCTCACGTAATACATGTCATAATTAGACAAATAATATATGTATTTTATAGCCAAAAACGAGATCTACATCCTACATGTTTAACATTGTTCCAAAATTTGCAAGATTTAGCCGGAATCTGCACCGAACGATTATTAACTCGAATTTTGAAATTTATTATTATTATATTCATTTCGCCGCAGCAACCTTTCGGGTAAGATTCCGGCCAAACCGTGCAAATTTTAAAAGAATGTTTAACATGAAAGTTTTAGATCTCTTTCTGGGCTATAAAATTCATATATTATTTGCCTAATTTCGACATGTATTGTGAGAGAACTAACTCTAGATTTTTTAAATTTAAAAAAACTTGAGCTTATATATGTTATATATATCTGAAAGCTCGTAGTTTTAATAACAAAGATACGGTGAATCTCAATTACTCAAGGAACACAGAATCACAAGAGTTTTGGAGTTTTAAAAATCTCCATCTGCAAATACATCATCAGCAAACCCCCTTGGTCTTATGCGCGATCACAAACTTTTTCCAGGCATCAGTAATCTCCCTCTGTATCTCCACCTCCCTCTTCTTCAGCCGAATCACCCCGTCGCCGGCCCCGGCCTCCTCTTCAGCCGCCTTACCGCCGGCTGCGATAACCAGGAACTTGGACGGCAGGGAATCAAGCTCGTGCAGAACCTTCTTGATGTCGAGCACGAGGCGCTCGGCGAGGGTGCGGCAGAAGTCCTCCCGGATGACGACGCGGAGGACCGTCACGTGTTGCGCGTCCGGCGGCATCGTGTAGCTCGGCACGATCCAGCCGAACCGACGGAGGTAGTCGGAGACCTCGAACTCGTCGTGCCGGCTCCGGTCCTTCAAGGAGAACGCCACCAGCGGGACGCCCCGGTCCTTGGACACGATGTTGAACCGGCCGGTCCGTTCGAGTTCGGTTTTCAGAACCTCGGCATTTTCCCGGCAGTTCTCCATTATGCATTTGTAGCCCTGCAAAAAATACATTCATCCAAGGCCCATCAGTACTTATTTCATTTTATGGTAAATTATATGTGCAAATCAGTTTCGGCTGTGTGCAAAACACGCTTTCAAAGAATTTGTCAAAATAGTGCGGGCTTACGGATTCACAAGTCTTTATAATTTTTTAATTTGATTTGCACTTAACATAATTTGCACATAGCAACACCCCATTTTATTCACATTTTTAAATGGTGGGTATAACTAAATTAAATAAGACCGTTACCTGGAATCCCAGCCGAATTAGTTGATAGTACTGGGCGATGACCTGGCTTGAGCCTGAAATTTTTTTAAATAATTAGTCTTAAATTAAAATCAACTCAATTCAGAATCAAGCTAGCTCGAGTTCGACCCGACTAGCTCGAGTACTAGCACATCCGTGCCAGCTTGGTAACATGTTGACCGCCAGAGATGGGATGCAACGCCGGGCTAGAGCCCCGGCTCAAACCCGAACGGTGCGGCGGCAGACCTCGCTGAACACCTCCGCGCCGCGCAATCCGCCAAACGCAACCTTAATGAAGTGTAGGAAACCTTTGGAGAAGTTGAGAGTGAATGTGGGCTGGTCGGCGCCGAGGTAGTTGATGTGAAAGACGAGCTCTTCAGGGAGATCATCCTTGCTCCTCCAGATGACCCAGCCGATTCCAGCGTAGACGAGGCCATACTTGTGCCCGCTCACATTTATGCTCTTCACGAGAGGAAGCCGGAAGTCCCATTCTAGCTCTGGGTACAGAAAGGGCGCAATGAAGCCCCCGCTCGCCGCGTCCACGTGTATCGGCGTGTCCCATCTGCACGCGATTAACTTGAAAGTTAGATGAAATTAAAAATTACCGAAAGATTTTGTTAAGGTGGGTAATGCAATATCAAATTTATCAATCAATCAATTATCACCCGGTCTCGGCATTCTTCTTTAAGAGGAGGTCGTTGAGGAGCTTGACGTCCTCGAACTCGCCATTGAGGGTAGAGCCCAAGATCGCAGCGACGCATATAGTGTTCTCGTCCGCCATCTCGACCGCCTTCTCCGGATCCATCACATAGTAACCCTCTCTAAGCTTCACTTCCTTGAGCTCCACCTCGAAGTACCTAGCAAATTTCTCCCAGCATACCTGCGAGGAATGAATTATTTAGCGCGCGAATTGTTAGACGTTAACAACCAACTCCACGGGCATGATATATAAGCACCTGAACATTAGCGCCGGTGACAATGTTGGGCTTGTCGAAGGGCTTCCCCTTCGCCTTCATCTTGTTCTGCCACCGCCTCTTGAAGGCGAGCCCAGCGAGCATTATGGCCTCTGAGGAGCCGACCGTCACGACTCCAACCGCGGTCTCCGATTCATTAAGGGGAGCATTGAAAAGGTGGGCAATTATGTTGACGCAACGGTTCTACCAAAACGAGGAACAAAGGTCAATTGAATTATGTATCTGCTGAAAATTTAAATATAATAAAGCGTTACTTATGAGGACCTCCCTTCAAAGTCACCATTTAACTTTAGAAATTACAAAAAATCTCCTTTCAATGTTTACCTTTGATAAGGTTCATGAATAAAAGTACTCCCTTTGAAATAAATTTTCAAACGAGTCTTTTTGTGCATGGATGTTATGAAATGTAAACATTAAAGATGAGTATTTGTAATTTTTAAAATTAGAGGCGTTGCGGACCAACTCGATGTCCCGGTTGTTAGGTTATTTTGTTATATGTCCGCACGTGTCAAGGCCGACTCGAATAGGTTAACGGGTTTCGTGTCATTCTAGGGTTTGACCCTAAGCTGGAAGTACTATATATATTATATTCCATACTTAGATAGGGTATGGTAGAATACTTTGAGCGGCTAACCTTCACATTCTCAAAGTACCCCGCTGCCTAGGGTTTTCCGCTCCGGTGTTCTGCGCGATCTCGCGATTCCGCACCACGCCGCTCCCGCTCTCGCTCGCGATTCCGCCGCTGCCAAGAGATCGATCCAGAGATTTCTTCTTCGCTCGCGATCCCGCCGTCGCTCTTGTTTCGCGGTATTTCTGCTGCGCGGGTCGTTCTCTCACGATCGGGAGAATAGATCGGGAAGAAGGGTTTCCGCAGTCGTCTCCCGTGCGCGCTCCGTCTGCGATTTCGCGAATCCGCTCAACCAGATTGAAGCCGCCTCCGGAGACTGCATCGCCGTGGTTCTTCCCCGTAGCCGCTGTTTCTGGTTCTCTGCCGAAGCAGCCGCCGGATCAGAACGCCGCTGGTTTTTTGATTCTGTTCCCGTCTCGGCGCCGCTGCACAAGGTTCGAGAGATCTCTGTTCCGGATTTCACGATTCCGCCGTGAATCCACTGCTTCCGTCGATCTCTGAGTAGTGGTCGTTGTTCCGGATTTCGCCTAGTCGCCGATCGAGAAAGGGAAGCAAGATCCCGCACGAGAAACCAAGATCTGCGTCGATCTGTCCTCATCCGCCAGTCCCTCCACAGATCTATTACTGTTGGAGCAGATCTGGTGTTGGAGATCCAGTTCTGCAGGGACTTCTTTCCTGTTTAAGCAGATCTGGTGTTCTCCTATCCCATCAAGCTTCATTTCTGGGTGAAGGAGATCCAGTTCTGCCGCTGCCTTGATTGAGAATCTGATATCAGAGGAAGGACTCTATATTGGCTTGGAAGATATTTGGCTTTGGTGTTCCTTTGTTATTGATTCTCTTTGTTGGAGAGGAACACTATTCTGTGGCCTCTGCTCTTAGCCGGGGAGGAATTCTGATCTCGGAGGAGCAACTATACATTTTTTGCTGGATTGGATCCGAAGACCCGCGTCTCGTCTCCGTGCGATTCAGGTGACTCCTTTCTGGTTTTTACTATTATAGCTTTAGCGAGATGTCGAAGATTACCTCCTACAACATCGTCAAGCTTCAGTCGTTCGATCTCTCCGACTTCCACGCTTGGAAGCTGCACGTCCAACTTGGTATGAAGGAACGTGAGATTTTCTACACGGTTCTGAGTGATTTTGCCACTACAGAAGAGGACGTGAGCGAACTTCAGTGGAGAAAAGACGAAGACTTCTGCAGGGACTACCTCCTAAACTCACTGAACCCTAGACTCGCCCTGACCTACAGCAGTCATAAGACTGCAAAGGAGATTTGGGACCGCTTGAATGCGCACTTCCAGAAGGAAGAGGGGTTGTCGAGGACTCTCCTTGGCGAGAGACTCTTCACTTCTAAGTTTAATTTAAACTCGTCAATCACCTCTCAAATAATTGAATTGGAGAGTCTGCGTCTCAAGCTGGCGGACGATAAGTCTGATATCTCGGATAATCTCTTTGTATGTCTGATACTTAGCAAGCTACCTCCTGAGTGGTTGACCTTCAAGACTGAAATGCACAGACTGAAGGAAAAGATCGCATTGGATGAACTCAAAAGGTTCATTCATATCGAGGATCAAAACATAGCTGGTAAGAGCCTGGAACAAGTTAATCAGTCCTCGCAGGCTATTAACTTCGTTTCTCGACCCAGCAAGCCTCGAAGGAAGCCACCAGCACCCAAAGGTGAACCCTCTACACAGTTGGCGCCTAAAAAGCCCTCTTTCAAAAGGAAGAGGGGCAAGTGTCACAACTGCGGCAAGTGGGGACACTGAGCGGCTGAGTGCAAGGCTCCTAAGAAGAAAAAGGAGGATGCCCCGCAAAATGTGGCGAACATGCTGGCTGATGCCTCAGATCCCAAGTCCTTTGTGGCTATGATCGGGAGCAGTCACCGCAGTTCGTCCTCTGAGTGGTGGCTTGATAGCGGTGCTACCTGTCATGTGACGAATGACAGAGGTTTACTTGCTGAGGTCAAGGCGGTCCAGGAGAAGGTGGAGAACTGCAATGGAGGAGAGACCGAGGTGACCCATGCTGGGACAGCCGAGCTGGTCCTCTCATCAGGTAAAACTCTTTTTCTGCTTAATGTTAAAGTAGTTCCATCTTTAACTAAAAACTTGATTTCTATGAGTCTGTTAGATAAGGTTGGGATGTCCTTCACAACTCAAAACGGTAGAATGACCTTAACGGTAAATTCACATTATTTTGGGTGTGCGTACCTGATCAATGGAATGTATAGACTTAGCTTAAACAACGACAGCATTAACCAAATAAGTTCGAACCTTATTGATCCTAAGTTGTTACATAACAGACTTGGACACGTGAACTATAGGAAAATGCTAGATCTAGCGAAGAGTCATAATATTCCCTTAGATCTGTCGATCCGATTTGACAAGTGCGAGATGTGTGCTCAAACCAAAATCACTAGAAAGCCATTCAAATCGGTTTCTAGGAGCACGAAACTTCTTGAGTTGATACATTCAGACCTCTGTGATTTTCGTAGCCACGTCATTAGAGGGGGCTAGAAGTATCTGATTACATTCATAGACGATTTTTCAAGATATTGTCATGTGTATCTGTTAAAATCGAAAGACAAAGCCTTTGAGACGTTTAAGACCTTTAAGTCTCGTGTAGAAAATCAGTTGAACCTGAAAATTAAGAGATTTAGAAATGATCGAAGAGGAGAATATACTGTTTCTGGGTTCAAGGAATTTTGTGCCTCTGAGGGAATAATTCTTGAAACCACAGCTCCTTACTCACCCCAGTCAAATGGTGTTGCCGAGCGTAAGAATAGAACTTTGACAGAAATGTTGAACTCTATGCTCCTAACAGCTGACATGCCTAATTCCTTTTGGGGAGAAGCAGTTCGTGCTGCAAATCACATTCTGAATAAAGTGCCTCATTCTCAGCTCACTGCTACCCCGTATGAGCTGTGGCACGGTCATCCTTGTAGATACGACACTCTAAAGACTTGGGGATGTATCACATATGTGCGATTACAAGACCTTAAGAGGCATAAGGTGGGACCTAAGACGACCACATGCGTCTATTTAGGTAGTGCAGAAGATAGTGCAGCCGACAGATTTTTCGATCTATCCACGAATATCGTGATAGAGTCTAGAGATGCCATATTCTTTGAAGATAAATTTGTCAGGGATCATGGTTTGTCTGCTTCCGGGTCTAATGATATGATTTCAGAATCTATCGTAGAACCTGGAGCTGGCCCTTCTGGCACTGCTCCCCAACCTATAGAGGTGGAAACAGTTCCACTTAGAGCATCTACAAGAGAGAGAATCCCTAAGAACTTTGGTGAGAATTTCGTCACCTATCACTTAGAGGATGATCCATTCTCCTACCAGGAGGCAATGAGATCTAGAGATTCGTTGATGTGGGCAGAAGCCATTGATGATGAGATGGACTCGCTGTTGCATAACAATACTTGACATCTAGTTGACTTGCCGAAAGGTGCTAAAGTCCTAGAGTGCAAGTGGGTGTTGAAGAAAAAACTACATAGTGATGGGTCTATAGCCAGGTATAAAGCGCGTCTCGTAGCTAAAGGTTATAAACAACAGGGGGGAATAGACTACTTTGATGTTTATTCACCTGTGTGTCACCTGTCGACTATCAGGATTCTTCTGGCCTTATCGTCTATCGAGAAATTTATAGTTCATCAGATGGATGTGAAAACATCCTTCTTAAATGGAGAGCTTGATGAAGAGATCTACATGACACAACCTGAAGGTTATGTGCAGAAATATCTAAAAGATAAAGTGTGCAAATTAGATAAATCAATCTATGGGCTTAAACAAGCGCCTAAGATGTGGCACATGAAGTTTGACCAGGTGGTAAAGAGCCTCGGATTTCAGTCCAGTCTCTCAGATAAATGCCTTTATCACCGCTCATTGTCGAATCTGACAGTCATCATATGCTTATATGTAGATGACATGTTGATTTTGGGGTCTAATCTTGCTGCAGTTAGAGATATTAAATCCACTCTGGCAGAAGTTTTTGACATGAAGGACTTTGGTCCTGTGGATACTCTATTAGGTATGAAGGTTAGAGTTGACAAGGGTCGGGTTACTCTTAGTCAGGCTCATTATATTGAGCAACTTCTCTCTACTTGGGGATATGACAACTGTAGGCCGATCGAGACGCCATTTGATCATAATGTGAAGTTGAGTCCTAACGTAGAGACCAGCATTGATCAAGTCAAATATTCCAAAATAATTGGTAGTCTCATGTATGCCACAAGTTGTACTAGACCAGACATTGCTTTTTCGGTTAGCATGCTGAGTCGTTTCACCAGTAATCCAGGCAAAGAGCATTGGGAAGCCCTAGATAGGCTGCTGAGGTACCTGAAAGGTACTAAAGATCATGCTTTGTGCTACACTGGTTACCCACCTTCTGTGTAAGGACATTCTGATGCGTCATGGTGTTCAGAAGTCGGGAACAGCAAGTCTACCAGTGGATATATATTCACTTTGGGTGGAGCTGCTATTACTTGGAAATCCAAAAGACAGACCTGTATAGCATTGTCGTCTATGGAAGCTGAGTTGTTTGCCTTAGCCTTGGCCGGTGAAGAGGCAGATTGGATCAGGAACTTGATTCTAGACATTCCCTTGTCTAAGTTACAAGTCAACTCATTGAGCTTGTATTGTGATAATCAAGCAGCAGTTCAAGTCGTTAAGAATACCCTCTATAATACTAAGAGGAGACATGTACGACTGAGACATGCCTTGTTGAATTATCTGAAAGAACAAGGAATCATCACTTTGATCGATGTACGTTCAAAGGATAACCTGGCTGATCCATTGACGAAAAGAATGCCAAAAGACAGTCTAATCAAAACTGTGGGGGAAATGGGACTAAAGGCGATTTAGTTCGGCCTTAGTTCAGCGATAGGTGATTCAGTTCAGCCTTTGTCCGGAAGTTTTGATTATTCCGATTTCCTTTGTCAAGCAAGCATGTTGTGTTCCGTTGATGCTCTTGGTTGCTGAGCTCGGATCTGGTAAGTTGTTTCATTCCAAACTTGATGCTAACAACTTCACCTAGATTCGGCTTTTGCCTTGGAGGAGAGTGTTCATTCCAAACTTGGTCTTGTCTCTTCTTCTGGAGATTGGTTCCATTCCAAACTTGATGAGTTCCAATTAACTTTAGAAGGACAGTAACCGTGACATTGCATATAGGATCACAGATATAGCTGCGGTGTCCAGAAGTCTGAAATCGTTTCAGTTGAAACAGATATCAGGTTCTGAGGTAAAACTATAATACTCTGTGAACGTGTCCTCCCAGTCAAATTAAAAAAATATTTAAATACTAAGTTCTTTTTTTTGTAAGAACTAAATATTTGCAAATTTGCAAAGGATAGAATTCATTCTGAAATGAAATTCTCTGTTAAAATTGCAGGGGTTGCTGGGATAGGAGGAGCACTGGTTGATTGGGATCCAGATCAGGATGATCTTCTGGATGATGAGTTTTAGAGTATTTGTAGTTTATCTTTTGCTACTTCTGTTCAGAGCATTGTTTAGCTCTTATTTTATGCACTGTTTTGATTGGACTATTAGCTCTCTGTTTGTTTGAGACACCAGACGTTTTTGGGTCTGTGTCTTGTTGTACCTGAGACTATTTTGTGTTGCAGCTGAGTTTCGTTTTACTTATGCGTGCATACTATTTTGTGCTTAAGTCTAATTTTGTTTGAAACAGGTGCTGGACACGGTTGTGTATGATTCACAGTTGGTTGAACTTTGCACAAACCACCCTTTATTCGTAGTCTGGGTTCACGGCGGACATAGGAGGAGATTGTTAGGTTATTTTGTTATATGTCCGCACGTGTCAAGGCCGACTCGAATAGGTTAACGGGTTTCGTGTCATTCTAGGGTTTGGCCCTAAGCTGGAAGTACTATATATACCCTATTCCATACATAGATAGGGTATGGTAGAATACTTTGAGCGGCTAACCTTCACACCGGTCGGGCCGGAATTCTTGGACAGTCTTAGCTCTCGGGACGGTCGAGCGCGCACACAGCCAAATGAATAGGTTGATTGTACACAAACAGTTTTAACGTGAAAAAACACATCAACTGGGTAAAAAACCACGTGACCGGATCTGTGCCGGTCAATGTCCACTATTTCCCGATGGTTACAACTAGTTTGTGAAGTCGAGGGCGAAGGACCACCTCTCGTTACAATTATGAGGTGAGAGAGCACTTTGCACGTGGCGGACGACAGGCCGTCGCGCCGGGAGTTGTTACTAGTTATGCTTTGCGTCGGTGGTCTTTGGATAGTGACTTGCTGATTCTGGGTGGGTGACGACACACTTGCTCTTGCAGTTGTTGGTGCTGCTTGGAACTTGGGTGATTCGGCTTCGCCGGGTGGTTGCGACTTGACCCGCTTGTGGCTCGGGTGTGGCTCGAAGGTGGCTCGTACGAGAAAACTGACAAAACTTTGTCTTGAGAAAAAAGAAAACTCCGAAGAGAAAGATCAGAAGAAGATATCAGAAATGAGGAAATTGGCAAAGCAAGGCAGCGACCAAGGAAGGGGCGGCCGGCGGCCGCCCCATGGCCGCGAGGCGGCGGCCGGCTTGGCAAAACTTGGCCGCAAGGCGGCGGCCAAAGAGGGGCGGCCGGCTTGGCCGCCTCTTGGCCTGGTCGTGCTGGCGCGTGCGCACGCGATCCCGAGCGCGGGCGCGCGCCTAGTCGCGCGTGCGCGTGTATGGGCGTGCCCGACCCCAAGTGCGGGGCGCGCGTCTGGCCGTGCGCGGGCCAGGCCGCATGCGTCCAAGTGTGCGCTCTTGGGCGTGTGTGTTAGCTTGCGTGCACGTCTGTGGCCATATGTAGATATTCGTATGGGGGCTACCCGCGCGTATCGGGGTACATGTATGCTTTCAGGCGCATTGCGAATGGCTTTTGGCCAGGCTTTTTTAGCCAAACATTTTACACTTTGTGATAGAGCTCGAAACATACTGCTCGGCCGATGCGTCTTCGCTGTTCTCTTACCGAGGACTAAGTTGCAATTTGGAGGAGGAGATTCGGCCTTTCTGTCGACTTTGAAGTGACGATACCACGTGCTGAGGAGACGGTGCAGAATCCTCCTCGTGGCTGGTTGACGATCTGCGAGACTACCATGAGATCGGGGTTTTGGTTCCCCCCGTGCGAGGAAGTGGTTGAGATTCTGAAGTTCTGCGGCGTGCCGATTTCCCAGTTTACTCCCTTGGGAGTGGTACGCCTCATGGGGTTGGTCGTCTTCTTTCGCAAGCATGGCAGGAAGCTTTCTTTGGATTGCTTTCGGGACTGGTGCGATGTTCGCTCTGATGGAGGCGAGCGGGTGGAGATTTGCAGCAACAAGAGTTGACTTGATTTTGAGATCCGGGCGGACCACCGCCATGTAAATACTTTGTTTGGTTATGTCAGGAATTCTTGGGGCTTGCCGGAGCTGTGGAACGGGTTGCCTGACCGTTGCTGTCGCCAAAAGGGAAAGGAGCGGGAGTTCACTCCTGTACTTGGATTTTCAGAGCGTCGTGAGATGGCTAATCGTCTGTTCTGCATTTTTTCGTTCGTGGAAGAGAAGCGTTTGTTGCGGTGTGACCTTTCTTTAGTCTTTGGGCGGACTGTTGTGACGTCTTTGAGTTGTAGTCGAAAACGAAAGTCCGTTGTAGTTTCTTGAGGTGGCGGGAGATAGGAGGCTTGTTTGTCTTCTCCGAGTGATGATTCTCCTTGCAGTGGCCGTGGCGGTTTGCCTCCTGATGTTCAGGTGCTTGGTTCGTCTGCCCCTCCCCCCCAGTCTTTCCCTGCGGAGGCAGCGGCTCTGAGCCTATCTTCTTCTTTGAAGGCGATGAATGAAGTGGTAAGTGAGCTTTTTCATTTTTGGTTCTGCTTTATTGTTGTATTGCACTGGCTTCTCTTTTTTCTTTTGCAGATCGAGGCTCAGGTTCAGATTGCTGTCACCTAGAATGACCATTATGTGAGTTTGAAGGACATATATCTGACCCTTCAGGAGAAGTTTCAAGCTATGACGGGCTTTCTTGACGCCTTGAAGGATGATCGTGATCGGGATGTTTCTCGATTTCGCCGGATGGGGTCGGAGCTAAATGTGGAGTTGGAGGATACTCGGGCTTCCCTAGAGGTGGAGAAGTCTCTGGTGAAAATGACTACGCAGATGCTGAAGTGTGCTCAAGAGGAGACTTCTCGTTTGGAGACCGAGCTTGGTGCGGCGAAGGCCCAAGTTGAGGCGCTGTCTTCCGATAGTCGTGTGTCGGATTTCAAGGCTGCTGGCCTTGCGGAGTATATGGAGTCTCTGGATTGCATGCAGGATCAGTGCTTGATCAGAGAGGAAGTTCGCGAGCAGATCTGGAGCAAGGAGGTAGAGGCTCAGATGGAAGACGTTCGAGAGTTGGCCCTCAGGTGTGAAGTCTCGAAGGCTTTTCGTCTTGTCAGCAGAATGTTGAGATGCGACGTGTCCAGCCTCAGCTTTGATGACCTTTCTGGCGACGAGGGTTCTGATGTTGACGCGGCTGACGTGTAGCGGCGCTGTTTTCTTGTATTAGTGTTTGTTTGCATTTTTTGCCTTTTCAGTATGTTGTTGTTGTTTGACGGTTGTTGGCTGGCGTGTTTGCGCTTGTATTTTTATGTTGTTGTAATGAGATTTGTGTCCTTTCTCTTGCCCGAGCACTATTTGGCTCGCATTGTTGCTTTGTGAGGGCTATAATTGTGCTTGTAGTTGGTTAGTAACTTAATTCGCACGAGAATCGCTCGCAGCTTAGTTTGCATGAGAATCGCTCGCGGCTTAGTTCCCACGGGGATCGCTCGCGGCTTAGTTCGCACGGGGATCGCCCGCGGCTTAGTTCGCACGGGGATCGCCCGCGGCTTAGTTTGCACGGGAATCGCCCGCGGCTTAGTTCGCACGGGGATCGCCCGCGACTTAGTTCGCACGAGGATCACACACGGTTTGGTCGTGAGGGGGGCATACCCTGACGACGTCCTGTCGTAGAAAGGCAGGTTCGGTGAATAGCTTTTGTATTCAAACCGCATACGCAGTCTTACCTTTCGCAAGAGAATCGCTCGCGACTCAGTTCGCACGGGGATCGCCCGTGGCTTAATTCGCACGGGGATCACACGCGGCTTAGTTCACACCGGGATCGCCCGCGGCTTAGTCTTACCTTAAACTAGTCGGACACTGTTAAAAATAAAACATAATGTTTAAATAACTGATCGTCTATACACGTCCGTTCTTGCGGTTCTTACTTGTCATAGAGTTCAAATATAATAAAAACAACTTTGAGGGAGTTCAAAATAAGGATTCACTGATATTCAGGGTTACGGCTTCCGTTGACCAGGCTTGCTTAGAGTAGAATGTCTTGGAAACTTCTTGGTTTCCGAGCACAACTCCTGTCCCTCCACTAGTAGGGAATTTCAAGGCGAGGTGCAGGATCAAAGGAATGGCTTTGAAGATCGACTAGATAGGCCATCCGAAGATCGCGTTGTAGGGCGAGCTTGAGTCTATTATGACGAACTGGATTACGTGCGTAACTTGCCTTGGAAACTCTCCCGTAGTGACTGGTAAAGTAATCATCCCTTGCACTTGGACTGGATGGTTGTCGAAGTCGTAGACGGGTCCGATCGCTGGCGTAAGATGTTGGACTGAAAGTTTCATATTTTGAAGAATGGAGAGGAATAAGACGTTGACTGAACTTCCATTATCGACGAGTATCCTTTAGACCTTGTAGCAGGGATCTCCAATTCCTGCGCTGATCACAAGAGGGTCTTGGTGGGGTATCTAGAGTTGTTCAAGGTCCTCATCTCCAAAGGCTATGGTGGAGTCTTGTTTGCGTCCTCCGTCTTCGTGAACGTCCTCTCGGGCACTTATCAAAAATATCTGAGTAGAGAGAATAGGTGACCCGACGATAGTTTCGATGTTTCCAATCATCTGCCTGTAATTGGCTCCTCCTTGTTGGGCGTCCTGCTGATCTCTCGCCTGCCTCGGGGGAGTTTGCTGATCTTGTTGGCGCCCTTGCAAGAATCTACCTAAGTGTCCCTGGCGAACTAGGCGCTCGATTTCGTCTTTTAGTTTTGCACACTCTTCTGTGGTGTGACCAGAATTCGCAATACTTTGATTGATCACTTCTGGATTCAGGGGAGGCTGCTTGAGACGGTGCAACGCCGGCTCGTTCTGGATGGCATAGAGTATATTCGTGCGAGTGGTGTTCAGCGGAGTGTATTCTCAGGATGGCTGGTCCCTCGGGAAGTCACGTCGTCGCTGACCATTTCAGCGTTCTTCCTGAAATCTTCCTTACTGGGCTTTTGGGGGCTGTTCTTTATCCCTCTTGCGCTTCTGGTCACCGTCGAACTGTTGACGATGAGCTTCGATAGCTTCATGTGTTGTTATCTATTCTTCTACGTGATGCACAAGGTCTGGGTAGCTTGAGACAGTTTCTCTCATCAGTGCGGAGTAGAATTCACTGGGAAGAAGCCCTCTAAGGAATACTCCTCTTAACAGTTCTGGATCTACTCCAGGAATCTGACAGGCTTCCGCGGTGAACCGGCGGAAAAATTCTTTCAAAGATTCTCCCTCGTTTTGTCGGATTCCCGACAAGTGTGAGGGGTCTCGAACGATTCTTCGGTTGGCGATGAACTGGTCGGTCAACTGCCTAGTGATCACTGTAAAGTTCGTGATAGTTCCTTCCCTCAGAGAGTGGAACCAAGTTCGAGCTTGACCTTTGAGAGTGGAGGGGAAGACTTGAGATAGTAACTGATCAGGTGCGTTATAGATCCTCATGATCGTGGTAAAGTGGTTGACGTGTTCTAGCGGGTCGTCCGTCCCGTCGAAGGTTTCGATATTCGGCAGTTTGAAGCCATGCGGGATTGGATGGACCAAAACTGGGGGTGCAAGCGGGGAGCCATGGTGAAGCGGTTGACGGGGGTGAATATCTCGGCGGCCAACCTGCCTGCATTCCTTGGCGATCACTTCCTGTATCTCCTCTCGAGTGAATCTTTCGCGTAGGGGTAAGCGAGGTTCTTCTTCCAAGATTTGGTCGCGACGACCAGCTCCGGCTGCTCTGAGGACCGGGTGAGTGGAACTAACGGCGTCGGAGAATTCTTCCGACGCTTCTCTTCGCAGAGCTTCCCTTGGTTGGCCATGGCTTAGTGGAGGCGGGGGATTAGCTGGAGCGGGCAGCTGAGCAGGAGGTGCCCCCATGTTCCTGAGCAGAGTGAGCATCTCGGTTTGCTGCTCCTCCATCTGCCGAACCTGTCCCTTCAATGCTGTTACTGGGGGAAGAACTGTTTCTGCCTCGAGAGAAACGTCTACAAGTAGATGGGAGCGGGCTGGCTCAGTGTGCCCCCCTGGGACGGATACTTTCGCTGTCCGGACGCTTCTTTTTGTTATTAAAGATGTTCCTTTGAAGCTGTCAAGTTGGATCTATTGCTTCGTACCGCTGTGCAGAGGGTACAATTTTCATGAAGATGTTGGGAACTCGCTTCCCACAGACGGCGCCAAATTGTTGCGGACCAACTTGACGTCCCGGTCGGGCAGGAATTCTTGGACCGTCTTAGCTCTCGGGACGGCCGAGCGTGCACACAGCCAAATGAATATGTTGATTGTACACAAGCAGTTTTAACGTGGAAAAACCCCTCAACTGGGTAAAAAATCACATGAACGGATCTGTGCCGGTCAAAATCCACTATTTCCGGGTGGTTACAGCTAGATTATGAAGTCGAGGGTGACAAACCACTTCTCGTTACAATTATGGGGTGAGGGAGCAATTTGCACGCGGCGAACGACAGACCGTCGCGCCGGGAGTTGTTACAGGTTGCGCTTTGCGGCAGTGGTCTTCGGATAGCGACTTGCTGATTCTGGATGGGAGGTGACACACTTGGTCGTGCAGTTGCTGGTGATGCTTGGAACTTGGGCGATTCGGCTTCGCCGGGTGGTTGCGACTTGACCAACTTGTGGCTCGGGTGTGACTCGAAGGTGGCACGTAGGAGGAAACTGACAGAGCTTCATCCCGAGGAAGAAGAAAACTCCGAAAAGAAAGATCAGAAGAAAATATCAAAAATGAGGAGGCCTGAGGCTCGTTTTATAGGCTCAAGGAGGTGGTTACGGTGATTACGCGGCTATCCGCACACCGTAACCACCTCCATAAATGTTTCTACTATAGTTCTCGATGCGCGTATCCCGCTAATTGGTGGCCGCTATTAATAAAATATTAAAATATTAAATAAATCCCCCACTAACCCGGTGGTTAGTGGGTGGTTATGCGCGAATCGAACGACTGAGGACGCTTCTCCTCGATCGGACAACTGGAGCGGGCCTCCACGGGCGGCCGGCGATCGCGCCGCTGCCTTTGTCGGGGGAGGCCGTCGTCGGTCGAGGAGGGGCGGCCGGGCCGGCCGCGCCTTGGCCGCAAGGCGGCGGCCAAGGAGGGGGCGGCCGGCGGCCACCCCTTGGCCGCAAGGCGGAGGCCGGGACAACGAGGTAGCAGGCGACCGGTGGGGTGGCGCCGATGGCGGTTCCTTTGGTGTGCATAATAAGATCGGTGCGCGGGAGGATCGAGTGCGGTGATCGTGTGCGCGGTCAAACTCATAATCCCACTTCTTTTGGGTGAAAATCATGGGGGTGTGGCTATGTGCACCCCGTGTCTTCTATAAAATGGGGTTCATCCCCAACAAGAAGGGTGTAAGATGTAATTACGCAAACTTCGAGAGGAGGTCCCGATAAATAACCCTATAATAAATAGGGTAGTATAATTAGTAATTATCTTAGGGTGATGTTATATATAAACCAATAATGGATATATACAAACCAATATTTTAGAAAATTTTAGATGTTAAAAAAACACTATACATAAACTAAATAAAACCCTAAAACTTAACCCTATTCCTCATTTCCATTCTTCCGGTCTGGGACGTTCGTCTTCCTGTTCTAGCATCCCGCTTCCCCACATCTGCTGCTACTGTGCTCCCCACCTCGTGCCGCCCCTCTTCCACCCGTTTCCGACGTGTAACAGGCGTCGGCCGGCGAACTCCTCTCATGACCGACGATGACACCATGGCCGGTGATCTTTCCCCCTCAACAAATATCTTCCCTAGCCATGGAAGCAAGGTGGTACCCTAAACCCTGACTCTTTTCTCATTTTTTTCCGTAGAAATTGTAGATCTATTCGTAGATCTCTGTGAATAATGTATTTTTTCTTCATTAGGTAAGTCCAGAAATTCCCTCATCCGTAGACCCGATTTCGCTATATTCCGTTGAGTTGCAAGATCCGATTCACCCATGTGCTGTTTTAATTAAATATTGTATATCTAACACATGTATATCACTACTAGTGCTATTTTAGTCCAACCCATTTTGAATGCCACTAAGGGTTCGTTTGTTTGGACGTTTCGCTGCTTCATTTTGGGCAAACGCCGCCGGACGACGGGTAAATAAATGAACCTCCCGCGGCGTTTGCTTCGTTTCCACCCGCCCGGCTTGAGAAACGCCCCAAAAAGCTCCGTTTGGAGCAGCCAGCTCCCCTCTCCGGTTCGAACTCTCCGTTTCCACCCGCTGGATCGACCCGCCAACGCCGAACCAAATAAAAATTATTATCACTAGCAAATCACACAAATTTGAGAATGAACATTTAAAAACCAGTTATTACTAGCAAACAACCAAAAAAAAAAGTTATGGTCACCACCGATGACGAGATCTGCCATCTGCGAGTTTGAGAAAGAGCTGAGCCGCGTCTGTTGTTTCAAAAAAAGACTATACCAACATTGCTTGGAAAACTCCGTGCATTAAACTCACGGCAAACATTTTCGTCGCCGGGCTTGGTGTCCTAACGAAAATTGCCCGCTCATTGTTCATCAATGGCATCCCATTCGAGAAAGTTTCTCGCAACGGAATCTCCTCCCGCAGTCTTCACTTTCCTAATCCTTTGTCGAATCGCGACCGGTCGTTCTTCTTCTCTTTATGACGGAAAATCGGAGAAAACCCCAAATCCCACTTGCCACAGTATTATGGGACAATTTGATCTTCTCATTACTCTGATGCTCACTTTCTTCGATCCAGGACTAACTTAACCACTCACTGGACACCACAGCCATGATTCCTGCTTATAAGAATAACTCTAAGGTCCGATTCATGCGGTCGTAACCGCTTGACCAGTGAAAATAAGTCCTCCCAAACGGAGCCTAAATCTGTCATTCCGAAGGAGGTTTCCGGACCATTTCTAAAGCCAGAATGGATCTTCAACTACGAAGAAATTATCTATTGAATCGTCTTTTGGTTCAAATTTAAGTTCCCGTCGACTAAGACGTTCTTAATCAACAAATTCGACGATGCAGAGCAGATCTGTCAGCTGAAATGGTTTGTTAGTAGCATTTTCTTAAGCTGAAATGGTGTGCGTGTGTGTGCGTGTGTGTGCGTGTGTGTGCGTGTGTGTGCGTGTGTGTGCGTGTGTGTGCGTGTGTGTGCGTGTGTGTGCGCGTGCGTGCGCGTGCGTGCGCGTGCGTGCGCGTGCGTGCGTGTGCGTGCGTGTGCGTGTGCGTGCCTCTATGCTCACTCAGAGATAAATTTATCTTTTATTTGAATTAAAGATTTTATTTTTATTATGAAGTCACCTATGCTCACTTCTTAACCATTTTATATATATTACTTTCGATATAATTGATGGGGTTCCCTTAAGCCGGCTCAGGTGAACCCATCAAACCGCACGCAACCACACGAGGTACAACCACCGTGTCAACCGCCATCGTCGTCGTCGCCGAGCATCGCGCTGCAACCGCCCAAGTCGGGCGGTGTCTTCGCCGTTCGGCCCTCCGCCAGCGTACGGAGGGTCGGCGTCCTCACCGTCCAGATCGGGAGGCAAATCTGCCGCCCGGCTCTGGCCGGCCCTCCGCCTGAAGGAGTCGCCCCAAATCGAGCGGTCACCATGGCCGCCCGATTAGGGCAGCCTCCTCCCTGCCCAGGTCGGGCGGCACAATGCCGCCCGACCCTAGTTTTCTCCCGGCTAGGAAGCAGGGCTGCCCGATTTAGGCGGCCGCCTCCCTGCCCATGTCAGGCGACATAGTGCCGCCCGACCCTTATCGTCTCCCCACCGGAGAGCAGGTCCGCCCAAATCGGGCAGCCCCTTGGCCGCCCAATTTTGGCAGCCGCCTCCCTGTCCAGGTTGGGCGGAATAATACCGCCCGATCCTAGTCGGGCCCCCTGCCTGAGAACAGGGCCGCCCCAAATCGGGCGGCCCTCTGCCGCCCGGTTGGGGAGGCCTCCGTGCTGCCCAAGTCGGGCAGCGTTTTCGCAGCTCGCCCCCGACCAGGAGGCCCTTTCCCGCCGGCCGCCGGCCTCGTCGGGCCTCCCCTCCACTCGCGGGAGGGACGGTTATTTTTCCGGCGGAGGCGGTTATTTTCCGGCCGGGGGCATTTTTGTCATTTGCATAAATATGGAGATCTGTGTGTCCCATTTCGAACGATTTTATTGATTCGGCCGATGGTTATTGGGAGAAAATACCAGATCACCCCTAATAAAATCTATAAATAGACCACTCTCTATCTTATTTTTATCTTCTTCTCGGACCGAAAAATTCTCCTACAGATTTCCTCTTTCCTCTCCTTCTCTCTCTATTTTTTCTCTCTACTTTCTCTCTTCCCATAGGATCTCTACAAAAGACCACTCGCAGGGAACTTCGCAGGATCACGTTGAGACAAAACGATACAAGACAAGACGAGACCGCTCTAAGCACGCCTCTGTGCGCTCCTCCGTCTAGACTATACCAGCGCGCCTCAGTGCACTCCGCCGTTTAGACCCTCTAAGAGCTCCTCCGTGCGCCCCGCCGTCTAGACTGTCCAAGCGCGCCTCCGCGTGCTCTACTGTCAAGACAAACCAAGTGCGCCTACGCGCACTCCGTCATCAAGACCATCCAAGCGCGCCTTCGTGCGCCCTGCCATCTAGGCTGTCCAAACGCTCCTCCAAGCGCTCCGCCTTCTAGACCGCCCAAGCGCGCCTTCGTGCGCTCCGCCGTCTAGACCGTCCAAGCGCGCCTCTGCGCGCTCTGCGTCTAGACCGTCCTAGTGCACGTCCTCGCGCTTCCGTGCTCTCCGCCGTCTAGACCGTCCAAGCTCGCCTCCGCGCGCCCTACCGACAAGACCGTCGAAGCGCAGCGCGCCTCCATGCTCTCCGCCGTCTAGACCGTCCAAGCTCGCCTTCGCGCGCCCTACCGACAAGAACGTCCAAGTGCGCTTCCGCGCTCCCAGCCGGGATCACCGAGTCACCTCAGTGTCAGCAAACCAAGCCTGCCAGAGCGCCCAAAATTCGTGTGTCCCGCACCGCTAGTAGTTTACATGAGCAACTTCAAAGCCCGCCAAAGATTGCTCAACTGTAGCCCGACGTGCAGAACACTTAACATTCCCAGCACCCTCGACTCAACAGCAAGCTCGTCGGACGACGACAAATTTGCCACTCCAGATTCCTGTAATCACAACAGGAGACAAACCACAAAGGATAAGACACACTGAGCGATCCCCGAGCTTCAAGCCCCAGACATCAGAACGAGTGCAACAAGTTGTTCCCGCCTCCAAAAACTATCAGAGGACCACATAATACAACGAGGGCATCACTCCCTGTAGCCCACAAAAAAAAAATTAGCTCTGTGAAAGGTGACATGTCATCCTCCGAGCACAACTCTCTCTACCTCAAATTGTAACGAGAGGCGGTCTGTCGCCGTCGAGTTCTTCAAACAAGCTATGTACAACACCCAACATATAGTGGAGGTTTGACCGGCACAGTCCTGACCACGTGATTTTTCACTCGGTTGAAGACTTTTCCATGTTAAAAAAATTGCATTGTCAGCTTTCTCTTTTTTTGTGACTGTTGACGCGCTCGACCGTTCCTGGGCTAAGGCATTCCAATTTAGTCTGGTCTACTAGAGCCTTGAGCGATCCCAACGATAATATAACCCATAGTTTAGTAATTTTAAAATCCACTAAGGACGATCCCTAACACTATGCCCTACGTGGATCAAGCCCTGCTTTAGGTTAAGTTTCACCTGTAAATGTTTGCCAAAACAATGGGTATAATCAGCATCACGAAAAAAAAAAGTTTTGAACATAGAAGTGAATGAAATTCCTTAGAAGAGGTTGGATGCTAGAGTAGCTTAGAACCGAAGGAGTAAAGTGCACCTACTACACTTTACAGTGCAGTGCATCATCCAACGGATGCGAGCACATCTCAGCTCGTGCGCACACATTTAAAAGCGAGATGTTATGTGCATGCATCTCCGAGCGAACCTAGATGTACTAGCATCTGTTGGATGATGCAATGCACCGTAAAGTGCTTTACACCCCCGAATCCTAATAGCCCATGTAGTGTCCTTTGTTTTTTTGTTCTTCTAAAATTCTGCACTAATTTTCTCATGCTTTTAAATATAAAAGTATTTCAAGGATAATAAAAAAGAAAAGTAGATACACATATAAAAATAATTTAAAGATTTAAAGTAATAAATAAATAAAATGTGTCATTTTTCTCCCGCCCAATAATAGTCTCGCAAAAAATGGAAATTTTTTGGTACACATGGTGCACCATCCTTTAGGTTCAAATGAGTTCTTTTTCAATTTAAATCACATTTTACAGTAAAAAAAAATAATTTTGATAAAAATAAATTACGGAATATAAATTATGACAATTTTACAATCAATTTAAATATTAATTTGTCCATATTCTGAACAGACCTGAAGAGTTACAGTTGTATTTTTTGATTTTGGCTGAAAAATACTATAATTTTCCAGGACTGTTTAGAACATGGGCAAACGAGTACTTATATTGATTATAAAAAACGTCATAATTTATACTATGTGATTTGTTTTTGTCAAAATCAATTTTTTGTTACCCAAAATATGATTTAAATTGAAAAAGAACTCATTTGCACCCCAAAATATGATTTAAATTGAAGAACTCATTTGCACGTAGATGATGAGACATACCAAAAAATTAGGCAACGACAACTTTGCTCGAAAGTTGCCACTCTGTATTACGAGTCATTTTGGTGGGCTATTTTTTTTACATCCTTGGACCGCGCATGTGATCGCACACAACAACAAAATTAAAACCAGCGATTAAAACTCTAATCTTAGAGGAAGAAGAAATCCTCTGGCCTTTGAAGACACCTTACTTTCATTTGACGTGTTAGTTGAAAGAGGTATGAATGCCACTAAGAAATGTTTTGTGGCTAGACGCAGAAATCTCGAGCGTGTTTTTGCTCGCCGTCCTTATTGGGGTTCTCGGGGGTGATTATTTCGCCGGTCCTCAATAACTTCTTTGCAATGAGAACCTATGTAAGATGACTGGGTTAAGCTAAACTTTGGTGCCATGAAACAAAAGTCAGGTTGGGCCAGTGCCGAATGGGTTATCAGGGACTAACGTGATCTTGTCTGATTTGTTGGTGGTATTCAATTTCATTGCTTATCCATTCCAACAAGTGAGCGAAAATGCTTCCGTCAAGCGATCTTTCTTCTAGGGTTCCAACGCATTATTGTCCAGGGTGACACAATAACAACTATTTAGGCTCCGTTTGGGAAGACTTATTTTTGGAGGTCAAGCGGTTACGACCGCATGAACCAGACCTTAATTAAGGTCTGGTTCATGCGGTCGTAACCGCTTGACCGGTACAAATAAGTCGACCCAAACGAAACCTTAGGCTCAGTTTGGGGGGCTTATTTTCACCGGTCAAGCGGTTACGACCGCATGAGCCGGTTCATGCGGTCGTAACCGCTTAACCAGTGAAAATAAGCTCTTAAGGTCCGGTTCATACGGTCGTAACCGTTTGACCAGTAAAAATAAGCCCCCAAACGGAGCGTTAGTAGATTATTGTCCAGGGATAAGTTCAGGATATTAGAGGAGAAATTTTTATGTGAGTTAATCTCACTTATCTTTTAGATGCATGATTAAATACGTAAGATCTGATATCTTACAGTGACTTGTTTTCGTTAAATACTGTATTATTCTAAAAATATTTTCAGTATTTTTAAATATGACAGTATTTCGATCAATTATGTTATTATTGCAGAAACTAACGGTTTGATGGGCACCATAATTGTGATCTTGGGCGACCACATTAGAGATTGGATCTTCGAACTCGGTGATTGTATCATCCCGCACCGTTACCGTTACTCGGTGAATGGACACTAATCTCAATAAATTTGCTCCCCATCGGATTTACTAGTTCTTAGGTGTCCCTTCTTTAACCCGCCGGTGGTGATGCCGGCGGCCATCACCACCGCCGTCACCTGAACCCTCATCGGCAACAATCATCACCAGCGGAACCACTTTTCCGTCTAGGCCAACCATTCTTTGAAGAAAAAAACTTCTGATTCTCTATTAATCGAAGCCGTTTCGACCGATTTTGCACTCAACCATCAATTATATATGAATCATAACCATAGATCTAGACAATATTAATCGAAAAAAATTGAAAAGAAAAATCCGCTGAGTTCATCAATACCTGGAGCTCGGTGGTGACGGGATACTCATCCATGTCCACATAGTTCTTGTTAATGGAGGCCATGATGAGCTTGTCGCACTCGGGCTCCATCCATGTCGTCACGAAGGACGCCAGATTCAGCCTCGGATTCCCGTCGAGCATCAGCTCGTCGTTGATGATCTGAAACGCCGCCTCCTTCGGTATTGAGTGATTCGGTAACTGATACCTGACGCAAACAGCCGCCGCCGCCGCCGCCGCAGCCGAGCATAATAAACAAATGTTATACAGAAAGAAACCGCAGCGAGAGGAAGAAGTACTATGCGCACCTCGGGAGAGCCGTCCGCACGTAGCGAGAGGCGAATGTGCAGGGGATCTGGGAGTCCGACTCCGATTGGGCGTGGGAGAGGGCCATGGTGAAATTTTGGACTGGGAGAGATGCAGTGGGGGATGCGGGGGAGATGCAGGGGAGGCTTTTAAATAATTATTAAATTGGGATTTGGGACGACGGGATTAGGTATATTGGTAATTCTTCTAAATTTGGAGGTCAAATGCGTTCGAATTTTATATTATTATCGCAGTTTTGACTCGTTTCGCACTTTCTCGAAATATTTCGTATCCTAAGTTCTAGATCGGTGGAAATCTACAATTTCAGTTTTGAACCATTTTTCGAAAGATACATGTAAAATGTATATTTTTAGAAGACGGGAAATTTGTGCTAATTTTTAAAGTGCGTCTTGTACATGTATTTTTAGGAAAAATGTTCAACATTAAAGTTGTAGATCTCGAGATCTAGATCTACAACTTTTGTGTTGAACAATTTTCCTAAAAATACATGTACACGATATATTTCTAAAATACGTGAAAAATTAAGAAAAAATGTGATGCTAGAGATCAAAATTATGATGTTAATAGTAATCACCTTAATTTATCATACATAAGGGAGCACGCCGTGGGCCAGGTCTAGTGCTACTTGAGAGCTAAGATTTTTATTTGATTTTATTAATATATTTAATAATTAAATAAACAACCAAGCAAGCAATTTTTTATGTGAAATATGAATTTATTATATACAGGTGGCCATAGTCGTTAGCCTGGCATGCCCAATTAAAGACCGGGCCTATCGGGCCCAGGCTTGTTTTGTCTGGTAATAGCCCGGGTCAGACCCAGACTCCTTAAATAAAGGAGAACTAGTTGTGCCTCTTCATTCAGGCCTAATCCAGGATCAAGTCCGGGCTAATCAGACTCATGTCTGACCTAGACCGATTTTTTCAAAAAAAAAAAAAATTTATAAAAAATAATTACCCGTCAAGAATAATTAAAAAAAAATAAATCTTTATTCTTATGCAAAATACTATATCAAGAATTTTCTCAAGCTACAAGTAGGGATGCAATTAAGGGTCCATTTGACACGACGATGACGGTAGTGGACCGCGGTGTTACAAACTGTCATATGTCCTGTTGAAATCGAGATTCAGTTCCACCTATAGTTCAGATCTAGGGGTACAGCTCACACCTACTTCTCCCAAACCGTCCCTTGGTGAGAGACCTAAATTTGGAAAATGATCCTTGGATCTAGCGTGGAGGTCCCACCTCACACCCGAAAGACTTTTGAAATCTCCCCCTCCCTAGTCAATGTTGAGCTAGGTGTCTTGAAAGATGAAGGAAGAAGATGAAGATTGATGAAAACGAATCCCTCTCCAAGACACCCCAACTGTCAATTTATATATTTGATTTGTGGATAGTCCTGCTCCATTGAATTAATCAATTAAATTAATTAGATAGCTTTAATAGATATTTTATTTGCGCCGGTTAGTCTTTTGCGGTTAATCAAATGGGGTTGACAATTACTACTTGAGGACAACTTGTTGATTAAAATATGTAGTAAACCTAATCTTGAATGAAAGGAAAGAAAGCGGATGGATGCTTAAAGTAAAAAAAACCGCGAGTCAAAATAATGAAATTTTCTCGGGTCTCGGCGCGGATTCAGACGGAATCGATCAAATTTTCAATCAGCAACAGTCATCAGCAGCTTTTCATCAGCAACAACCAAACCAAACTGAGCATCAGTGAGCCCGTACAAAATGTATGACAGATATCCCCTACTCACAATGAGACCTACTGTATGAAGCCTTTTCATCGGTCAAGAACGGTCCGGGACCCAGATGCAAAATAAAATAACAAAAAAAAAGCAGAGAGCGACAATCGCTTATGTATCCATAAGAGGCCGGACAAGGCTAGGAAAATCTGAGACCAGAGGGTGACATTCAGACATGAACAAAAACAAAAATGTTGAGCACGCATCCAAATTCAATTCGGTGTGCGTGAGCGAGCCCGAGCGAGTGCGCGCACTTGACACAATTTTTATCTAAATTTATTTTAACAAAACAATGAAAAAAATATGATTTATATACACATAAAATATGTGAATTTGGTATAGTGGTGAGCACAAAGATTCATACTTGGAACGTTCCTCCAACTAATTTGAGTTCTTAACACATGTTTTTGAATTTTTGTATGATTAAAATAATAAACACCAAAACTGCTAAATAATAATAACTACTATAAACAACAACAACACTCAAGCCTTTATTTCACTATAGTGAGGTCGGCTATATAGATCTTTTGTTTCCATTGTGCCCTATCTTGTGTAACGACCCTCGACCCGAGCTCAGAGGCCCACAGGCTTGTCTCGTCCAAGACATCGTTACCGGGCTGCAGCCCAAGCACCCCAAAGCCTCTCCGCGCTTGTTTCTCAGGCATGGTGCATTGTTGAGGCCAGGTCTTGAACCCGCAACCCCCTTGATAAGGAGTCTTCTAACCACTCCTCATCACCAACTGAGCTGCAGCCTCCCTTTGATGAGGTAAACTCGATAGTCAAGCCAGCACTACGGGGACTTCCCAGAAGGTCACCCATCCCAGTACTACTCCAGCCCGAGCACGCTTAACTATGGAGTTCTTTCAACTCTCATCACCAATTGAGCTGCAGCTCAATTGGTGATGAGAGTTGAAAGAACTCCATAGTTAAGCGTGCTCGGGCTGGAGTAGTACTGGGATGGGTGACCTCCTGGGAAGTCCCCGTAGTGCAGGCTTGACTATCGAGTTTACCTCATCAAAGGGAGGCTGCGGCCACCAACAACCCGCCGGTGGGCTGGAGAGGGGTTGGGGTGCATGGCCTGCAGGCTTGAATGTGAAAGGCTGACTACTAGTGGTGGGCCCGGGTCTGGACCCTGGTAGGCCGGCGGTTCCAGCTGGGTCCCATGTTGATGGGCCTGGACCGTTACAAAAAGTGCACTTTTATTGTAACGCCCCTAGCCGATCCAACGTGACAGCGTCACGGCTCCGCTCTAGGCGACGCTACCGGGCTGCAGCCCAAGCACCCCAACCCCTCTCCATCCACAGACAGGTTGTTGGTGGCCACAACCTCCCTTTCATGAGGTAAACTCGATAGTCAAGCCCGCACTACGGGGACTTCCCAGGAGGTCACCCATCCCAGTATTACTCTCGCCCAAGCACGCTTAACTGCGGAGTTCTGATGGGATCCGGTGCTCTAGTGCTGGTATGGTCGCACACTTCCCATGAGGTCACCCATCCCAGTACTACTCTCGCCCAAGCACGCTTAACTGCGGAGTTCTGATGGGATCCGGTGCTCTAGTGCTGGTATGGTCACACACTCAAATGGGTGCAACACGAGGACTTCCCAGGAGGTCACCCATCCCAGTACTACTCTCGCCCAAGCACGCTTAACTGCGGAGTTCTCAATTGGTGATGAGAGTTGAAAGAACTCCATAGTTAAGCGTGCTCGGGCTGGAGTAGTACTGGGATGGGTGACCTCCTGGGAAGTCCCCGTAGTGCAGGCTTGACTATCGAGTTTACCTCATCAAAGGGAGGCTGCGGCCACCAACAACCCGCCGGTGGGCTGGAGAGGGGTTGGGGTGCATGGCCTGCAGGCTTGAATGTGAAAGGCTGACTACCAGTGGTGGGCCCGGGTCTGGACCCTGGTAGGCCGGCGGTTCCAGCTGGGTCCCATGTTGATGGGCCTGGACCGTTACATCTTGTGTCAAAATCCCACCAATGGCTAAGTACATCATGTCTTTCCTTATAGTTTCATTCCAAGTATTTATTGATCTACCACTCTCTCGTTTAACATGTCTAGTGACTAAACTCTCACAATGCCTAATAGGTGCCTCTAATGGTCTCCTATGTACGTGTCCAAACCATCTTAATCGAGTTTCGCGCATCTTCTCTGCAATTGGTGCTACTCTGGTCTTATCCCTGATACATTCATTCATAATTTTATCCAGTCTTGTGTGTCCACACATCCACCTAAGCATTCTTATCTTCGCAATTGCCATTTTTTACGCATGTACGCAATTCACTGCCCGACACTCAGAACCATAGAGCATCACTGGTCTAATCGCAATACGGTAGAACTTGCTCTTTAGTTTTAATGATATTTTACGATCACACAAGATTCATGATGCGCCTCTCCATTTCAAACAACCCACTTGAATTCTATGTGCGTGTCACATCTTTATCAATACCTCCGTCTTTTTGAACAATCGTTTTTTAAAACATTCGCTATAAATAATAAACCTCCTTTGTAAATTAGCATAGTTAATGAGAACACCCCTCTTATTTTTGAAATTATAAAAAACTCCACTTAAATTTTCATTTCATTACAAAAATCTCCCATGGTCGTTTTCATTTAATTACATCCATGAAGAAAAATACCCCTTGGACACTGTACATCGAGGGAGGTATTTTTGTGCATGGATGTTACGAAATTAAAACTTTGGGGAAGATTTTTGTAATGAAATGAAAACTTTAGGGGAAATTTTTGTAATTTCGAAAATAAGAGGGGTGCTGTCAGCAATTTAGCAAAGTTAGAGGGGAGGTCCCGGTAAATAGCCCTAACTATAAATGAATAAAAATTCCAACCGATTATCGCTAGAAGATGGAGATCGCCAAGCGAGGTTGGAGAAGCGGCATCTCGAGAGCTATGCACGGAGGAGTCATGCGAAAAATATGTTTGGATCGTGAGGACTACGGAGGCATGGGGGGATCAAGCGGGTTTTGGTTTGAATTGGATGGAGGGTTTTTAATCAGATGATTGAGAGTTGAGACACTATCTCAATGATTTTTAATTACACCAAATTACTATGACTCCATATATGTTCTTAAGATAGCACAAATAAGTAAATAAGTAATATAATGTATTGTTATGTGTATTGCCGCTTTAGACTATACATTGATCAAAACCTAATTTACCCGCAAACCCTAAAACTCATGCAATGTATCATGTATATAAAATTTGGCAGTTTACGGCGCCACGCTTCTTCGATTGGCCACGATTGGAAGACGTGCACCGCCATGTGCATCAAAGTGAGGCTTTCACAGATTTTCAGTTATGTGCGGTCGAAGGATAAATGCAGGCCAACCTAAAGAACCGTAGGAAATGGTGAACCCATATAGGTCTGACCTGCACAAAATCATTATGAAATTATGTGACCTGCAGTTTAGCTGAGGTGGGTC
Organism: Platanthera guangdongensis; assembly: GCA_039583875.1. Taxonomy (NCBI): domain Eukaryota; kingdom Viridiplantae; phylum Streptophyta; class Magnoliopsida; order Asparagales; family Orchidaceae; genus Platanthera; species Platanthera guangdongensis. The sequence goes on from CM077165.1 coordinate 155,839,494, forward strand.
TGCATATAGTTATTAACTAAATTAATGTAGTAGAGTAGGACCCACACGACCCTGTCAGGTTCTTGTATCATTGCTCACCATTAATAAGTCATGCAATAATGCTATATTTTATGCAGCAGTCACGTAGCCACGTTTTCTGGACCTGTCGGCAACGATTTGGGACAACCGTCCGATCCCTCGAGATCCATTGGTCCGCTAGGATTTGCTGCAGTACGGGCCTGGTCGGTAAGAGAAGCGAACAACAGGGTTGGTCGGTTAGGATTTGCTAAAAACTCCGTTTTGAATCCAAACAACTTTTCAAAAACTCCGTTTTGTAAACTCTGTTTCACCCAAACAGTTTTTTAACAAAACTCTGTTTTTCAGAATCATCACTTTTTCAATCAGCAACAGTTCATCAACAGCTTTCCATCAGCAACAGCCCAACCAAACAGAGCCTTAATGTACATTTAATTTTGATAATTGTTATTTAGCTCCTAAATCCTATGCATTTATGAAAATTACACACTAATATACCTAGAAAAGCAATATTATTTTTGCATTTATATTAGCATTATCCCATAAAAATACCAAATAACACACATTTCGTTTTGGATATTAGAACCCATAAAAAACAGCAAATAACATATAAATTTTAATTCCCTACTCGTATACTCTCACCCCCAACACTTACTTGCGACCCCGCAGTCACGCTCCTCGCTCAATACTCAAACCCATCGTTCTCGTTGCTGCTTGCCTGCTTCCACCCCCAACATCGCACCCCGCCATCTCCACCTTTGGAGACTCTTTCAGCGGCGGCCGGGTTCATATCCGATGACTATGCGGAAGCTTCAGCAATTCTCGCTTGACAAAAGTTTGCTTCACCTCCAACGTCGACCATGTAAATCCGACAGAGATGTTAGGGTAAGCTTATGTTTTCTCCCTTAGACACTCCATTCTTTCCCCATGTTAGGCTATCTTATGATTTTAGTTGATCCATTGCCACTACTTAAACTTGCAAGCCAAATTTTCAGCCGGTGTCCCCATCCCTTGCCCCGTCGATTGTTGATACTGAAACAACAATGATTATGTTATGAAAACGGTCGTTCCGAGTGCAGATGAATTCTCCCGTGCCAAAATAATGTTCTAGCGGCCAAAATTGTGGTTACGAAAAATAATAATAATAACACACAAAAAATAAATAAAGAGCAAGCACCACAAAATAAGAACACTAAAATTTAAAGTGATTCCTCGAAAATTTGGGTACGTCCACTGTGTAGGCAGAGATAAATCCACTAATAATTTCTTAAACATACAATACAGCTAAAATAGAGGAATAAAATTGAACCGAGAAAAGAGAAGATGAAAAATCTCGAACCCTCCAAGATCCGGCCGTACGCGTTGCGACGAAAAATCAAGACGACGGCAAGAGACGAGGGCCGGCTACAAGGAAAGAAGGACCTCCGATTCGGCGGCCGATGAGAAGAAAAGTCAGCGGTAGGTGCTTCGAAGAGAAGCCGATGATCTTTCCAAAACCTGACTGCTGCACTGCACTACTTGGATGGTCGGCTACACCATTATATATAGGTGGTAGAAGAAACCCAAAATAGGTATGACGACCATCATGGAAGGAGATCAATCCCTTCCTAAAATTCTCCATCATCACCAGATTAATGAGGATGCCAAATTTGAAGCGGTCTCCAAAACAGGTTGGCGGCAACAATGGAAGGTGATCAAATATCCCTTTAAAGAAATCGTCCATAAATATCAGAATAATGAAAATTACATAATTGGAGTGGATTCCAAAAATATCCCCGACCAAGAAAGGAATTTGGCGGGAGTTTGGGAGGTGCGGCAACATAACAATCTCCACCTTGACGCCTCTCCCATGACAAGCTCCACCTGGCTGAGATAACTCCAAGATGCTCTAACGATCACCAAGATCCAAAAGCCAAAGAGACAAACTGAATAAACTTTGGCCGAGAACGGATCACAAGAAAACTTCTCTGATTCTGAGTGGCACACAAACTGGACTGACGTGGTTGACTCGAAAAATGCTCCACTTGGATCTAAAATACTAACTGCTCCACCTCCAGCGGTGGTCTACTGTAGCAAAACTGAACCTGTCAAGACTTCAAGCCATTGATGTCCGCGCGTGAGAGAAATTGAAAAATGCAGACACACCAAGAAAAGAACGCAAATAAACTGGCCTCAACATGGAAAGATGAACCCCTATGAGAGCTGGTCAAAGACGCTTTGACTAGACACACTCTAAGCTCATAAATGAGGAGTACTAAAGAAAGAGATTAGGTAATAGGGGGATAAAAACGCATTTAACAATGAAGTTCTTGATCAAGAAATAACTCAAAATAAGAGTTATATAAACACAAGCATAAAGATAGAATGATTGAGAAAAAACATAGGAGAAATGATGGTAAACAAATGAAGAGATAAAAACGGAATAAAAAAAGGATGAAAATGTAGGAAGAAAACACGCCAAAAAACAAAGAAAGGGATAAGTGAAAAGATGTACTAAAAGACGTTCTCATTGACATCCTTAAGGCATAGGGATGCGACAGACGTTTTCTTTTCATCACCAGAGATCTTCCCCTTCTTCTTGTTCTGAAGCTTCCATCAATCCTTTATTATATGACCTTTTTTTACAGTAGTTGCTGTGATTATCTGAACATTTCTTGGACTTGCCTCCTCTGCCTGAATCAGACTGACCCCGAGAGAGTAAAGCTGAGCTTTCAACAATGCCTGAGCCGTACAACTTATTTCGTATATCATTTGAGAGTAAGACTGCTGTGACCTCCACCAAGTCCAAAATATCCTTACTGTAGGTGAGGGTAGTGACCATGCCCTCGTATGACTTTGGAAGAGAGTTTTGAAGAATAACTGCCTTGTCCACTTCCTCTACTTGAATATCCATGCGGAGACACTCAGATAATAGTTTATTAAAACTATTCTGGTGGTCATGTAGAGAGGAACCCTCCTTCATGCTGAACTTGTACATTTGTTGTTTGAGGTAAATGCGATTGGGGAGAGACTTTATCATGCAGATACTCTCTAGCTTTGCCCAAAGATCAGATGCAGTCATCTCTGAAAGAACTCCATATAACACATCATCGTGTAAGCAAAGTTGTATGATGAACAAAGCTTTGAGATCGATAACCTCAACATCCTTATTTTCCTTCCCTAATAGGACACGGTGTAAACCTTCCTTAATCAGTAGTGCTCAGACCTTGACCCGCCATAAGCCAAAATTATGTTTTCCGTCGAACTTCTTAACTTCAAACTTCACACCTGGTGTGGAAATCGCCATAGTAGCCAAATTGGAGAAAACTGCATGGAAGCCGAAGCGACCGAATAAATTCACGGATCAAGATTGAGAAGATATGGAGCGGACCGATGTCATCACCTAACGTTGACCCAACTCGAAATGAAATGTCCAAACGGTCGTCGATCGAACCTCCCTCTAATACCACTTGTTATGAAAATGGTCATTCTGAGTGCAGATGAATTCTCCTGTGCCAAAATAATATTCTAGCAGCCAAAATTGTGGTTACAAAAAATAACAATAATAACACACAAAAAATAAACAAAGAGCAAACACCACAAAAGAAGAACACCAAGATTTAAAGTGGTTTCTCGAAAATTTGGGTACGTCCACTGTGCATACATATATAAATCCACTAATAATTTCTCAAACATACAATACGACTAAAATGGAGAAATAAAATTGAACCGAGAAAAGAGAAGATGAAAAATCTCAAACCCTTCAAGATCCGTCCGTACGCGTTGCGACTAGAAATCAAGGTGACAGCAAGAGACGAGGGCCAGCTATAAGGAAAGAAAGACCTCCGATTCAGCGGCCGATGAGAAGAGAAAGTCGGCGGTGCCGCGGTAGGTGCTTCGAAAAGAAGCCGACGATCTTCGACCAAAACTTGACTGCTGCACTACACTACTTGGATGGCCGGCCACACCACTATATATAGGTGGTGGAAGAAACCCAAAATAGGTATGACGGCCATTATGGAAGGAGATCAATCCGTTCCTAAAATCCTCCATCATCACCAGATTAATGAGAATGCCAAATTTGGAGCGGTTTCCAAAACGGGTTGACGACAACAATAGAAGGTGATCAAATATCCCTTTAAAGAAATCCTCCATAAATACCAGAATAATTGAGATTACATAATTGGAGTAGATTGCAAAAATATCCCACCAAGAAAGGAGTTTGACGGAAGTTTGGGAGGGGCGACAACATAACAAGATTATTGGTGATATTTGTTGAGGTTTACTGTTGATACTGCTGGGGGCAACGTGAAGGTCGTTCCAAATTTGACAGCCCCACATGATGCTTTGAACACTCTAACAATATTTTGGAATATTTGATTTTTGTACTTTTGCTCCAATTGCACAATTAGAGTCATTGTTAGGGTATACATGATGTATTTTGTGATTTGAAATGAAAGAAGAAATAGTTTTTGTTTGGTGTTAAAATAGAAATTTCTAAGTATGAGGGCTAATATCAAGTTCTGAGAAGCTAATAATATTGCTCTATTATTATTATCATCAGATTGTTGAGGGTAGAAAAGACTAGAGATATTCTATTTTCAATATTCTATTATGTTGTGAATTTGTTAAGTAAAATTAAACAATATGAGAAAAATAAGTGCACTGGTGAATTATCTTGTCCCATAATAAAAAAGAAGTAACATATTAGTCTTCAGAAATCAAACATATGAGGGGACATGTTGAGATAATTTCATATGAAGTTACACTCGCAATTTATATATGTTCTATCCGTTCTCTTTTAGTTTCTCAAGAGAAGATGATACGCTAATAAGTCAAGTGTTCACAACGCATACCGAAAAAGTCATGTTGCCGACCTCAGGGGCGTGCATATCAACTGGGCCCACAAGTCAATGCGCTTTTCTCAAGCGGGAGTCCCTTTCCTCTTAGCAAGGAAGGAATCCTATTGCAATTTGTCGACGGCACCCCATCCTCCTCAACAACAAGAGGCAGTAGATTCTACGTTATACATTGTTGGGTGTGGCCCGCCATCCAGGTGTTGGATGGGGTGCCTCCCGGGCGCACCCGGGTTGGCTCCTGACATGGGTGCAAAGAAACTTCATGGTACGGTTTAGTGCAAGGGAGTCGGGTTGGCTTCGGGCATGAGTACATGGGAGTTCGGGGCACGGTTTAAGTGCGAGGGAGCCATGCGAACAATTTGACCGGTCCTGCTAAATTAATATAAAGGAATTGGTAGCGCCCTTCCTAACACTCCGGAGTTTTGGGAGAGTTGGTAGGCGCCATTCCTAACAATGGTATCAGAGCGAGGGGGAGGTCATGAGTTCGATCCCCCTGGATGGCGTTACAGGGGGAGTTTGTTGGGTGTGGCCCGCCATCCAGGTGTTGGATGGGGTGCCTCCTGGGCGCACCCGGGTTGGCTCCTGGCATGGGTGCAAAGAAACTCCATGGTACGGTTTAGTGCAAGAGAGTCGGGTTGGCTTCGAGCATGAGTACATGGGAGTTCGGGGCACAGTTTAAGTGCGAGGGAGCCATGCGAACAGTTTGACCGGTCCTGCTAAATTAATATAAAGGAATTGGTAGCGCCCTTCCTAACACTCCGGGGTTTTGGGAGAGTTGGTAGGCGCCATTCCTAACAATGGTATCAGAGCGAGGGGGAGGTCATGAGTTCGATCCCCCTGGATGGCGTTACAGGGGGAGTTTGTTGGGTGTGGCCCGCCATCCAGGTGTTGGATGGGGTGCCTCCTGGGCGCACCCTGGTTGGCTCCTGGCATGGGTGCAAAGAAACTCCATGGTACGGTTTAGTGCAAGAGAGTCGGGTTGGCTCCGAGCATGAGTACATGAGAGTTCGGGGCACGGTTTAAGTGCGAGGGAGCCATGCGAACAGTTTGACCGGTCCTGCTAAATTAATATAAAGGAATTGGTAGCGCCCTTTCTAACACTCCGGGGTTTTGGGAGAGTTGGTAGGCGCCATTCCTAACAATGGTATCAGAGCGAGGGGGAGGTCATGAGTTCGATCCCCCTGGATGGCGTTACAGGGGGAGTTTGTTGGGTGTGGCCCGCCATCCAGGTGTTGGAAGGGGTGCCTCCTGGGCGCACCCTGGTTGGCTCCTGGCATGGGTGCAAAGAAACTCCATGGTACGGTTTAGTGCAAGAGAGTCGGGTTGGCTCCGAGCATGAGTACATGAGAGTTCGGGGCACGGTTCAAGTGCGAGGGAGCCATGCGAACAGTTTGACCGGTCCTGCTAAATTAATATAAAGGAATTGGTAGCGCCCTTCCTAACACTCCGGGGTTTTGGGAGAGTTGGTAGGCGCCATTCCTAACAATGGTTTCAGAGCGAGGGGGAGGTCATGAGTTCGATCCCCCTGGATGGCGTTACAGGGGGAGTTTGTTGGGTGTGGCCCGCCATCCAGGTGTTGGATGGGGTGCCTCCTGGGCGCACCCGGGTTGGCTCCTGGCATGGGTGCAAAGAAACTCCATGGTACAGTTTAGTGCAAGGGAGTCGGGTTGGCTCCGAGCATGAGTACATGAGAGTTCGGGGCACGGTTTAAGTGCGAGGGAGCCATGCGAACAGTTTGACCGGTCCTGCTAAATTAATATAAAGGAATTGGTAGCGCCCTTCCTAACACTCCGGGGTTTTGGGAGAGTTGGTAGGCGCCATTCCTAACAATGGTATCAGAGCGAGGGGGAGGTCATGAGTTCGATCCCCTGGATGGCGTTACAGGGGGAGTTTGTTGGGTGTGGCCCGCCATCCAGGTGTTGGATGAGGTGCCTCCCGGGCGCACCCGGGTTGGCTCCTGGCATGGGTGCAAAGAAACTCCATGGTACGGTTTAGTGCAAGGGAGTCGGGTTGGCTCCGGGCATGAGTACATGGGAGTTCGGGACACGGTTTAAGTGCGAGGGAGCCATGCGAACAGTGTGACCGGTCCTGCTAAATTAATATAAAGGAATTGGTAGCGCCCTTCCTAACACTCCGGAGTTTTGAGAGAGTTGGTAGACGACATTCCTAACAATACATGTGGCGAGGGCGGAGGCCAAATTGAACCGCAATCAAAGAAGGAAACCCATATACCTCAAGGAGTTCATCATTTCGACAAAATGACACCAAAACCGAACAAAACTAAAATGTAGTTCGTGGTATGAAAGTGTAAGATGTGTTTAGATGACCAACTGCTATACTGGGTGTGTGTTGTTTTACAAGTTTTGCAATACTAGCAGACACTCTAAAAAATAGTAGATAAATTATATATAAACGATTATTTATCATTTAAATATTTTTAAACAAATAATTTTAACGAATCTAGTTTATTAGTGAGAGAATTAATTTCATTTATCAATTGAACAATTATCATTATGCACTTTTGCAATAGAAAGTTTTTTTTTCAAAAATATTAAGATTTTCTTTTAAGTTTATTACAATCAATACAATTAAATTTATCAACGAGAATGAAAGATAATCAACAATCGGCACATCAAGATTAGATTTTACATCAAGTTTTGATTTAAAATTTTATATTTTAGCAAATACACAATATTTTTTTAATATTTTTTTTATTTTGCGTTTAGCAATATCAAGAACATGAGAGGCAGTGGCGGACGCAAAAACTTTTTTCAGTGTAGGCGGACTTACAAGTTGTTTGATTGATATTATTAAACTACACATAATAATATTTTTTTTGAACAATAGGATATTAGCCACGGTTTAAACCGTGACTAATACTATAATTTTTGTAAGAATATGGTATTAGCCACGGTTTAAACGTACCGTGGCTAATACAGATAAAGTTTTTTAAAAATAAGGTATTAGCTACGATTTATAGTTTAATCCATGACTAATATAGATAAATTTTTAAAAAATAGGGTATTAGCTACAGTTTATACCGTGGCTAATATTGTTAATTTTTTTAAAAAATAGAGTATTCACCACGGTTTGAACTGTATTCGCCACGGTTTTTGAACCGTGAAAAAAGCTATTAATTGTTTTTTTTTAAAAATGAGTGTGGGCGGCTGCCCACGCTCGTCGCAAGGTGGGTCCGCTCCTGAAGAGAGGACGATTTCCTTGTGCATATATTGTAATATGAAGAACTATCATTTGAATTATTTGATGCACTATTAGTTTCCATTCTACTTGATGTGCATGCCGTAGATTCGTCCGACCAAGAGTCCTTTGGAGGGAAATTTTTTTCCTCCGGAACTTAGAGGAGAAGGAAGGATCGGGGCAACCAATGAGAAGCCAGAAATGATGAGAACCCCACGCAAAAATGCATTTCACAATTATAAACTGCATGGACCCCATATCTTTGCAGGCTTGTCATTGGTCCCGGACCAACACAACCATCCGGGTTCCGAACGTCATTATTGTTCCCTTTGGAGAGATGGAGCATGTGTGCATTTTATTCATCTAATGAATTCTTGGGTTTTTGACTTCTTTTAGCACTTGTGAGAAAAAAAATCTCAAGTATTTTCAAGAATATTTATAATATGAAAAGCAAGTGCTAAAAACATTAAAAAGTGTAAATATTGTTTTTTCAATAGCACAAAATAAATATAGCTCTAGCATTTAAATTCATTAGGTTTTCTCAAATTCATTAAGACAATAAAAATAAGAACATTTTTCTTTAATTCTTTCCATGTATCATAGTGATTTCAGATGGACAATTGATAAGTTAATATAAACTTATCATCACCATTCATTCGATCTCTAAGGGTCGCCGTCTAACACTCTAGGTTGTTAAATCTAATAAGAGCAGCAACAACAACACTCATGCTTTGATTCTCGCACGGTCATGCGACTGATCCCCATCAACTCCTCCCGATTGAAAAGAATTCATCTCCGATGAATGAAGATGATCAAGCTGTAGTCAATGATCAAGGGGCAAGTATAACAAGCTCTGTCGTCAATAAGCAAGTTTCCCAAAGGTGGGGCGTCTACTCCAGTGCATGATTCGGGCAAAGAACCAAGTTCCAGAGAGGTCTATACGACCATGTACACAGCCGTGTTAGCAGCCGGGTTCAGCTATAGAAGATGAGAGATCGACGAACAAATGGCAGAGAAGGACACGGCCATGTACACGGCCGTGTTAGCAGCCGTGTTCAGCTATAGAAGATGGGAGATCGACGAACAAATGGCAGAGGACACGGCCATGTACCTCTTCCGTTTAGATTTCCTGCTATTTTATCATTCGATTTCATGCGCCCATTTGGTTGGGTGGTGTTAAGGGTTTTAACATAGGGGCGCATGATCCCATTCATGTTGTTGGAGATTTTTACACTAGGGTTCATAACTTTGAGCTAGTCATTTAAATTTCGAGCCCCCATTTTGGGCGGGATTTGCAGAACCCAGACCCTCACATGGTTCAACTGAGGATTTCATGATAGAATCCCACGAAGAAACCACTTGTCGTAATAGATCAGAATATACTTTGCGCAAGTTTGGCACGATGCATATAAGCCGAAGTTTCAGTTTTTTTGCAAGGACGAAGTGGTGAGACCAATAGTGATGACGACCATTATTGAGAGAGAGAGGTAGTTGCAAGTCCTAACGGACGCGAGAAAAAGGCCTCAACAATTTATACCCGTTGGTCACCATGTTTTTTTTTGCTTTGGCTTTCATTAGATAACTTATTCTTGGGGTGGTTTATGGTACTTCATTTGTCCCATTAAATGAAACCATGATATTCAATTGTAGGCTTAGTTTGGGGGGATTTATTTTTACCGGTCAAGCGGTTACGAGCGCATGAATCGGATTATAATTTATGATCCGATTCATGCGGTCATAACCACTTGACTGATGAAGATAAATCCCCCCAAATGAAATTAAGGTCCGGTTCATGCGGTCGTAACCGCTTAACCGCTTGACCGCTGAAAATAAGTCCCCCCAAACGCAGCTTTAGGCTTCGTTTGGGAGGACTTATTTCACCGGTCAAGCGGTTACGACCGCATGAATCGGGCCTTAATTATGGTCAAATTCATGCGATCGTAACCGCTTGACCGATGAAAATAAGTCCCTCCAAACGGAGTCTTAATCTTCTCAATCCTATCTAACAAAATTCATAGTATCTTTTAGAAATGAAATAAAAACTTAGGGCGACCATAAATACTGAGCTGTGCTGCAAGATGAGGAAGTTTCGCTAAATCATTGGAACAATGACAACTAAAGATCCGTTTGTTGCGGAGATAGCGGTCGTGAGTGAATGTGGAGTTATGAAACATCGTTCGTGAACGCCGGACGGAATTTCATTCACTTTTATGTTAAAAACTACATTCTTTTTTTGATTGCGGTCATAAGCGTGTCATACCAAACTATACATTCTACGACCGTGGCGTTTTCGTTTGGACGAAAACTCACTGAAGTAAAGACGCTGCCCAAATGGAGCCTAAATTAATAATAAAGACACTGACTCAAGAACACCAACTTCTTACAAGTATTGATCAAATAAAGCTTATTATATTATAAATATTATTAATTTATACATATTATTCCTTTTGCCAAATACATAAAAATAATATAAATTTCCTGAATACAAGATATGTACACATTTACAGGCGCTTTCCAACTTCACCAGAATGGACACCACCTGAAGGAAGCAAAAATAAAAATAAAAATAAAAATCATTTTAAAGACTTATTAGTTGCAAATAGGACTAGGTTTATTGTGTTCATACCCGACATAATTTTGACACAAATTCTCGTGCGACATCGCTTGGATGATCAGTTTCTGAACCTGGAGCTTCACGGAAAGACCATGTTCTGCTTCCCGTGTGTCGCCGGTATAGAAGTTCCCATTTTCCGCATTCGAATTTCCCGGCCCCGGTATCGACGACACGGAAGAAAAATCCCTTCCGGTGAGCTTATTGCTCATCCTAGCCATAACAGCCACTGCACGCTCATTAAGGATCTCATTAGGATCGCCGAGCTGATTAACGGCCTGCAGAAACAAACAGAAATAGAATTTTGAGCTTAGCAAGACTCAAATTGCTAGATACAACTGCTAAGGAAGGTGAGGAGACTGTCTTCAATGCTCCATTTTTGCTCCCGTGACGTTTTTTAATCGCTCCATTTTTGCTCCGGCGGAGTTTTTGAATCGTCTCACCGGAGAAACGGGAGTATTTGGATAAATGTCGGAAAATTTTCCGTTTTCACCAAGGGTGGGGAGCTCTATTTTTAGCCGGAGCTAAATTCCTACTAGAGTCTCCCAAACGGAGCCGAAAAAGAACTCAAAGGTGATTGTTTTGTCTATTAAAAGTAATCGCCGGGATGTAGCTCTCATAGTATAATCTTGGTACTGCGTAGAGACATTTTTGGCGTGCACGGGCAGCATTGCTACCATGGGAGCGCTGCGGCGGCCTTACCATTTGCAAGAGAATTCTGAATAACAATCTTAAAATAAATACCTGAAGCAATTCCTTTTCTCGAGCCCCACGAAGAGGATGGGCAAGCTCTCTGTTAGGCTCACTCTCGTCACCGTTCGCAACTGGGTGAGCAAGGGAGCTAACGGAGTTTGGTATTTGAGGAACTTCATTAAAAGTAAATAACCTCCAATTGATGAGAGGGTCATGAACAAATGCCTGCAATAAGAATAAAAAATATCACAACAGCGCAGTAATTTATCGAACAACAAAGCCACGGTTGGGGAGTAGAATTTCCCGCGCCGCGGATCTGGCGGAATACTGCCAAGACCCCACGGCCGTTTGGATGCGGCGCGGTTGGGCATTATGCCTACCGTGTGGGGCGATACGCAAAAATGCCACAAATTTCTACAGCGGACGACGGACAGTTGCCGCTGTCCGATGCTCCTGGATTTAGGACGGCCTCCAACACCCCAAACAAGAGCCAATTCTTGAGAGTATTTCTGAAACTACTTGATCTCAAGTGTAAACAGAGCCCTCCCAAGGATGTCAGTCTTCACATCCAAATAGTTTAGCCAAACCCAAGCTAAAATCTATAATCAAAACTAAAACAAAAAATGTTAATACTCAGCGTACTATGCAGCGCTAAATGGTAAATGCTGTCTTAGAAGAAAGGTTCCTAATGCTTAAAAGCCAACTCATGGCTATTAGAACACAACTCAACAACCAATCTAACATCCCGCTCGATGAGTCGGCCAGCAACTTGAATACTGAGGCTAACTTGTCGAGGACCTAGATTCATCCTACACGAATCCCACAATACTTTCCCTAGAAATTTCACGGAGAATCCGTTCCATGCCCACATGGCATATATAGGTGTAGCACTTTGGTAGTCATGAAGCATCCCCAAAGCGCACCGTGAAACAGTACCTTAGACTGCATTCTAAATTTTTTTTAACATTGAAAATGTATTTAATAATGTAGAGAAATATGTAAGAGAGAAAATCACCCAGAATTTTATTATCTGTCTAAATATAAGAGTACATACACTTATAAAGAGAGAAAGAGAGGGGGAGCCTTCTATATCTACAATGTGGGACTAAATAGAATATTTCTATACATGAGCTTCTATATGGGCTCCTCCAAATAGGCTTTATAATTACATCTTAACACTCCTCCTCAAGCCGAAGCGTACAAGTCATAGGCACCAAGATTGAATAAGAACTAATGATACAATGTCCGAGAGAGAGTTTTCGAGAATATATCATCAACTTGTCCTGACGCAGAGACATGCTCTAACTTCAATTTCTTCAATTGAACTTTTTCTCAAATGAAGTGACAGTCAACTTCGTTATGCTTTGTTCGCTCATGGAATACGAGATTCTTGGCAATATGTATAACTGCTTGACTGTCATAGAACAAGGTGACCGAAGAGGAGAGTTTGAGCCCCAAATCACTGAGAAGACTCTCAAGCCAGGTGAGCTCAGAGACAACCACTGTCATAGCACGGTACTCGGCCTCAACAAATGAGCGAGCAACAACCGACAGTTTCTTGCTACGTCAGGTAATAAGGTATCCACCAAGGTAGGTGCAAAAAACCAATCGTAGAACGCCTATCATCAAGGGAACCGACGTAGTCAGCATCAGCGTACACAACAAGGGACATAGAGGAGAAGGGTTTGTAAACAAGTCCTTGTCATGGAGCCGTCTTTACGTATCTGAGAATCCACTCGACAACTTGGAGATGAGATGTCCAAGGAGTATGCATAAATCGATTTATAACCCCAACGACAAATGAGATATCAGGTCGTGTAACCGTAAGATAGATTTGTTTCCCTACCAAGCGTCGATAGTACTCTGGATTTGTAAGAACATGTTCAGTTCCAAATCCATGTGCAGACAACTTGTGATTCACATCCATAGGAGTGTCTGCATGTTTGCATCATGAGTAGCCCGCATCTTGCAAAATATCAGTGCAGTACTTCCGTTAGGATTGGACAACTCCATCAGGTCTCCTTGCAACCTCAAGCCCAAAGAAATATTGAAGATTGCTCAGGTCTTCTGTCTGAAAAGCTGAGTTTAAATGTTGCTTTATGTTTCGAATCCCGATGGAGTCGTCGCCTGTAATTAGAATGTCATCAACATACTCAAGGAGGATTACAGTGTCAGTTGGTTGATGACGGGTGAAGAGAGAAAAATCAGCAGAGCTTCGTGTGAAACCAACTTCGTGAACCACGTTATTGAATTTGACAAACCAAGCACGAGAAGACTGTAAGAACATGGTCAGTACCAAGTCCGGTTAGCCCAGAGGTCCGTCATTTCTTCATCCATGGCCGCACGCCACCGCGGGTGTTGGAGAGCTTCATGCAGAGAATGAGGAATAGAAATGGTGGAGAGAGAGAGGGCAAATTTGAGAAGAGGCGGACATAGGCGATGCAACGTGACATAATTCACCATTAGATGAGCCGTAGAGGATGATGCTGGATCGCCAGGCCGCGGGATAACATCGGTAGAAGAGAGTTGCAGTAGGGCATTTGTCCGAGATGAACGACGAGTATAGACACAAAGAAGTGGAGGTGGTGGAGGGGGGTTGATGTTGTATCCAGGCTTTCACCAAAGTTTTAGCCTTCACAACAAAGGAGGTTAAGTCGCCTGTGGTTCCAGGGTCCAGTGATTGAAGTGCAGAGATAATGCCAAACAAGTGTTGTAGGCTATCCTTGGCAGAGTAGAGAGAGTGGAGCACATCCCACGTTTCCTTGGCCATTTCATAATACATGGCCACTCGGTACAACTCGATGTCCATGGAATTAAGCATCCAAGATTGGACCCGTCCGTCATCACGAAGCCAATCATCGGTAGGGTCAGTAGGTTTAGCCCGAGTGAGATGATGGAGAAGACCCTTTGTCTGCAGAACACGACGGACCTAATGCACTCATTCAACAAAGTTGACCTTCCCGCTGAGAGAGATGGTGGTTATGCGAAGCTCATCAAGAATTTCAGAAGGCGGGACAGCATCACGTGCGGGAAGGGAGGGAGCTGCCGTAGAGGACATGACAACTAGAGAGAAGGCGACCTGAGAACCCACAACGACTAAAGAAGAAGCCGACAACGACTAGAAGAAGTCGACAACGACTAAAGAAGAAGCCGTCAGCGACTAGAAGGGCAACGACTAGAAGAAGCCGACAGCGACTAGAAGGTTAGCTGCTAGAAGACGGCGGGCTAGAGGTTAGAAGCAGGTAAACCACAAACAAGAGTGGCCAGAGAGAAAACGACGACTTGGCGGTTAGAAGCTAGAAGATGGCAACCTGGCGGGTAGAAGCAGGCAAATCGAGACAAGTAGCCATAGAGAAGACCGCAAGTTCCCCGAAAAAACTATCCAGCGGCAATAGCCGCGATTAATAGCAACAAGGACCACACCGAGCGGCAAAGACAAGCAGTCCGCAACGGTGAAAGGAAGGGCATACCGCGGTGAGAAAATCGGGCTGACCGTAATGGTAAGGAAGAGCAGGCCGTAGCAGCACAAAAGAGCAGAGGAAAGCGGCTAAGGAAGGCTGCAATGGTTTTAATTGATAGCAGACAAGTTGCGACTAGCTGAGGGTAACCGCGCGGTTAGAAAGAAGAACCCGTGGTGGTTAAAAGGCAGAGAGCGGCTAGCGAACAAGACAAGCGCCGAGAAGGCTGTTGCGAGTAGAGAGGGTTGCGGTTAGAAGACTATGTGACAAGAAGATTCCGCGGAAGAGCAATCCGCGGTTAGAGGAGAAAAGGCCGTATCGGCTAGATGAATCTGAAGCGGCTAGAGGCAGTGACCAGCGAGAAAGAGTGGGCAGGGGGTGGGTCCCACTAGGCAGAGAGAAGTTTTAAAAGCCAACGGGGAGGAAGAGAAGAAGTGATGTGGAGCCACGAAAGAAGAGAAGCCGGTAGGAGAAGAGAAACCGCGGGTTGCAGAGAAGACCTGGTTGGACAGATGCAGGAGTCCGCCCGGAAGAAAACAGGGAAAGCGGGTAGAAAAGTTCTATAAGCTCAAATGGATCAGAGCTCTGATACCATGTAGAGAAATACGCAAGAGAGAAAATCTCCCAGAATTTTATTATCTGTCTAAATATAGGAGTACATACACGTATATAGAGAGAAAGAGAGGGAGAGCCTTCTACATCTACAATGTGGGACTAAATAGAATATACATGAGCTTAAATATGGGCTCCTCCAAATGAGCTTTTTCATTACATCTGAACAAATAAAAAACACTGAAAACGACAGTATTTAGTAATTTTAGGCCATTTTAAGCCAAATAAATTTTAAACCATAGGGCAGCCTAGCACAAAGCATCCCCACACAGCGAGGTTCCGGGAAAGGGTCCCACCACAAGGGTGAAATGTAGGCAAACTTGACCTTACATTATCGCAAGAGGCTACTTCTAGGACTGAACCCGTGACCAAAAGAGACGACTTATATTGACTTTAAAGCATCACATTATTCATATTCATCTTTTTCTAAAGGTGTATATAGACAAAAAAGGTAAAATTGGAAGTCTAAATATTAGGCCAAAGAGATGATTTTCCTTATATTGTGTATGTATATATATATATATATATATATATATATATATATATATATATTTATATTTATATGTATCTATCTATATATATACATATTTGTATTAATATATATGTATGCATTTAAAAATATATCTATATATCTCATCTACACAATTCAAAATTTTAATATCTCTCTTAAAAACCTAATTTAATAGATTGAGAATTTTTTAAATTTCAAATTCGGATACCTTATCCTAGGATATTTGAATTGTTGTTTAATACCCATAAGATATATATCCATCACTACTGTTTTATGTTGTGCAGTCAAACTCTTATGAAATCATCATATAATGTTGACAAAAAAAAATCTCCTTCCACACTAAAGGCTCAAGCAGTTGGCTCAAAATATAATTTGAAAAATAATGATTTGTTTTAAATCAGTTGTTTGTGAAACTGAAATCACTAAATTTGAGTGAATTTTAAGAAAATTTGTGGAACTTAAACTGTTAGAGGAATCAATCGATCATAATTCTATTGATGTTGTTCCCTCTATATATGGAGGCGGACACAAGACATAAAAATATATATAAAATACATATAAAATACATACTGTAACACTCCCCCTCAAGTTGGGCGTGAGATGTTGACCATGCCTAACTTGACAACAATTCTTCCAAAGAAAATTCCACTTAGGCCTTTCGTGAGAATATCAGCAAGTTGTTTGTCTGAGGGAACAAAGGGAGTACACACAAGTCCCTTTTCAATATTCTCCTTGATGAAATGATGATCCACCTCAATATGCTTTGTACGATCATGTTGCACCGGGTTGTGAGCGATGCTGATGGCAACCTTGTTATCACATTATAACCGGATAGACTCATCTTCAGAGAGACCCAGGTCACTGAGCAACGACCGCAACCATAGACCTTAACAAACATCATGAGTCATAGCCCGAAACTCTGCTTCAGCACTTGATATCGCCACGACCTGCTATTTTTTACTCCTCCATATAACAGGATTTCCACCAACAAGAGAACAATATCCTGAGGTAGATCTCCGATCGTCGACAGAACCGACCCAATTAGCATCGGTATAGACCTCAATTTTTAGGGCCGAATTGGGGGAAAACAATATTCCACTCCCAGGTGAGGACTTGAGATATCTGAGGATTCTGTTGGCAGCATCAACACGACAAGTCTTCGGAGCGTGCATAAATTGGCTGATAACGCTCACAACATAAGCTATATCTGACGGGTATGAGCCAAGTAGATCAGTCTCCCTACAAGCCTCTGGAATTCAGGAATATTTTCAATCTCCCTCCCGTCATCACAACTCATTCTGTGGCTCACTTCAATTGGAGTGTCCGCTGGTCGGAAGCCACTCATGCCAGTCTTCTCAAGAAGATCTAGAGTATACTTCCTTTGAGAGATAAATATTCCATGCTTGGATCTTGCGACTTCAATACCCAAGAAATATTTGAGAGCACCCAGGTCCTGGACCTCAAACTTAGAAGTCAACTTTTGTTTTCGAAGTTTGATTTCTTCCACATCATCGCATGCGATAACAATGTCATCAACCTAAACAATGAGAGCGGTAAGTTTACCGGTCCTATTCTTGATGAACAGAGTATGATCGGTATTGCCCTGGTGATACCCAAAACACAACATGACTTTGTGAAATCTCCCAAACCAAGCTCTTGGAGACTGTTTCTGTCCATATAGGACTTTCTTTAACTTGCAGACGTGTCCCACTGAACTTGTAAGAGTAATACCTGGTGGGAGAGACGTATAAACTTTCTCATCCAGATTTCCATGGAAGAAGACATTTTTTACATCAAGTTGCCAAAGGTCCCGCCCTTTACAAGTAGCGCATGATAGAAGGACTCTGACTGTGTTCATCTTTGCTACAGGAGCAAACATTTTCTGATAGTCAATTTCAAGAGTTTGAGTGTACCCTCTTGCCACCAGCCTTGCTTTACATCTTTCAACCACACCCTGAGAATTTTGTTTAACTGTGAACACCCATTTGCACCCAACTGGTTTCTTCCCAGGGGGAAGAGACACTAAATCTCATGTGTTGTTCTTTTCAAATGCAGCTATTTCTTCAAACATCGCTTCTCTCCACAGAAGAATCTCCAGGGCACTCTGCCAGGATGTTGGTAAGAATATGGACGCAAGAGAAGACACAAAGATCTTATGGGAGGTAGAGAAGGAGTCATAAGAAACATAATTAGAAAGAGGATGTTAAGCGCAGGACCGGATACCTTTGCGGAGAGCAATTGGACTCTTAGAAGGTCATGAGTTTGGGTCCAATGATTGTTCTGGTAGCAGGTCAAGTATGTCGTTGGGCCTCTTTATCAGCCGAGTGTACGCCTGCAAAGTAAGAGCAGTAGAAGGAAGAGTAGTATGGACAAGAATATCACTCAATTCCGACGGTAAAAGCCCCCCCTGAAGTGAGGGATATGAAGAAGGAACAGGCAGAGGTACAGACGGCGAGGGCACAGCCGAAGAGGGCAAAGAAGGTGAGTAACCTGGAGGAGGATAATAGGTCCCAGATTCACGAAACGTGACATCCATGGTAATGAAGACCCTCTTAGTAGGAGGATGAAAATATTTGTACCCCTTTTGAGTGGGAGAGTAGCCAATAAACACACACCGTAGGGCGCGAGTATCAAGTTTGGTGGGAGGAGGGTGATGAATGTGAACAAAGCAGACACAACCAAATACCTTAGGAGAGGGTTGAGAGGGAGGAACCCGTAAAGTCCCGAGAGGAGTGACATTCCCAAAAATACAAGATACGAGGCCGTAAGGACAACATCGCTCCAATAATACTTGGGAAGACGCATTGTGGCTAAGAGACAACGAGCCACTTCCAAAAGGTGACGATTCTTACGCTCCGCAACCCCATTTTGAGCAGGAGAATAAACAAAAGTGGTTTAGTGTATAATGCCATGCTCAGCCAAAAACTCAGCAAAGTGTGAATCCAGATATTCATGACTATTATCACTGCGGAGGATCTGAATTTTAACATTAAACTGGGTGGATATCATGTTATAAAACGTTTTGAAGGTGGAGAAAACCTCACTTTTTTTCGAAGTAAATATAACCAGGTAGTGCAAGAAAAACAATCAATAAAAGTGGCAAACCAAACACAACCAGAAATAGAAGGGACGGGATAAGGTCCCCAAACATCAGAGTGAATCACAGTAAAAGGAATTGAATTTGACAATGAAACATGATTAAAGGTAGTACGACAATGTTTGTTAATAGCACAAACATCACAAAAAAAGGAAGTAAAAAAGCAGCAAGCATAACAGGTAACAAAAGCTTTATAACAGGGATAAATGAGTGTCCTAAGCGATAATGCCAGGAATAGAGGTCAGATGTGTTGGAGTGAAGGGCCAGAGAAGGTGCCACTGGGATGGAGTCGAGCACGTACAGACCATTGACCGGGCTACCAGAGTCAATCACCGTCTCCGTCTTCAGGTTCTGAAATACATAAGAGGAAGGGTGAAAGATTACTGAGCAGTTCATGGAATTAATCAAATGACTAATAGATAACAAATTACGTGTGAATTTTGGAACATGCAAAAATGACGATAAGGTGAGAGAGGAACAAGAGATGGAGCCCTTCTCAACAATAGAGGAAAGAGAAACATCAACAATGCTCACCTTATCACGACCAGAGAGAGGAGTGTAGGAGACAAAACCTGAGGCGGAGCCAGTCATATGATCTGTGGCTCCGGAGTCAATGATCCAATGAGCGGAAGGGTGAGAAGCAGCAAAGTGAGCAACTGGGGTCCCTGTGTGGGTATACGAAGACAACGCAGAAGACTCCGTAGAAAGACCTTGCATCATGCGGCGAAGAGCAAGGACTTCATCAACCAAGAAAGCACCAGGGAGGACAGAAGAATCAGTACCAGGGAGAGCAGGAGAAGTATCTGCAGCAGCATCAGTGAGATGGGTCGAACGAGGAGGTGTGCGACCAGTGGAGCGGCTGAAGCCACGACCACCACGAGGAGAAACAATGGAATCGAAAGCAGGTGTCTCTGGTATGACGGGTCTTCCCACAATAATCACAGAGGAGACAGTCTTTATTAGTACCCTTCATCTTAGAATCACGAGAAGGACGAGCCCCCAACAAGGAAGAGGTACCAACAGCTAAAGCAGAACTCTCAGGAGCAGGGCCAAGAAGAAGGAACTGATGACGATCAAACTCCTGTTGGACAATGCTATAAACCTCTGGAAGGGACAGTAACGACACACGCCCTAAAATCTGAACCACTATTCTGATCCAAATCCCGATGAAGACCATGAAGAAACTCAAAGGTCCGGTTGCGATCCTCCCGAAACACGGACCATAGCCTTATCAACAGGGCTAACAAAGGCGAGGGAATCAAAATGATCGTATTACTGATACAACTAAGTGAACTCCAAATAGTAAGCAGACGGGGGGCGATCACCCTGGCGGAGGAAGGATATCTTCCGTCTCAACTGGAAGAGTTGGGCAGCATTTCCCTTGCGAGAATAAGTAGTCTCTGCACGTCGCCAAATATCAACATCAATATCCAGAAATAAGTAGTGGCGAACGATGGACTCCTGCATGTAATTCATTAGCGAAGACATGACTAAGGAGCTTTTAGAATCCCATTGAGGCCAATCAGGGGCAGTCTGCTCCGGTTCCTTGGTGAGCCCAGTGACATAGCCAAAGAGGCGACGACTCTTAAGAGCAAGTGTGATAGAGCGAGACCTGGAAAGATAATTTGAATCATCTAGTCGGATAGTAGTAATCTGTGGAGTATTGTGATCATGACTCCCGCGCAGAGAACTTGCAGAGGAAGAACCAGTGTGGAGGTAGAATGACTGAGAGAAGACATAGTGGCCTAAGAATATAAATCTGGAGACCACACGGCACGCCAAGCGGCAAAGAGCGACTGATTACGCCGAGCAAAGGCCGACGAAGAAGAGAAGATGAATAGAAATCAACTCCATTTCAGGACAGGAAAGGCAAGCGGCGCCGAAAGGAAGCACATGCCTCACTGCATATCCGACGCCAGAAGAAGTGGGGCTACAAACCCTAAGAGGCCCGCTGGAAGGGAGAGATAAAGAGGAAACAACGCTGGAAGGGCAACCAGGAAGTGGGAAACGGCGCTGGAGGTCCGCCGGGTTCTGGTCGCCGGTTGTCGCGGCTGTCGCGGGCGAGACACGGGGAGGTCCCGTCGCGTCCTGCCGCGGGCGGGATGCGGGAGGGCGGCGAGAGCGGATGCGGGATGCGGATGCGGGAGAGCGGAGAGAACGTAAGCGGGCGAATGGATCGGGGGAGAGGCGGAGCGGCTAGGTCATGCGTGGCTCTGATACCATGTTAGAGGAATCAATCGATCATAATTCGATTGATGTTGTCCCCTCTATATATGGAGGCGGACAAAAGACAACAAAATATAAAATACATATAAAATACATATTGCAACATAAACCTACTGTTTATTTCTAACTACACCCATGCAAATTACCAAACTAGTAAATTTCGTTGCTTTAAAACATGTTCTCTAACCATAAAGCACCAAATGATGACCAAGAAAAATGATGTCCATACAAGTATATATTAAAGACCAATGTTGCTCACCTCCATCATTGCCATCACACTATCCTTATTCGTCCGGAGAACTTGCATCACATTTTCACAGGTTATTCTGAAAGTTCCTTCAATACCGCTGACTTCCATTGCTTTCACAAGCATTCTAGTTAAGCGAAAAGGCACCTGCCCACAAAGTTTTGGATTTGTATTGGCACCCACATATAATTCTAGAAAAAGATAAAATTACAAAAGCAAGCTTCCCAAGGATGCTGAAAATAGGCCATGTCAACAAAACAAAAGTACTTAAATTACCTTCTCTGGAAACTTTTCTCTGTTCATGGAGGCCTCAAAGCAATCTCCAAAATCAATATGCAAAATCTTTCCACTGAAATAACAAAATAAAAAATCATGCATAGAACAAAGAAGAAAGATCTAAATACTGTACATCAATAATAGAAAAAACAGTAAAGTGAGGATGATTTCTCAGATACCTGAAGCGGTGCAACATAAGATTACTAGGATGACGGTCCCCTAGTCCAAGAAGATAGCCCACCTTGCAAAATACGAAGCCACCATGCCAATGAAAGATTAAATGTATGTGCTTAAAACACAAAAGATAGTGATAATGATTACAAATTTACGTAAGATTAAATGTATGTACTTAAAACACAAGAAAGTGAAAATGATTACATGTTTATGTGCTTCACATAGGTCCATGTGCTTAAAATTTTCATTTCGGTCATTTACATTCGATAGCGGAAACAATAAGTACCACTACACTTTCCCTCTATTTCCTCTCTTATGATTCGGAGAATGAGGGCATTGTGATCATATGATATATATAAATTAACTTGAGTAAAAACTAATGCCTACTTAAGTTGAATCAACAGAGAATATAGCAACCTATATAATGATAAAATAACAACACTCAAGCCATTATCCCACCATAGTGGGTTTGGCTAGAATACCAAGTAGAGATGCCATGATAAAAAGATTAAATCATGAGAACGATCTGAGTGGAGGAGATTCAAAGATATGTAACTCCAGGAAATACCATCAAAATCCCAAGAACCTAGATGATATCTATACAATATACCATAAAAAAATATGGAACCAACAAAACAATCACAATCATTAGGATTCAATTGGATTGACCATAATTTGGTCAAATTTGAAAAAAATCTGATTGGGTTTTTTCAATCAGATAGAAAATATCCATGAAAAAAACCCGACCATATAAACAGCAAATCTGATTAGATTTTTTTCAAATGTGACCAGATTACGGTCAATCCGATACTTAAATGATTGTAAAAATAGGATGCTCATATTAAGATTTTTTGGGGAAAATTCTATCATTTGGACCCCCAAATCAATTAAGAGGAAAAAAATATTGTTGAGAATTGTCTCAGTCGCATGCAGTGCATTGTGTGTGTGTGTGGGTGTGGGGTAGTCGGACACAACTTTAACAACAAATAAAACTATAACCTACCATACTCATAACCGCCAAGCTTCTGGTATAGTTTGTCCTCCGTGCTAGCCAAACTTCAGAAGTTCTGCTTTTTAACCAGAGTACCTAGCAACATACTACCAATTTGGAAATGCTCTATGTTCGCACCAATAATAATGAAATTGAAAACTACTCAGAAATATAAACCATACCTTAGCTAAGTCATTTCCCTCCGTATTTTGTAATGCATGCTCAAAAACTTCGACTTTGGCTATGAGTGGCAAGCGCTCATAGTCAGGGGCAAATGCTAGCATCAGTCTATTCTCTTGATTTAAGAACATCTGCAATGAACCAAGGGTGGTCAAGAAATATGCAGATTTGATGAATCAGTTGATTCATTGATTAGAACATACCTTTCTCGCATCTCTATATTCACGAATCAGATGGTGAAGAGTATCGCAATTAGGAACCCATCCAATTAATCCGCTATTTGGAGACAAGGGTATAACAGCATAGCGTTGAATTGAGAGATCTTTCTCAGAAGTTCTTCTTGAATTTTCTAGAAGAGTATTCACCAAACCAAACAGCTAGATAGAAGTAAATTAAGGTTAGTCTATCAATAGAAAAATATATGGTTACACACATAGAAATACTCACAGCAAAATATATGCATGTCCAGTATGATGAAACAATAATCTAAATAACTAACATTTGAAAAGGGTATATGGGATGTTAAATTTTCACTTCAAGGGTGCATTGTGGGCTTGAGGATATGATACTTGTGATTTAACATATATTAGTTGAAATCAAGTCATTTTTATTTCTATTCTATTGTATGTTACCCATAAGGGTATTATTGTCTTTGTACATTTCTCCCCTACATATATAAGTACGGGGAGTCTCCTTTGATGAATTAACTTAGTTGTTTTTCCTTCTCAACTTGGTATCAGAGGGACAAAATACCCGAACCCTAATTTTCCACGCCGCCGCTCCCCTTTCTCGCTCACCCTCTCTCGATCTCGTCTTTCGGCCGCCCCCCTCCCGCGAGTTTGGTCGCCTCCGTCACGCATGGAGCCCAACGGCTCTCGCGATGGCAGTGGGGCATGCCGAAGGAGCCGTCCATCTCCTCATGAAGCATCACCGAATCCCGTTGCTGCCGCTCCCGCACTCTGGCGCTCCCGATCTGCCCGCCGCTGACGCCACCGCTCCCCCGCTCTCTGTTGACGCTCGCTGACGCCCCGATTCGTGCAGTTGCAGTCGACATCACCTTCTCCCGCTGCTGCCGCTTGCTGACGCCCCGGATTCCTGCAGTCGCAGTTGACATCGCCTTCTCCCGCTACTGCCGCTCTCTGGTTGATCTCGGTGCTGCTCCACTGCCGATGCAGTCCCGCTATCAACGCCGCGCCTTCGCTGATGCTCCACATCTCGATCCGTTGTTGCAGCCAGCCTTCTGATCGTGCCTGCTGCCTTTTTCCTTTGTGCAGTTGGCTCGTTGTCCTTCCGTTCCTTCGTCATGGATGATTCCTCAACTGCGGTTGATTTTACATCCTCGGTGGTTATGGCTTCCCCGATGGGTGAACCTCAGCGACCCTCTGGCCATGCTGGCTCCTTGAAAATTACCACTGTTCCACTGGATGGAACGAACTACCTCGAATGGTCTCGTGCAGCACAACATGTTATCCGTTGTCATCAGTTGTTTGGATACATTGATGGAACTAAGGTGGCACCATATAGGGCTGATTATTCCTGGCCGCGGTGGGATTCTGAAAATTCACTGGTGGTATCCTGGCTTCTCCATTCTATGTCCCCCAAGGTATACCGCAGTTATATGTTAATGGACTCAGCCTACGAGATCTGGACTCGGGCCCGAGAGACGTATTCTCAGATTGGGAACTCCACTCAGGTTTATGAGCTCACTAGCCGTATGTTGGAGCTACGACAGGGATCTATGACGGTTTCCACTTACTACTCCGAGTTCGAGCGCATATCTCAAGAGTTGGACTACTTCGACCAGTTTACACCTGCCTGCACTGCCGATGCAGTCCTGTTGCAGAAGCGAGACGAACGATTCCGCCAACATGTGTTCTTGATGGGTTTAGGGATGGAGCTGGATATGGTTCGCACCAATATTCTTCATCGGTCTCCTCTTCCATCTCTCCGTGAGGCCTTCAGTATGGTTCTTGGCGATGAAGATCATCGACGTTCTCTCAGCACCACGGCTCCTCCTGACCGCTCTACCTTTACGAGTACTGGACGTGATGGCTCCAGTCATACCAACACGATTCCCACGTGCGCACATTGTGGTCGTCGGGGTCATTCTCGTGAAGTGTGCTTCAAGCTTCATCCACACCTTGCTCCACCTGGATATGCCCGTGGCCGTGGACGTGGTTGTGACCCTGGACGTGGAGGATCCGGCCAGACTGGTACCCGCTCTCATGATGCTGCTTATTCCACAGAGATGCATGAGGGTCATCATGGTCTGCACCAGGATCACCTCACCACATCAGAATTAGATGCTCTGCGGCGCCTGCTTCACTCTCAGTCTGATCCTACTCCGAGTGGTACTTCCTCCTTGTTTGGTACTGCTGCGATGCCCAGTGCCCATGCCGCTGTGTCTCCTCCGTCTGAGTGGATCATTGACTCCGGAGCCACTGACCACATGACCGGGTCCTCTATAGGTTTTTCCTCCTACACTCCCTTGTCTGGTAAGGACAAGGTTGTCTCTGCCAATGGTACCTTGTATCCTATTCCGTATTGCATGTTTCTTCGTTTCCCCGTAGTTTACTCTATTAGAACCTTACTAAATCCCTTAACTGCTCTGTAACCTTTTTCTCTGATTCTTGTAATTTTCAGGAACTGGGTACGAAGCGGATACTTGGCAGTGGTAGGAATCGTGGCGGTCTGTACTACCTGGATACTACACCATCATCCCTTGCCCATTCTTCTTCAGCTGCTACTGCTACTGACGCTCGCCGCTGACACTTGCGCCTTGGTCATCCGTCTCCCATTTATCTTCAGAAACTGTTTCCTGCTTTATCTCAGTTTATTCCTAGTTTGAAATGTGATGTATGTGTAATGTCTAAACATGTTCGTCATTCAACATCTCATTTATCTTCTCCTAGTAGTACTCCTTTTGCTGTTATACATTCTGATGTCTGGGGACCTTCCCCGATTGCCTCTTTAACTGACTATAGATGGTTTGTTACCGTTATTGACTGTTTTTCTCGTACTACGTGGGTTTATCTTTTGAAGAAGAAAGGAGAGGTTGCAACTGTTTTTCAAACCTTTCATAAGATGATACAAACACACTTTTGGGGTGATGCCATCATGACGACCACTCATCTTATCAACCGTCTTCCTTCACGGGTTCTTGCGTATACTACCCCTCTTGCCTGTCTGTCCTCTACGACTGTTGTTCATAACTCTTCTCTTCCACCCCGCGTGTTTGGGTCTGTTTGTTTTGTTCATGTTCATCAGCCACTTCGTGACAAGCTTGATCCTCGAGCTCTCTGTTGTGTTTTCCTTGGTTATTCTACCACCACCAAGGGGTACAGGTGTTATCACCCACCCTCCAGACATACTTACTGTACCAAGGACATGACGTTTCGCGAAGACGAATCTTTTTACTTAGCTTCGACTCCTCGTCAGGGGGAGGAGGATTATGATGGTATTGGTTCCGTTCCCCTTCCTATTGTCCCTCTTGTGATTGGTACCGCTCATATACCATCCACTACAAATATCCCGCATATACCTTCCACTATACCATCCTCTCAAGATATCTTTCATATACCCCTTTCCCATCATCCATCTCTCATCACGCCGCTACCTCATGTTTATCATCGTTTAAAACCAGGTGAACAGCCCGTCATTGCTCCGCTGCTGCCGATGCTGCCTTTGGACCCAGATCCTGATGCTGATTTACATGTTCCTATTGCTCAACTAAGAGGTAAGACCCAATGTACCGAACACCCCATTTCTAACCAAGTTGCTTATAATCATCTCTCTAAGCCTCATTAGTCTTTTATATCCTCCTTGTCCGAGATCTCTATTCCTAAAACATGGCAGGAGGCACTTGGCATTCCAGTGTGGGCTCAAGCAATGAAGGAAGAAATGTCCGCTCTGGAGAAGAATCACACATGAGATATCATCCCTCTTCCTCCTGGCAAGAAACCCATTGGTTCACGATGGGTCTTCTCAGTCAAGCAAAATCCGGATGGGAAAGTCGAACGATATAAGGCCCGGTTGGTTGCTCGTGGTTATACCCAGACTCAGGGAATTGATTACCAAAAGACCTTTGCACCTGTTGCAAAGATGGACTCTATACGCGTGATCATATCTTGTGCTGTGATCTTAGATTGGGAGCTTCATCAACTGGATATCAAAAATGCGTTCTTACACGGAGACTTCGAGGAAGAGGTGTCATGGTCTTTCCACCTGGCTTTGTGAGGAAGGGACAAGAGGGCCTTGTCTGTCACCTATGAAAGTCCTTGTATGGGCTAAAGCAGTCCCCGAGGGCATGGTTCGGTAGATTCCACAAGGCCATGATCCAGTTTGGCTACAAGCAGGGACACTCAGACCATACTTTGTTTGTCAGGAGGAATGAATGCAAAATTGTTGTTCTGATTGTGTATATTGATGACATTGTGATCACAGGAAATGACACAGATGAAATCTCCAAGTTGAAGGATCGTCTCTCAGCTGAGTTTGAAGTAAAAGACCTGGGAAGGCTACGTTACTTCCTAGGAATTGAAGTGACCCGTTCTGACAAAGGTATTTTTATCTCCCAACGCAAGTATGTGTTGGACCTGCTAACGGAGACCGGTCTGCTCGGTTGTGCTCCTGCAAACATCCCTATGGAGGAGAATTATAAGATCGATGAGGATAGCAATGATGATCGTACAGATGCCTCCAGTTATCAAAGATTGGTGGGAAAGCTCTTATATCTCTCACATACTCGCCCCGACATTACATATACTGTTGGGATCCTGAGTAGGTACATGCATGCCCCAAGGGTCAGACACAAGGAGGCAGCTTACCGTGTCCTCTAGTATTTGAAGAAGTCCCCGGGACGGGGGATAATGTTCTCTAAGAACAATCATTTGCGGATCGATGTTTTCACTGACGTTGACTGCGCTGGATGCCACGATGATCGAAAATCTACAACGGGTTATTGCACTTTCATTGGAGGAAATCTGGTCACATGACGTAGTAAGAAACAGAATGTGGTGGCCAGATCTAGTGCCGAGGCTGAGTACCGAGCAATGTCTCAAGGCCTCTGTGAAGGCCTGTGGTTGCGGACCCTATTACAAGATTTGGGGCTTCAAGAGGAAGCTCCCATATCCCTGTACTGTGACAACGAAGCTGCCATCAACTAGCACACAATCCAGTTCAGCATGACAAGACTAAACACATTGAGGTGGATCGCCATTTCATCAAAGATCATCTTGAAAAAGGAAGCTTAGTCACACCCTTCGTTCACTCGAGAGACCAGCTGACTGACATCTTCACCAAGAGTCTAGGATCCGATGTCTTCACTGATGATACTCAAAAACTCGGAATGACAGATATCTACCGTTCGACTTGAGGGGAGAGTTGAAATCAAGTCATTTTTATTTCTATTCTATTGTATTTTACCCATAAGGGTATTATTGTCTTTGTACATTTCTCCCCTACATATGTAAGTATGGGGAGTCTCCTTTGATGAATTAACTTAGTTGTTTTTCCTTCTCAACTATATTTTCATATAAGCATTTTCCATAAACTACTATGCTATTTCTCGCACTGGCCATTTATCCAGAGAATCAAGCTTTAAAAACTAAGATAAAATAAAAGGTCATTTTTGGTAACTTTCTGTAGCTAAATTCAGAAATAAATTGATCGCAGTGAGTAAAAGTTTGTGAGAATTCGTACAACCTGGCGGTTTCATGCATTTGTCACAAGAAAAAACTTAGATTATAGTGGTCTAACATAGCTCTCTAACAAGGTCATAGAAAGAAACACTTTAACCATTTTATCTCAAGATATTCGCTTGACAGTATTTTTTAAGGGAAGTCTCATCTAATGCCACAAATCCCTCAAAAAGGAAAAACCATTCAGAATTATTTTACGACACAAATGAAGTACATAGCCCGCCTAAAAAGGATTTTCTTACTATCATACTTAAACCGATGTTATACAACAGATAAATTCTTATTTAAATAAGAAGTGCTCATTTATAAGTTCCAAGTCCTAATCGTTTATCAAAATAAATCTAGAATAAATTAATTCTTATTCCGCTGCATCAAAACAAATATAGAAACAAATGTTTGCCAACATCTGCAAAAAGAAAAAGTACAAAAAGCAGCTAGAAACAGTACCTGCATGACTCGTTCATCCTGCCGTAAATCCTCATGGCCCTTAAGCAAGAAAGTATAATCTTCCCCATCACTTCCATGAATAGTCAATTTCCTAGGTCTTTGCTTGGATGTAATAACCATAAGTTGTGGTGCAAATGATGAAATTGTAACCAATTGTGTGTCTGAAACCGACATCAGAAGTCTTAATAGATTACGGGATGAATAACACACAAATTTAGTTCTATGTAATGCTGGTGAATGACAAACTTGACCTAGCATGTCCAAACAACTGTGCACACAGACATAAAGCTAAAACATGGTGCACTTCAAGGACCTATTTGGCACGGAAGTCATGACCGCTGTTGTCCATGGAATGCACAAACACAACCACAGACGGCCTCCCGTGATTACTATTGATGCCAAGATTCAGAAACCAGCGGATTTAACGACTCGAACATATGGTGGAACACCCTAACACAGGGCGAACGATGGGTGCCCAATGCGGCGTTCAGCCAGATTATTGACAAATTGATTCAGGTTTCGTTTGACGCAAATGTGGCCGTCGTGAACGCATTGGTCATAAAGTGTGGTTCATGAACGCCCGACCTCACCTGTAGAACCATGTTATTGTTCAAAATTAGTTTTTTTTTGCGGTCGTAGTTACAACTGTTGTCATGCCAAACATATGCATGTAAAAAGGCAGTGAAGTTTTTGTCCTAGCACGTCCTCAATGAGCTATAAAGCAGAGAGATGAAGTGAACCTAAATAAATTACTTTGTACAAATTGTTAAAGACGAGAGACTATTGTACAACCCCGTGTCCCGCGAGCAAGTTTGCCAGGAACCAGATCGA
The DNA here is from genome assembly GCA_039583875.1 of Platanthera guangdongensis. Classification (NCBI taxonomy): domain Eukaryota; kingdom Viridiplantae; phylum Streptophyta; class Magnoliopsida; order Asparagales; family Orchidaceae; genus Platanthera; species Platanthera guangdongensis. The sequence goes on from CM077165.1 coordinate 155,869,598, forward strand.
TCGGGCTGAAGGCAGTAGGCGAGCTCGGCAGTAGAGGAGCCGAGTCCGAGCTCGGCATTCGTCGACCAGAGATCGGCATTCGTCGACCAGAGATCGGCATTCGTCGACCCCGAGCTCGGCATTCGCCGAGCTAGTCCCAGCTCGCGCCCTCGCTACAGAACTCGGCAACAGCAGGCGAGCAGGACCTGCCGAGGTGATCAAGCTCCCCAGCTCGCCTGGATGAATGAGGTACTTTTTACTGTTTTGCCCCCGCTGGTCTGCCTATAGCCCTTCAAAACAGCGGAGTTTGACTGTTGGCAGACCCAGCCAAGGGTTTTCTGGTAATTTCAGGTCAGTTCTTTTGGTTATTGGCAGTTCAGATTCCAAAAACTATAAATAGGACCCAAGGGGTACCCCAGAAGGCATGCTTCCCGTGTCTTCCTGCTCCAGTTTTCAAGTGCTTTCTGAGGGTACCTTAGCTCGGCCTCTGGCAAAGGAGGGGAAGCGCTCTGAGATCTTCCGGGTGTGTGGTGGGACCTCCCCGCCGAGCCCTTGGGTCGGTCTTCCCTTGTTTTCTTTGTTGTTTTGCTTGCAGGAGTAAAGTAGGCGCGAGACCACCCCTTCCCCAAGGGCGAACTCCACAGGAGACCGAGAAATCGGTTTCAACATTTTGGTGCGAGCTCACTGGCAGGATCCCAAAGAGAAGAGGCGGGTCCTGGGGACGGTTATCCGGTGCCATGAACCGCGAGTCCGCGAGAGTCGTCTCGACTCGCGGTGTGGGCTCTCGCGGCGTGGCACCCCCTATGTAGTCAGGATGACCATCCGGGTCGTCGCCGACTACGACAACCTCTTTATCCTTCTCACGAACTGTCCGAGTGGAAGAGCCGGTCTCGCGCTCCAGGGTGGCCCTCAGGTCGTGGTAAATGGGCTCAGCCACCTGGGGGAATAACTTCGACCTCTTGGAGCCGGGCTCGGCAGAATCAATTAGAGGAACTTTGGCGGGAACCGCCGTCAGGGCGGCTACGCGAGCTGCGGAAGCCTGGCGAGCTCGGTCTAAGCGCTCTTGGATCTCCTTGGGAAGCGGCATCTTGGCAGAGTTAGAGCAAAGGGAATGACAAGAGTCAGGCAGGTGGGAAGGTGCATATATATATAGCCGCAGGTGGACCCCACCCAAAGATTCCTTCTAGCTCGCCAACCCGGGCTCGCCGCACACTTGGGGTTGAATGTTTCTTTCCGAGCTTTGTCAAGCTCAAAACGAGCGGGGATTGTGTACAACCCCGTGTCCGGCGAGCAAGGTCGCCAGGAACCAGACTGATCAGGCTGAAGGCAGTAGGCAAGCTCGGCAGTAGAGGAGCCGAGTCCGAGCTCGGCATTCGTCGCCCAGAGATCGGCATTCGTCGACCCCGAGCTCGGCATTCGCCGAGCTAGTCCCAACTCGCGCCCTCGCTACAGAACTCGGCAACAGCAGGCGAGCAAAGCTCCCCAGCTCGCCTGGATGAATGATGTACTTTTTACTGTTTTGCCCCCGCTGGTCTGCCTATAGCCCTTCAAAACAGCAGAGTTTGGCTGTTGGCAGACCCAGCCAAGGGTTTTCTGGTAATTTCAGGTCAGTTCTTTTGGTTATTGGCAGTTCAGATTCCAAAAACTATAAATAGGACCCAAGGGGTACCCCAGAAGGCATGCTTCCTGTGCCTTCCTGCTCCAGTTTTCAAGTGCTTTCTGATGGTACCTTAGCTCGGCCTCTGGCTAAGGAGGGGAAGCGCTCTGAGATCTTCCGGGTGTGTGGTGGGACCTCCCCGCCGAGCCCTTGGGTCGGTCTTTCCTTATTTTCTTTGTTGTTTTGCTTGCAGGAGTAAAGTAGGCGCGAGACCACCCCTTCCCCAAGGGCGAACTCCACAGGAGACCGAGAAATCGATTTCAACAACTATCATCTTAGAAAATCAATTTGGATTCATGCAAGGACCGTTGACAATGGAAGCTATACACCTCTTGAAGAGATTCATTGATAACTACAAACAACAACACTCAAGACTTTATCCCACTATAGTGGGGTCGACTATATGGATCCTTTGTCTCCATTGTGCCATATCTTTAGTCATAATCTCACTAATGCCTAAGTACACTATGTCTTTCCTTATAGTTTCGTTCCAAGTCTTTACTGGTCTACCCCTCCCCCGTTTAACATGCCTTGTGACTAAACTCTCAAAAGGCCAAACAACTGCCTCTAATGGTCTCCTATGTATGTGTCCAAACCATCTTAGTCGAGCTTCTCACATCTTCTTTGCAATTGGTACCACTCCTGTCTTATCCCTGATACATTCATTCCTAATTTTATACACATTGATAACTATCGGGGAAAAAAATTTGCATATGTTGTTTATCGATCTTGAGAAAACTTATGATAGGTGCCCAAAAGAGGTCTTATGGAGTCGGAGAAAAAAAAGATGTAAGAGTACACATTGACGTAATTAAAGACATGCATACAAGTTTAGTGACGAGGGTGAGGACATTTGGAGAATTAACACAAGAATTCTCTCACGGTTTGCTTACATCAAGGGTCAGCTTTAAGCCATTATCTTACCCTTGTCTTAAATGAGCTCACCGAACATGCCCAATAAGTAATACCTTGGTTTTTATTGTTTGCAAATGATCTTGTTTTGGTCGATTAGACATGCGAGGGTGTATACGTGAAACTTGAATCTTAGCGAGACACTTTAGAAAAAAAGTTTTAGGTCAAGTAGAAGTGTATGACAAATATAGAGTATAAGGAGTTCTTAGTTATTAAAGGTGCAAGGTGCACCAAGACGCAAAAGGGTCTTGGAGCCTTGGCGCAAGGCTCGAGGCGCAAGCGCGCGCCTGACGAAGGCTCGAGGCGCAGGCGCGCGCCTGGCGAAGGCTCGAGGCGCAGGCGCGCGCCTGGCGAAGGCTCGAGGCGCAGGCGCGCGCCTGGCGAAGGCTCGAGGCGCAGGCGCGCGCCTGGCGAAGGCTCGAGGCGCAGGCGCGCGCCTGGCGAAGGCTCGAGGCGCAGGCGCGCGCCTGGCGAAGGCTCGAGGCGCGCGCCTGGCGAAGGCTCGAGGCGCGCGCCTGGCAAAGGCTCGAGGCGCGCGCCTGGCGAAGGCAAGGCGCAACCACATTCATTTTAAATAATCAGCATCAAACATCATTTCAACTTCTCGTTCAAATTCTTCAACTAGTCTACTAATTAATCATTCATTATTATCGTTTATATCACTTAAAAAATAGAATCAATATGGTCAATTGCATCATATCTAAGTCTCAACTCACAATTATCTTTCAAAACACTCAAATGCTAAATCAATACAAAACTATTAAGGTCTTATATTATTTTTTCTTAATTTTTGAAGAAAAAAATGTGCAACAAAAATCACACTCAAACACATCTTTTATATACCAAAGGCACAAATAAGACACACAGAGGAACAAATCTCGGAGCCCAATGAACCTTTTATACTCATGAATTGTGTACATGAGTAAAAAATGGTAGTTGCGGAGATGAGATTGCTTAGGTGGATGTGGACACACAAGACTGGATAAAATTAGGAATGAATGTATCAGGGATAAGATGAAAGTGACACCAATTGTAGAGAAGATGCGAGAAGCTCAATTAAGATGGTTCAGACACGTACAGAGGAGATCATTAGAGGAACCTGTTAGGTATATTAAATGGGGGAGGGGTAGACAAAACAAGAATTGGAATGAAACTATAAGAAAAGACATGATGTACTTAGACATTAGTGAGATTATGACTAAAGATAGGGCACAATGGCGACAAAGGATCCATGCAGACAACCCCACTATGGTGGGATAAAGGCTTGAGTGTTGTTGTGCACATTATTATCTATTTAACTTATTAAACGGATGTTGCAGACTTCCATAACCAACAAAAGATTACAATCGTACCAAAATAATAAATATTATAGAAGACTCATGTTAACTTCAACCTTTACCTGCATGATATGTACCAGGGACAGCAAGCTCCAAATTTTGGCATTTAATTAATTCAGGAGAAACAGACTGATTTGCACCAAAAGGAGATCATTTTAGCAGCATCAAAAATAAGATAAATTTAATTGAAAAATATATTGGCAAAAACCTGCCTGTAGGTCAAGCGTAGTAAGGCCGGGAAGCTGCTTATCTATTCGTTTGAAAACATGATAATACAAGTCCCATGCCTGAAATAGGCAGCAAACATAGAAAATATAGACTTGAGTTGGATAAGAAAATATTTCGGCAAAATATAATCAGTTGGTAATCAGATGTCTCAATTTGGTTTAGCTAAATAAACCTGAGTAAGCTCAGCATCTTTTCCAGTCCTCCTGTAATTCAAGCAGCATTCACGAGCATCCAATAATTCACTACCATATGCCTAGAATGACATTCAATATTAATGAATCATTGACAAAAGAATTTGTTAAAGTTACAATAAACCAGGGAAAGGAAAAAATAACAGATGAGGTTGGTTGAGGTATAAACTTTTTCACCAAGTGGTTTACAAGTTTTATGTAACCTCAATTACATGTTTCAGAAAATATGACTTCAGAATTATTGTCAATTGTGGAGGTAAAATGCCAGTGGTTGACATAGAAGGGTATATCCTATAAATAATACACTAGAAACTTTTCAATCAACGTGATATAAGACTGAGAACCCTAATTATTCCGCCGTCATGGCGTTGAGTGAGAACTCACCCACCTATCTCGCAATGCGGGCAAATTGCAAGGAGATGCAGTTGAGAAGTGTAACAGCTTTGTGGATGACCTGCATGACTCTGAGGCAGCCGCTGATGACTATGGTCAATGCCGACTATAGAAGCCTAGTAGATATTGCCAGGAGCTTGGAAGGAGATCGGCAAAGACAACATTTTCCATTCCAAACAGCCTCATGATGCGCCACAACAACATCAGAATTGAAACAACCAAGGAACTGGATCAAAAAGCAGAAGATGGGTGAGAAGAGAGAAAATCAGCCTGAAGCCAAGGGCAAGCCTTCTGCCCAAAGTGCAACCACTACCACCTAGGGGAATGCCTGGCTAATTATAGAGTCTGCAACACATGTCAGCAACCAAGAAACTTTGCCTGTTCCTACTCAGAATCTGCGGGCAATCAAGTAATGCAACCTTTAACCTTAAGTTTAATACTTCTCCGCATGTTATTTTAAGCCCTTCTACGTCTAAAAACTTATTCTTGAGACATGTCTTACAATCAAAGTTTGAAGTTGGCGGTCTAAGCATGACAGACAAAGGACGCCAACCCAAAACCCTACATGTTATTTTAAGTCCTTTTTAGCCTAAACATGTATTCTTGTGACATGTCTTATATTCAAAGTTTGAAGTTAGCGGTCCAAGCAGGACTGACAAAGGAAAAGCGACAATGGATACCAACCCAAAACCAGCTCCAAGACGAGATCTAGTCCAATCCAGAGCTTATAGTCTTGGCCAACAGGAGGCCAAGAAGGAGGAGAATGTGGTCACAAGTATGAAATTATTGAATTAAATTGTTAAATATTCCATCCCAACAACATATAACTAAAGTAACACAAGCGTGCGTATAAGTATACTCATGATTCAAAACGTACCCTCCAAAATTCTCTTTGACACGGTCGCATCACACTCGTTTATTGGGGAATCTTTTGTGCATAAACTCGGTTTAGAAATCCTTCCAGACATACATCGTTAGATGTCATGATGCCTAACGATTCAACTATGCAACAAGTCGTAAGTGTATGGTTCCAGTGTTGTTCGAAGAATCTAAAGTTATCGCAGAGGCATCCCTCATATATATCACAGAGTTAGAATTAATTTTGGGTATGGAATGACTGTCTGATATAAACGCTAAGACAGACTGCTTGAACAAATTGATTCAGATAGAAGGACCTGACAAATCCCTTATCATCTTTCGTGGTATGAAGAGTTTCCAAGCTGATTATCTCATTCGTCAAAGCTATTAAGAGTGTTAATAGGGGTTGCACAACGTTCCTGGTACTGATGCATGCTGAAGCTAAGAACACTTTGCAGAAAGTGTCAGCGGTGCGAGAATTTCCAAATGTCTTCCCAAAAAACTACTTGGGGCCCCTCTCGTAAGAGAAGTTGATTTTCAAATTGACCTTCTAGAATCTCGGCAAGTAGTCAAGGCTCCTTATCGCATGACCCCTGGAAAATTAGCAAAGTTTAAGATCCAGTTGAAAGAGTTACTTGAATTGGGATTTACCAGACCCAACACTCTCCTTGGGGCGCACATGTGCTCTTTGAGAAAAAAAAAGACGACAGTTTGAGATTATGCATTGACTATCGCAAGCTGAAGAAGCTCACCATTAAGAAAAAGGACCCTCTTTCACATTTATTCGATCAGCTTGAAGGGTATTGCACTTATTCCAAGTTATATCTGAGATCAGGTTACCATCAGTTGAAATTTGGGACGAAAATTTTCAAAAGACAACCATTCGCACGAGATACAAACACTTTGAATTTGTGGTCATGTCGTTGAGATTGACTAATGCGCCGTCTGTTTTCATGGACATGATGAATCAAGTGTTTCAAGAGTTTTTGGATCGTTTTGTTATCATCTTCATAGACGACATTCTGGTGTATTCAAGGAGAAAAGAAGATCATGCCGCCCATCTCGGGGTTGTTTTGAGCACTCTCAGGGAGAATCAGTTGTATGCAAAATTCTCGAAGTGCTAGTTCTAGCTTTCAGAGGTGCCACTCTTGGGACACATTATACGTCAGAAAGATCTCACAGTGAATCCGGAGAAAATAGAAGCAATCAGAGATTGTCCAAGCCTCTAAGGACAAAGACAGTTACTGAGGTCCGTAGTTGGCCTAACGGGTTATTACAGGAGATTCATTAAGGATTTTTTCAAAAGTTGTGTTGCTTATGACTTCACTTACCGGAAAAGGAAAACCCTTCACCTGAACTGTGGAATACGAGTTGGCGATTGAGGAGCCGAAGACCCGATTGATGACTGCGCCTATTTTATGTTTACCTTCGGGGGTAAATGACTTCGAGATATATAAAGATGCTTCAGGTGAAGATTTGGGCAGTGTACTGATGCAACATGAGAGTCATAACATTTACATCCAGACAACTGAATGTACACAAGAAGAAATTAACCCGTTCATGATTTGGAATTAGCAGTAGTGGTTCATGCATAGAAGATTTGGAGACATAACCTCAACGGAATTTGTTGTGAAATCTTTACGAATCACAAAAGCCTTAAGTATATATTTGATCAACAAGAGCTCAATATGAGGCAGCGTAGGAGGAATGAATTCTCTTTCAAATTGTGATGTGAATATCCAGTACAACCGGGGTAAAGCAAATGAGGTAGCAGATGCTCTCAACACAAGAGGTTCGATCAACTCCATCACGTAGCAGGACTTAGTGCGAGTTCTAGAGAGACTGGAGATTAATGTGATAACGGGCACCGGTTTTGGTTCTGCTATGGAGATTAATGTGATAACGGGCACCGGTTTTGGTTCTGCTAGTTTATATTGGATAGAGATCATGTGCAGCAATAAGGATAAAATCAAATAGACCATGCTTTTAGATCCAAAGATGGCAGAATTTTGGGATTTGACTCGGTCAGAACAGAATGAAAACTTTGCAATTCAAGAGGGTTTGCTACTGCATAAAGGAAGAGTGTGCATCCCAGATGTCAGACACCTTCGCGAGGACATCCTCGTTGAGGATGATTATTCCAAGTACTTTATACATCAAAGCAACACGAATATGTATGCAGACCTTAAAAAATCAATTTGGTGGCCAGGGTTGAAGAGAGCTGCCACAGAGTTTGTTGGAAAAGAAACTTACAAGTTAGCTAAAGTCGAATGTCAGAGACCATGTGGCAAGTTGCAGCCACGTCCTATTCCAGAATGAAATTTTGAGGATATATCAATGAGCTTCGTTCATGGCTTTCCCAGATCGCGAAGTGGAAATAATTCTTTATGGGTTATGGTTGACCGTCTCTCCAAGGTTGCCCACTTTATTCTTAATAAGAGAATGGATCAGGGTCAAATGTTAGCTTAGTTATACGTAGATGAGATAGTCCGACTATACAGTGTTCCAAAGACTATCATTTCAGACAGAGATGACAAGTTTACCTCTAAAGAAAGGAAATATGTTTAGGAACGTTTGGGCACTAACCAACACTTCAACACAACCTTCCACCCCCAGAGGGATGGAGAAACGGAGCGCACAAATAAAACTATGAAAGATATGCTTCGTATGCATATTCTAAACTTTGCATGTAAGTGAGAGAAGTACGTTATCTTGGTAGAGTTTTCCAACAATAATAGCTTGCAGACAAGCATTGGATGACATCTTTCGAGGCTCTTTATGACAAACGTTGTCAGACACCGTTATGATGGGGCGAATATGAAGAGAGAATTACTAATAAGGAATCTTGTATTGACAAGATCACAACTTGAGTCATGCTCATTCAGGAGTGCATGAAAATAGATCAAGATTGTAAGACCAAATATTATGATTAGAGGCATAGATCGGTGGAGTTCAATGTTGGGGATTTACTTTATCTGAAGGCCAGACCAGTCAAGGGTGTCTCTAGAATCAAGCGAATGAAGAAGTTGAGTCCAAGATTCATTGGTCTATTCGAGGTACTTGAGCGCATTGATGAAGTTGCATACAAGTTAGCCTTACCCAAGAAAATGAGTGAATTACATGATGTTTTTCACGTCTCTTATCTGAGAAGAGCAATTAGAGATCCTATTCAAGTAATCAAAACCAATGATACATCAATCGAATCAAATCTTAGTATCACCATCAAACCAATCAGGATAGTGAACTTAAGGATTCAAAAGCTCAAAAATAGAGAAATCCATTTTTTAAAGTCCTTTAATGAATTGTGATCGACCAAAGTATACTTGAGAAAAAGAAGATGAACTTCAGAGCAATGAAGAATATCTTTTTTTGACTCAGGTATAATTGTAATTTTCGAGGATGAAAATTTTATTAGGAGGCAAGATTTGTAACATCTGTAATTTAATGCAATAATAAAATGTGATTGCAAAGTCCGATTACGAGCAAAATTGATTGAGCATATATAATGTTGAGGTACGAAATATTATGATTAGTTGTTTCGCGTTAATCAGTAATTTAAATGAGGTTATAATAATTTATTTCAGCACGATGTACAGGTTCTCTGGAACTTTAATCTCATAACTTTAGTGTATTAGTGGTGCAATGCCAAACTGGAAAATAGGAAGCAGTTCCCCACATTAGGCCTTGTTTCACGGCAAAATCTAGGACAAAACCACGATCTAATTAAACCCCCTAGGCGATTTATTTTCTTAACCGATGCCATGGTCCACAACGCCTCTTTTAATTCCCTCCTCGTCTCGCGTTCTCCTCCTAGTCAAGCGTTTAGGGTCCAAAATTGCCGCATCATCTCGCAGACGGCGTGTGATGCTCTCCTTCCAGTTTTTGAAGATCGTCAATGCCATCTTCTCTTCTGATTGAACAACAATGGGCTTCCTCTGTAGAAATCGCAGCAACACGTCGCAGAGGACTCTTCCTCTCATGCTTTAGGTGGTCGACTAAACCCTCCAAGATTTATTTCAACTTCTCCTTGCCAGATAACTATCAATTTCCCTTCCAGCAAGACATTTCTTACTTTTTCAAGTCTCCTCCTTCCTCTCTTAAACTAGTTTAGATATTTAGGGGTTCAATTTCTCCTATTCCAAAAATTTCCGAAGCCCTTTTGAGACTCCACAACAGAGATTTGCGGTCGATCAACCCTTCCCTTCGTATTGTGCTTTGGTATCATGTTTCCCCTTTTCATTTTCAACCAACATTTGAGTAACGTCCCTTATAGGACTTGCAACTAAGCCTTGTGGGATTTTAATTACATCAACGTGGTTGGTTCAACAACACTTAAGCTTAGGCGAGGTCGTTTCCATTTTGGAATTAGCAAGCCTCCACTGATCGGGAAGTGGTAAGATTTTCCCTCCCCTTCGCAATGAATTAGTGTTCCTATTATTTTAGGAAGAATCCCATTCTAGGAATTCTTGAGGAGATTGGAGGAAGGGAGCTTCGTGTCAATCAAAGAACAAATTAGTGATTCTAGAATAATTTCTATAAGGAAACATGCCACCGCACCACATCTACGAACGCTGCAATACCGAGGTAAGAAATTCGACTTTTCTTGGCTAGACATATCATCAGTTATGAAACATATTGCTTAATTCGCTAAAGAAATCCATCTGAAATATATAACAGTGCTTGTACATAATTTAAGTGCATGTTAATACGTTACCAAGCGAATACTAGACACGCAAATACATGTTACACATAACTATTAAATAAATATTAAATTTCAATAAGTTAAGCAAATTGACATTTAACATAGAGCAAAAAAATGAACTCCTTAGTATACAATCAGAGTTAATACAAAATGTTAGGTACAACCAGGCTAAATGCGAAAGCTCAGAACACGTAATAAGCTTCAGATCAGTGACCTCATTCTCATTTGGCCAGCAATCCAGATGAGCCTCAGTCGTGGGCTCATCAGTCACAGTTCCAGACTTGGAGATTTTCTGATGTGAGTCTGTGTTCCACTCAGGGAGCACATTAGTTCAGGGCACCTTCAGGTCGTCATAAAGATGAAATCTAATTACCCAATCTTTAGAAAGAGTCCAGAGTGACAAAATTCAGTACAAACAAGAACTCAGATAATAAGACAAAATCCATAATGCATCTTTACAGATAATGACTTTTAAGATTACAGACAGATTATTCAGAAGCATATATTAATAATCAAAAGCTCTTATTTTTATTTTCAAACTAATTATATATTTTTAATATTACTGGGAGTAGTCTTTCTTACTCACCAGTTGCGTTGATACGTCTTTGGTCATTTCTTTTCAGGGGTCATCGGTGGGGAGTTGCACTTAGGATAAGCACCGCGGTTCTTCATTCTTGTTTGTCTTTCCCTTCAGTTGTGTTTCCTTTCAGTTGTTGTTCTCTTAATTATGAACTTCATGTATTGAAATTATCTAATGTTTTCAATGTAACAGACATTATTTAAGCTTTCAGTTATTCAGGTTTTATGGTTCTTTCCTTCATTGGTTGGCTCTGTGAATCAAATTTTGAGGTACCATTGTTTACCCTTAACTGCATATCATACTTCCGTTGTAAGTTTTCTTTTAGTACTTTTATATATGCCTGTTATGTACCAATTTTAGTACTATTGCTTAGTTTACTTCTTATCACGGGGACCGGCCGAGCCGCTGATTTGTTTTTAAACTAGGTTGTGGTGTTACAGTTAACATTCTCAAATTGATTATTGCTACCGTGATCATGATTAAGGCTCTGTTTGGCATAACAGTGGCGGTCGTGAACGTGGTGGTTATGAATAGTTGTTCATGAATGTCCGACCTCACCTAAGGAACTTCAACCACTTTTATGTTCCAAAACAAGTTTTCTTTTCTTTGTTGTGGTAATAACCATTGTCTTGCCAACATGCACTCTATGATGGTTGCATTTTTGTCCAAATTCACTAAAGCAAAAATGCCGCCAAAACAGAGCCTAAATATAGCACGTGAAAGTTAAATAAGATGAGTAACTGCAACATTTCTCCCCACCACAATCTTGCTATTTGACAAAGGCAGAAATTTTAAATTCTCATGCGAATTTTCTCTCTAGGTTGCACCCTTCACCACAGGCCCCCCACATTGCTAGCTGCCTCTATGTCAACATTTGATCAGGTCACAAAATATCACATGCAAAGGAAACTAGATATAAGAGTTTCAGGGGTTGATGATGAACAATCTAGTGGCAAGCACAATTTTTTTTGCTAACTTAACGTTGATGCAAGAAAAAAATTCAGAAATACTCTCATCCAAAATACATGAGAGAGTACTATGCACCATACGAAATGAAACAAAATCTTGCTTGAATTGTTAAATCAATTATAAAATCCACAATAGTATCAGCATTAGGATTTATAATCATAGAAAAATGTACGAAGGAAAAAAACTATCCTTATAAAACGGAATTAAATACCATTCTACAGAATTTTAAACAATAGTTTAACTAGTTAGGAGGGTCAGGCCTATTTTAATAGCTCACAAACTAAAAATGGACAATTGACATCTCAATACATATAATAGTGTCCTTAATTTATTACAATTATATGAAATACAAAAAATTTCAAAACATTCGAATTAAATGACAAACTTAAGTTGATGTAAACAATTACAAAATATAATTATACAATGCATTGACAAAATGCGACAATACAGGATCTTCAGAAATATATTAATCTTCCAAAAGTTCCTTGGATTGACCATTCCATCAGGAATAATCGCAAGTATTATTTGTTGGAAAATCAGGTCACACTTGTTTTCTAAAATATTTGATCAATAAAATCTAAATATTTTGTTACACATTTAAAAAGAGGCATTAACTGTATTAAAGTAATTTAACAAACGACCATTAGGAGCAAAAAAATCTTCAAGAAACATTACAGAAAAAAAAAAAGTTAATTATGTTAAAAGATACGCATAGAATAATTGACACCCAAGTTCTTAAATAGTATATAAGATATTTATATTTGAAAGAAAGAAATGTCCAAGGAACTCTAACATGAAAAAGGGCTGCCGAGATACCTGTATGAAAGCAGTTTCCATTAGAGTCTCGGGCCCTTCCTCAAGCATCGTATGCAAAGGATCTAGCACGGTTAGCATTCCCTCAATATTATGTTCACCGAAGTACATACGACTAGCTTCTTCTAAAGCCTCATGCCACATTTCATGCCATAATATGGCAACCCTGATAAGCTCCTTAGATACAAGTTGAGCCTGGCAAACTTAAAAATAAATCTCTAAAAGAAGGCTTTGAAACATGAAATGCAGTAAATTTCGAATTATCAGTACAATTCTCACCTGATCAACAAGATCTCCACTATGCTGTCTAATTATATCAACAACTTCCTGAGCTGCAGCTCGACGCAATACACTTATTGACTTGCACGCCACCAATAAAGGATACATAAGAGCCTGGTAAAAAGAATGTAGAAGACAGGACATGATCAATGTATAGATAATAGTAGAAGAATAGAAAACTTCAGTATGATAAAGTAATAGTCTTTGATACGTATAAGTATCAAATCTCCAAAGTTGATCAAGGTACTAAATTTGGATTGCAGGCCATGCTTGGTTACTGTTGAAGAACTGCATAAGCCAATGAAAAAAGCCCATATAAAGACACTCTTTTCTCACATATATAGTTGACTCCGCCATCTTGGCTTGAAGTTGAGTTTCACTCCTGCATTCTATATATACATACAAATCCTTGTATTATTATTGAATATGAGAAGTAATAAAGAATAATTATGATACGTATTCCATTTTTCTACATGATATCAAAGCCACTTGACTCCTAACGTCGGACCTATCACCAATTGAAGTTTTTCTGGCTGCCAGTTTTTTTTGTTTCTTTCCTATATTTTCTCAGGTACTCGCAGCCCCCTCCCCCCAGAGCTCGCTAAATTCTCCTCGTCTGCTGTTGGACTGAGCACCCCTACTCTGCCTTTGATAGATCCTTCCATCTCTGCAGAACTCGCAACATGTACACAGGAACTCGCCATCACCTGCATCGTGTAATGAACTCACTGTCTCTGCGCCTGCACTCAGTGCAACCAGACTCACCGTCTCCTGTTCCCACAGGAGCTCATTTCTGCACTCGCCACATCTCCAAATTTTTCTAAACTCACAAGCAGCTGTGTATGTAATCGCCTATAGTTTCTCTACTGCCTCGATCACTTCTCCAGACAACGTTCACAGACGCCGGCAAAATTCGCACTCTTGTACGCGTGGTTTCTCGTGTCTATTACTCATGTATCCGGATTCCCTCTGCTAACTTGCAAATTTCTACCATCCCGAGCTTTCAACTTCTTGACTCATACACTCATTGTCTTGCGCTCCCTTCCAGTTGGAGCTCTAAGTCTCATTCTTTCCAGCGCTCGCCGGGTCCCCCACGACCTCTTCTAGCGATCTCTGCGCACTAGCTGACGCCGTCCTCCTAAGGCTTGCTTCTATCATGGGGACGCACGCAGCAAACGCCTCGACCACCATTCCGATCACGCTCACTCAGACTCCCATTGTTACCCTCACGCATTTGTTGGAGGAGCCACTCCTCGTCGGGACCACTAGAGCGCTCATATGGAGACAGCCGTGATTATTTCTTGTAATTAACTGGTATTAATTAATTGACTGGTACTAATTAATGAATATTAATTAGATTACTTAATAATTTAAATCATTTTGTATTTCCTTGTATGGTTGTCGTTCCTCATCTATATAAGGGGGGGAGGATTTAGGTGTTATGCTATCATGGATGTACTAGTTAGTTTTGATCTCTCTTTGGAGAGAAGGTTCCCGGAGGACCCATCCTCCTTGAGCTTAGCCGGAGCTTGCTACGGATTGTATCCACGCTCTTTCAAATCAATGCAATCCTTGTTCTTTCTTGCTCGCACAACTTTCCACTGTGTAACAATGGTCCGATCTGCCGCCTCCATCCTCTTGTTCCAATCTATCGGGGATCGAGCCACGATGGGCACCCGACTCAACGTCGTTGAACCTCACCTCGACAACCACGACAACATCCTTGAGTCCCTTCACGCGAGTCTACAACAACTTGCGGCATCAGGAGATCCCTACATCACGCCGTGCAGACATCCACATCGCAAGAGAATGATCCCAGCGACGACAATGTCGTCGTTGATGCGAGCCGCCCAATCCCGCTCAAGCTCCCTGAGCCTCCAGTTCGACCATCAATGCCTTCCATGGGGCCTGCCGATCAACGACGATGTCTCCAACTGTTCCATAACAACAGTGATCCACCGCCAGTGCCGACGTCACCTCCTCCTCAATCGGCGGTGCTTCCCGACCCGTCTCTCCAGCTAGACGATGACCTCCAAGGACTCGCTCGTCGGGCTCGTCGACTCCTTGTTGCCGCGCCCGTGATCTTCCTCGTCTTATGGTGCATCGACGCTTCTCGCAAGACACCCCAACGACTCTTTCCTTTGATTCTTCTCCCCAATCATCATCCCCTTTCATTCACCATGAGCCGCTTAACCTCATTTCCCATGTCCCTTTCCATCTCGAGTCCCCCTCCACGCCCTGGCGCAATTTGCTGTGTCCTACAGGGAAGCAGGGCCCTTTCGATTTCATTTTGCTTTTCCCCTTCACCCAATGTTGCACCCTCCATTTTTCATTTCTATTTTCTCCTCTTGGAATGAGCTGCCTTTGTTGGCTTTATTTGGCCACTTACTCTTTTGTTTTTTATTTTTTATCTTCTCTTTCAATTCCTCAAGAGCTTTGCTTCTCCCACTAAATGCCAAACCCCACCTTCTTTCACACTCCAGTTACTCCTCTCATCACATCCTTTATATTTAATGTTTTCCCAGCAGTAACCCCTTTCTATTTGTCACTAGCGGTCACCCCCCCCCCCTTATCCTCTCTGTTTCACTGTAACAACACCGATTTTCACCCCCACATCCTACCCTTATTTTTTTCCTTTAGTCAAAGGGCACACTTTTCCCAAATCGAGTCCCACATTTATTTCTGCTTTCCCATCAATTTTAATCAGTTTCACCCGGCGACCACAAGTTATGTGTCCCGCCAATTCTTAAAGACCACGGAAAAAAAATTAAAACTCGACCTTGAGGACAAGGTCGATTTTGAGGCCGGTATAATGTTACCCTCATGCATTTGCCGGAGGAGCCACTCTTTGTCGGGACCACGGGAGCGCGCATATGGGGACCGCTGTGATTATTTCTGGTAATTAACTTGTATTAATGAATTGATTGGTATTAATTAATGAATATTAGTTATATTAATTAATTATTAAAATCATTTTGTAATTTCTTGTATGGTTGCCCTCCATCTATACGAGGGGGAGGGGTTTAGGTGTTATGCAATCTTGGATGTACTAGTTAGTTTTGGACTCTCTTTGGAGTGAAGGTTCCTAGAGCACCCAACCTCCTTGAGCTTGCTCTGGATAATATCCGTGCTCTTTCAAATTACTGCAATCTTTGTTCTTTCTTTCTCGCTCAACTTTCCACTGTGTAACACACATCTATGAAGTTCGCGACGACCTCATAATTATCAGTCGCTTCCTTACAGAGAAGAAAAAAATTGTCGAGTGGGGGTCCACTCCGTGCGTTGTGTCCTTAAGACCAAGGGTCTTTTCCACCATTTGACTCGTGACCCACCAGTTGAGCCTACCGAGCAATGGCTCCAGAATGATGGAGGTCATCCAATCCTAAATCTTAAATTCCATGAAAAGTGAGCCTATCACATGGCTATGCACCACGAGACCGCCAAGGTTGCGAGATGAATTGAAGTACATATAATCTGGGAAGGACAACCATCAACATCCGTTCAACCTCTTAGAGATCTCTAGGCCGTCGAACCTGGTTCAGATGGTGACCTAACATCATTCATGGCCCAGTACAAGACTTTTGTCGAGGGTTGGATTCAGCACCAGTCTCTAACGATAGATTCAGCTACCCAAAGGACTCAAAAGGAGGTTGTCGACATCGCACTAATGATGGTATGACAACCACCTCATCTTCACAGTGTCCATGCGAACATCTTATTGTCTCCCACTATCCCCTCTCTCCGATGTGGGCTCCATGAATTTGAAGGTGACTCCGCCCACCAATGACTTGTTGACATCCTCTCCTACCCTTCTCCAACACTTTACGAACGCTCATTCTCCTCCTATTAGGCACCAGGGAGGTCTCCATGGTTCTAAGTGTGGTGGAAGTGATGTCTTCAATCGCTCCAAGGGGAACAACACTGACCTATGTACTCATTGTGGCTAGAAAAATCATACTAAGACCACATGTTACACAAAACATAGGCTCCCGTCGCAGCCTTCCAACTCTCAACACCATACTTCTCCCACGGTGGATGTTCCTACCACATCGCGCTCCGACATCAACACCCCGTGAGAGGAACTCCAGCATCTCAAGGGGCAGGTTAATCAGATTTTCGGCTCCGTCGCCTCTATCTCCAACAAATGTATTACTAGTTTTTCCTGAAGTCCCCCTTGGATAACGAAATCTAGGGCCACAAATTACATTACTCCATAGAAACCGACTTAATGGTACATTACCCTGTGCAAATGCATCAGACTCTGATTTGCTTCTCCCAAATCCGGAGCACTATCATTTCCATATTGTCAAGCTCATCTATCTGACTGTCACATGACCCGATATATTCATTGTTATTGTAATGGTCAAGCACTTCAAACATGCTCCTTGTACGATCCACCTCCAGTATGTCAAGAGAATTCTTCGGTATTTGAAGAATCATTCGGTATAAGCCTCATTATCTTTATCATTAATTGCCTACTCAGATGCAAACTATGTTGGTTTTCTCAATGATCTTTGACTGCGCACATTTTGGAGGACACCTGATCACATGGCGTAGCAAGAAGCAAACAGTGGGACACACTCATCTGTCGAAGCTGAGTATTGTTTAATGGTGTTTGCTATTTCTAAATATTCACGTGGTTGGAAAATCTTCTTACAGATTTTGGTTGGAGAATCTCATTTTTCATGAAGCCGACTGTCATTTCATATGGAAAAAAGTTCAATGCCGCACACTTGATTTGAGGCATGCACCTCCGTTGTCGAGCCAAATTTTGATGTCCTCACCAAGGCCATATCACGCTGACTATAAAAAAAATTCGTTTCTAAGCTTGGCACCTATAACCTGTATACTCCAGGTTGCGAGGGAATGTTGAAGAACTATATAAGCCCATGCAAAAAAGCTCATGTATAGTTTAGTCCTACATATCGATTCAAAGTTAACATTCACTCTTCCATTCTCTCTCTCTCTCTATATATATATACATATATACATATACATATAAGTCAAATGGGAGGAAAAGAATAATTATTCATCCTCATAGAGGGGAAACATATATATATATATATATATATATATATATATATATATATATATATATATATATATATATATATATATATATAAGATACAAGGAGAATCCCATCCACACACATAAACCAGAAATAAAATAAGGAGATATAAAAATAACACGCCAATACTCCCCCTCAAGCTGGCGCAAAGAGGTCAAGCAAGCCCAGCTTGCCACATGTAGAGAGAAGTCTGGAAGGCCCAACCGCCTTGGTGAAAGCATTTGCAATCTGCTCTGCGGAGGGAACATAGGACGCTTCAAGAGTCCCTGAACGGATGTACTTCCTGAGAAAGTGAATATCAACCTCAATATGCTTAGTCCGCACATGCAGAACCGAGTCGGAGGCAAGCATGAGAGCGGATTGATCGTCGCATACAAGAGTCGAAGAACTAGAGGGAGGAGAGCCAAGCTCGGTCAAGAGAGTACGCATCCAAAGGAGCTTAGTAGCACCATGGGCCATAGCCCGGTACTCAGCCTCAGCAGACAAGCGAGAGACAACACTCTGCTTCTTGCTCTTCCAGGAAATAAGATTGCCACCATAGAAAGTGCACATCCCCGAAGGAGAACGTCGATCAGTGAGGGAACTAGCATAATCAGAATCCGTGTAACAAGCGAGGCCAGGAGCCGGAGATGAACGGTAGAAGAGCCCCAGGCCAGGAGATCCCTTCAAGTAGTGGAGGATCCGAAATGCTGCATCTAGGTGAGAAGTCCGAGGAGCATGCATGAACTGACTAACCACACTCACAACAAAGCTAATGTCAGAGCGAGTGTTGGTCAAGTAGATAAGTCTGCCAACAAGACGCTGATATCTGCCCGGTTTAGGAAGAGGATCGTCAGACTCGGCGTGAAGGCGGTGGTTTGGATCCATGGGTGTAGACACAAGAGAGCACCCAAGAAGGTCAGTATCACTTAAGAAGTCGAGTGTATACTTGTGCTGAGATAAGAAGATCCCCTGCTGAGATCTTGCAACTTCAATCCCGAGAAAATACTTCAGAGGCCCCAAATCTTTCACTTCAAATGCCTTCTGAAGAACCCCCTTGATCTGAAGTATTCCCGAGTTATCGTCACCGGTAAGGATGATATCATCGATATAAACAAGACTAATGACCCTACGACCATCCACAACAGTCCGAACAAAGCACGTGTGGTCGACATGACATCTGGTGAACCCACTCTGAAGCACAACAGTACCGAACTGCTCAAACCACGCATGAGGAGACTGCTTCAGCCCATACAAGGACTTCTGCAAAAAGTAAACATGGCCCGAATACTCCCCCTGAAGCTTGTAACCGAGGAGCGGATCCATATAAACTTCCTAAGCAAGATCTCCATTGAGGAAGACATTCTTCACGTCCATCTAATGAAAAGGCCACCCATGGCAGACAACGAAAGAGACAAGTAGACGGACAGTAGAAAGCTTGGCAACCGGTGCAAAGGTCAAGCCGTAATCCCCATGAGTTTGAGTGAAGCCCTTCGCGACAAGACGGGCCTTGTAGCGGTCAAGAGAACCGTCAGCATTATACTTGACATTGTAAACCCAACGACATCTAGCAGTTTTCCAACCATCACTCGCTTCCTTACTTGATCCAAGGGAAGAAAGTATCGGCTACAACAGGGATCGGCTATCGCACAGGAGAGGCACACACGATAGCCGATTGGCTACAACACGATGCGGAAGTGGAAGAAGCAGGAGAAGCGAAAGATGCACGTGCGGGAAGCGGAAGACGCAGGAGAAGCAGAAGATGCACGAGCGGGAAGCGGGAGGGGCGAGGGCCTCACATCGACGCAGGATCAGCACGATGCGGGATCGACACGACGCAGGAAGCGGCGATGCGGGATCAACACTCACGCACAATGCAGGAAAATAGGGCATGACAGGATCGGGGCACGGCGGGATTGGGGCAAGGCGGGATCGGGGCACGCCTCCTCTGATACCAAGTCAAATGGGAGGAAAAGAATTATTATTCATCCTCATAGAGGGGAAACACACACACACACACACATATATATATAAATATATATATGAGATACAAGGAGAATCTCATCCACACACAAACCTGAAATAAAATAAGGAGATATAAAAATAACACGCCAATAATATATACATATCTATAAATATATAGATATGTATATATGTATGTATGTATATCTCTCTCTCTCTTATATATATATATATATATATATATACTACCATCTTCGAACAGGCTTCGCCCGTTCTCGATGCGTCGCTGCGGGCTTCGCTCGCAATCAAGCGGGCTTCGCTCGCTTGACTCCCCCGCGGGCTTTGCCCGCCCCCCGGCGCGCGAAGCCTAATTATAAAAGCCCTACGACGCGCGAAGCCTAATTATAAAAGCATTTAAAATGATTTTAATAAATTTATTAATTATATAACATATAAATTTTATTTTAATAAATTTATTAATTATATAAATTATTAAATTAATAATTTTTTAAAAAAAGAAATAAAAAACTCAACCCGCCCCCTTCCTCCCGCACCTCCTCTGTCGCCGGCGGTGGCCCTGCCCGCTCGCCGCCGGACAACCCCCGGCGGGTTCGCCGGAGGCCGGCGAACCCGCCGGTGGGTGCCGGGCAGGCCGCCGGCTGCTCCGCCGCCGGCGACAGAGGAGGTGCGGGAGGAAGGGGCGTATCGGGGGTTTTCCGGAAATGAACAGTAGCTTTTGGGGGGGGGGGTTGTTATTTGCAGGACAATGTCTATGAATCCAACGGCCAGAAGCAATTCTTTGGAGAACGGACGGTCGAGATGAGATCCATGGTGTGATTCCAAATATGCATATTGTTTTAAATGATAAAGATATATATATATGTATATATGAAAATCCTCATAGTATTATGTTACAGATGGATTTCAGACCTTTCGCCACTTATCATATTATATGATGTATTGAGTTTGTGTAGGAGTCAATTCTTATTATATTAGTATTTATGTATTTTAATATTTTAAGCATCTTCATGTAATTATGGGTTTGCCACCCGGGATCCTATAAATAGGCCCTTAATGTCATGTATCAAGCAAGCAATGAAAGAGTCCTAATTCTTGTTCCCTTGTTGTGAGATCTTGGTGGCTCTCTCCTCTAATAAGCAACTCCGCTTAGGCAGCTGCGGTTAAGGTAGGGCTAATATCGAGTCGAGTTTGAACGATTTTGGCTCGGCTCGAAATCGAAATTTTCGACTCGAACTCGGCTCGAAATCGACTCGAAATCGAAATTGATTTCGAGTCGATTCGGCTCGACTCGAAATGACTCGATTCCGAGTCGGCTCGAAATCGAATCGAGTCGGCTCGAAATCGAATCGGATCGGCTCGAAACTGAATCAAATCGGTTCGAAATTGAACAGTTTTTCGTTTTATTCCTAATTTGCTCAAAATTAAATTGGGGAACATATAAATTTAGCAAATGAAACACTCAAAGTCTTCATTTTTTTTATTTAGGTTTAAATTTTGTTATTTTTCATCTTAAAATAGGAATATATTAATAAATACATAATTTTTGTAATTAATTTGATTTGATTCGAATCATATTTCGAGCAATTCAGTGCTGGCTCGAAATCGACTCAAAATCAGATTCGAGTCAAATTGAATCGACTCAAACTGAGTCGAATCAATTTTAACCGATTCCGATTCGACTCAATTTTCGAATGATTTTCGAGCGACTTTCGAGTTTCAAATAATATGCTCAGCCCTAGGTTAAGGCTCCATTGTATCCTCCACCACCAGCATCTCCGCCTCCGACCACTACTCTGTCCACCGCTCCTAGTAAGCACATAACATATTACTGAATATGTGAAATAAAAAAATTATTCAGCTCCTTTTTCATTTTTCTACAGTTACAAAGGAGAAATATATACAAACTCATGTTTTTGATTGAATGTGTAAATTCTCAATTGTATATGTACTCATGTTTGTGCAATATAGTTAAATCGAGAACACCATGCGAATAGATGCATGCATGTCAGTCAAGATATCAAGACCATCTGACTAAACACACGGGCAAGAATATCTTAAACAAAGATTAGTACATCAAGGAAATGCATTATGCAAACAGAAAAATATCCAAGTTTTTTTTAAACGTATAAAGGTCTGTCGAGCATAATTATTTTTGGTTCTTTAAAAATTAACTGCTACATCAGTTGACATTTCCCTACTGCACATTTGGAACCGCCTTGTTTCTAGTGACAATGTAAAATAGGTCTATAAATTAAACTATTCAGTAGCACATTCAATTACCGAGAATGGATTAAGAGGCACACATTAATTCAAAAGCAATTGAGGCGCAATATTTCAAGCATGCAACCAGTAAATCCTGCAAATCTGAGATTCTCATGGAAATACAACATATGACATCACATCTGTTGATAGTGTCCAAAGCTTGTATGTATTATTCAAGTATGTAAATACAAGGAGAGAATACAAATATATAGGAGAGGAGAGAGAAGAATAAATCCTATACATGATGTGGGACTAAAGAAGGAGGAGGAAAAAATGGGCCATCAAATGGGCCTTTTACATGGGCTTTTCTAATACTCCCCCACAAGCTGGAGCGTACAAGTCGTATGCGCCAAGCTTGGATAGGCACTGATAGAAGAGGGTACTAGGTAGAGCTTTGGTGAGGATGTCAGCAACCTGTTCAGTACCCGGAACATGCTTGAGCTCGATCTTCTTCATGTGGACTTTCTCTCGGATGAAATGACAATCTACCTCAATATGCTTCGTTCTTTCATGGAAGACCGGGTTTTTAGCAATATGTATGGCAGCTTGACTGTCACATAGGAGGAGAGCTGGTGAAGGTAGTTTAACTCCAAGGTCGGTAAGGAGACTCTCAATCCATGTGAGTTCACAGACCACAGCAGCCATTGCCCGATATTCTGCTTCTGCTGAGGATCGAGCAACCACTGCTTGTTTCTTGCTTCGCCAAGTAATCAGATGTCCTCCAAAATAGGTGCAAAACCCGCTAGTAGATCGTCGATCGTCGAGGGAGCCATCGTAGTCGGCATCAGAGTATGCCACTAGTGTAGGAATGGAAGATGAGGTTTTGTATACAAGTCCTTGGCCAGGAGCTGTCTTAAGATATCTGAGAATGCGTTCCACAGCCTGGAGATGAGAGCTTCGAGGAGAGTGCATATAGCGACTCACAAGTCCCACAGCGAAAGATATATCAGGTCTTGTAACTGTTAGGTAGATAAGCTTCCCAACTAGACGACGGTAATATTCTGGATTTGGTAGAAGCGAATCAGAATCCGAGCCCTGAGCACATATTTTGTGATTTGCATCCATGGGAGTGTTAATAGGTTTGCAGCCAGAGTAGCCTGCATCATGAAGAAGATCCAGGCAATATTTGCGCTGAGAGAGAACCAACCCATCTGACCGTCTGGCCACTTCCAGACCGAGGAAGTACCGAAGATGTCCCAGATCTTTAGTTTGGAAGACGGAGCTCAGATGTAGCTTAACGGCCTGTATGCTGTCCAAGTCACTGCCAGTAATAATGATGTCGTCGACATATACCAATAGGAGAACCGTACCAGTGGCCTGGTGGCGAGTAAACAATGAGAAGTCAGCCGAGCTGCGAGTGAAGCCAATTTCCCGGAGAGCTTTGCTGAACTTGTCGAACCATGCCCGAGGGGATTGTTTGAGACCATATAGTGATTTGAGAAGATGACAAACCCGTGACTACCCCGTGGTCTCAAACCCGGGAGGTTGTTGCATGTAAACCGTTTCCTGAAGGTCGCCATTCAGGAAGGCGTTCTTGACGTCGAGTTGAAATAAGGGCCATTGGCGATGGACAGCCACAGAAATGAGAATGCGGACCGTGTTGAGCTTAGCGACCGGAGAGAAAGTCTCGTCATAGTCCAGCCCCTGTTGCTGGGTGAAGCCACGAGCAACCAAACGAGCTTTGAGGCGATCAATGGTCCCATCAGGAGAATGTTTAATGACGAAAACCCATTTGCACCCAACAGGTTTCTGGCCGGGAGGAAGGGGCACCAAGGTCCAAGTCTGGTTGGCCCAAAGAGCAGCCATCTCGTCTTCCATGGCCGCACGCCACCCAGGATGTTGAAGAGCGTCCTGGACAGAAGTAGGAATAGAGACCGAGGAGAGCGAAGTAGCCAAGGTCTGAAGAGGTGGAGAGAGGCGATGGAGAGAAACATAGTCCGCCATTGGATGAGCGGTAGAGGCCGACACCGGAGCAGCAGAACACGGAGAAGCCGAGGTCGAAGCCGACTGTAGAGGAGCAACGGGAGGAAGAGGGCGACGAGTATAGACCCGAATGACGGGGGGTCGAGGAGGGTCAAGGGTGGGAGGAGGCGGAGGGATGGTGGGATGGGACTGGACGGGGATCACCGGCCGTGGGAGGGAGGGTGTTGTAGGAGGTGGTGGTAGAAGTGGTGGCAAAGGGGGGGGGGGGGGGGAAGAAGGGTTGATCCTCCCGGAAAGTAACATCAGCCGATACAGAGATCTTCCGGGTGAGCGGAGAGTAGCAAACATAGCCCTTTTGGGTGCGGGAGTAGCCGACGAAAATGTGTTTGGCCGCACGGGGATCCAGTTTGTCAAGAGTAGGGCCTAGGTGATGGACAAAGCAGGTACATCCAAAAACCCGGGGGGTGAGGGGGAAGGCAGGTGTGGAGGGAAAAAGAAGGCTGAAGGGGGTAGCGTTCTGGAGAACTGGAGAGGGGAGACGGTTGATAAGAAAACATGCAGTGGACACCGCAAAGTTCCAGAAGACTTTGGGAACGTGCATGTGAAGCATGAGGGAGCGAGCAACACCGAGCAAGTGACGGTTCTTTCGTTCGGCGACCCCGTTTTGTTGAGGGGTGTAGGGACAAGAGGTCTGGTGAACAATACCGAAGTTTGCGCAGAGAGTGACAAACTCGTGGCTAGTGTATTCCCGGGCATTATCAGAGCGGAAAGTTTTAATGGTGGTAGAGAATTGCGTACGAGTCTCTAACACAAACGCCTGAAAGACACGAGGAAGCTCAGAGCGATCATGTAGGAGATACAACCAGGTAGTGCGAGAGTAATCATCAATAAATGTTAGAAAATAACGATAACCAGAAATGCTAGGAACTTTATATGGTCCCCAAATATCAGAATGTATTAAATCAAACGGAGCAGAGCTCCTAGTACAATGAGCGGGATAAGAAGAGCGAGGCTGTTTGCCAATAATACAAGAATCGCATTTAAAAGCAGGAAGAGAAAGGTCTGGAAGCGCCTTTTGGAGGATAGGTAGAGGGGCATGCCCAAGCCGACAATGCCAATCAGACGAGGAAATAGAGGAAAGGGATGTGGGAGAGACATCGAGGAGGTAGAGCCCGTTCTGCAGTCGACCCCTACCAATGGTAATCCGCGTCTGCCGATCCTGTATCAAAAAACCAGAAGAGGTGAAGGTGATAAAGCAATTCATATCAGTAGTAAGACGACCAACAGAGAGTAAATTAAAAGGTGAGGCTGGCACATAAAGAACGGAACGAAGAGAGAGAGAGGGAGGGAGGAAGAGATCCGCGCAGCCGGAGACCGGGACAAGCGCACCACTGGCCACAGTAATAGACGGGGGATGAGCAGCAGCAGAGAACTGGGGCGGCCGCATGGAAGTGATGTGGTGGGTGGCTCCCGAGTCCAGGATCCAGCGAGAGCTGGAGGAAAGACAGGCAGTACCTGCAGTGGAGGTGGAGACAATACCTGCATGGGAGGTGGAGGCAATGGAAGCAGAGGGTGGGTTGAGGAGCCCCTGGAGTTGTTGCAGCTGAAGACGAAGAGCCTCAAGATCCGTACCAGTCGGAGGAGAGCTATCGGTAACAGCAGCAGTAGGCGGGCGAGGAGGGTAGCCATGTTTCTTGTGACAGACTGCTTCAGTATGGCCATCCCGGCCGCAGTAGGTGCACTTGGGCCGTCCGCGGCCACCACGGCCCCGCCCACGGGAGCCCGAACGGCCACCCAGAGTAAAAGAGGGTTGTGGAAGTAAAGGAGGAAGGGCCTGCTGAAGAAGGGCCGGCGATGGTGGTGCAGGAGCCTCCGGTGGAGGTGGTACGCAAAGTAACATCGAGCAGACATCAGAGAAGGAAGGGGTAGTGGGTGAAGCCAGAACCTGGGCCCGGATACTGTGCATGTGTGGCGGGACGCGAGCCATAATCATAGCAATACAAACAGCCTCCTTCTGGGCGCGTTGGGCAGCGAGATCAGTAGTCGCGTGCTGGTGCTGAATCCAGGCCTCCGTGAGAGTTTTAGCACGGGCCACGAAGGAGGTCATGTCCAGAGCTTTGCCAACATCCAAGGCTTGAAGATCAGTGATGATGTCAAAAAGGTGCTGAAGGCTGTCCTTCCCGGAGTACAACGAATGAAGTTCATCCCACATGGCTTTGGCGGTCTCATGATACATGATCATCTGGTACGGCTCACCCTCCACCGAGTTCAGGATCCAGGTCTGGACGCGACCGTCATTGCGGAGCCAATCATCAGTAGGAGGAGTTGGTGAGCCCTGGGTAAGATGACGGGCAAGACCCTTGGCCTGTAAGACCCGGCGGACGGAGTGGACCCAGGGAATGAAGTTGGACTTGCCAGAGAGGGAAATAATAGTAATCCGAAGCTCATCACGGAGTTCAAGAGGAGCCACGTGGTCGGCCGGGGGTTGAGCGGTAGTGGAGTCGCTGGAGGATATGGCGACTGAGGAGGAGCAGACAGCAGGGCTCGGAGAGAACAAACCGCGCGGCAAGCAGTGGGAGAAAGGAGGTCGCTGCGGACTGGAGGTCGCGGCGAACTGAGTGAGGCCGCGGCGAACAGGAGCAGTCCGCGAAAGGAGGTCGCGGCGAGTTGGAAGAGGTCGCAGATCAGTGGAGCAGATCGCAGCTGTTGAGAGCAGAGCTGGAGCAGTCCGCGACAGAGGTCGCAGCGGTTTGGAGCAGAGCTTGGAGGAGGTCGCGGCGAACTGGGGGCAGTCCGCGGCAGAGGTCGCAGCAATGTGGAGCAGATCGCAAGAAAAAAAAGCCACGCAGCAAGAGAAGAGCGCACAGTGGACACAAGGAGAGCCCGCAGCGGACAGGAGCAGTCCGCAAGAGACTGCGGATAGAGAGTCCGCGAGCACAGAGGCTCGAGCGGACAGAAATAGAGCGGGCTAGAGGGAGCAGTCCGCGAGCAAAGAGGCTCGAGCGGACACAAACAGAGAGTGCAGCGGACAGGAAGGATCGTCCGGAGCGGATAGAGAGAGGTGGGCCCCACGAGTCAGAGCAGAAGATGGCTATAAGAAGCCTGAGGAGGGTGGAACCACGGAGGGAGAGAAGAGAGGCGGAAGCAGAAGGACAGTCCGCACGAGACCGGAGCGGACAGGAAGGCAGTCCGCAGGGTAGCCGAGCGGACAGATGCAGAGGGGCAGTCCGCAGAGAGGCGGATGCAGAAGGGCAGTCCGCAGAGAGGCGGATGCAGAAGGGCAGTCCGCAGAGAGGCGGATGCAGAAGGGCAGTCCGCAGAGAGGCGGATGCAGGAAGGCAGTCCGCAGGAGACCGGGCGGACAAAAAAAAAAGGGCAGGTCGCAGCTAGAAGGAACCTGGCTCTGATACCATGTTGATAGTGCCCAAAGCTTGTATGTATTATTCAAGTATGTAAATACAAGGAGAGAATACAAATATATAGGAGAGGAGAGAGAAGAATAAATCCTATACATGATGTGGGACTAAAGAAGGAGGAGGAAAAAATGGGCCATCAAATGGGCCTTTTACATGAGCTTTTCTAATAACATCTGTAGAAATAATTATGGAGAAATAGAAAGTATATGTTATTCATCCCATAAAGGAGAATTTGAAGGATTGCAAGGAGACCCAAAAACTTAATAGACCATGTCAGACTAAACTCATACACATACTTAAAGAAACTAATACATTGACGGAATATAAAATTAACTTAAATGACATAACTCCAACATTCTCCCTCAAGATGGAGGGTAAAACCCACAACTTGAAAATGTCATAGGTTGATAAAGATAATGGAGGTAGAGATGAGAAAGAATGAATAGGTGGTGGCTCGAGGTGCGATGACATAAGCACACAAACACATGAGCAATACACACAATTCCATCCATCAATATCACAAACACACGGTGGTATGACAATAACATCATCTACACTCAAAAAACATGTAGAAAAAACATGGTAATGGAATATATGAGGTCAAGAGTGCACGTTTAAACACACAACGAGACACCCACAAACAAAGTTCGTACCTCATCACACGCACCTATCAAAATGAGGAAATAGGGGAGATGCAAAGAACAACACATAGAAATAAGCCTAGTGAGTTGTGTGGGACTAAGGCGAGAGTCGGGAAATACCACCGCGGTAATGAATATCCAACATGTGGGGATCAACCGTAGTCGGGGTCCGAGTCACCTTCGTCTCCAACACTCCCCCTCACGCGGGACACACGTGCATGAATGTATAAAGAAATACACAAAAAAACATTAGGACAACACAGACAATGCCAATATAATGGAAGACAGCATACATGCTAAAATACCATAAAGAAGCTCTCCATCATCGACAAGAGGATAACCAGGAAGAAGTCGTCGGGAGCTTCGCCAATAAGCAACAATGATGGATCGAGGGCTTGACGGTTGTCGAAGAAAGCACCGATGTTCTATAGGAAGTCGACGAAATTCACGCCGTTTGCAACAAGTTGATGAGGTCGACATAGATTTGAAGAGGCCCCAAACAATTGACTGCAGTAAGTTGGAGAAGCAGAGTCGCTGGAGAGGTGGCGGCAACAAAGAATGAAGAGCAAGGAGATCAACGTCCAACACACGCAGTTAGTAGGTAGTCAGGAGATCGGTGTTGGGGTCTGAAGCAGAGGAGTCGTCCTCGGGATTGGTAAATAAAATATCGTCGAAGCCAACGAGCTATGGGATTTGGAGCAACGACAGGCTCGTTGTCAATTGTCAAGGGCTATGGATGTGCAAAAATGAAGAAAATGGTGAGAGAACGAGCTCGTCGGGATTTGAGACAGGAACGCAGACGGGATTTGCAAACGCAGACAGAAGTTGCGACAAAGAACGTGTTACGCCGCCATTACGCTTCTCGGGGCATCAATATGTTCGTAGGAGCAAGGAGTCAGCAAGCAACAATGGGACTGAACCATCTGGTTCAGCCCCCACTCACTTCAGGAGATGGAGAGGTGCAATGCACCACTCACAATGAGGGTGGCCGGGCGAGTCCGCCAGGAAAAGGTGACCATTCTGGTAGATAGCGGGAGCACGCATAACTTCATCCACCCGGAAGTGGCGCAGCGGGTGGGACACGAGGTCGACTGAGCAGCTGCTTTTCATGCCATGGTGGCCGACGGGAGCAAGCTCTAGTGCGAGGGGGTTATGAAAGGCGTGAAACTACAGATACAGGGGTACTCAGGACGCACACACGTCTACCTCCTACCCATCAGAGGGTCGGACGTGGTGCTTGGGGTGCAGTGGCTACAACAATTACTGAGGGTTACCTTCGATTGGGAACAGATGACGATGGAGTTTCTCCAACAGGGGAGACGGTACTGCCTAGGTGGCCTAAAATCTTCTCCACTGAAGGAGATATCCCTCCGCAGCCTGGAGCGGCTGGGGGAGCCGGGTAGCACGATGGCGATGATCATGGCAGTTACGGAGGCCCCCGGGGCACCTCCGACAGTACCCGAGCAGATGCGGGCGTTGCTCGCTCAATATGCAGATATATTCCAGACACCTAGGACGCTCCCACCACCGCGGTTCTGCGATCACCGGATTCAGCTGAAGACCGGAACAGAGCCCATCAATATTCGACTGTACCGGTACCCGTATATCCAGAAGGCCGAGATCGAGCGCAACGTTCGGGAAATGATCGCAGCGGGACTCATTCGCCCCAGTACCAGTGCATTCTCATCCCCCATAATCTTAGTCAAGAAGAAGGACGGATCGTGACGCTTCTGTGTGGACTACCGCGGCCTAAACAGTTCCACCATAAAAGACAAGTTTCTGATACTGCTGATTGAAGAACTACTGGATGAACTACACGGTGCTTCCCGTTTCACCAAACTCGACCTCCGATCGGGTTATCATCAGATTCGCATGTATGAAGAGGATGTCCACAAGACCGCATTCCGCACACATGACAAGCATTATGAGTTCCTGGTGATGCCGTTTGGGCTCAACAACGCCCCCTCCACATTCCAGGCCGTCATGAATGAGATATTCAGGCCCCTTCTCCATCAGTACGTGCTGATATTCTTTGATGATATTGTGATCTATAGTGCCAGCTGGGAGGAACATTTGCACCATGTGGAGCAGGTCTTCTCCATCCTTCGCCAACACCAACTGTACGCCAAGTAGTCCAAATGCTCTTTCGGGCAGGAGGAGGTAGAGTACTTGGGTCATTTGGTGTCGTCTGACGGCATCAAGGCGGACCCTCAAAAGATCGCAAGCATGTTATTCTGGCCGCGTCCCAAGACTATACGAGCATTGAGGGGTTTCTTGGGCCTCACAGACTACTCCCGCCGATTTGTGAAAGATTATGACAAGATTGTCCGACCTCTCACTCAGTTGTTACAGAAAGACGCCTTCGTTTGGCAGGACGAGGCAGAGGCAGCATTTCAGGAACTTAAGGGGGCCATGACGTCTACTCCAATCCCGGCGCTCCCAGATTTCACCAACGAGTTTGTGCTGGAAATCGACGCTTCCGGGGTGGCATTGGTGCGATATTGATGTAGGAGGGCCGACCCTTAGCCTTCTACAGCAAGACGCTGGCTCCTCGCACGCTGTGCTTGTCCACCTATGAGAAGGAAATGTTGGCTATCATCCACGCAGTGGCTGTGTGGCGGTCATACCTGCTAGGCCGACATTTTAAAATTCGCACTGACCGCCAGAGCTTGAAGCATTTCCTGGATCAACGGGTCTCTTCTCCTCTTCAACAAAAGTGGGTCACCAAGCTTTTGGGTTATGATTATGAGATTACCTATCGGCGAGGCAAAGACAACGTGGTGGCTGACGCTCTCTCTCACCTTCCTGAAGGTACGGTTGCTCACATCACAGGGCCACTGGTGGATTCTCTGGATGATATACATGAGGAAGTGATGCGGACTTCCGCTTTATGCACCATGGTGGAGGCTTTGCAGCGCGGTGAGACCGTGGACTCCGGCTATCACCTTCAGAATGGCCGCCTCTACCATCATGGCCGAGTGGTTATTCCTCCGGATTCAGCATGGAAAACCGTGATGATGCACGAGTTTCATTCTTCATCGACCGACGGCCACGCGGGAGTGCTTCGTACCCTTCAGCGGGCGCGAACAAATGTTTTTTGGCCCGACAATCGCCGCGACATACAACAGTTTGTGCGGTAGTGTGAGATCTGCCAGCGTCAGAAGTACGAGATGACCTTGCCGGCAGGACTGCTGGTGCCTCTCGAGATTCCGCAGCATATTTGGGATACGGTGTTGATGGATTTCATTGATGGATTGCCCAAGTCCCAAGGGAAATCCATGATTCTGGTGGTGGTTGACAAACTCTCTAAGTACGACCACTTTCTCGTGCTATCATCTCTGACCGGGACCCCACCTTTGTGAGCTTTTTTTGGCAAGAACTATTCCGGCTGCGAGGGACATGTCTACGTTTCAGCTCAACACAGCACCCCCAGACGGACGGCCATACGGAGGTCTTAAATCAGAGCGTGGAGACCTATCTCCGTTGTTTTGTTATGGACGAGCCCCGGACGTGGCCGGGGTGGTTGCATTGGGCCGAGTATTGCTACAACACTTCCCACCACTCCGCCAGCAAGATGACCCCGTTTGAGGTTGTTTACGGCCGCCCCCTCCTACTCTGAGCAGCTATGAGCCGGACAGCACGGCCATGCCGGCGTTTGATCGGGCTCTTCGTGACAGGGATCGCATGTTAGCAACCTTGCGTGAGAACCTTCGCCTTGCCCAGGATCGCATGAAGGTTCAGACAGACAAGCATCGCCAGTAGAGGTAGTTTGCAGTGGGCGACGAAGTGTTTCTCAAGCTCCGACCGTACCAACAGTTGTCAGTCGCTCGTCGTTTGAATCAGAAGTTATCTCCCCGGTATTACGGCCCCCTTCGTATACTTAGCAGGGTGGGGCCGGTGGCTTACAAGTTGGCACTACCTAGGGGTTCCCGCATTCACCCAACTTTTCATGTGTCCTTGCTCAAGCGGAAGGTTGGTGCCGATGTCCCACCGAGTGTGTTCTATCAGAGGCTACCAATGCGGGCGAGCTCTGCCCACTTCCAGAGGATGTTGTGTTGCTCAAGTGGAAATGGCGAGACGCTGAGTACCGCCCCGAGGTCTTGGTCAAGTGGAAGGACCTCTCGGCAGCGCACATTTCCTGGTTGGATTTGCTGAACTTCAAAGAGCTTTACCCCGACTACCACCTTGAGGACAAGCTGGTTCTTGATTGGGAAGGTAATGTTAAGCCGCCATTACGCTTCTCGGGGCATCAATATGTTCGTAGGCGCAAGGAGTCGGCAGACAACAATGGGGCTGAACCATCTGGTTCAGCCCCTACTCAGTGAACCGGCCGGCCGGGGCTGAACCAACGGGTTCAGCCCCTTTTGGAGGGGCCGGCTGACCCCTCCTTGGCTCGGGTATTTATACCCGGGTTGCCCTCTTGTGGAGGCATGCAAGATATCTCAAGGTATTTCCCTCTTCTTCCCTCCTCAACCTCAATTCTCTAGTTTTCCCCTTTAGATCTCTTTCTCCCCCTTCTTATTCCTATCAGAACGCAGAGATGAGATCAAGCGATCTCGATATGGATCCCTCCATCATTATCATCATCATGAAAGAAGCAGTGGAGTGGTCGAGGCTAGATTAGAGAGGAAGATCCACGAAGAGGAGGAAACTGAAAAGTGATGGCCAAGGATTTGGAGCAGTGAATGGGATTGATGCTCCTTTTACGACTCGCAAAAGCTTAATCTCAGGGCAAAAACAATCCCTGCTCTGATACCATGTTGAAATAATTATAGAAAAATAAAAAGTGTGTTATTCATCTCATAAAGGGGTATTTAAAAGATTACAAGGAGGCAATAAACTTGAATAGACCATGTGAGACTAAATCCATACACACAAACTAAAAGACACTAACACAGATTGGAATAGACTAAACCCTTGATAACTCCAACACCGCCCTCAAGATGAAGGATAAAATACACAACTTGCAAATGACATATGTTTATAAACATAAAGAAGGCAAAGATGAGAAAGGATGAATATAGGCGGTAGCTCGGGGTGCGATGACATAGGCGCACAAAACGCACGAGCAATGCACACACGATTCCATCAGTCAATACCACAAACACACGTTGCTTGACAATATCATCTACACTAAAAAAACATGTGGAAAAACACGAAAACGGAAGATGTTGGGTTGAGTCTGGATCACATGCGCCTATCAAAATGAGGAAATAAGGGAGATGCAAAGAGAAACACAAACATAAGCCTGGAGGGTCGTGTGGGACTAAGGTGAGAGTCGAGAAATACCACTGCGGCGACGAATATCCAAAAAGAGGTGGTCCACTTTAACAAATTCCACTATATGGGGGTCAACCGTAGTCATGGTCCGAGTCGCCCTTGTCTCCAACAACATCCAATAAAATATACTCAGAGCATACAAAAATAGAGAATACAAACACCAAACTGTGACTTACGCGTGCAGGTGGCGGCGAGATGTGGTACTGTGAAGATACAAGGGTTGTTGGTTCCTACTGGAGAGGAGTGCAGTTGGATAGGGGGTCGAAGAGGGCTTTTGTGGGAGTTATGACTGTGAAGGTGGTGTCGGAATGTGGTTGGAGCAAGCCGTGGGGGCTTGCAGGATTGGGACAAGATGCGGGATAGAAGGAAGAGAGGACGACAAAGGGTTTGAGTGAAGGGGGCGGCTCGGGAAATGGTAGAAAATGGCTACAAGAAGCAGTAAGGTGGTCGACTGGAGGAACATGGCTGATATGTGTCGTACTATGAAAGAGGATCAACGTCAGGATGGGATGGAGAAACTAGAATGGTAGTCGGTGGAGGGATGCGATTAGGGTGGGGATGAGGCTTGCGGTTCGCAGAAACAACGAGATTGCAGTTTGCGGGAAGTAGCGGGAGTGGGCTGCTAGGAAAAAAAGGCGTAGGCTTGCAGAAGTATGTGAGAATAGGGAATTAAATATGAGGAAATCATATTAAATTTATGACACTTGTTTCTTTCAAGATATTACATAGAATCATGTGTGCTATCTAAGAGCCATACCTTATTGTCTCTTATAGTACTCGGATGTAAGAACAAAGATATAATATCTCCTAAAACTTATTAATACAGATAACACGGTTAAATTCAACATGTAGTAACAAAAAATTTAAGCAATTATTAAAGAAGATAATACAAAGAAAACAAACGAGGGAACAAAAACCTGTGGATGCCCTTTTCCAATTCTCACTAGTAATGACTGAATCAGTTCTCGCACTGCTCTGTTATTAGAATGTATTCTTGCAATTATTTGAGGTAATACTGCCAACCACATTTCAATCTTAACAAGTGAAAAACCTTTCTGCAGTGCTACTTGAACCTCAGAAGTAGCTCCATAATTGAACCATAAAGTGAGAAGACGAAGCAGATCCTGAATTGTTAGTAGATAAGTGACTATGGTTAAAATCTCATAAAACTATATGAATAGGATGATTATCAACGTGAAGAAAAATTGAAAAGAATTTACTTCATGGCTATTGATCTCATTGACACATTTTACCAAAATTTCAACTAATTAAATTAGCTTCAACCTACCATTTATGAGCATTGTTTTGAAATATTAATCCTCTTAATCACAGAACATTAATATTAAAAAAATATGGATATTATTTTCTCAAAAGTATCAGTAAGTTTTAATGACAGCATTGGTTACAGTTTTTTATTTTTTTCACAGTAAATGTAGAACAACAGATAAATAACATGTGCAATTGATAATTTAATGATAATATCTTGCATATATAAAGAAACAAAATTCATGTTTAGAACCAAATATCAAATTTTATTGATGAGATATCCAAAAGAAACAGTTTTTCCAGAAGAAAGGAGCATACTTGTAAGCTGTCATCAACTCCTTTAGCATTAGATGCACAAGCAATTGAATAAAAATAACCAGTTACTGCGGACACAACATATTGCCCTCCAATACCAGAGTAGCCACGTAAAGTATAATGAGACATAACTGCGGTGTTAAATAATGCCCATGTATGCCATGCCTTCGCCCATTCCTTGGAGCATTGAGTTGCATTCTTGAACAAAAAAAGAATTTCTGCATATTGCACCAGATGTCAAAAAAAATTTCTATATAAATATGAAACGGAAGACCAACTTGTTAACTACCTTGTATGGACTCATCATCTAGTGAAGGTGTTAAAGCACGCTGCCAGGTACCAAGCTTTAAATAGACACGAGCAAGAAGAGGAACACCGGCACTAGAAGAAGTAATTGGGCTTCCAGATGCACCAGTGTATGTACTTGAACTAGAAGTGAGCTGAAGGGCTAAATCCTGAAGAAGTGGCATGTAAATTATGATCTTGGAAAAACAATTGAAGCAGAAAAAATATTCGAAATGCAAAATGCACCACATACGTGCAGTCTAGAAAATGCTTCCCTTCTTTTAAGTTCATCCCCCAAAGACCACTGGTATTTGAGGTAGGCTAATATTACCCGAGGGTGCCCATGAAAAAATGAATTCAAAGGGGCTGATTCAGGATCATACTGAAAAGAGACAACGATACACCTCTTAGTACGTAGCAATTCAATCGCCAACTAAAAAAGTTACCAATTTTTTTTAAAGGGGACAGAAAAAATAACCTGTAGGAGTTTACATAAAGTAGATCTGGATTGACTAATCCGTCCACTCTTGCGGCAAAGAGAAGCAAATTTTAGCCAAGTTTCTATATCTTCTGTAGGTGGAAGAACAAGCTCACGAACAGCAAGAAGTGCTTGCCAAACCTGGAGCATTCTCAGAAGTGAGTTATCACAGGCATACAAACACAAATAAAAGAACGAGCATGTCCATGTCAATTTGTGTACACGTGCACACACACTATATATATATACACGTGTGTGTGTATGTTTGTATAAATACGAGTGACAAACACGGGGCTCTGCCCCTATGGACAACCGCAAAAGTACTCCGATCGCGACAGTACTCCGGGCACAACATTGTCTGATGCTCTCGGGCGGGCTGCGACAGTACTCCAGGCGGGCCTTACGTGAGTGCAACGACACTGGCCACCGGCACTGCCCCTGCGCGACGGCGCTCCTGGAGCTCATACAAAAATAGATAAATATATATAATTTTTATATACCTATATATATATATATATATATATATATATATATATATATATATATATATATATATATATATATATATATATATATATATATATATATATATATATATATATATATATATCTACCACTATAATAGAAGTATCAAACTCATGAAATAAAAATTCATAGAATTGATTGCGGCCGTTGGATCTATGTGCTTTAATCATAACCCGTTTGTTCTTTTATTATTAAAAAAGAAAAATTCTAGCCCTCTTAAACCTATAACCAATGAAGGGAAGAGAGAGAGTGAGAGAGAGAATGTGGAGGGAAGAGAGAGGGGGAGAGAGGGGGGGAGAGAGAGGAGGAAATAGAGGAAAAGAAAATAATTTTTTACGTATACACGCATATTTTTTTACAAAATAAATATTGTAATATTGATGTATATTTTTTACGGTCATTTTGACTACTCATAAGTATACATTGCGGGCGAAGCATGCCAGGGGCGGGCAAAGCCCGCCGTCGCCGGTCGGGTACTGTCGCGCGGGGCAGTAGGGGCGGAGCCCCGTGTCGGGAACTCGTGGATATATATACACACACACACACACAGACACACACACTACCTATAAGGGTAAAACAACCTTTGGTGCAAGGGAAAAATTGGAAATCCCAATGTTGCACCAAATGACGTTTTTACCTTATAGATAGTATATATATATCTATATTATAAAAAGGAAAACTTTCTTGCACATTTGTGGCATAGTTTCCTCCATTCCTCGAATCGCACTCGTTGGATTAAGCAAGATCAACAAAAGATTGGACTGCAAATATCGATTTGGCCTATTATCCCCTCCCTCTCACCCACAAAAAATCCGATGCGCTGTTCACTCCAAAAAAAAATCGCATCCTCACCGTTGGTCCACGCCGCTGCCGGCGGGTTGCCCGGAGCCCCCCCAGCGGCGAACTCGACGGGGGGCTCCGGGCAGCCCGCCGACGGCTCCGCCCGCGGCGGTGTGGCCCAACGGTGAGGGTGGGCTTTTTTCCGAGTAAACAACATCATCGAGTAAAAAGAAAAACTTTCTTGCACATTTGAGGCATAGTTTCCTCCATTCCTCGAATCGCAACCGTTGGATTAAGCAAGATCAACAATAGATTAGACTACAAATATCGATTTGGTCTATT
The DNA here is from genome assembly GCA_039583875.1 of Platanthera guangdongensis. Classification (NCBI taxonomy): domain Eukaryota; kingdom Viridiplantae; phylum Streptophyta; class Magnoliopsida; order Asparagales; family Orchidaceae; genus Platanthera; species Platanthera guangdongensis. Next base: position 155,907,040 of record CM077165.1, read on the forward strand.
ATCCCCTCCCTCTCACCTGCAAAAAAACCGATGCGATGTTCGCTCCAAAACAAAATCGCACACTCACTGTTGGTCCATGCCGCCGCTGGCGGGCTGCCCGGAGCCCCCCCGACAGCGAACTTGCCGGGGGGCTCCGGGCAGCCAGCCGGGGGGCTCCGCCCGCGGTGGAGTGGACCAACGGTGAGGGTGCGCTTCTTTCCGAATAAACAACGCCATCGAGTAAAAAAAACTTTCTTGCACATTGGAGGCATAGTTTCCTCCATTCCTCGAATCACAGTCGTTGGATTAAGCAAGATCAACAATAGATTAGACTGCAACTATTGATTTGGCCTATTATCCCCTCCATCTCACCTGCAAAAAACCTGAGGCGCTGTTCACACCAAAAAAATCGCACCCGCATCGTTGGTCCACGCCGCCGCCGGCGGGCTGCACGGAGCACCCCCCCCCCCCCCCCCCCCCCGGCGGCGAACTCGTCGGGGGGGGCTCCGGGCAACCCGCCAACGGCTCCGCCCGCGACGGCGTGGACCAACGGTGAGGGCGTGTTTTCTTCCGAGTAAACAACATCATCGAGTAAAAGAAAAACTTCCGTGCACATTTGAGGCATAGTTTCCTCCATTCCTTGAATCGCAGCCGTTGGATTAAGCAAGATCAACAATAGATTGGACTGCAAATATCGATTTGGTCTATTATCCCCTCCCTCTCACCCGCAAAAAATCTGATGCGCTGTTCACTCCCCAAAAAAATCGCACCCTCATCGTTGGTCCACGCTGCCGCCGGCAGGCTGCCCGGAGCCCCCCGACGACGAACTCGCCAGGGGGCTTCGGGCAGCCCTCCGGCGGCATGGACCAACGGCGAGGGTGCGCTTTTTCCCAAGTTAACAACGCATCAAGTAAAAAGAAAAACGTTCTTGCATATTTGAGGCATAGTTCCCTCCATTCCTCGAATCGCAGCCATTAGATTAAGCAAGATCAGCAATAGATTGGACTGCAAATATCGATTTGGCCTATTATCCCCTCCCTCTCACCCGCAAAAACCCAATGCGTTGTTCACTCCAAAAAAAAATTGCACCCTCACCGTTGGTCCACGCCGCCGCCGATGGGCTGCCCGGAGCCACCCGCGGCGGCGAACTCGCCGGGGCTATGAAGCACTGACACTTCAAAATGCCCAGTGTGTCGGTGTCAGACTCTCCGACACTCTCCTTGCTGGCTCTGCTCCAGGTTCTGGTGCTCTATGATTTATTTATTTGTTGTTTTTCTGATTACTCTTATTGTTGTTTTGGTGGTGGTTATATTACTAGAACTTTGCGATTTTTTTTGTAGAATGTCTTCAAGCATGGGTAGTAATAATGGTTCACAAGAGCTTATATCTATTGCTGATGATCCAAATAAATCATTATGGGGATCTGTCAATAAACTAGATACTAGTGGTGAGGCGGGAGACCATTTGTCGTGGAAGTGCAATTAACATGGGTCAACCGGAACATTTAGTTTATGAGATTGCTATAAAAATAAATATTTAATATACGTGTCCCAACGTGTCGGAATATAGTATTTTTTGAGAATTGACGAGTAACGTGTCGTGTCGTGCCGTATCGCGTGTCGCATGTCGGTGCAACATAGGCCGGGGGGCTCTGGGTAGCCCGTCGGCGGCTCCGCCCGCGGCGGGGTGGACCAATGGTGAGGGTGCTCATTTTCCGAGTAAACAACGCCATCAAGTACTGTTTTTTAAATTTTATTTTTCGATTAAAAAATAATATTAGGAAAAAAGTAAAAGCAATTGTCTAATAACAAATATTTTATAATAAAAAATTTATAAATATAATATTCCTACATTTTAAATAATTAAAAATATATATTTATATTAACAACGGTCGGGGGCAGGCAAAGCTCGCCAGCGCGAACCGGGTACTGTCCCACGGGGCACAGAGGGCTCCCCATGCACTGTCACTCGTATATATATATATTTCACACATGAAGAAGTATATAAAAGGTTGAGTCTTTGTTTTCTACATGGTATCAGAGGAACCCGGTCCGACCTGCCTCTAACTGCCCGGCTTCTCTGCCCGCTCGGTTTCCTTCCTTGCCGCGACGGCTTGGTTTTCCTTTCTTACCGCTTGCGGCCTCTCTCTTCTCTACCCGCTTCCTCCTCATCTCTCGTGGATCCACCGCTCTTCCCTCTTTATATAGCCTTCCTCTCTCTGGCTCGTGGACCCCACCTCAGTTCTGTTAGTTTTCTTATCCGTTGCGGTTTCTCCCTTCTCCTTACCCCTGTGGTCTGCTCCTAACCGCTCGGCCTCCGCTTGGGAGCGGTCTATTTCTCAACCGCACTGTCCGCTAGCTTCTTTCCCGCGACATCTGTCTTTACCCGTGGCGGCCTTCTCTTCTCGTTGCAGATTTCTCTACCCGCAGCAGCTACGTCTTCTCGCGGTGACCTCTTTTACCCGCAACGACTTATCTCTACCCGCAGCGACTTATCCTTACTCGCGGCAACTTATTCTGCTCGTTGCGACCTCTTTTACCCGCAACAACCTCTTTCACCCGCAGCGACTTATCTCTACCCGCAACGACTTATCCTTACTCGCGACGACTTATTCTGCTCATTGCGGCCTATCCTTCCTTGCGGTCTCTCCTTACTCGCGGCGACCTAGCAACGCTTCCTTCTGCTCGCTGCGGCTTTGCTTCTCCTGGGACGTCTCCTAGCTGCTGCCTTGTCTCTAGCCTCTTGTGTTAACCGGCTAACCGCGTGCTTCTATCCACCCGGTTAGTGTGCCTAGCCGTCCAGGGACATGGATTCCGAATCCACCACTGATGCGGATTCAAATCCTCCCTCTGACTATCCTCGTACTGCTCCTGAGCTTCAGGATGAGCTGCGCTTACCACTATTTCTCTTCGTGGAAAGCAAAACTTTATCGAATGGGTACACTCTGTACGGCGTGTACTTCAAACTAAAGGTCTCCTTCATCATCTTACCAAGACCCCACCCACTGCACCTACTGATGAGTGGATCCGTGATGACAGACGCGTTCAATCTTGGCTCAACTCTCTGGACACCGAGCCCTATCACATGACTATGTACCATGAGATCGTTCATGCTATGTGGACTGATCTTCATTCCCTCTATTTTGGAAAAGATAGTTTACAACACTTGATTGACATTTTCACTGATCTCCAGTCCCTTGACGCTGGAGTTACCAGAGATATTACCTCCTTTGTTGCGCGGGCTAAAACTCTTGTTGAGGCTTGGATCCATCATCAACCTCTCACTACGGACTTGGTGACTCAACAACAGCAGAAGGAGGCCGTGGGGATTGCTATGATGATGGCGTGTGTCCTCCCACATCTTCATAGTGTCCGCGCTCACGTTCTATCTTCCACGGTTACTCCATCCCGCTCGGATGTGTGCTCAATGCTCCTCAAGGTTGCTCCACCTCCGGATGTCCCGACTTCGTCTCCCACTCTGCTTCAGCAACCCGTGGACACTCGCTCCATCTACTCGTGGTACACCGGCTCGTGGTGGCCGCCAGCCTTGGGGACGCGGTCGTGGTGGCCGAACCCTCTTCAAGTGCTCTTACTGCGGCAGAGATGGTCATCTGGAGGCCACCTGTTACTGCAAACATGACCTGCCTCCTCATCTTACTGCTACAGTAGCTCCCTTACCTCCCTCCACAACTAGTGATGACATTGCTGCATTACGGGCTCAACTACAAAAGCTTCAAGGTGCGGTTAGTCACTCCTCTGACTCCGTCGCCTCCATCTCCAATGAAGGTATATCTTGTCTCTCTCACAGCCCTCACTGGATTGTGCACTCAGGTGCTACACATCATCTCTCTCCACAACGGTCGCCTCAATATTTAGATACTCCTTACCCCAAGAACATCACTGTGGCTAATGATGACACGATCCCGGTTTCTGACACTGCCAATCTCCCTCTTACTCCTTCCCTCTCCTTATACTCGGTTCTTCATGTTCCGGGCTCTCCGTTTAATCTCCTTTCTGTTAGTCGTCTTACACAAGATATTGATTGTTGTGTTACTTTCTCACACTTCATTTGTTGTGCAGGATCGACAAACGCGGACTATACTTGGTAGAGGGCGGCTGTCCAACGGGCTGTATCTCCTCGACGTTTCTCCCATTGCTCTCACCACCGTCTCCACCACTGATTGACATCGTCGTCTGGGCAACACTCCCTTTCGATTCTCAAGAAGCTCTTCTTACTGTTTATCTTCAAGAGTTTTTTTGTGAATCTTGTATTTTCGACAAGCAACACCGTGTACCTTTCTCTTCCTCATGTACTCGGAGCGATGCTCTTTTATCGTTAATACATTCTGATATCTAGGGGCCCAATAAGGTCCATAGTGTTTTTGGTTACAGATATTTTGTTACATTTATCGATGATTAGTCGAACTCACAGCTACGCTTCGTAAGTTTCTTACCGAAACACACACTCAATTTTCTACTTGTGGCAAAACAATTCGTTTAGACAATGCTCGCGAGTACACCGGTCGCACCTTCTTCAATCTCTGCGCTGAGTTCGGTATTCTCCATCAGACTTCATGTGCCTATACCCCCCAACATAATGACATAGCGAAACGGAAGAATCGCCACATCCTTGATGTGGCTCGCTCTCTTATGATCCAAATGCAGGTTCCTCCTCTTTATTGGAACTTTGTCGTTTCTACAGCCTGTCACCTCATTAATCGAATGTCGTTCTCCGTCCTCAACTTTGTGGCACCCATCACTCTCCTTTATCCATCCACGACTCTCTTCACTCTCACACTTCGTGTGTTTGGCTGTACCTGTTATGTCCATCACCTCGGTCCCTCAACTGACAAGCTCGCTCCTCGGGCTACCAAGGCGATGTTTGTTGGCTATTCCCGCACTCAGAAGAGATATGTCTGCTTTGATCCTACAACTGGTAAGATGGTTGTCTGCTGATGTATCTTTCCATGAAGACCAACCATATCACACTAATCCTTCTGATCCCCTTCTTCCTCCTCTACCTCGACCCTCGTACCCGTAACATCTCCATTACCACCACTTCTACCTAACCCCCAACCCCACCAATCCAAATCTCCTATCACTCCGAGCACCCCACCACCAACAGTCCCCTCCAAATCCCCTGTTATTCAGGTGTACACTCGTCGTCCTCCACGTTCAGATGCCTTCCAGCAGCTTCCCTCTACCGGTGTACTCTCGCGGCCTGTTAATCCGGCATCCAGTTCGACGACACATCTCATGGCCAATTATGTCTCTCTACACCGGCTCTCTTCGCCCCTTTGTGTCTTTGCTATCTCTCTCTATACTCTATTTTTGTACCTAACTCTGTGCAGGAAGCTCTCCAGCATCCGCGGTGGCGCACTGCCATGGATGACGAGATGACGGCTCTGTGGGGTAATCATGTAACACCCCGAAGTCAAGAGAATCATTTTGAGCAAAATTGGGTTCAGGCATGGGTGACACGGCCTGGGACACGGGCGTGTCCCAGGGCGTGTCAGTTGACACGGCCTGCGACACGGGCGTGTCGCAGGGCGTGTCGAGGTTGTGTCGACGATTGGACTTGGTGTCGACGATTTTCGCTCGACATCGTCGAGAGGGGGCACACGGCCCAGGACACGGCCGTGTCGGATGCCGTGTCGAATGCTCGACGAGTGTTAGTCGACGATCGTCGAGTATCGAGTTCCAGTGAGGACACGGCCTGTGACACGGGCGTGTCACAGGGCGTGTCAGTGGGCGTCAAATTCAGCTCGACGTCTCCGGTTAGGGCGTGTTTGCGGGACACGGGCGTGTCCTGGTGCACACGGCCATGAACACGGGCGTGTGCCAAGCCGTGTGCCAGGCCGTGTGAAGTCTCGGGTTGATTTGGGATTATTTCTGTTGAGGTACACGGCCTCAGACACGGGCGTGTCTGAGGGCGTGTCGGGTACACGGCCGTGACACGGGCGTGTCACACGGGCGTGTACTGGCTGGATTGAGTCGGTTGTCTGCCGCTTAGGGGGACACGGCCTGTGACACGGGCGTGTCACAGGGCGTGTCAGGCCGTGTTCAGGGTTTTCTGGCCAGATCTGAGCCGTTTGTTTCCCTCTTCCTGGATCCAGTGGCTGGGCTTTGTCCAGGTGTTGGGAAGGCCGAGAATTAGAAGATAAATCCAATTATCTTCTTCTCCTTCTTCTTCTTCATTTCCATTCTAAGGGAGAGAGAAGAAAGGCCTAAGGGAGAGAGAAGGGAGGAGTCTTCCAGCTGCTGTAGGAGCTGCGGAGTGCGGAACGAAGATCCGAGAGCGGATTCGTGAAGGCAGAGCCGAGGCGGTGATCTCCATCCGGCTACTTCATGGCGCCGAAGCGATCTTCAAGGGTAACGATCTCCTTCTTGGACATCGAAGTCCTTTCTCTATACATGTGCTTGGAATCCTCCACCAAGAGGTGGATCGCGGAAGTGATTCCTTTGTTGAGTCTGCATCTAGAGCCGGAATGATGAAGTACAGCGTAGGCATGCTGTGTGAAGCCCATCTGGACCGGTAGTCTGGATTGGTGATGTTCATGGGTAAACCGGAGAAGACTCCGTGACTTTGATGATGTGCAAAATGGATTTTTGTTGTGATGAATGTATGGATGTACTGCTTGTGAGGAGGCTTTGGTGAAGCTCCTGGTTATGAGATGATCAATTGGTAGCACGCCTGGGGAGCTCGTGATAAACCCGGCCTGTTACACCACTAGGGTGGGTTGATCTAGTTAAGGAAGGGATCGATGGGCGGCAATGCTAGGGGAGCCGAGTTAAACCCGGGTTGCTGCACCACATGGTGTGGGTCGATCGGATTAGGAGGGGGACCGATGGGTAGACATTGCCTGGGGAGCTTAGATAAACCCGGCTTGCTACACCACGGAGTGTGGGTCGGTCTGCTCTGTTTGTGATGCTGTGAGGATGGACCTCTGAGTGGCTTGGGCGGGATGTCGCCAGCCTGCGAGCTGGTGGACTAGGGCCGGTCAACCAACAAGTTAAAACCTCGAGAGACAGCGGTGTACGACGGTGGATTCCGGTACGCCAAGAAGGTGCCCTGAGTGCACGGAGCGTTGGTGGACTCCAGCGTTTGTGATGTGGTGTGTTTGTTAGATAGTGGCATAAAGAGAATGATCCTATGATATGATTTGGTGATGTTTGCTGATGCTTGATGAAAAAGGAAGCACTGTATACAGGGAAGGAACCACTGCCCCGGGTAGGGGGTAGGGTCGTTATAATGGGTCAGCAATGCTGACCGTTACTTTGTTTTCTGTGTTGGCTTGGATGATGACTTGCAGGTGCTGCGGTTTGGAAAGAATAAGTGGATTGGCTAGCCTGGTGTTCTTAGTCCTTGAAGGCTATGTGAAGAATCGTGGTTGGATTTCATGTATGGCCGGCCTGCGTGCCGATGTACGAACTTATTGCTATGTAAAGAGGAACTTGTAAGGCCACAAGGCCAGGGTGTGTGAGTTGTATACATTCCTGGTGTTTTATATAAATGTGGTATTTATATATGGGTGGACATTCTGGTTTGAGTTCATGCTAACAAGAAAAATGCTGCGCTAGAATGGAATGAGTTAAGGACACGCATAGATTTTGATTTCCACACGTGATTCCTTCGCTTGTCTGTGCTATATGGCGTGGGGCCCCGGCCGGACCCACCGTTATATGTCATGTGACAGGTGGGGGCGTTACAAAGTGGTATCAAAGCGAGGTTGAGATTGTTTGGGAGGAGAGAACATAAATGAACTCATGAATGTCCACTAGGAATGTATGTCATGCACATGATGTGCGTGAGGGTGTAGTCAATGTACCAGTACCGTTATGAATTGGAAGGATTTAATGGTGTTCTGTACATTGATAGGTGGCGAGGGATGGAGCTGGGCCGTCTGAGCCCCAGCGGTCGGATGAAAGTGCAACACCCGTGGAAGCGCGATGCCTCCCTCGGCAGAGGCCATACGGGTGGTAGCGGAGACAGTGCTTGCCGTGTTACAAGCACAACCAACTGGACAGGCAAGACCTGGTGGAAGGCAAGAGCATGTTGCCGAGGTGGTGGAAGTGCAAGCAAGTGACGACGCATTGTCCCGTTTTATGCACTTTCACCCACCGACGTTTGGTGGAGCGCTTTCACCAACGCAGGCAGAAGATTGGTTGGCAAGAGTAAAAAGGATCCTAACCGCAATCAGGACGGTTGAAGAACAGAAAGTGATGTTGGCCACTTTTCTGTTGGAAGGAGATGCGAGATTGTGGTGGGATGAGATTGAAGTGCACCACTTGGCAGGTCGAGGTTTAACGGAGATTTCAATGGAGGAATTCTCCCAAATATTTTTAGCCAAGTATGTGCCAGTGTCGCAGAGGATTGCGATGGAAAATGAGTTTCTCCGCTTGGTGCAGGGTGAGCGAGATATTGATACCTACCTGCATGAGTTTACAAGATTGGGGAGATATGCGGGATCTACCTTTGCGGAGGAAGTGCGAAAGACAAATCGGTTTTATGGAGGATTGCGGGATGAATTGAGGTTGGCACTTCCGAGTTCCGTGAGCCAAGGCTTTCAGGCGTTGGTCGATACAGCGCGTGCGTTGGAGAAGGATATGAAGCGAGTACAGGAGAATAAGAAACTGGCAAGGGAAAAGTCTGAGTTGAAAGAATCGGAGTTTCGACGACAAGAGAAGAAAAGATTTAGGCCGGTGGACGTAGCTCCGTCGACTATTTCTTCGGGGGCGACGTATGGGCCAGGACGTGTGGATACACGTATATGTTATAAATGTGGGCAGCAAGGACACATAGCAAAATTCTGTTGGAATGTCCCTCCAGGGAGTGAGAAAAAGACAGGTGCGTCATATGAAGAAAAAGGGAAAGCAGTGGCCGAATCATCTGCACCCTGGACGCAACCTCGCTTGCATGCGATGGAAGTGCAAGAGCCGCAAAGCTCAGTTGGTGAAATTCAGCCTCGAGCGGTTCATTTATCATTAAATCGCGAATTTCAAAATCGGGAGGCTGAGAGGAAGTGAACTGATGTGAAGCATGTCGATGTTATGCATGTTTTGTAAACTATGTTTTGATGAATCATAGCTGATGTACATCACTTTTGGCTGATGTAAATGATGTTGATACTTGTGATTGTGCCGAAATCAATCAATTCTGTCGTTTTGTTTGAGGTCTTATGTGGTTGAATGTGCACAAGTGGAAGCTAGGGATGTTTGTTGTGTTGTCTGTTTGTTAGTGTGTGCGGAGGCTTGCGGTGTAAGCTTTGATGATGTTGTGACGAATTGGCTGTTTGGAGTCAAATTTCGACGACGAAATTATTTGAAGGGGGGGAGGATTGTAACACCCCGAAGTCAAGAGAATCATTTTGAGCAAAATTGGGTTCAGGCATGGGTGACACGGCCTGGGACACGGGCGTGTCCCAGGGCGTGTCAGTTGACACGGCCTGCGACACGGGCGTGTCGCAGGGCGTGTCGAGGTTGTGTCGACGATTGGACTTGGTGTCGACGATTTTCGCTCGACATCGTCGAGAGGGGGCACACGGCCCAGGACACGGCCGTGTCGGATGCCGTGTCGAATGCTCGACGAGTGTTAGTCGACGATCGTCGAGTATCGAGTTCCAGTGAGGACACGGCCTGTGACACGGGCGTGTCACAGGGCGTGTCAGTGGGCGTCAAATTCAGCTCGACGTCTCCGGTTAGGGCGTGTTTGCGGGACACGGGCGTGTCCTGGTGCACACGGCCATGAACACGGGCGTGTGCCAAGCCGTGTGCCAGGCCGTGTGAAGTCTCGGGTTGATTTGGGATTATTTCTGTTGAGGTACACGGCCTCAGACACGGGCGTGTCTGAGGGCGTGTCGGGTACACGGCCGTGACACGGGCGTGTCACACGGGCGTGTACTGGCTGGATTGAGTCGGTTGTCTGCCGCTTAGGGGGACACGGCCTGTGACACGGGCGTGTCACAGGGCGTGTCAGGCCGTGTTCAGGGTTTTCTGGCCAGATCTGAGCCGTTTGTTTCCCTCTTCCTGGATCCAGTGGCTGGGCTTTGTCCAGGTGTTGGGAAGGCCGAGAATTAGAAGATAAATCCAAGTATCTTCTTCTCCTTCTTCTTCATTTCCATTCTAAGGGAGAGAGAAAAAAGGCCTAAGGGAGAGAGAAGGGAGGAGTCTTCCAGCTGCTGTAGGAGCTGCGGAGTGCGGAACGAAGATCCGAGAGCGGATTCGTGAAGGCAGAGCCGAGGCGGTGATCTCCATCCGGCTACTTCATGGCGCCGAAGCGATCTTCAAGGGTAACGATCTCCTTCTTGGACATCGAAGTCCTTTCTCTATACATGTGCTTGGAATCCTCCACCAAGAGGTGGATCGCGGAAGTGATTCCTTTGTTGAGTCTGCATCTAGAGCCGGAATGATGAAGTACGGCGTAGGCATGCTGTGTGAAGCCCATCTGGACCGGTAGTCTGGATTGGTGATGTTCATGGGTAAACCGGAGAAGACTCCGTGACTTTGATGATGTGCAAAATGGATTTTTGTTGTGATGAATGTATGGATGTATTGCTTGTGAGGAGGCTTTGGTGAAGCTCCTGGTTATGAGATGATCAATTGGTAGCACGCCTGGGGAGCTCGTGATAAACCCGGCCTGTTACACCACTAGGGTGGGTTGATCTAGTTAAGGAAGGGATCGATGGGCGGCAATGCTAGGGGAGCCGAGTTAAACCCGGGTTGCTGCACCACATGGTGTGGGTCGATCGGATTAGGAGGGGGACCGATGGGTAGACATTGCCTGGGGAGCTTAGATAAACCCGGCTTGCTACACCACGGAGTGTGGGTCGGTCTGCTCTGTTTGTGATGCTGTGAGGATGGACCTCTGAGTGGCTTGGGCGGGATGTCGCCAGCCTGCGAGCTGGTGGACTAGGGCCGGTCAACCAACAAGTTAAAACCTCGAGAGACAGCGGTGTACGACGGTGGATTCCGGTACGCCAAGAAGGTGCCCTGAGTGCACGGAGCGTTGGTGGACTCCAGCGTTTGTGATGTGGTGTGTTTGTTAGATAGTGGCATAAAGAGAATGATCCTATGATATGATTTGGTGATGTTTGCTGATGCTTGATGAAAAAGGAAGCACTGTATACAGGAAAGGAACCACTGCCCCGGGTAGGGGGTAGGGTCGTTATAATGGGTCAGCAATGCTGACCGTTACTTTGTTTTCTGTGTTGGCTTGGATGATGACTTGCAGGTGCTGCGGTTTGGAAAGAATAAGTGGATTGGCTAGCCTGGTGTTCTTAGTCCTTGAAGGCTATGTGAAGAATCGTGGTTGGATTTCATGTGTGGCCGGCCTGCGTGCCGATGTACGAACTTATTGCTATGTAAAGAGGAACTTGTAAGGCCACAAAGCCAGGGTGTGTGAGTTGTATACATTCCTGGTGTTTTTATATAAATGTGGTATTTATATATGGGTGGACATTCTGGTTTGAGTTCATGCTAACAAGAAAAATGCTGCGCTAGAATGGAATGAGTTAAGGACACGCATAGATTTTGATTTCCACACGTGATTCCTTCGCTTGTCTGTGCTATATGGCGTGGGGCCCCGGCCGGACCCACCGTTATATGTCATGTGACAGGTGGGGGCGTTACAAATCACACTTGGGATCTTGTGCCCCTTCCTCCGGGTCACAGCTGTGTTAGCTGCAAGTGGATCTTCACTATCAAGCATGTCGCAGATGGGACAATTGATCGCTTAAAGGCTCGACTTGTGGCCCAGGGCTTTACCCAACAATACGACCTTGATTATGAGGAAACTTTCTACCCGGTCGCAAAATTGAATTCGGTTTGGGTTCTCCTCTCCTTAGCTGTTCATCGTCAGTGGCCCCTCCATCAGCTAGATGTCAAGAATGCGTTCTTGAATGACGATCTTCTTGAGACAGTGTACATGCATCAATCGCCCGGGTTTGAGACCACGGGGGAGTATCGGGACTGTCTACTTCGCAAGTCTATTTACGGTCTCAAACAATCTCCACGGGCGTGGTTTGGGAAGTTCAGCAAGGTCATTTGTGAGGTTGGATTCAAACAAAGCTCGGCAGATTCCTCTCTTTTTACTCATCACCAATCAACTGAGACAATCATACTTCTGGTCTATGTGGACGATATTCTTATCACTGGTGATGACTCAGCCGGGATACACCATGCGAAGTAACATTTGAACTATACCTTTCAAATCAAAGATTTGGGCAATCTTCTCTATTTTCTTGGACCAGAAGTAGCATGACGACCGGATGACCTTGTCTTATCCCAGCGTAAGTACTGTATTGACCTTCTGCAAGATGCTGGCCTCTCGGGTTGTAAACCTGAGGAAACTCCGATGGAAGTCAATAACATGTTGTGTGCTCAGGGATCTGAGAATGATTCTCTTCTTCCAAACCCGGAATACTATCGCTGTCTTGTGGGAAAGCTGATATATTTAACAGTTACAAGACCTGACATATCATTTGCGATTGGTGTGGTCAGCCGATTTATGCATACCCCACAGATCTCTCACCTCCAGGCAGTGGAACACATCCTTAAGTATCTGAAGACTTCCCCTGGGCAAGGACTTGTGTACAAGCCGTCTTGCTCCCTTTCTCTTATTGCATACTCGGATGCGTATTATGCGGGCTCATTGGATGATAGACGTTGAACTACTGGGTTCTGTACATACTTTGGAAGAAATTTTATCACATGACGGAGTAAGAAGCAGACGGTGGTCACCCGCTCATCTGCTGAGGCCGAGTACCGTGCGATGGTGGTTGTTACATCTGAAATAACCTGGCTTGAAAGTCTTTTAATGGACTTGGGGGTTAAATTGTCTTCACCTTCAACACTGTTCTGTGACAGTCAAGCTGTGATACACATTGCAAAGAATCTTGTGTTCCATGAGAGGACTAAACATATTGAGGTTGATTGTCATTTTGTTCGAGAAAAGGTTCAAGCAAAGGAGCTAAAGCTTGAACATGTTCCTGCCTCTGGACAAGTTGTTGATATCCTTACCAAGGCGCTGCCTCGCAAGCTGTACTACCAGTTCTTGTCCAAGCTTGGCGCATATGACTTATACGCTCCAGCTTGCGGGGGAGTGTTAGATAATGTAGAAGAAAATAATGTAAAGGCCCATTTCTCCTTTCTCTTTTAGTCCCACATCTACTGTATATGATTATTTCTCCCTCTCTTCTCCTACATATTTGTATTCTTTCTTGTATTTCACACATGAAGAAGTATATACAAGGTTAAGCCTTTGTTTTCTACAGTTTTAAATAATGCATGCTGACAACATGTTGGATTGAGTTTTTAAATGCCGGATGTCAAAAGTCAAAGACATGTCAGGGGATCGAGCCCCGACCTCAACAACCTTTTGCACCCTGTGATGGGGCCGAAGACAGGTTGGGGTGTACGGTCCGCGAACTTGATAAAGCCTATTGGGTGGATTCCCGGTGGGACCCCTATGCAGGTGCTGACTCCTGGCGCCAGGGTGGCAGGCAGGTGCTGATGCCTGTCCTGTATCAGGCATCTATGAAGAACCAGGTTCCTGAAGTAGGGCGCGAGCATACCTCGTGATTGTATCAAGTTATTTCGTAATTTGCAAGCGTTATTTTCCTCGTGGTAACATTTGTCCGACCTGCCATTCCCACCTGCATTGTGCCGCCGGGTTTTGTCTGTGCCCTTTTCTGCATCGGCATCAACGCTCGATACAGCCGCCCTCTTCGTCGCTGTATCCGCACAATACGCTCGTACCAGCCGACACCGACGTCCAGATATTTGTTGGCTACTCTCGCACTCAGAAAGGTTATGATTGTTATTCTCCTCTTGATGGCAAACTCATTGTTTCGGCTGATGTAACCTTCTCTGAAAATCAATCATTCCACTCCTCTCCTACCACCCCGTCCCCACCGTCCACGACAGCTCGTCTTGTCGTCCCAGTCACAACTCCGTTTCTCTCACCTCTTCCCTCGCCACTCCCGGTCCCCTCTCGACCTTCTCCACCTACACCACCTCTTTGTGTCTATACTCGTCGTAAGTCCAAGAATACTTCTAAACAACAGCTCCCTTCTACCGATGACACTCCGCGGCCTGCTGATCCAACATCAACCTCTATGGCTTATCCTTTGGTGAATTATATGTCACTACATCGTATCTCTCCGCCACTTTACCAATTTGCCATTTCTCTTTCTTCCATTTCTATCCCTAATTTTGTGCGGGAAGCGCTTCAACACTTGGGGTGGCGGGCAGCCATGGATGATGAAATGACTGCCCTCTGGGCTAACCAGAACTGGGATCTGGTTCCTCTTCCCACAGGTCAGTTCCGTGTCAGCTGCAAGTGAGAATTTGTTATAAAACACGTTGCGGATGGAACTGTTGATCGCCTAAAAGCTCGCCTCGTGGTTTCACTAAGCAGCAGAGCCTTGATTATGACGAAACATTCTCTCTGGTTGTCAAGTTGAATACTGTTCGAGTCCTGATCTCCTTGGTCGTCCATCGTCAGTGGCCCCTCCATCAATTGGATATTAAAAATGTCTTTCTCAATGATGATCATCCGGAGACAGTTTATATGCACCAACCTCCCGGGTTTGAGACCACAGAGGATTCTGATGTATGTCATCTTCGAAAGTCTATATATGGTTACAAACAGTTCACGCGTGCTTGGTTTGAAAAATTCAGCAAGGTTGTTCGCGAAGTTGGTTTTACACGGAGCTCGGCCGACTTCTCCCTCTTTACCCGTCATCAACCAACATGCACTATGATTCTCCTTGTGTATGTTGATGATATCTTAATTACTGGTGACGACTCTACAGTGATACAACAAATCAAACAACACTTGAACTCGGCATTTCAGACCAAAGACCTGAGAAATCTTCGATACTTTCTTGCGCTTGAGGTCGCAGGACGACCTAATGGTCTTGTCTTATCCCAACGAAAGTACTATATTGACTTACTTCAAGATGCTGGCTACTCGGGGTGCAAACCTGCGGACACCCCTATGGATGTAAATCACAAGCTTTCTGCACATAGTTCTGATTCTGACCAACTGCTTACAAATCCATAATACTATTGACGCTTGGTGGGGAAGCAGATTTATCTGACAGTTACTCGACCTGACATCTCATTTGCTGTAGGGGTTGTGAGTCGTTTCATGCATGCTCCTCGGATATCTCATCTCCAAGCTGTTGAGCATATTCTCGGATATCTAAAGACAGCTCTGGGACAAGAACTTGTTTACAAACCATCTACCTCTCTATCTCTTGTTGCGTACTCTGACGCTGACTACGCAGGATCTCTTGATGATAGACGTTCAACAAGTGGTTCCTGTACATACTTCGGTGGACACCTCATTACCTGGCGTAGCAAGAAGCAGACTATTGTTGCTCGCTCCTCTGTTGAGGCCGAGTATCGTGCTATGGCTGCTGTTGTTTCTGAGTTAACATGGCTTGAAAGCCTTCTGAATGATTTGAGATTCAAACTATCATCTCCGACGACCCTATTTTGTGACAGTCAAGCAGCAATACAGATTACCAAGAATCTAGTCTTCTATGAGCGAACAAAGCATATTTAAGTTGACTGTCACTTCATTCGAGAAAAGTCCAACCAAAGAAGATAAAAATGGAGCATGTTCCCGCTACAAGACAAGTTGTTGACATCCTGACAAAAGCTCTCTCTTGGTTGTTATACTATCAGTTCTGATCCAAGCTTGGTGTCTACGACTTGTACGCTCCAGCTTGCGGGGGAGTGTTAGAAAACAACTTGTAAATGCCCATTTAGTGTCCCATTATAGATTTTATTCTTCCACTTGTATTAGTCCCACATCATGTAAAAGAGATCTCTCTCTCTCTCTCTTCTCCCTATATATTTGTACTCATACTCGTTTTTTATAATTTAAGAAATATACACAAGGTTCACTCCATTCTTCAACAAGGTCAACAATATCGTATGGATCTTGATGTTAAAAAAACCACTGATATAAGTTGAATGTGAAAGAAATGACTAGAAGATGGATACATGAAAAAGAAATTAGGAAAGAAAAATTAAGAAATAATTATATTAGTGGAAGTGAGAAAGAAAATAAATAGCCTTAGGTAGCTTGGACATGAACTACAAAGGGTCGAACATACAACACTTGACGTGCAAATAGAGTAATGTACATAGCTTTGAAAAAAGAAAGAACATATCAAAATTACATGGATGAAAGCTTTCAAGATAAATTTCGTAGTTTATGTTGAACACCTAAGACAACATTGGAAGGGAACATATAAAAAAAGGCTTCATAAAGCCTGATTGGGATAAGGTCAATATTGATGATGATAATTCTATTTACAAACTTTAGTCAGTTATAATATAAATACACAACTTTATTTTCGAGTTAAAATAATACTTGAAATCCAAAAACATTGGATCAAATTGACAATGAAAATTCACAAACCTCTACATTACGCTTGGCACCTCTTATTCGTTCATTCCACATATTACGAATCAAGTCCCTCCGAGGATTTGCTTCTGAAAGAGAGCAGTAATCAATAACCTACAATTAAAAAAGAGGAAGCTGCCTTTCAGTAATAAATGTAACCAAAAATTCCTTTTCCCTTCGCAGACATAATCATAAGAAGATATATAACAACAAAGACAAGTAAAGACCTCCTCCAATTCTGAGAGCTGTTGAACTCTAACCATATTGCTATATGCACGTTCATAGCTTTCAAGAACCTGAACAATGACAATATTAGTTATAAGAGAAACTCAAAACAAAAAAGAATAATAGCAGAAGAGAAGATTCAATGGTTAAAAAGGAGTTTCTAAGGCATCCCAAAGAGAATAACGTTCATTCATCCTATAGTTTAAATCCTATTAACGATTTATTTCAAATTAAATTTATCTTATAAACTTATTTCTCCAGGTGAGTTTTACAGACAAAATTTTGAGTTTTATAATTATACCTTTATCATGTTCATTATTCATATCCTCATAGAAGGTATATCATGTCTTGTGAAACATACTATAATATTAATAGAAATCATCACTGCCATTTGAAAATCTAGATAAAGCAAACCCATTATTATTGAAATATCTTTGTGTAAGCAATAAAAATGACAATGCACTTCTTCCTAATTCAAATGATGACCGTTCACGTTATGTTGATCATGCATTTCAATCTCCTTATGCATCAAATTCATTTCACAAGGTTGCTGTTATAATACTAGTCAAGACATTGCTACTCTACACAACAAACCTCTACATTCCAACAAACTCCACTCACAGAATAAAGGTTTTATTCCATATGCTCCATACATTCCACCAATGTTAAAGATTTCATTAACTCTGAGGATAAATACAAAATATGAGAGAATAAAATAATTTCTTTTATTAATTTCTCACTTCATGCACAACTAGATACACGAGATGTATATTTATAGGATGAGAGAAATACACAATACTTTTCTTTCTAAGGTGTGTGACTTGAGCTTGAGAAGGAGAATGGTCTCTTGCTGGGCCTTACGGTGGGCTTTTGTACAGATTCATTTAACACTATCCCGCACACTAGAGCATACAAATCGTAGACATCAAGTTTGGACAAGAACTGATAATAGGATGGATGTGGTAAGACCTTAGTAAGAATGTTAGTAAATTGCCCAACAACAGGAACATGTTTCAGCTCCAATTTCTTCAGTTGAACATTCTCCCGAATGAAGTGACAATCAACTTCGATATGTTTGGTATGTTCATGAAAAACGTGATTCTTGGCAATATGAATAGTGGCTTGACTATTGCAAAAGAGAGTGGCTATAGAGGAGAGTTTGACACTCAGATCACTCAAAACTCCAACCATGTAAGCACTGATACTATAGAGGCCATAGAACGATACTCCGCCTCGACAGATGAGCGTGCAACCACAAATTGCTTCTTGCTGCGCCAGCTGATAAGGTGTCTACCAAAGTATGTACAATACCCACTTGTAGAACGACGATCTTCCAGAGAGAGACGGCCTAGTCAGCATCAGAGTAAGCAACATGAGATAGGGAAGAATAGGGCTTGTATACAAGTCCTTGTCCAAGAGCAGTTCAGAGGATGTGATCAATTGTCTGGAGGTAGAAATCCAAGGAGCATGCATGAATCGACTGATAACTCCAGCAACAAAAGATATATCAGATCTTATAACTGTAAGATAAATCAGCTTCCCTACAAAATGACGATAATACTCCAAGTTTAGAAGGAGCGGGTCAGAGTCGAATGCATGAGCACAGAGCTTGTGATTGACGTCCATGAGTGTGTCAGCAGGCCTAAATCCAAAGTAGCCAACATCATGAAGCAGGTCAAGACAGTACTTTTGTTGAGATAGGACAAGGTCATCGGGATGTCGGGCTACTTTGAGACCAAGAAAGTACCAAACATTTCCCGAATCTTTATTTTGGAAAGCAGATGCCAAATGTTGATCATGTGTATTCCTTTAAGGTTATCACTCATTATCAATATATCATTACCATAAACAAAGATAATTATTGTGCCTATCAGATGATGACGAGTGAATAGAAAGAAGTCATTCGAGTTTCGAGTGAATCCAACCTCACGAACAACCCGACTAAACTTGTCAATCCATGATCGAGGTGACTGTTTGAGACCATAAAGTGATTTTTTTAGGTGACATACCCAAGAATCCCCTGTGGTCTCAAACTCGGGAAGCAATTGCATGTAGACAGTCTCAACTTGATCACTATTAAGAAAAACATTCTTGACGTCCAATTAATGCAACAACTGTTGTCGATGGACAACTAGGGAGATCAGGACACGAACATAATTTAATATGGCGACGGGGGAGAAGGTTTCATCATAGTTGAGGCCGTGTTGTTGAGTACACCCACGGGCCACAAAATGAGCATTTAGACGTTGAATTATCCCGTTCGGACCATGTTTAATGGAGAAAACTCACTTGCATCCCACACAAGTCTGGTTGGGAGAAAGGGGGGACAAGATCTCCAGTCTGATTGGCCCAAGAGCAGACATTTACACATCCATGGCCGCTCGTCAATCTGGATGCTGAAGAGCCTCCAGAAAAGTGTTAGGTGTGGGAATAGAAGATAAATAAGTTGCAAATTTGTGAAGTACCAGAGAAAGGTGATGTAAGGACACACAATTTGTTGGGGTGAGCGGTAGACATTGGTGTCGGATCTGCAGGCCATGCAATATCAGTAGAGGGCAATAGTCGTAGAGCAGTAGAATAAGGTTGTCGGCGAGTGTATATACGAAGGAGGTGGTTTGTATTGACTAGTTTATGGGTATTATATTGGTATTCATGTGTGAGTGGGTTTAGTCCCACTTTGCGGGTTAACTTTATGGATATTATTGTATCTCCTATATATATTCCCCCTGTGTGGATGAATAGAATCAACTCTTCTTTTTCCCCATTTAATTTGGTATCAGAGGCAGTTCCACGTCCGAGTCCTAATCCCGCCGTCCAAACCTTTGCCGCGTCTTTCACCTTCGTCGCGCCCAGTCGGCTGCGCCGAGGATGTGAGGGCTTTGCCGCGCCGTTGTCTTCGCCCCTCCCCCTCCCGCGTCGTTGTCTTCTCCGCTACGCCACTATGTTCGAGCCTGATCCCTGCCGCCAGATCCACTGCAGTTCTTCCGCCGCTATTCCCTGCTTCCCTTCTGCTAATCTCGTTGCTGGTATTCCGCGAGCCCTTTACCGCCGATCCCGTTGTTCTTCCGCCACTGTTTTGCTCGGTGTTTCACACTCGTTCCCCCATTTATTTTTTCTTCACATGACTTATATCTGTGATCTACGGTCTTCCTTTCTTTTTGGGATGAGATTTCCTTCTTGCGTTTAAGGGATCCCTTGCTATCCTGTCTTGGAGATTTCGCCTTTTTTTGGGAGTTCTCTTGTTCCCATCCCATGAATTCCTACCTTCTTGGTTCGAATGATAGCTTTGTTCGGCGCATCACTACCGCCCTTCTCAATGAAAAGAACTTTGTCCAACTCCGTGCGAGTCCATCTTGTCGAACATGACAAGCTCGATTGGCTTGAACCTAATGAAGTTCCCAAGCCTAGCGACGAAAAGACTATCCGTCAATGGCGCGCGAAAAATTTCAATATTCTCAGGTGGCTTCAATGCTCCATGAAGCCCCGAATTTACGAGCAGTTTATGTGTTTCGATTCCGTGCCGGCTCTTTGGGCTGCCTTGACTCGTCCCTACGACCACACACGCGTTGATACGCGGATTTATTGTCTTCCAGGAGATTTCTACTGCTCGTCAGGGGGATCGTTCTGTGCACGAGTAGTACTTTACCTTTCTCTCTGGGAGGTTCCAGGAGCTTTCTGACCTCGAGCTGCTTAGTGTTTTTCCACATCCAGAGGATCTGCTTGTTGCCAAGCGGAGGCAGGAGAAGCGAGAGACCTACCAGTTCCAGATGGGATTGCGACCCGAGTTTGAGCAGATTCGGGTTCAGATTGTCAGCATGAATCCACTTCCTGAATCCTGGATGCTTATTCGATGGTGGAGGAGCATTAGCGACGTGCCCGCCTGACCGCCGTTTCTTCCGTTCCTCTTCCAGACCAAATGGCCCTGCCTTTGGGTCGTACTTCTTTTGTGCGGGGGGGGGGGGGGGGGGGGTACTTCTACCCTTAAAGGTCGCGGGGGTGGCCGCGAGAGACCATTTGCTTCTGTTCAGTGTCAGCACCGCCTCCAGACTGGTCATGAGAAGGCCAGATGCTGGCTGCTCTTTCCTCAGCTACGCCAGCAGTCCACCACGCGTTCCGCCGTCGCGACTTCTTCAAACTTTGGGGGTCAGCCTGATTACAATGCCTCTTATGGAGCCCCTTCCACCGATTGGAGTCAGCTTATGGCTCAAGTGCAGTAGCTTCAGTTTCAGCTTCAGCAGCAGGCCCCGTTTCAGCCTCAGCACCAGCCTCTTCCTGCTCAGTCGTTGCCTGCCTCCTCGTCATTCTCGTTGACTTCAGCGTCTGTGTCAGGTACCCCGATGACCTTTCACGTCACTCAAGAGGGGTCTTCCTCTCCCTGGGTGATTGACTATGGGGCCACTGATCACATGACTGGTGAGACACACTTGTTCTTTTTCTTGAGTCTTCGAGCGTCCATCGGCAGGTTCATCTTGTCGATGACTCTGTGACCCCCAACCTTCACCGGGGAACAATTCCCCTGTCACCCTCTTTCTCTTTGGGTTCAATTCTTCATGTTCCCAAGCTTACTTTAAATCTTCTTTCTGTTAGTCAATTGACTTGTTCGATGCACTGCTTGGTGACATTTTTTCCTTCTACCTGTGTTTCTTAGGACCTAATCACGAGGAATTTTGGCTACGGTCGTGAGCGTGACAGCTTTACCAGTTGGAACTCCCACCTCTTTCGCCACGTCTCTCACCACCGTCCATCGCTGCCGCTGCTACTTCACCCGCTCTTTGGCATGCCAGACTGGGGCATGCAAGTCCTCAAATTGTGTCACCTCTTTTTTTGAGTGTCTTGTTTGAGCACTCCTTTCAGTGTGACGTGTGTCAGCTTAGCAAACACACACACTTCCTATCCTGTATATGTTTCTTGTATTTCTGCACCGTTTGATATTATTCACTCAGATGTTTGGGGGCCTTCCCAGGTTGTTTCTTATGATAGATTTCGGTATTTTGTTACTTTTATAAATAATTTTACTTGTTGCTGTTGGGTCTAGATCATGCGTGCCAAATCTGACGTCTTTGATTAATATACTCAGTTTACTCATATGGTTGGGGAGGGGGGAGTATACCACTTCCACTATCACAGCATTCCTTGCTAGCCAAGGAACCCTTCACCAATTCTCATGTCCCTATACATCGGAACAGAACGGACTGGTGGAACGCAAAAATCGTCATCACCTGAATGTGACCCGGTGTCTTCTTCGTGGGTCTCACGTCCCCAAGTCGTTCTGGAGCGATACCCTTCTTACGGGGACCTTCTTGGTCAACCGTCTTCCTTGTCAGCCTTTAGCGGGTCGGGTACCCCTTAGGGTCTGTTTGGGTCAGCTCAAGCCGCCGGAGCTTTTTTTAACATGTTTGGAACGACCGCTCTTTGAAAATCGCGGCTGGCAAGAAGCTCTTTTATTTGCTCTTTGATATAGCCGGTGACCCCCCGCGATCCAGAAATCCCGCAATCACGCTTTTATATTTTCTCCCGTCCTTCCCCACCGATCTTGTGCCCTAGCTGAAAAGGAGCAACCTTCCGCTGCGCTTCGCTTCTTTGGCCGACGATCCGCCGATCCCGCTGCGCTTCCCTTCTTCGACCGACGATCCCCCGATCCCGCGCGCTGCCATTCCGCCGTCGATCGCTGCGCAGACCTTCCGCCGCCGACCATTCCACCGTGGATCCCGCTAAACAGATCTTCCGCTGCGCAGACCTTCCTCCGCCGTCGATTCTTTGGTAACCTCTCACTCGTGCATAGGATTTCTCGGTCGTTTTCATTTTCTTCCTTGCCTCATGCACCTCAAGCATTTCAGTGGAGGTGTTTTTCTTCTTCCTGCTTACTAGTATTGTGATTTGTGGTTAAATTTCAGTTATATATTATGCTTACACTTTGAGTACTCCCAGTTTAATTTCCTTCTGCTTAATTTGTGTATGCCCTTTTCCAGTTGTTGATTATGCTTATAGTTCTCCTTTGTCGACTTCAATTTCCTATTGTTATTTTTGCAAGCTTAGCTTCAAGTTAATTTATTCTATTCGCCATAAAAAGGTTCTATTGTAATCATCAGATTACTTACAACTCATAAGTGTGTATGTATGTGTTGTGTTCTGTGTGTTTTTGTTTCTGCTTGCGATGCTAATCAATTTTCATTCATACCATCAGAGGATGAAGGCCCTACAACAGAGGAAGACATTGAAACTGATATGTTTGATTGTGGGGGTGCTGATTACATGTCTGTCGTACGAGATAGTATTGCTGAAGAATTATACAACGCTCGCAAGTAAGAGTTCGAGACATCTTTTATAAAAACTTTAAAAAACATCTTATTCAAAAGTTTGACTAATATCATTTTTTCATCGCACATGTGAATCAAAATGAATGGAGAAGACAATATGCAACAATTGTTAACGTTTATTGTTGTTTCGTGAGCTATGTAGAATATTTTAGTTTAATTATTATATGTTTAATTAATCCCTACGAACAATTTATATTTAAATTTTTTTTATAAAAGGTGCTTCCAAAAAGCTATTCTTTCAAACAGCTCATTAGAAAAAACTCTATTTGAAGAGCACTTATTCACAGACTATCCAAACAGTTTGCAACTTTTTCAATACTGCTCATCAAACAACTCTACATAAAAAGCTCTATCCCAACATCAACTTTTCCATCCGCCAGAGCTGTCCCAAACAGAGCCTTAGTCTCCTATCTCCCCATTGCCCTCTGTTTCCTGTTCTTCTCCGGGTGTTTGGGTGTGTTCTTTGTCCAAGACCGTAGTCCGACTCGGACAAAACTTGATGACAAAGCTATCTGCTACTTATTTTTGGGATATTCCTCCTCTTCCAAGGTATATCAGTGTTTTGACCACTCTTCTCGCAGGAATTTTAACTCCCTTGATATTACGTTCTTTGAGGATGTCCCCTTCTATGGTGCCTCTCCTATCCTTGCAGCTTCTTCTGTTCCGCCACAGCCGGCTCCGGTTGCCCTAGCTCCGCTACACGACTCACTTCAGTTGCGGACGTACTCCTATGACCCACGCGGGCCCTCACATGTCCACCCCATACTTCAGGACCCACTGATTACGCCCAACTCACAGTACCTTGTGCCACATCCTCTGACAGGTGATGTTCTTCCCTCTTCTGACTTACCCATTGCACTTCGCAAGGGTAAGCGTTCTTGTGTTACTGACTATCTTGTGGCTAGCTGTGTCCTACCAGCATCTTTCCCAGAATTACCGAGCTTTCCTGACTGCTATCGACCAGATCAGAGTTCCGAGTTCGATGATTGAGGCGTTCCAGCACCCCGAGTGGGTGGCGGCCATGGAAGATAAAATGTCCACATTACAGAAGGCTGACACCTGACGTTTGGTTCCACTTCCCGCAGGTCGGAAAATTGTTGGCTGTCGTTGGGTTTACACCGTCAAGTATAATGTTGACGGTTCCCTTGCCGGCTACAAGGCCCGTCTTGTTGCAAAGGGCTTCACTCAGACTCCTGGGGATTACGGCGTGACATTTACCCCTTTGGCCAAGCTCTCTATTGTCCATCTACTTGTTTCTCTCGCTGCCTTCCATGGGTGGTTTCTTCATCAGCTGTATGTAAAGAATGCATTCCTCAATGGCGATCTTGCTGAGGAAGTTTATATGTATCCGCCCCCCGGTTACAAGCTTCAGGGAGAGTATTTGGGTCGTGTTTGTCTTTTACAGAAATCCTTGTATGTGGTGAAGCAATCCCCTCGAGCGTGGTTTGAACGGTTCGGTACCGTTGTGCTTCAGAGTGGGTTCACCAGATGTCATGCCGACCACACGTGCTTTGTTCGGACTGCTGTGGATGGCCGTAGGGTCATTATTCTTGTCTATGTGGGTGATATCATTCTTACCGGTGACGACAACTCGGGGATACTTCAAATCAAGGGGGTGCTTCAGAAGGCTTTTGAGGTGAAAGATTTGGGGCCTCTGAAGTATTTTCTCGGGATTGAGGTTGTCAGATCTCAGTAGGAGATCTCTTTGTCTCAGCGCAAGTATACACTCAACCTATTAAGTGATACTGGCCTTCTTGGGTGCTCTCCTGTGTCTACATCCATGGATCCGAACCACCTCTTACACGTCGAGTCTGGCGATCCCCTCCCTGAGCCGGGCAGATACCAACGTCTTGTTGGCAGACTTATCTACTTGACCAACACTCGCCCCGACATTAGCTTTGATGTGAGTGTGATCAGTCAGTTCATGCATGCTCCACAGACTTCTCACCTAGATGCGACATTTCAGATCCTCCACTATTTGAAGGGATTGTTAGAAACCAGGTCGGGGGGTCCCACACATTTTGGGTAAAGGCCCCGGTCCTGGCCGACTGCAGTCGAACGGCACAGCATCCCCAACCAAATCTCCTGGGTTCCACTTCGGTTTAATCCCAGGTAGGTTGTTGAGGCCCCGGTCTCGACCCCAGGACCTCCTTTATAAGAGGCGTTGTACACCCAACTGCACAGCAGTGCAGTTGCAGTTGGGTGTGAGAGGTTGGCTAAAGCGCCTCTTATAAAGGAGGTCCTGGGGTCGAGATCGGGGCCTCAACAACCTACCTGGGATTAAACCGAAGTGGAACCCAGGAGATTTGGTTGGGGATGCTGTGCCGTTCGACTGCAGTCGGCCAGGACCGGGGCCTTTACCCAAAATGTGTGGGACCCCCCGGCCATCTTTTGTTAGAAACCAGGTCGGGGGGTCCCACACATTTTGGGTAAAGGCCCCGGTCCTGGCCGACTGCAGTCGAACGGCACAGCATCCCCAACCAAATCTCCTGGGTTCCACTTCGGTTTAATCCCAGGTAGGTTGTTGAGGCCCCGGTCTCGACCCCAGGACCTCCTTTATAAGAGGCGAAGAGGCGCCTCGCTTTTGAGAGGTTGGCCATCTTTTGTTAGAAACCAGGCCGGGGGGTCCCACACATTTTGGGTAAAGGCCCCGGTCCTGGCCGACTGCAGTCGAACGGCACAGCATCCCCAACCAAATCTCCTGGGTTCCACTTCCGTTTAATCCCAGGTAGGTTGTTGAGGCCCCGGTCTCGACCCCAGGACCTCCTTTATAAGAGGCGCCTTAGCCAACCTCTCACACCCAACTGCACTGCAGTGCAGTTGGGTGTGAGAGGTTGGCTAAGGCGCCTCTTATAAAGGAGGTCCTGGGGTCGAGACCGGGGCCTCAACAACCTACCTGGGATTAAACCGAAGTGGAACCCAGGAGATTTGGTTGGGGATGCTGTGCCGTTCGACTGCAGTCGGCCAGGACCGGGGCCTTTACCCAAAATGTGTGGGACCCCCCGGCCTGGTCTCTAACAGGGATCTCCTGGTCTAGGGCTCTTCTACCGTTTATCTCCGTCACCCAGTCTCACCTGTTACACAGATTCTGACTATGCTGGTTCCATCACTGATCGACGTTCTACTTCGGGGACATGCACTTTCTATGGTGGCAATCTTATTTCCTGGAAAATCAAGAAGCAGAGTGTTGTCTCCCGCTCGCCTGCTGAGGCTGACTATCGGGCTATGGACCATGCCGCTATTGAGCTCCTTTGGCCGCATACTCTCTTGACCGAGCTTGACTTTCCTCCTTTTGGTTCCTCGACACTTGTTTGCGACAACCAATCCGCCCTCATGCTAGCCTCTGACTCTGTTCTAAACGAGCGGAGTAAGCATATTGAGGTTGATATTCACTTTCTCAGGGAGCACATCCGTTTAGGGACACTTGAAGCGTCATATATTCCCTCCGCAGAGGATATTGCAGATGCCTTCATCAAGGCAGTTGGGCCTTCCAGACTCCTCTCTACTTGTGGCAAGCTGGGCATGCTTGATATCTTTGCGCCAGCTTGAGGGGGAGTATTGACTATTTTACGGGTATTATATTGGTATTCATGTGTGAGTGAGTTTAGTCTCACTTTGTGGGTTAACTTTATGGATATTATTGTATCGCCTATATACATTCCTCCTGTGTGAATGAATAAAATCAACTCTTCTTTTTCCTCATTTAATTGTTTGTTGGGTATGATGAGTGGGTTTGGTAGAAGGGGTGGAAGTTGTGAAGTAACAGGGACGGTAGGACGTCGAAGTGCAGGTAGTCTTCGAGGAAGGTCACATCCATAAATGTAACCACCTTGCAATCGATGGGAGAATAACAGACATCTTTTCTGAGTGCGAGAGTTACCAACAAACATATATTTGGTGGAACGAGGTGCAGGCTTGTCGGTGGAGGGGCAAGGTAGTGAACATAGCAGGTACAACAGAAGACGCGGGGCAAGACTAGAATGGGCGGTATGGGGTGAAATAGAAGACTAAACAGAGTTGCATAGTTGAGAACTGTGGAGGGCATGCAATTGATTAGATAACACGCTATGGAGACATCAAAATGCCAATAAAGCTTGAGAACTTGGATTTGAAACATAAGTGAGCGAGTGATCTCAAGAAGATGACGATTCTTGCGTTAAACCACACCATTTTGTTGAGGGGTATAAGCACATGAGGTTTGGTGGACGATTTCGAATTCAATATAGAGATTATCAAATGCATGACATGTGTATTCAAGCGCATTGTTGGTCTGAATTGTTTTAATTGAGCTGAAAAATTGTGTATAGGTCTCAGTAATAAAGGCACGGTACACAGGAGTTAGAACAGAAGGATCGTGAAGTATAATCATATCATGTGAGAGTAATCATCAATATATGCAAGAAAATAACAATAACCATAAACGCTAGCCGTTTTATAAGCTCCCCAAATATCAGAGTGCAATAAATCAAAAGGAGCATTGCTCCGAGTATAACGAGGGAGAAAAAATGATGTTGTTTGTTGAAGATACAAAACTCGCAGGTAAAGTCAGTAAGAGATAGATTGAGAAGAGTTTTCTTGAGAATTGGGAGAGCAGCATGCCCAAGACGTCGGTGCCAACCAGTAGAGGTAACAAAGAATAAAACTGCGGGAGAATCGTTCAGAATGTAAAGCCCGTTGGACAGTTGTCTTTCACCAATGATTTTTGCGTCTGTCGATCCTGAACGACAAAAGAAGAAGAGCAGAAGGTTACAGAGCAGTCAAGGTTTTGAGTAAGACAATTAACAAAAATAAGATTGAAATGAGAGCCCGAAACATGAAAAACTGAGCAAAGGGAGATAGATGAATCGAGAGGCGTATAAGTAAAACCGGAAACTGGAGTGGTGTGACCGTTGACTGCTGTGATAAACTTGGGATGCGTAGAGTCCAAGTATTGAGGCGATTTTTGTAGAGTAATATGGTGTGGCACCGAAGTCCACAATCCAATTTGGATTACGAGAGAGACAGAAGATACATTCATTGGAGATAGAAGCAATAGAGCCAGGCGAATGAATGAGTAACCTCTGCAGATGTTGGAGCTGGGTGTGCATGGCGTCAATGTTGGTGCGAGTGGTGGAAGATGTATCGACAACAGTGGAGGCATGGCGTGGTAGAGGCATACCATGCTTACAATAACTGTTGCCTCAAAATGTTCATCTCTGCCACAATGAGCCACTTGAGACGAGGCCAGCTGTTGTGATCTCTACCCCGATAGTCGGTGTGACCTCCACGAGTTGATAGGGGAGCGGGGTGAGAAGTAGACAAGTATTGGAGGAGAGTCGAAAAGATAGTTTTGGGAGTATCTGGGGGAGGTGTCACCTTCAAAAGCATGGAACAAACTTCTGAGAGAGAGAGAGAATGGTGGAAGAAGAGAGGATCTGAGCCTAGACGCTTTGAAGATGAGGCGGAACACAAGCGATCATCATGGCAATGACAACAACTTCTTTTGGAGCATGTTGGGCAGCGAGATCTGCAGTTGGAGGCTGATGTTAAATCTAGACCTCGACTAAAATTTTGGATCGCGCAACAAAGGAGGTTAAGTCTCCATCAACCCATGAGTCGAGAGATTGAAGGTCTGTGACGATGTCAAACAGGTGTTGAAGGCTGTCATTGCCTGAATAGAGGGACTGCAGTTCATCTCACATTACCTTGATCGTTTCATGATACATGGTCATACAATAACGTTCACTATCCATAGAGTTGAGAAAAGAGAGGGGGTAGCACGCAAGTTGGAGAATGCAGATAATCACGTGGAGTCCAAGTGTGGTGAACAAGCTAGAGACGGACAATCCTGCGAACAGGTGCTGCAGCGAGAGACAAGCAAGAAATCACGGAAAGCACTAGAGAACCTTAAGAGACACCAAGTATGTGGGTGACAGTGGGTCCCATGAAGGCAGCGACAGAACACTATAAAGGCAGCTACGTAGGATATTACTAGGAGGAAGGAGAGAGGGGGAGGAGATGCGGTCTTGCAATCTCTAGGCACCGGTCCACCGTATCAGGAACAAAATGCACATGGAAGCAAGTGTAAAAAAAACTTTTAGGATCAACTTTGCTCTGATACCATGTGGATAAATACAAAAGAAAGGGTAGTTCAGTGCACAAAGCATCCTCGCGCAGCGAGGGTCCAGGGAAGGGTCCGACCACAAAGGTGAAATATAAGCAAACCTTACTGATGCAGGACAGACATCAACACCTGCCTGCCACCGTGGCGCCAAGAGTCAGCACCTGCCCATGGGTCCCGTCGGTAGTCCACCTGATAGGCTTTATCATGCCCGCGGGCCGTACACCCAAACCCGTCTCCGGTCCCACACTCCCACCACAGGAATCCGAACAACCTTTCGGATTCCTGAGGTGGGACCGGAGACGGGTTTGGGTGTATGGCCTGCGGGCCTGATAAATCCTATCGGGTGGACTCCCAGCGGGACTCTTGGGTAAGTGGTGACTCCTGGCGCCAGGGTGGCAGGCAGGTGTTGATGCTTGTCCTGCATCAGTAAAGTGCAGGAGAGGCATCAACACCTGCCTGCCACCCTGACGCCAAGAGTTAGCACCTATCAAAGGGTCCCACCGGGAGTCCACCTGATCACGGATCAGTTGGTGATGAGAGCTCGCCTCAGAACAATTTATAAAGGAGATCTCGAGATCGAATCTCATTCTCAACAATCTTTCAGATTCCTGTGGTGGGACTGAAGACGCGTTGGGGCGTACGACTTGCAGGCCTGATAAAGCCTATCGGGTGGACTCCTGGTGGGACACCTGGGCAGGTATTGACTGTTGGCGCCAGGGTGGCAGGCCGGTGATGATTACTGTCCTGCATCACTTACCCTGCATTTTTTGCAAATGGCTGCTTTGAGGACTCAAACCCGTGACCTCAAGGTCCCACGACGATGTATATTTATAGGAGAGAATAAAATAATTTCTTTTTGTTGAAATATGTCAGAATAATGGGTTTTATGTTGTTATTGTATTATCGTCAAGTACACTCATATATATGGGAGCCTCTAATGTAATGATAGTGCGATTAATTCTTTTCCCTCAACATAATATCAGAGCCAGAGCGAGTTTAGGGTTTTCCGCATCCCGCCAGCTCCAGCCCCCCGAGAGCTCGCCGCTCGCGCCTAGCGCAAGTCGTTCTCAGAGCGCTTCCCCTCCTTAGCCTGAGCCGAGCTCTCCAGACTGCCTGCGTCGTTTTCCTGGACTGCCGCACCTCGCTCGACTCCCGCGAAGGGCTATGTCACCCGGCTACTCCTGCTATTGCCCTCCATGAATCGCCGGCGTCTGTCGCCGATCGTCGATCTCTGGTCGACGGATGTTTGCTGCCTTGCCTAAACTTTTGTACACCCGACTCCCGCAGCGCGTCGTTGACCCGTCTCCAGACTCCTGCGTCGCCTGACTCCCGCATCGCTCGACTCCCGCGTCACCCGACTCCTGTATTGCCCGAATCCCGCGTTGTCTGACTCCCACGTTGCCTTCTTCTTCTTCTTCTTTTCTTTCATGCTCTAGGGACGTCAGATCCATGGAGTTTTGATTCTCTCAATGTCGGCGGTCCCTTCGTCTTCTTCCCTCTTTCTATGAGGTAGGTTCTCCAACAACATCCATGGTGATTATTTGGTGCCTCCTCGATTTCTATCCGGGGTTTCCTTATGGCGGGCAGTGAGCCATCTACCACCATGTCTTCCGGTGGAGTGGCCTGCCCTACGCCGGATTCTATTGGACCTTATCGCGTCCCCTCAGATCATGGTACTTCTCAAATCACCACTATGAAATTGGATGGTTCCAACTACCTCCCATGGGCTCGCTCCATCTCTCTTGCTCTCAAAAGCCGTCGGTTATTTGGCCATATCAGTGGCACGGTGAAGGCTCCTGCGTCTGATTCTCTTGAGTGGATTTAGTGAGAGTCTGACAACTCTTTGGTGATGTCTTGACTACTTAACTCTATGACGGAGTCCATTTCTCAGTACTATCTGTTCTTGGATATCGCAGCGGACATTTGGAAGCGTGCAGAGACTACCTATTCAGGTCGAGGCAATGCAGCTCAGATGTACCAACTTTGTCGCCGGTTGTTCCTCCTGCGACAGGGTGATCGACCCCCCTCGGCCTACTACTCGAAGTTCACCCAACTCTTTCAGGAGTATGATCATTTTGATTCTCCGACCCCGGTGTCTCCTGAAGATGAGGTGCTTGTCTGAGCAAGAGAAGAGCGCAATCACATCTTTGAGTTCCTCCACGGCTTACATCGGGACTTTGATCCGATCAACATTCAGATTCTTGACCTCACTCCTCTACCTTCTCTGTCCGAGGTGTACAACCTTGTCCAACAAGAATTCGATCGACGCCTGACTCTGCTTCCGAGGGATCTACCCTTGTCTTTCTTTCTCAGCCTGGGGCTTGTCTTGCTCGTGACACTAGATTGAGGACTGCGGAGAAAGATCACCTAGTTTGTGATTTATTGTGGGAAGGCCTGCCATACTAGAGATACCAGCTTCAAGCTTCATGGTTTTTCTTCTCGAGGCGGCCTTGCCTCTCATGGTGGTCGGGGAGGTAGTCGCTCTCAACACAGGCCTCCTATGCGCAGATTAGCCCACTTGTCGGACGCTGGGGAGGACTCTACTGCTCCTCACTCTCTGGATTCCAATACATCCCCCTTGGCTCTTTTGGCTGAAGAAATTCTGGTGTTCCGCCGGATGATGCTGGACCTCCAGCGGAGCCGTTCGGTTCTGCCTCCTCTTCTTATACTCAACAGGGACCTGCAGGTGCTCACTCGGCTTCCTCCCACTTCTTCTCTCAGTGGATCATTGATTTCGGAGCTACAGACCCCATGACCGGATCAGCAACTGGTTTTGCATCATACACACCTCTGTTGGGTAGGGACAAAGTGAGTATTGTTGATGAATCACTATCTCTCATCACTGGGAAAGGATCCATTCCATACTCTTCTCTTACCCTCTCCTTTGTTCTTCGTGTTTCTGCTTTCACCTGCAATCTCCTTTTTATTAGTCATCTGACAAGCTCTATGAATTGCTTAGTGACTTTTTTCCTAGCTCTTGTGTTTTTCAGGACCTGAAGACGGGGATAGTGATTCGCTCTAGTAGACTGTGCAACGGGCTCTACGTGTTCGACCCCTCTGCTTCACTTCATCCGACATCGCTCGGCTTCGCAAAGCTCTTCTTGATGATCGTCCCTCTGAGTTAGATTTCTGGCATTGTCGGCTAGGACATCCTCCAGTCGCTATTATGAAGTTGTTGCTTTCTACTATGTCTTCTACTTTGTTTAATGTTTTTCATTATGATGTGTGTGAACTGGCTAAACATCATAGTAGTACTCTTCCTCTTATGTCCCCCCGTAACTTAGTTCTGTTTGCAATTATTCATACTGATGTTTGGGGTCCTAGCCTGACTGCCTCTATTTCTGGTTGCTCGTGATTTGTTTCTTTCATTGATTATTACTCTCGTTGTACCTGAGTTTACTTAATGAAGCATAAAAATGAGGTACTCTCTATTTTCCAGCGCTTTCACAAGATGATTACAACTCAATATGGTGCTATCGTTAAAATCGTACGTAGTGACAATGGTCGTGAATATATTGATGTTCGTCTTGACAAATACCTAAGTGACCTAGGTATCATTCATCAAACCTCTAGTTTGTACACCCTTGCTCAGAATGGGGTTGCTGAGCGTAAGAATCGGCACCTCCTTGAGTTGGCTAGGTGTCTTCTCCTTTGGATGCATCTCCTGAAGTATTACTGGGGTGATGTTGTTCTTACCGCGGCCTACTTCATCAATCGTCTTCCTACGCGGGTCTTTGGGTTTCAGACCCCTCTCACCACTCTAGGGGTCCATCCTACCTCTCTCTCTCCCCGTGTCTTTGGATGTGTATGCTTTGTCCACACCCAGACTAAGACCAAACTTGATCCACACGCCCTGAAGTGTGTGTTTATTGGCTACTCTCCTACCCAGAAAGGCTATAGGTGCTTCCACCCGGTTACCAAGCGGGTATTTGTTACCATGGATGTCACCTTCCAGGAATCTA
The DNA here is from genome assembly GCA_039583875.1 of Platanthera guangdongensis. Taxonomy (NCBI): domain Eukaryota; kingdom Viridiplantae; phylum Streptophyta; class Magnoliopsida; order Asparagales; family Orchidaceae; genus Platanthera; species Platanthera guangdongensis. Next base: position 155,940,045 of record CM077165.1, read on the forward strand.
AAACTTATTATGGGAACTCTCTTCAGGGGGAGAGTACAGCTACGGAAGTGAGTTCCCCTCCTTCTGTTGCTTTTCCTATTCCTCCGTTTATGGTGCCACCTCCCGTTCGGGTCACCCCACCGTCACCTCCTATTCCTACTACTCTCGTTCCTATTCCTTCGTCTATGGTGCCACCTCCCGTTTGGGTCACCCCACTGTCATCTCCTGTTCCTACTACTCCTGTTCCTCCAGTGCCTCCTTCTATTTTGCAGGTTTACACTCGACGTAGAAGGGGCACGAACACTCAGGCTCTTGCTATTCAACCTGTGTCATCATCTGATCCATCGTCAGGTATTAACAAAGATAGTTCTGCTTCTACTCTACATCCTCTTTCTCACTTTGTGACTTATGACTCCTTGTCTCCTACACAGAGTATTTCTCACCTCCTTGACCTCTATTTCTATTTCTCAGTCTTGGCAGGAAGCAGTTGAGCATAGTGAGTGGAAGACAACTATGCTGGAAGAAATGGGAGCCCTTGACAAGAACAATACTTGGGAGCTGGTCCAACTCCCTAAGGGGAAAACTGTTGTGGGATGTATGTGAGTTTTCTCTATGAAGCAAAACTCCCAAGTCCTTGTGGAACGATACAAAGCCAGGTCGGTGGCGAGAGGATATATGCAAACAACGGGGATTGACTATCAGGAGACATTTGCTCCAGTAACAAAAATGAACTCCATCAGGATCTTGCTTTCATGTGTTGTGTGTAAAGGGCGGAGTCTCCTTCAGTTGGATGTGAAGAATGCATTTCTCCACAGTGACCTTGAGGAGGAAGTCTACATGTCCTTACCTCTTGGTGTTAGCCAAGAAAGATCGTCAGGAAAAGTTTGCAGGTTGAAGAAACCTATGTATGGCTTGAAGCAATCTCCACATGCGTGGTTTGGGAGATCACCGGGCTATGATCTCTTTCAGGCACAAACAGAGCAATGTTGATCACACCTTGTTTGTGAAACATAGTGAGGGTAAGGTGACTGCTCTCATTGTCTGTGGATTATATAGTAATAATCGGCGATGATACCGAAGCGGTTGAACATCTGAAATCCAAATTGTCTCATGAATTTGAAGTGAAGGATCTTGGTCCCCCTCAAATATTTTTTGTGCATCGAGATGGCTAGATCCAAGCATGGGATCTTTATATCTCAAATAAAGTATGATCTAGACTTGCTTAAGACGACTGGAATGCTCGGATGCAGGCCAGAAAATACCCCAATTGAGGTCAATCACAAACTTGGAAAAAATGGAGCAGAAGTTGTTGATGACGTACTTGGCTTCCAACGATTGGTGGGAAAGCTTATCTATTTCTCTCACACTCGACTAGACATATCCTATGATGTGGGGTCCTTAGTCAGTACATGCATTCACCTAGATCACATCACCTGAATGCTACACGCAGAGTTCTTAGGTACCTCAAATCCACTCCAGGTAAGAGAATTTTGTTCTCACCCAATGAGGCATTGACTGTAGAGGTCTATACAGATGCGGACTGGGCATGATCAGTTGATGACCGAAGGTCAACATCAGGGTACAAACAGAGCAATGTTGATCACACCTTGTTTGTGAAACATAGCGATGGTAAGGTGGTTGCTCTCATTGTCTATGTGGATTATATAGTAATAATCGGTGATGATACCGAAGTGGTTGAACATCTAAAATCCAAATTGTCTCATGAATTTGAAGTGAAGGATCTTGGTCCCCCTCAAATATTTTTTGTGCATCGAGATGGCTAGATCCAAGCATGGGATCTTTATATGATCTAGACTTGCTTAAGACGACTGGAATGCTCGGATGCAGGCCAACAAATACCCCAATTGAGGTCAATCACAAACTTGAAAAATATGGAGCAGAAGTTGTTGATGACGTACTTGGCTTCCAACGATTGGTGGGAAAGCTTATCTATTTCTCTCACACTCAGACAAGACATATCCTATGATGTGGGGTCTTTAGTGAGTACATGCATTCACCTAGATCACATCACCTGGATGCTGCACGCAGAGTTCTGAGGTACCTCAAATCCACTCCAGGTAAGGGAATTTTGTTCTCACCCAATGAGACATTGACCGTAAAGGTCTATACAGATGCAGACTGGGCAGGATCAGTTGATGACCGGAGGTCAACATCAGGGTATTGTTCCCTTGTTGGGAGTAATTTGGCAACCTGGAGAAGCAAGAAACATGTTGTTGCCAGATCCATCACAAAGGCAGAATTTCGTGCTATAACACAGGGTCTATGTGAAGGGTAGTGAATCCAGACGATCATGAAGGACCTTAGCGTGAAGTGTGACGGTCCAATCATGATTTATTGTGATAACAAAGCTGCGATCAACATTGCCAACAATCTGGTGCAACACGATCGCACCAAGCACGTGGAGATCGACAGACACTTCATCAAGAAAAATATTGTTAGGGGGATTGTACGTACCCCGTTTTTCCCATCAATACAACAACTTGCAGATGTGCTTAGCAAATGACTGAGTCAGAACTCGTTTGACAGAATACTAAACAAGTTGGACATGACAGACATTACACACCCAACTTAAGGGGGAGTGTTGGAATATGTTAGAATAATGAGTTTTATTGTTATTGTATTATCGTCATGTACACTCATATATATATGAGATCCTCTAATGTAATGATAGTGTGATTAATTCTTTTCCCTCAACAATTTTATTAATTTCTCATTTCATGTACCACTAGATACAAGAGATGTAAATTTATAGGATGAGAGAAATACAAAATATTTTCATTCTAAGGCATGAGGCTAAAGTTTGATGAGGATAATGAGCTCTTGTTGGGCCTTGCGGTGGGCTTTTGTACTGATTTATTTAACAAACTCCAAGGTCACTAACACCACCATTGTGTTGAGGAGGAGGATAATCAACCACGTGTGCTTCAATTTGTGTATGGAATCAAGTATAAAAACATAATTGATTAAAAACTGTCGGCTATACGCATTGGGATCCAAATAAGACTCATACATAAGACTGGCCTTGACACAAGCTGTCGTCGGGCAAGGAAATTCATAATGTGAAACTATAATGAGATGCACAAAGTCACTGAGACATGGAGTTGAAAATTCATAAACAATTAATTTGAGTAGTAGTTTGACTTTGATAATAAAAATTTGGAATTATGAGGAAATTTACCCTGGAAAATTCAACAATTATCTAACAGGAATTATACCGATATTTGAAAAATGTTCGAAATCACACGTTTGTTGAAAATCAGGCTCACACAAAAAATTTAATCAACTTCAAACGGAGTGGCTCACCAAATCCAGAAGAGGTACGTGCACGTATTAATCATGCACAAGAGCTATGTTGAGTAAATTGCAAGACATCAACCTCATTAATGGAAATTTGAGAAGCAGAGTGAGCAAAAAGAAAATAAACCAAAAATTACCAAATCCGTTCATTGAAATGATGGCTAGCACAAATACAAATTATTTTAATTAATCATTTTCTTTTCTTTCTCAGTCATCTCTTTATTCTTAACTTGATGAGTTCTCCTTTCTCAAGAAGATTTTTAAGATGGAAATGTCTTATCGTAACCATGCCAACCTTGTTCCTCATTGAAAGTCTAGTATTCGAGACAGTATGACATGGATCACGCCAGGGAAGGGTTTACAAGATAATCAGAGAGTCATTCATTGTGTGGATCAGTGATTCATGAATTTTAGTTCTTGTTTTGTATTTTTCTGATTTTTATTTTAATGAATTTTGGGGTAATATAAATAGAGAATAAAAGACTCATATATAGGGCATTGAAACTTGGGCCCTTGAAATTGGCATTCAATTGACAAATCCAATTATGGTTGTTCGACATGCCCAAAATTACATTGAATCAGCATTCTATCAGAATTCCATCAGAATCGGGTATAATGTCTTTTTCGTGACTTTCATTTCCGACCTCTCTAGGTATTTTTAACGATTCCTATCTCCGCCGACCTCCTCGACGCCAGGCGCACCCTCCACGACCCCTGCTTCTGCCGACCTGCATGCATGCGTTCTCCGCTCTCGCCGGTGAGTACCCTATTTGCCGGTTTCTCCCTCTTTCCCTTTTGATCTGCAAGTGCCTACCCTAATCCCTCTTCCTCGAACAACAATCTGCAAGCACGACGCTCCTCCTCCTCTGTCGGGAGTATACACTGCAAGGCGCAAGCCCGCGACTCCTCCATTTGTCGTTGTTCTTACCCAGGCGGCGGTAGGTAATGCTCTCTCCATCGCTTGTACCCATGTTTTTTTCACCAATCAAAATGGTTGTTTTCATGTTAACATCCCATGCAACTATTGCTATTATTGACACATTATCCATAAAGTACAAATGTTGCAATCACCGAACATGGTTTCATCTTTTCAAAGTCCCACAAGGATAACTAAATGGGTAATGTGAATAGGAAGTATGCGGCCAATGCAGCTATTAGCCTATTACAGATCTTGAATTGAGGCGACTTAGCTATGATATGTGGGGTTGATATAGCTATTGGAGCTCATGCTGCTACAACATTTGAGTCGATGAACGAGATCCACATTGATGATTCTGTGGACGACAATGTGGCTGAGGAGGTCCAAAAACAAAGCAAGAAGAAGAAGAAAACATATGCAGTAGATATTATTGCGGATGTCGTTACTATAATAGCGAGGAACATGGAGCATGAGAGTAGTGTGACTTCTCAGCCGCCACCGCCAATCTCAAAGGCAGGCAGAATATATGCGGCAATTGCAGCAATTACAGGTCTGACTGAGGCTGAGGTCATACAAGCTATCGATATGCTGAGTGTTGACGACAGGAAGAGTGACGTGTCCATTGCATTACCGATGCCAATTAGGAGGACCTGGTTCCATTTACATTTACTCGATTGATTATGTCGTAGACTTAAGTTTTCTATTGTGGGGGCTTTTTTAGGCAGTGGACTTATGTTTTTTGTATGTTGTGTTCATTTAATCTGCAGTGGACTTACATTTTCATTATGATATTTCAATTCCGTCCATTGAATTCTAAGATACAACCGAACATCGGAATTACTGATTCCAATTCCTGCAACAGAATTTCTGCATTCAGCCGAACAAAAAAATTGGAATTGACTTCAATTCCAATTCTCACGGGAATTGGAATTGAATTCAATTTCAATTCATGCATCTCAATTCCAACGAAATGAACGGACCCTTAGAGAAAAATCCCCCTTTTGATCATCGATGCCGAAGCAAGAATCTGGGTGCAAATTTTTGCTTCCCTCCTTGACTGGGCACCTAAGTTCCCCTCACTCCTCATTTCCAGCCACCCCCACCCCCACCACCAAGGCCGGATGTCATACAACACATTCTCGACCACCCCACTTCCCCATAACTATCTAGTAATTACCCCCACAGTAATCCATAACCATCATAACTCCCAAGTAACTACCTTCCACTACTTATAACCACCCCATTATCCCAATAACTACCCACTGACCCATAACTACCGAAGTCAACTTCCACTAACTCCTCTAATTCCCCTAACCCACAACTCACTAATTAGTTACTTAACTTGCCGTCCAGCCACGTCCCTCCAAAAACCAAACACAATTTCCCGTCCAACTGTTCCTGCCAACATCCTGTACAGCAGTATTTTATCTCTCCATTCCCTTCTCCGGTCCAGGTACATGTCCAGAACAATTCCAGCCTTGGGAATTAACTCCCAACATACTCTCCCTCCTAAAACCATCCAGAATTTATTCCCCTCCTCTGCCTACCCTGCTCCAGGCCTGGGTAAACAAGTAAACAAATTTCTGGGATCAGGATTATCAATCCAGCACCCTGAATTCCATGTTTCTGCACCAGAGTCCCCTGTTTACTGCTTAACCAACCACCAATCCACATCAAAATAATCCCCCCCCCATCTCCTCCCCAACCATGTTGGACCCATTCAGCCCACAGGAAGTACCAATCAGCAATCCTTCAACCTCTGTCCAGCACCCAAATAACACCGTCAAACCCTCGTACCAAAATCAGTCCACCATCATCTCTCCGTCCACTAGTATCTCACTGATCATTCACGGAGACTTCAATTCCGTATCCGAAATCATTATAAGTTTATTTATGGATGTGAATTTTAGTGATGGAATCACGTGATTATTCACAGTTTATTGGAATATTGTATTGTAATTGTTGTACCAAGTATCCCACGACTTGTCAGACTTTGCTCATTCAAGTATTTACTTTTTAGCATTCTCGCATGTGTACTGTCATAAGCATGTGATTATTGTGCAATATTGTTTATAAGTTCTTTTATCATAAATCCAGTTATTGGTTACGTATATAGTCTTCTTTAGTGGTCTAGGGTTTAACCCCTCAAAACTGTCATGCGTGACAGTATATATCTGATATTTGTCTTCTATGTCTGTATCTAGTATGTACCCTTAACAAAAAATGTGAATATTCCAAGCAAATTCGGTATTCCCCTCATACAAGGCGTGTAGATTTCCTATAAATTAACTCCAAATTGTTCAATTCATATGAATATAGGACATAACAAATCACGACAAAATCAAACAAGATCTTGTGCAATAGTCTTGGACCAAATATAATACATGTACAAAAATACATAAACACAATGTTGATACCAAACTCTGAAGGAATAATAAAATTGAACAATATACTATTATGAAGTAAAATCATTAGAAGCATCACATGATCTTAAGAGGACTAACTAAATAAAAGAAGTTAGAAAAAGATCATAACACTAACCAGTGCAGCCAACTCAGTTGCCAAACACTTCCTAGCTCTCTCAACATATTCATATGCTTCATCATACTGACAAATTAAACAAAACATCAAAAGGAATAAAAATGAAAGATGCCAAAAACAATCTTAGAAGCACACCTTCCTGCGTTGAACTAAAAGAACAGCCCTGAAAAAAGCACCATTGCTGCTCCCATCACCACTAGCAATGGCACTACCAACTGCCCGTAGTTTGCTTTCGTCACCATCATCTAATCGAGAAACATACTCAGTCATTTGATCCCACTCGCCCATGTTCCATGCAGCACTAGCAGCCTATGATGTAGCACACAATTAAAACTGCACTTGAAAAAATAATAAAATATAATATAAGAGTAGCATAACAAAACCATGGGGGCCATCACTAGCCGAGATGCTGATTTAGCAGCGGTCCACTGCTCTTTGCATAGATTGTTAAGCTCATCCCATCGAGCTAGAGCAGCGAGGCACCGCATTCTACCTTCAGAACATGGGAAAAGAAAATCATTAAGCGCATGCACACATAAATATATATAGATAGATAATAATCAAGTTGCTTAAAGAGATTTGTTTGGCAACATGTTTCAATGTGGTGATTTTGTGTCCATTGCAATTTACAAGTATTTGTTTCTTGTTATTATAAATAACTCCATATACATCAAAATGGTGCTTATATAATATATGTATAAATTGACTACATCATTAGATAAGAAAGCCAAAGCTTCAGAAATTTCTTAGTATTACACAAGCAATACAACAAAATGGTCAACAAGAAAGGGTGTTCTAATTTCATGCCATTTTTAATAAGACATTAATGGTTCACACAACAACTATGAACAATATTTGAAATCGAACAGTACTTGAAACAATAGATATGAAGTTTGGAAATATTTTAAGCTATTGATAGGAGCACCAACAAATTGCTGATACTGTTGAAAGGAAATGAGTAATTATTTTATGCATGCACATAGGGTATAATTTAAAGCATTACAAGAGACTCTTAAAGACGGACAGACAATGTGGAACTAAAACACCTCACACAAAAACATTAATATAATAATACTAATAATCTCAACACCCCCTCTCAAGTTGGGCGTGTGATGTCAACCATGCCCAACTTGTCAAAAACTTTCTAAAGATACTTGTACATAATCCCTTTGTGAGAATGTCTGGCAGTTGTTGTTTATATAGCACAAACAAAGTAACAATAATACCACTACCTATAATTTCTTTGATGAAGTGTTTGTCGATCACAATGTATTTTGTATGGTCTTGTTGCACTGGTTGTGAGCAATGCTGATGACAGCCATGTTATCACAGCATAATCTGATAAACTCGCTTCTTTTAACACCAAGATATTTCAAGCTGGTTAGGATCAATAGCCCGAACTCCGCCTCAGTGATAGATCTGGCAACCACATGCTGTTTTTCTCCTATAGGTAACTAAATTTCTACCCACCATAGTGCAATATCCTGACTTGGACAGTCAATCCTCAATCGATACAATCCAGTCTGCACTAATGTAAACCGCAATAGTCAGCTCATCATTTGGTGAAAAAAGGCCCCACCCAGGTTAGGACTTGAGGTATCTGAGGATACAATAAGCATGATCAACATAACGTGCCTTTGGGGAGTGCATATATTGGCCGAGCACTCCCACATTATTAGAGATATAAGGGAGAGTATGATATAAGTAGATCAGTTTTCCTACTAGCCTCTGAAAGATGGGGATGTCTTCAATTGTTTCAATATTATCTCTTTCAAATCTGCGGTTAGCTTCAATTGGGGTGTCAGCCGGTCTACACTCACTCATTCCCGAGGCTTCAAGAACGTCAAGCATATATTTTATCTGTGATATGAAAATATCATATTTGGACTTCGTAGCCTCAATACCTAAAAATTACTTGAGGTTCCCCAAGTCTTTCTGACGCAGGACGAATCTATAGGCGGCAGAAAATCTGCGACCTAACCATACATGCTATGCAAAACCTGACGGATTAAATCACCGATTGAATAATAAATAATATCATCCCACGTAGAATATTCAAAGCAAGATAAAAATAATTTGTTAGGGCAAACAAGCTTAGGCTTTCCTCCGCGTGGAGGGCCAAAGTTAGAGCGCACAACGAATAAATCTTGCAAATCACAATATTAATCTAACAAGCAAATACCATACAAAAGATCCAAAACCAGTTCAAGATCCAATAAAATATAGATATGCTAAAAATAATTATCCAATACAATAAGTACTCATCAAGTAGCGGGCTGACCAAGAAACTGAAGAATCCGGGACCGGAGATGCGTATACAGCGCTAGAATGTGGGACCGGTGGCGTGAAAATAGCGTCGGTGGCTGTCCTCGCCTGTAGTTGGTGGAATCAGACCAGAAATGGATAGATCCGGCCACGTATGGGTAAATCTGGATGAGGGGTGGATGAATCCGATGTTTGGAAGTGGATCCAGGCTAAGGGATGAAGAACGAATATGGGAAAGAGGTGGATCGAGGCTAGACAATTCCAACCTGGTCTGCTTTGGACGAGGGTGGTTGTGGGGAGAGAAAAATGGTGGCTGGACTTGTTGCCGGCGGCTGGTGGTTGCTGGAACAGCAGGGGGGCAAGGAGGGAAGGGAGGTAGCCGCCTGCAGGGACGACCGGGGATGGGCGGCAAGCAGTGAGTTGGTTGGATGAGTCGGCTGGAAGAGGAGCAACAACAAGAGGCTTAGCAGGCTGTGGAGGCGGTGGAATGGTTGCTGGTCGGTGGTGGACTGAGGAAAAAACTATATGAATATCACAATGAGTTTCATTAAACAATTATCAATAATTCAATAAGAAATCTGGGCTTTAGACAGTTGTACTGTGACTGAATTTCAGAGAGCTAGGAGGCGGCGACAAGGGGCTTTGGCGGTGGGAAATGAGGCCTAGGGTTAGGGCAAATCTTGGGACGGAAGATACACACCTAGGAGTCGTCACGTAGGGTTCCCCGAAGGCAGCACCGTGGCAGGATTGCGGGATTCCGTGAAGAAGTTCTCCAAAATCTGCAATGCCTCTTTTCAGCCCACAAGACTCCTATTTATAATAAAATGAAACACTAGGACATCCCAATCAACGACTATGATTGGCCGGTGAGAGAGACCGCTAAAATACATGAATAATGAACCAAAAATAATAAAATAATATATGAATTTGACTCGCGATGACATTCCGGACACAACCGCGGAGTCTGATCGTCGATCAGGGCATGCCATATACGGTAAGTTGTCAAATCAGCCCCGAACGGGTCCAAAGCTCGTGCTCGTCTCTGCGCAGCATCAATCTCCCCGGCACGAAAGAATTCATCTCCCGATGAATTGGGATCAGAATTCTATCGATGAATGTCAGGTAAAACTCGAAGAGGTCCACCGGGAGTCGTCCAAGTGTCGTCGACGAAAGAGTGTCCTCGCCCATCAACTTCCCCTGACTGAAAAGTTGTCATCACCGATGAATGAAGACGGTCGTGCTGAAGTCTAAGTCCAGGGGCAAATCGATCAAGCTCTGCTGCAAGTATCCAAGTGTCATCTGCATCGGGGCAGCCCCGCCAATGTACCAAGTACCGACATCACGACCCGTCCGTGGTGGGAACGAACTGGTGGGATCTGACCTCTGTGATGCTCTCAGCTCTCATCTCTCGAAGGGTGAAACCCGGTGTGATCGACAATGTCGGTGGTGAAACCAAAGAAGACGAATTCCCAGGTGGAAGGGTGTCAGCAGTGAATGGGTTGTAGTGGCTATCAGACATAGGTGGAGTATGAGAGTGGTAAGTCAACAAAAGTGGAGGTGTGGGCGGCTGTAAGTCTCTACTGCTTGGGTCCACATACTCGCGAGGCTCGTAGTATGGCTTCAGATTTTCAACATTAAATACCAAATGGATACCCATACTTGCAGGGATATCAAGATCGTAGATGTTTGCTTCGATCTGTCTCATGATTACATAGAGATTCATTCGCCTATCCTCGAAAATGAAGTACTCGTCTGGTGGGTCAGCAGGTGGTGCGTCCCAAAACTCATCTAGAGTGCGGTGCGTCAACAGGTGGTGCCCTAAACACTCGATGCTCCACACAATATCCATCCTCTGGGGCAAAGCCAGGGACGATAATGGAAGAGGCGCCAATAACTCGGAACTCATAAACAAACGACACACCTGAGTCGCATCCTCACGAGGATGTGGTGGCTCATCAGGAGGCTCAACAAGGGGGGTCTTCATAGAACTCGTCACTAGGGTCATGATCCTCAATATAAGTACCCTCGTGCGGGATAGTGTCCCCGTGAATGGATGTCATAGCCACTACGAGATCAACACCAGGCTCTGGGCTCTCGTTCGTGATGTGACTCAGAGCAACAACATTGGGAGGACGACATCGGCCTACACTCAAGAATGGGTCTGCGGGTGCAGTGTCAAGAAATGGGTTTGCGCTTGGGGCGCTAACTAACCCGGTGCATGATAGACGAAAAGGTGTGGGTGAGGGGCATAACACTACTGACTCAAAAGGTTGCTCAGGCTCAGTAGGGGTCACCAGAGGAGATTCAAAAACAAAAGATAGATCATTCACCGGACTAAGCACCTCACAAGGGTGAGAGCAACCCGTACCAGATATTACTTCAATCATGTCTGACGGAACAATGATAGGCAAAGTGGTGTCCTTGGTGTGTGAGGAGCTCGTACCGTGGAGGTCAAGGAGAGGATCCAATCAACTAGCTCTTGCGGTTTTCAAAGACTACTCATAACGAAGGGCGAGCTGATATGTCGACTCAAGAGACTTCGAGCTATGATACATCACCTTAGTACGAATGTCAGAACGAAGCTCAGACCGAAATCTGGAAGTGATCATGACTGACTCATCTTGGATATCACTTCTCACAACTAACTCATCGAAGCAATCCATATACTCAGCGACATACATGACTCCTTGCTGAAGGGAAAATAATTGGTCGAGCAAGCGACTTTGATACGATGAAGGCAGATACATCTGACACAAAGTATGCTTCATGTCCACCCAACTAGTAATGCGATGTAGACGGTCTCGCTCACAGGCCCACTCAACGTTAGACCAATATGCTCACGCCTGATCTAAGAGCTTAAGTTTCACAAACTTGATGCGACGCTCACCGAATAACTCAAAATGATCGAGATAATATTCTATATCCACGAGCCAATAACTGAAAGACTCGAGACTGGAGGAGCCGTCAAAGGAAGGGGCAGCAGTACGAAATTGACTTTCAAGATCTCTCTCGAAACACCTATCGTCATTATAAACATTCCAAAGGTAACCGAGTCGTGTCGAAGGATCTACCATACAAGAGATCCAAAACCAGTATAAGATCCAATCCAATATAAATATGCTGAAAATAATTATCCGATACAACAAGTACTCACCAAGTAGTGGGTTGACCAAGACACTGAAGAATCCGGGGCCGGAGATGCGTGTACGACGCTCGAGTGTGGGACCAGTGACGTGAAAATAGTGTCGGTGGCTATCCTCGACGGTAGTTGGTGGAATCAGACCAGAAATGGATAGATCCGACCACATATGGGTAAATCCGGATGAGGGGTGGATGAATCCGATGTTTGGAAGTGGATCCGGGCTAAGGGATGAAGAACGGATATGGGAAAGGGGTGGATCAGGGCTATTTCATTAAACAGTTATCAATAATTCAATAAGAAATCTGGTCTTTAGACAGCCGTATTGCGGCTGAATTTCAGAGAGTTGGGAGGCGGCGACAAGGGGTTTTGGGGGTGGGAAATGAGGCCTAGGGTTAGGGCAAATCTTGGGAGGGAAGATATGCACCTAGGAGTCGTCACCTAGGGTTCCACGGAGTCGGCACTGTGGCGGGATCGTGAGATTCCGGGAAGTTCTCCAAAATCTACAATGCCTCTTTTCAGCCCACAAGACACTTATTTATAATAAAATGAAACACTAGGGCATCTCAATCAACAACTATGATTGGCCGGTGGGAGAGACCGCTAAAACACATGAATAATGAACCAAAAATAATAAACTAATATATGAATTTGACTCGCGACGACATTCCAGACGCAACGCGGAGTCTGATCGTCGATCCAGGCACGCCATATATGGTAAGTCGTCAAATCAGTCCCGAACGAGCCCAAAGCTCGTGCTCGTCTCTGCTCCGCATCACTTTTACTTCGAATTCTCACTCCAGTATCTTTTTCAGTGCCTGAATCTCATCCTGATCGTCACATGTTATAATGATGTCATGGCCTTGTGAAATCTTCCAAACAAGCTCAAGAAGATTATTTCAGGCCATATAAAGTCTTCTTTAGCTTGGACATCTTATATTTAGATCTGCTGGGATAAAGGTCAGGAGGTAGAGCCAAGTATACCTCTCCTTTGAGATCACCATGAAGGAACACATTCTTCAGATCAAGTTGGCTAACATTTCATCCCATGCAGGCAGTAAACGACAGGAGAACCCTTAGTCCCTTATAAAATTAATCTTAGCAACCGGAGCAAAGATTTCCTGGTAATCAATTCATGTCGTCTGAGTGTACCCATTTGCAACCAACCTTATTTTTAATCTCTTCACGAGACCTAGGGTGTTCTGTTTGACAGAAAACACTCACTTGCATCCCACAAGAGTCTTCAATTTAGGATGTTGTACCAGATCCCATGTGTGATTTTTGTTAAGAACATACATTTCTTCAAGCATAGCCGCTTTCCACCTATCATCAAAAAGGGTATCCTTCAATGATAAAGGGATGGAAGTAGCAGACAAAGAAGAGACAAAAGCTCTATGAGAAGCCATTAGAGAAGAATAAGAGACAAACTTTTGCGTAAAGGTACCTTCCCTTAGAGTAATGGACCCAGACGACGGATCAAATGTCTGCTCTAGGATTCTGATAGGGGCCCTGTGCTTGTTCCCTTAGGACGACAAGAGTAAACATGGAGGGGTTTTACCATAGGAGCAGCAGTTGACACAGGAGCAATGGAGACGGGGTCGAGTGAAATTGATACAATAGAGGAATGGGTAATTAAGTGATAAACACTGAATCAGTGTGAGGTAAGGGGCTCACTTACAAAATAGGAGAGGTCCCCCTTAAAGTGAGGGCCCGTAATAGCTCTTAGAATCAAGAAATGTGACGCCCATGGTTACAAAAACCTTCTTGTGTACTGGTTCAAAACATTTATAACCCGATTGAGTAGAAGAATAGTGATGTGGAGGGGAATATCTACGCCTATATTGTCAAAGGCGTAAGGCGCACCGAGGCGCAAAGGGCCCCTGGATCTTAGGCGTAAGGCGCAAGGCACATGCGGGCGCTTGAGGCACGTGAGGCGCAAAAATGGGGGGCGGGAGGAAATTGAGCAAATTGGGGCACCAATTCGCTAAATTTCAGCGAATTGGGGCCCCAATTCGCTGAAATTCAGCGAATTGGGCGCCCAATTCGTTCAATTTCAGCGAATTGGGCGCTCAAGTGCGCCGACGGGTGCCTCGGGTGCGTCTGTGATCCTGTTTTTGCACATCTCAAAAAAATTGAAAAAAACACCTCAAAAGGCCCACACGCGCCTTTGTTGCGACTGAGAGCCTGTAAGGCGCGCGGCTGAGGCGCGTCTGGGTGCGCCTGGGGCACATCGCTCGGCTCAGCGCGGCGGGCTGCGACCGACGCCTCAGGCGCGCCTTGACAACTATGATCTATGCGCAAGCTAACGGAAACATCACAGGCCGCATCCTCCTCCGATTGTCATGAGGGCGTTTCAAATCCGGAACGGGAATCAAATCGAGCGAGGATCGTGGGATGAGACCATATACGATGTAGAATGGGCAGAGGCCGGTACTGCAATTGGGAGACCGGTTGAATGCAAATTCCGCTTGGTATAATTTGATCCCAGGTTTTGATTTTATCCCCCACTAAACAGCGCAAAAGATTTCCCAAGGATCTGTTCACCACTTCCATCTACCCATCTGTTTAAAGATGATAGGCGCTAATGAAATCCAACTTGGTGTAGGCGAGCCTCCACAACGTCCGCCAAAATGATTCAAGAATCGAGTGTCCTTATCTGATACAATAGATATTGGCATGCCATGCAGGTGGCACACCTCCATAAAAAATAATCATGTGACATAGGTAGCATCCACCGTCTTCTTGCACACAACAAAATGGGCCATATTCGAGAACTGATCCACTACCACGAAGATGGAGTCCATGCCCCGCTGAGTCTGTGGGAGCCCCAAAACCAAATACATGTTGATATTTGTCCATGGCTGGTCGGGGGTAGGCAATGGCATGTACGTGTCGGCGTTAGTAGCAACCCCTTTGGATACTTGGCAAACCCTACACCCCACAACAAATTGTGTCACCTCCTGCCGAATTGATGGACAAAAATAAGAGCCCGTCACCAATCGGGTAGTCTTCTCACGCCCCATGTGACCTTTGTTATGCAATTCCTGAATGATTCGTCGCCGCAAACTACAATATGGATTACAAAGTTTGTTTCCTTTGAACAAGAACCCGTCATGCATGATGAAATCATCCAACTTCCTTGCCTCAAGGTCAGCCACCACATAGTCAAAACATGGGTTAGTGGCATATAAATCATGAAATGTGCCAAACCCCAATACCTTTGTTTGCATGGTTGTAAGCAGTGAGTACCTTCGGCACAAGGAGTCCACTACTCAATTTGAAGCTTCTGATTGATGCTTTAAGACAAAAGAGAACTTCTGTATGTATGTCGCCCATTTAGCATGGCACGCCAATAGCTTCTATTGACTGTTGATGTGCCTCAGTGCTTTATGATCAGAATACAACATGAACTCGCTATGTAGTAAGCAGTGCCTCCAATGCTTTAAGGACTGAATCACAGTGTAGAACTCAACATGGTACATGTTGTAATTCAGTTTGGTGTCGTTGAGTTTCTCACTATAGAACGTCACAGGCTTTACCCTGGCTCAGAACAGCCCCAATGCCTCACTTAGAGGAATTACAGTGTAGCTCGAATGGCTGGGAGAAGTCGGGCAGGGCCAGGACCGGTACCGAGGTAAACTTTTGCTTGATCTGGCTGAAAGCTGAGGTCGCTTCCTCGGTCCATGTAAACTTCCCGGCCTTCATACAATCAGTGATCGGCGCCACGATTAAGATGAACTGTCCAATAAAATGTTGGTAGAAATAGGCCAATCCATGGAAGCATTGGACTTCAAAGTGGTTGGTCGGTAAGGGCCACTTCTCAATAGCTATAAT
Organism: Platanthera guangdongensis; assembly: GCA_039583875.1. Classification (NCBI taxonomy): domain Eukaryota; kingdom Viridiplantae; phylum Streptophyta; class Magnoliopsida; order Asparagales; family Orchidaceae; genus Platanthera; species Platanthera guangdongensis. The sequence continues at coordinate 155,956,040 of CM077165.1, forward strand.
CTTCAAACCATCCACATAAATTCCTTGGCTAAAGGCCACGTACCCCAAGAATAGGACACAATCGGTTAGAAATGTGCACTTCTGTGGGGCGGCGCATAACTTTTCCTCGTGTAGAACCAAAAGAACTTCTTGGAGGTGTAGTAGGTGCATCTCTTGGCTAGTGTTGTAAACCAATATATCATCTAAGTAAACTACGACGAAATGACCAATGAACGGGTGCAGCACCTGGTCCATGACCAACATGAACGTACTAGGAGAATTAGAGAGTCTGAATGGCATCACCAATAATTCAAAGAAACCCTCCCGTGTTTTGAATGTGGTCTTCCATTCGTCACCCGGACGTATGCGGATTTGGTGATACCCGCTCTTCAGGTCTAGTTTGCTAAACACGGTGGCACCACCAAATAGATCCAACAAATCATCCAACCTGGGTATCGGGAACCGGTATTTCACCGTGATATTGTTGATGGTGCGGCTGTCCATGCACATCTTCCAACTTCTATCCTTCTTCGGTATCAATAATGTGGGCACAACACAAGGGTTGAGGCTCTCCCGGATATAGCCCTTGGCCAATACCACATCAACCTGTCGACGGAGCTCCTCGTGCTCCCTCAGGCTCATATCGTAATGTGGTTTGTTGGGCAGGCTGGAACCCGACACTAAATCAATCTGATGTTGGATGTCCCGCAACGGAGGTAAACCGTCTGGTAGGTCGTCGGGGAATAAATCCTCCAACTCTTCTAACAAGGGTGTCATGACGGTTGGCACAGTAGAAGTTCCAGTCTCTTCTTTGCTTACGAGCATGTAGACAACTTCAAATTCCTCCATCTCTTCCAAGAAGCCTTTGTAAGACCAAAAATTACCACCATCTTCGCCTGTCGTTTTGGGTATTAACCCCCGATTCGGGACGAACACAATCCGAGTATGCCAAAAAAAAACTATACATATTCCTCTGACCATCATGCATCACGCTCCTGTCAAATTGTCATGACCACCCTAATAAAAGGTGGTACGCATCCATCACCACCACATCACACCACACCTTGTCTTTGATACTGAAAGAACCCGTCAACCCAACAGTTCATCTCAAAACCCAGGTATTGAGATGAAGGGTGGCGTGGTACATGAACATAAAGGGGAGAAAACTGCAGGCGGTGTGGGATTAAACTCAACCACAGAACCGCGGGGATATTCCGCCACAAGGGGCCCACCGGGGTCAACACCCAGACCTGGAACTCGATGGGGAAGCCAAACACACAGTCCCACAAACACGAGTCCTGCTGGATAATATAATCTCAACAGATACCAATTGAAAAACAACAAGGCATTGCTGAGAGACTTTTACCTCACTTCATTTCTCGAGTCATGATACCTTGTATGGTGCGGGATGTGGCCGAGTGTCTAGCTTCAATTTGTGGACCACCTCCTCGGCGACCATATTTTCACAACTGTCCAAATCAATCACGAGTTGGCACACCTTTTCTCCAATCGTGCATGTCGAATAAAATATGTTGTGACGAAGCCACCCGTCTCCCTCTTGCTCCTTGGGAGATTGTCGTGGGAAAGTATTGCTAGTTGATGACACCACTGTTGACGTGATGGGTGGCTGCTTCTCAATCTGGATCGCTCGTTGGTGTGCCTCTAATACAGGTTAGGGGTCAAACAGGTTGAAGGTGTCTTGAATCAGCGCTCGCAGGCCTCCAACATAATGAGACACATCTGCTACTCGGTCTCCGCCAAATAGTTGCGCGACATGAGTTGGTAGAACTTCGTCGTGTACTCATCAATAGACAGGGTATGTTGTCGAACATTTTGGAAGCGCTGGTACAACGTCCTCGTGTAGTTGTGCGACAAGAAGACTAACCTGCATGTGCTTCTTCATCTTCTCCCAAGACTCTTGTTTGCCCTTGCCACGTCGGAGTCTGGTCTGCTTAAACTACTGCCACCAGGCGGTTGTCCTACCTTTGAATTGGGTTGCCACCAGTTGCACCCGTTTGTATTCGGGTACCTTTCGAAACTCCAAAATCTCTTCCACATTATCAATCCAGTCCACAAATTCCTCTGGTTGCAAGATGCCCTGGAACTTCAGAATCTCGATCTTCAACCCTGATTCCCAGCATTTGAACTCCTCCGTGTTGGTTACCGGCCTCCGAGCTCTAGGAAAAGAGTCACCGAATGGGTTTTCCATATCACGCTCGTCACCTACTCCTGCATGTGGTAGATTCAGGTGTTGTCGAATCTGCTGGTCGGTTTCAGCCCTAACCTCAGCCCTCAACTCAACAAACTGTGAGATGAACTATTGGGTTAGCGCCTCAATCTGCTGCGATATTTGCGCGACATCGTCGCGCTCGTACAACTCCACCACATGCACGTCTCTGGCACCACGTCTTCTCTGCGCCATGATGAAGGAATGAGAACCTGGCTCTGATACCGGCTGATGTGGAGGGGAATATCTAAGCGCACGCTAACGAAAATGCCACATGCCGCAACCTTCTTCAATCTGAGTGGCTCGTCGCGACAACACTGGGAGTAGAGTGCTCGTCCGCTTGTTGTATATGATGCCATGGGGAGAAGGAAAAGAAGAGAAGTACTCCCTCTAGATTTTACTTAGATTACTCAGCAAAAAGCCCCCAAAACATAGTGTTCCCACAAGATAAACCCCAGCACTGGGGTAAAACAGGAAATAAATGGCATTAAAGCCTAAGTCGCCCCGGTCCTCGAGCACCTAGATGATGGCATCCTCCTCCTCTGATTGTCAGATTTCTCCAACACGATTAATAAGTCCTCTTCAAGGCACCCTGCGTCATCCAGACGCCCCGCATCAAATGGCCTATGAAGACAGACATGTGTGCACAAACATCAAGTTTAGTCTTTTGATGAATATAGTCAAAACAAACACATCTGAATACACGAGATTGAAGATTGGTAGGAGGTACCCGAAGAGTGTGAAGGGGAGTGTTATACCTAGTGCTATTCACAAATAGTATAGTTCGCGAATAATTCGGGATTCGATTCGTGAAGATTCGATTAAAATTCGTATTTTTCGAATTCGAATCCGAACTCCAGATTTGAATAGTTTTCGAATCCGAATCCGAATAATTTTCTTCCGATTCAGAGGATTCGCGAATAGTTCGTGAAAACTGGAATATATATTAAAAAAAATTAATATATGTAAATAAATATTAAATATAATTGTATTTAAATATTATATTAAATTAAATATTATAAAATTCGAATTCGAATCCATGTTTGAATCCGAATTCGAATTTGAATTCGAACCGAAACTCGAATCCAATATTTCATGACGAATCTGAATCCGACACCGAATATTCAATCGAATCTGAATCTTTACATTCCATGTCAAATTTGGATTCGATTGAAAAGTTATTCAGTTCGATTTGGTTCGTAAATACACATAGTCATACTTGAGCACACATGAGGGCACATGAGCACACATGAGGGCACATGAGCACACATGAGGGCACATGAGCACACATGAGGGAACATGAGGTAGACAACAATAAGAATGGCATCCCTCCAATAGTACTTGGGAAGGTGCATTTGGAGAAAAAGACAACGGACAACTTCTAAAAGGTGACGATTCTTGCGTTCGGCCACCCCATTTTGAGCAGGGGAGTAAACACAAGATGTTTGGCGGATAAATCCATGATTAGCAAGATAGTGTTCAAATTAAGAGTCAATGAACATGCGACCATTGTCAGTTCAAAGAATTTTAATAAATGTATCAAACTGCGTAGAAACCATTTTGTGAAACCGTTAAAATACAAAGAAAACTTCATTTTCTGCTTTCAGTAGGTATACTCATATTGCGCGGGAGAATCAATGAAAGTTACAAACCAAAGACAACCAGAAATGGAAATAATGGGCAAGTCCCCCAAACATCACTGTGTATAATATGAAATGGTGCATAATTAGGAGATGAAATCTGATAAAAAGAACCATGACAGTGTTTACCAAGTTCACAAACATCCCAATAAAAATTAGCAACTAATACAGAAGGTAGAGTAGAAAATAAACGTGTCATAAACATAATAGAAGGAAGACCAAGGAGACAATGCCAGGACTCCAAAATGGCCTCCTGATCAGTAATGAAGAGCCTGGGTAGAAGAAGCAGGAGTGGAAGAATTAAACACGTAGAACTCACATCCACCAGATTACAAGAGCCAATCACTGTTCCCGTTTTCAGGTCCCGAAAAACACAAGACGAGGGGAAGAATGTCACATAACAGTTCATAGTGTTAGTCAAATGACTAAAGGAAAGAAGGTTGCGAGTAAACATGGGTAAATGAAGAACCAAAGAAAGAGTGAGAGAGGAGCAGGAGAATGATCCTTTCCCAGCAATTGGAGAGAAGCAACCATCCGCAATGCTCATCTTGTCACTACCAGACAAAGAAGATAAGACACAATCTATAACAGAGCCGGTCATATGGTATGTTGCTCCAGAATCAATAATTCAGTGGGTAGAAGGACGAGAAGACGCGGTATGAGCACCTGAGGGTCCCTAATAAGCATACGAAGACGAAGACGCAAAAGGATCGAGAGACCATCCCTGCATTAGGCGGCGGAAGGAATGGATCTTATTGACAGACAGGGTCAGAGGAGGAGCTGACTGGACAGTGAGAGATTGGGTCTCCTCGGAGGCATTAGACAGGCGGGCAAAGCGGGGCTAAGTAAAGCGACCTCGGGAGCGACTGTAACTACAACCTTCATACAGTGCAGAACACTCACGGGGTGTAGGAAAGTCATGAAGATGAAAACAGATTTCTCAGGTATGACGGGACTTCCCGCAATAAACACAGAGCAAATGATTTTTGCCAATGGACCAGAGCCTCGAATTACGACAAGCTTTACTTCCAAACTGAACAGCTAGGGAAGAACCTTTCGAAGCAGTGTCAGGTGTCCATGTATGTCACCTATCAAATTCTTGCTGAACAAAACTGAAAACCTCTGGAAGAGAGGGTAGAGGAGAGCGCCCAAGGATCTGAACACTGATCTGACAGAAGTCCTGATATCATGAAGAAACTCAAAAACTCTGTTCTTGTTTTCCGGAGCTCGGACAAGGATCTCACTCTCAGGAGGCACAAGAGGGAGGGAGTCAAAGTGATCATACTCTTGATAAAGCAGAGTGAACTCCAGATAGTAGATAGACGAAGGGCGATCACCCTGACGAACTAGAATGATCTTCCGTCACAACTCGAAAATCTGGGCAGCATTGCCCTAACAAGAGTAAGTGGTCTCATCCTCTGTCTAAATATTTGTTGCGGTATCCAAAAACATATAATTCTGGGCAATAAAGTCAACTATAGAGTTAATCAGCCAAGACATAATAAGGGAATTCTCACATTCCCATGCAGCCACTCAGGAGAATCAAGGGTAGGTGTCAAAGTAGTATTCAAAACATAAGCGAACAAACGTCCGCTCTTCAAGACAAGAGTAATAGCCTGAGCCCATGGGAGAAAATTGGAGCCATCCAGACGTATTGTTGTGATTTGAGGGGTATTGTGGTCATGATCGATCATAGTGGATCACTAGACAACAAAGTAGCTGAGGAAACTCCTGCACCGGAAGAGATCGTAGGAGAGTCGTCAGTCCACGACATAATGATCCAAGAATAAAAAATCAAGGAGCCAAGGGGAGAACACCACAAACACCTATATAAAAACTAAGGTTGTCTCATACAAGGAGGGACAATACTATGGTCATGTCAGAGCCTTCAATAAAGACCGAAACCAGAAATATCATCAGTTTAAAGCCACATTTCTAGTGCCAAGCAATGGAACGACAGCAAACCACCGGAGAAGCGGCTAAAGAGGCGAATGCGGCGGATGCCACTGACGAACGGAGGAAGAAGCAGTTGACGACTGCTGGCGGAGGAGGGAGGAGCAGCTAAAGCGGGCGACTGCGGCGAAAGGAGCGACTACGGCTCTAAGGCGTTGCGACACTCGAGAAGAAGTGAAGGCAACGGGCAACTGCGGATGACGGACAATTGTTGACATACGAGAGGAACAGATGCGAACACGCGAGAGGAAGCAGAGGCAGACGCAAATACAAACGCGAATACAGATGCGCGAGACGGGGGAGGCGGAAGCTCGGGACTCGGCATTAAGGCCACCACAAGTATACGTGCTTCCATGCTCATGACAAAGTGCCAAAGAAATTTGGATCATTCATCATAGAAGATGATCATATGTGTCACTCTAAAGCCTTGTGAAAATAATATGCTCATTCAGCAAACGTACATTCCCTAGTTAACAATTAATTTAAAATATAAGTTTTATAGTTTGTTGATGCAATGCATGGTTACAATTCAAGATTTAAAGACAAGTTTAGGTCAAATCCACAAATTTTTGATTCTAGCTATGATGGGTGTCATTTGAGAATCATTTTAGTGATTTATATGATTGACCATTTTTGGATTGTCAGATTGATTATCAGAGACTAGTACTACGTTCATCACATTTTTCATACATCTATGTATTTTTTTATATTTTCTAAATTGGATTTTCTAAATTGAATGCGAATGAATGTTAGGCCTTTAAGCGCGACTGCAAACCCTAGGTCGGCTTTTACATGTTATTATCCGTGAAAGCCAAACTCGTATCGCATAATTTTAAATCGAGTTCAAATGTACTGTTTAAAAACCAACCTCTAGATTTTAGAATACATCATTGCCTCAATGTGATTTGTCCGACAACATTAGGTACACATGTGGGTGCTTTGTGCCCTAGGACAATTTCAACTATATTACGGAACAACCCCCTCGAGAGCCCATGCGCTTCAATAGAATGTTGGAGAAGGGCGAGAGATTGAGTCATGAATACATTAATGTGTGGAGTGACTTTCAAAACCATTAAGCAGACTTGAGATAACGAAGGGATAGTTGGAGAAGATAAAACATCAGCACAAACATTGTAAAGATGTGGTGGTATTCTAACCATCATTATAGTTATACTCTATGTTGTTAAAAGCCGCCTAAGGCTCCAGGCTCAGAGATTTGCGCCTTTTTTGCGTCATTGCATATTAAAGGCGCGCCTGTATGTGATTTTTGTTGTAAACTTTTTTTAAAAAATAATACAAGAACTGAATAATTTTTATATGATTTAGTGTTTTTAAAACATAATCGATCGTTGAGACTTAGATATGATACAAGTGACAATATTGATTTTATTTTTAAGAGAAATAAATGATAGCAATTAATGATTAATGAGTAGAATATATGAAGAATCTGTTCAAGAAGATGAACTCATGTTTGATGCTAATTACTTAAAAAGAATGTGGTTACGCCTTGCCTTCTTCGGGAGCGCTTAGGATACAAAACCCCTTTACGCGTTGGTGTGTCTTGCGCCTTTAATAACTAAGGTTAAACCCATCACTTCCTTCTATGTCTACGGGGTTGTCAGATTAAGTGTAGGAGATTAGTGTCGAATCCAGGACCCGATGAGTCTAATATAGCGCTACAAATGATGTCAGATCGTCATTCAGACTAGTTTTAACAGTCTGGAGGTCCCGGAATATACCGAATAAGTGTTGAAGACTATCTTTCCAAGGCTACATGAGATGAACTAAAATCCCTTTCGATCCAGATCATATGAAGGAAACCCTTACTCCGGAGCAAAGTTGTTAGAATCGCGATCCGGATTATAGGATTTTACGATCCTACGATCCAGATTTTATAAATCGATCCAGATTTTGTAAAGCGATACTCGATCCAATCCTACCATTTGATCCGATCCAACCTCGAAACGATCTCATCTAGGATCTCGATCCTGACAACCTTGCTCCGGAGTACTCAGAGCACATAGTGGACCTATTTAACAAAGTTATTTTTACCAATAAGAGAAATAAAGGGATCTTCAACTTGTCTCTGACTTCATATATGGGAGCGGGAGAAGGCGTGATTGGAGTGGTGGATGAGGTTAAAGCAACAAATTCCCATCGTGCATAAAATAGGAGAGGGTTCTAAGAGCTTCTAGAGTTCAAGTTACAATAAGAAGTTGCGCGAGTGTAGGCCTACAAATCTTATGTGCTTTGTAAATGGCGAGAGGATCGACGAGCATGATAGCAAAGCAACAAACGAGCTTTGTAACAAACGAGCATGGTTTCCTAAGATCTCAAGCGAGTTCGTCGAGTAAGCGGCGAGCTCAAGTGAGTCCTTAGTGGTCATTGTACACATGATTGGTTGGTGTGCGTAGGATTGGTTGGCGAGACAAGAAGTTGCGCAAGCTCTTATTGTCATTGTTTTAAATGACCTTCGACATGTCATTTTAAGTGCAAAACGATATGTTTTTTGAAAAAAATAGATTTTGTCCTTTTGTAAAATATATGACGACATATCTGATTTTTTTTCGATATATCGGTCGACAAGACTTCTAAATATATTGTCCTCTATTAAATTTTATGTCATACTAGCGAACTAGAAATATATGTTTAAATTATATATGTTTAAATTATATATATATATATTACGTTTTTTTAAAATCAATTAGACTTATTGTTTAAATTTTTTAACGTTTTATTCTTAAAACCATTTTTGCATAATTGTTTCACAATTTTTTAATTTCATATTAAAAAAACTATGAAAACTCTTAATATATTTATTAATTGTTTTTTGTATGTTATTAATATAAATTTATAAATTTGAAAAGACTTACAATCAATCAAGAATTTTTAACTTTCAAATCTTCTTATTTGCAATAAAATTATTATTATCAAAATAAGATTATTATATACTATTAAATATTTTACAATGTATCATTTTATATTTGTTAATGATATTTCATCTTAGATATTATTCGATTTTATTTTGAAATATAAATTGCTCATTTTTTATATATTTGTTATATTATTTTTCTATTTTATAACAGATAATTATGTTAGAGGCACATGTTATGCATTGTGAGAGTCTAGTCACCAGACATGTTAAACGAGGGAGGGGTAGACCAATAAAGACTTGGAATGAAACTATTCAGAAAGATATGATGTATTTAGGCATTAATGAGATTATGACAAAAGATAGGGCACAATGGCAACAAAGGATCCATATAGCCGACCCTATAGTGGGATAAAGGTTTGAGTGTTGCACAACATATAATTATAATTAGTATGTATAAAAATAAAAAATTTATTTATAAGACATGAAAATCCGATATTTTAAAATATCCTCAACATGCCTTCAAATTTCGACATCCGACATTTAAAAACACAATCAGATTCGCCGACATCTGATAGTTACAACATTGTTTATTACAGGTTCTTCGAACCTCTCGGAATTGATTTCGCGGAGGGGACGTTGAGCAATCCTCGAAGATCGTCGAATAGTTCAACAACGATGGAGAGTTCTCGATAATGGTAGCACGAAGACGTCATCAAGCTATCAGCCTCAAAGATCGTCGAAGATGTGTGAGTTCTCGGTATTGGTGTGTCGAGCGTAGGATCGGCGAGTCACATCATCGAAAATTGCGCGAGCTCTGGATACTAATCAACAAGCACACATCGTTGAAGGGGAGTCAAAGGGGGCGTCAAAGTCGTTTGAGCACTAGATATTGGTTCGTCGACGGATGTGGTTTCCTTCTGCATTGGATATTGTTTCGATCTGGGAGTTTCGGATGAGAAAGGCCTACATTTCTTACACCGAGCACGGGTAAACATAACTAAAAATAGATAGAGAGCATCATGAATTGGGAGTTCACGGAGTGTGAGAGCGGGGGCACAATTGCATGAGCGAGCTTAGGCAAGAGGAACCTTCAGGACTCGATCCGCTTTAATGCCAATTGATAAAGCAAAGAATGAGTATAATAATATTAATTACTTCAACTATATAAACTGTTAGAAAAGCCCATTTAAGGGCCCATGTTGTTCCTTATTTTTTCTCTCTCTTGTATTAGTCCCACATCATGTATTAGGATTTTTCCTTCCTTCTTCTCCTATATAAGGGTATGTATACTTGTAACTATTATCAAGTGAACATATATACAAGGTTGGCTTTCTCCATTTCTACATGGTATCAGAGCCAGGTTGCTGACTCCTGCGGACTCCCCTTTCTGTCCGCCCTGCGACCTCCTGCGGCCTCCCTTTTCCTGCGACCTCCTGCGACCTCCCTTTTCCTGTCCGCTGCCTCTCCCTCCGTGGAACCACCTCTCCTCTGCGGCATGCGAAAGTGTGTCCGCATCTTCTAACCGCTTCAGTCCTGCGGCCTCCCTTGTCCAGTCTGCAGCCTCTCCTCCCGTGGAACCACCTCTCCTCCCGCCTTCTCCTTCCTCCTCTGGCCCCCTATTTATAGCCATCCTGTGGGGTCCACTGCTTCCCTTTTTCGCTGCGGCCTCCTCTTGTCCGGCGCGACCTCGGCGACCTCAACCTCTTGGTTTCCTTCCTGTCCGCTGACCGCTCTCTTGTGTCCGCTCGAGTCTCTTTGCTCGCGGACTGCTCCACTCTAGCTCGCTCTGCTTCTGTCCGCTCGAGTCTCTTTGCTCGCGGACTCCCTATCCGCAATCTCTTGCGGACTGCTCTTGTCCGCTGCGGACTCTCCTCTTGTCCGTTGCGCGCTCCCTCGCGGACTCCCTATCCGCAATCTCTTGCGGACTCCTTCTCTGTCCGCCGCAGACTCTCCTCTTGTCCGTTGCGCGCTCCCTCGCGGACTCCCTCTTGTCCGTTGTGCGCTCTTCTCTCTTGCTGCGGACGCTCTCTTTTATAACCTTTTCTCTCTCCGTGGGACCACCTTCTTACCCGTCCGCTGCGGCCTCTCTCCTAGTCGCGGCCTCTCGTCAGCCCGCTCCTGCGCTCGTTGCTTGATCGCAGCCTGTCTTGCCTGCGGCCTCTTTTCTGTCCGCCGCGGCCTCCCTACTCGTCGCGGCCTCCTTCTTTGTCCGCTGCGGCCTGTCTCTGTCCGCGCGGCCTCTCTCTACCCGCTGCGGTCTGCCCTACTCGTCTCAACCGCCTCCAGTCCGCCGCGGACTGTTCCTGCTCGCTGCCGGCCTCCCTTCTGCTAGTCGCCCGGCCTCGTCTCTGTCTCCGCATGGCGCCTGCTGCTTCAGCTGTCACCTTTGTTGTGTCCTTCTCTACGGAGGGTATCACCTGCCTCTCTCATCATCCTTGTTGGATCGTTGATTCTCGCGCTACTCACCATATCTCCTCTCAGAAGCCCCCAGTATATCTCCAAATGCCTCATCCTGCTCGCATCACTGTGGCCAACGGTGACACCCTCCCTGTCTTTGGCTCCGCTGATCTTCAGCTTACGCCAACCCTTTCTCTTTCCTCGGTTCTTCACGTTCCGGGTTCTCCCTTCAATTTATTATCAGTTAGTCGTCTCACACACGACCTTGACTGTTGTATTACATTTTCACCCTCTTCTTTTCTTATGCAGGATCGCCGCACCCGGAGTACCATTGGTCAGGGGCAGCTGGTGAATGGGTTGTACATCTTGGATATCCCACCAACTCTTCTCTCCACCATCTCTACTGTTGATTGGCATTGCCACCTTGGACATGCTCCCCTTTCGATTCTCAAGCGGGCTCTTCCTGATATCTCTTTACAAGAGTTCTCCTGTGAATCTTGTGTCTACGGCAAACAACACCGTTCCTCTTTCCCCTCTGCCTGTACCAGGAGTACTACTCCCTTGTCGTTAGTTCATTCTGATATTTGGGGTCCTTATCGGCTCCCTAGTATTTTTGGCTTTCGGTATTTTGTCACGTTCATTGACGATTACTCCCGTACCACGTGGCTCTATTTCCTACATGATCGCACTGAACTTCCCTCTGTCTTTCGTGCCTTTTTACTTGAGATGCGTACGCAGTTCGCCACTCCTCTCAAAGTCATTCGCACTGATAATGCTCGGGAGTATACGGGTCGTGCCTTCTCCGATCTCTGCACAGACTTTGGTGTCATCCATCAAACTTCCTGTGCGTATACCCCTCAGCAAAACGGGGTGGCCGAACGGAAAAATCGTCATCTTCTCGATATTGCCCGCTCTCTTATGTTCCAAATGCATGTTCTCACCGAATATTGGAACTTTGCTGTTTCCACCGCCTGTCATCTCATCAACCTCCTTCCCTCCTCTGTCCTTAATTTTGCCTCGCCTATCCAACTCTTCTATCCCTCCATCCCCCTCACCTCTCTCACACCACGGATCTTCGGTTGTGTTTGTTATGTCCACCTTCTTGGCCCTCCTTCCGACAAACTTGCTCCTCGGGCCGCCAAGTATATGTTTGTTGGCTACTCCCGCACTCAAAAGGGGTACGTTTGCTACTCTCCTACTACCGGCAAAATGGTCGTTTCTACAGATGTCACCTTCTGCGAAGACCAGCCCTTCCACTTACCCGACACCACCTCGTCTTCTGCTCCCTCGTCTTCTGCTCCCTCTCTTCCCCGGCCCGTTGTCCCGGTCACGCCATCTGTGTCGTCTTCTTCCTCCTCTCCCCCCGTTCCTCCTCGGGTTCCTCCACCGCTAATCCGTGTCTACTCTCGTTGCCCATCCATGGATGCTCCCGTGACCCAGCTCCCTGCTGCCAGCGATAGCTCGGCTGCGGTCGATCACGCTCCCGTCTCTACAGCTCATCCCTTGACCAACTACGTCTCTCTACATCGGCTCACACCGCCTCTCTACGCTTTTGCCACCTCCCTTTCCTCTATTTCTCTTCCTAACAATGTGCAGGAGGCGCTTCACCACCCAGGATGGCGGGCTGCTATGCACGATGAAATGCAGGCTCTCTGGGCTAACCAGACCTGGGATCTGGTTCCTCTTCCTACTGGTCACACCCCTGTTAGCTGCAAATGGGTCTTTGTCATTAAACATGCAGCGGATGGCACTATCGACCGTCTGAAGGCACGTCATGTGGCACGGGGGTTTACTCAGCAACATGACCTTGATTACGAGGAAACCTTCTCTCCCGTGGCCAAATTGAACACGGTCCGCGTTCTTCTCTCCTTGGCTGTTCATCGTCACTGGCCACTTTATCAGCTGGATATCAAGAATGCCTTCCTCAACGGCGATCTCCAGGAGACAGTTTATATGCAGCAGCCTCCCGGGTTTGAGACCACGGGGGAGTCTTTGGTATGCCACCTTCGGAAATCCATTTATGGTCTCAAACAGTCCCCGCGTGCATGGTTTGAAAAGTTCAGTAAGGTGGTCTGTGCTAGTGGCTTCACTCGGAGCTCGGCTGATTTTTCTCTCTTCACCCGACATCGGTCAACCGGGACTGTGATTCTTCTGGTCTATGTTGATGATATCCTAATTACTGGCGACGACACGACAGGAATACAACAGATCAAGGCACAGTTGAATTCTGCCTTTCAAACCAAAGACCTGGGCAACCTTCGGTACTTTCTTGGGCTCGAGGTCGCCCGACGCCCTGATGGTCTTGTGTTATCTCAAAGGAAGTACTGTATAGACCTCCTTCGTGATGCAGGTTATTCTGGGTGCAAACCTGCAGAGACTCCTATGGACGCAAATCACAAGCTCTCGGCCCATAGCTCTGACTCTGACAAGCTACTTACCAATCCGGAATATTACAGACGCTTGGTTGGGAAGCTGATCTACCTTACGGTGACTCGACCAGACATCTCATTTGCTGTGGGAGTTGTGAGCCGTTTCATGCACGCTCCTCGGACATCTCATCTTCAAGCTGTCGAGCGCATCCTTCGATATCTCAAGATCGCCCCCGGACAAGGACTCGTGTACAAGCCATCCACATCTCTATCTCTTGTCGCGTATTCTGACGCTGACTACGCAGGATCTATTGATGATAGGCGCTCCACAACTGGATTCTGTACTTACTTTGGTGGACACCTCATAACTTGGCGTAGCAAGAAACAGAATGTGGTTGCGCGTTCCTCTGCCGAAGCCGAGTACCGGGCTATGGCTGCTGTCGTTTCTGAGCTAACCTGGCTTGAAGGCCTTCTGAGAGACTTAGGTGTTCGTCTCTCATCTCCGACAACCTTATTTTGCGACAGTCAGGCAGCAATTCATAGTGCCAAGAATCCGGTTTTTCACGAACGAACAAAGCATATCGAAGTTGACTGTCACTTTATCCGGGAAAAGGTACAGTCAAAGAAGATAGATTTGGCGCATGTTCCTGCTACCGACCAAGTTGCGGACATCCTGACGAAAGCTCTCTCCAGGCCGCTATACTATCAGTTCTTATCCAAGCTTGGCGCCTACGACTTGTACGCTCCAGCTTGCGGGGGAGTGTTAGAAAAGCCCATTTAAGGGCTCATGTTGTTCCTTATTTTTTCTCTCTCTTGTATTAGTCCCACATCATGTATTAGGATTTTTCCTTCCTTCTTCTCCTATATAAGGGTATGTATACTTGTAACTATTATCAAGTGAACATATATACAAGGTTGGCTTTCTCCATTTCTACATAAACAATTAAACATACAATAGCATGCATTTACACATATTTATAACGACGAGTGATGCCACAACTCTTATTCACAATGGTATTAACTTAATCAAGATAAAGAAAAAAAACTCCTAATGGGTCATGGTAAGTGGTTTTTTGTATTTGGGCTTCTATGTATTTCTTCTATACATGTATTGATGGAAAAGCTTAGTTTCAACAACATTTACGCTCCAACTTGAGGAGTGTTAAGATACATGTTTTTCTTTATTCTAGTTGTGGCATTCCTAATGTGTATACAGCACTATATTAAGGCTCCTACGGGACATCACTACATTTGGACTATCATTTCTACAAAAATTTAATCTACAAAAGCACTTACAATCCTATCATTTATCAAAAAAAAATATAATTCATACAACTAAAAATATTAAATGATCTTAGAATATCTTGGTGCATGTATTGTACAGCATTAACTATACAATAATAACAAAAAGAAGATAATTAAATGCTGACCAAGTGTAGCATCCAAATTCTGAGTTGGACCAGATGACTGAGCTGACTTCTCTGTGTATGCCTTGAGAGCTTCATCCCACCGTTGTAATTTTTCATACCTTAAGGAAGAAAAACATTTAATTTCATTTAACTACAAGTGCATAAAGGGAGGAAAAATGAACTATTCAACAAATATGAATGCTGATCACAAATTTTTTTTCCGGGTTTCTACAGCTGTTCCAGTATTTATGTAACCAATAAACAAGGAAAACATGCAATTTTCAAGAATAACATTAAAAGGGCACATAAATAATACCAAGATTCCTTCAATTGAACGTCCAAATGCTGCTGTGAGTAAGTCAGGATTCCAATGGCAGCCTACAGAGAAAAACATGATCCATAGATGACCAAAATCTACAAAGGAGTCCAAGTAAAACAGCAAGAATAATAATAGAAGTATAAAAAATGACAACAGACCTCATGCTGCTGTAATTGATTATTGAAATGAATTAGAGACTCCACTACTGCAACGGGATTAGTTCCCATTATTTTAGACCTTGCAGCTTCAAACTCCATTTCTTTGTAATGAAGTGCCTTTGAATATGCCTGACACTGGAGAAGAGATTGCACCCATGATATGGTTGCAGCAATATTATAACACATGAATAACTAGGAGACGCCCCCCCCCCCCTCCCAGTGCGTGGTATGTGATGAAGAAAATACTTGACAGTTACTCGAGCGATGATCGAGCATTATTACCACCATACCACCACACACGGGAGGACCATGGGCATATATATATATATATATATATATATATATATATATATATATATATATATATATGAGATTCAACGGGACAACAACCTGTTGAGCAAGAGCACCAAGTAGCCGAGTATCAATGGGAAGCGGTTTCTCCTCATGTTCCATAAATTCTGCCTGTTCTATCTCAAAATAATTAGCATTATCCGCTATTGATATTTGTTAAAACTCATGGACTATTCAAGCAACAAATAAATAATATACCAGGTTTAATAGAGTCGCAAGAATTTCGGGAGGGATGTTTTGAGATAAAAAGGCTGTCTTGAGATTCCTCACTAATTGCTCCTGGGAAGTTTCATTCATCTGCACCCAGCAACTAGCAAAACCAGCTGCAAATAGTTCCCTTCCAACTGAAGGCTGCATATTATAGAAGTCAGGCGCAGGGATAAGAAACGAATGAGAAAGGTATCAAATTTACCTGCAATTGTGCAAGCCGTGCACAGGTACGTAAAGCAGGAGATGGTGATTCTTTTAATAGTTCAATACTAAAATGTCTCATCCACTCTGCCCAGTCTTCCTTAGTACTCCTTTGGGAAGCCTCGCCAGCAGTTCTTAACCTCAATTCATTAACCTGAGATGCAATGAAAGCCATTCAATGTTTCCATGTAGGAAATAAATTTATAGAAACAGGACTTTTGCATTCAAAGAGAATTCTACATATCATAATGGTTAATTGTCTTTTGAATGAGGAACAGAAACAAAATCATTAGAGATTTAAAAGGCTGAATTTGATTTATTAAAAAATGTTGTCCAGATATTTTTTGATAAAACATATTTTTATCTTGAGATCCAAATATATCAAATCACTGTCAGCGTGACCATTAATCCAAAAGTAATATATAGGCAATGATTGTTATCTGTCAAAAATATAATTAAATTTTAAAGATTATACAATGAATCTGTGGATTAAAATTGTTGAAATTCGGAATTACCAAAAAGCCTGATTGAGACTTCTCCAAATTTGAGTTAGTGGGGACTTCTTGGTGGTGGAAACTTTCCACCACTTGCATTAGAAAAGGATGAACTGGTGGTTCTAAGGGACGAGATACAATTCTTAGAGCCCGTTCGGCTCAGAGGAATTGGAATTTAGAGTATTAAAGCCCAAGAACAAAAAGCCCACAGAGGGGACCATTGTAGTTTTCCTCCTTGTATTTAATCTCACATCTCCAAATGTGCATACCTCGTCCTCTACTACACTATATAAAGAGGAAAGCTCTCATGTAAATAAGAACTTTTTGAAATAATAATATTTAATATTTAAAGTTCTCAAATGGTATAAGAGCGAACGTAATTCCTCGTTGCTCCCCTCTCGTGCGACTTTTCTGGCCTTTACACAAAATCTTTTTGATCTTGTGTGGATATTCCCGGCCTCACATGAATTCAACCCCTTCCAGAGAGCTCACCAAATTTGTAAGTTACTCGCTACCACCCGGGTAATTCTAGACCAGGCAGCACTGATCAAAATATCCTCCCTTAATGGGATATTTACAGACTCTGCTACGCTCAAGCTCTTGGCGACCCTCTATGAACTTCTGTGAGTCCTTTTCAAAGCGTCGATGAGAACACTGCATTCTGCTAGCCATGAGACGTCTCTATGCGGTCTCCATCGCCGCAGAACCGGTTGTTCTAGCTCATCAGGCTTGCATCCATCTGAAAGTTGCTGAAATCACACAGACACGCGATGTTGATTTTTTTGACATGTTCACTCTGGTCTCCCATATTAGAATTATCCAGGTATTATTCTCCGTTGTTGTCAACCAAAAATGGAAAATGTCTCGACTTGATATTAAAATTTTTTTACTCTATGGCGACTTACACAAAGAAGTTAATATGTAACAAACTCTTGGTTATACTTCTCAGGGGGATTATCAGGTGTGTAAGCTTTGAAAGACCATCTACGATCTCAAACAAAGTCATCGCGCATGGTTTAACAAATTCAGCCAAGTCATCTCAACCATTGGTTTCTCCCAAAGAACTGAAGTACTGAAGTTGAATACAAAAGTATGGCTTAAATTGCTCGTGAGTTGAAGTTGTCGAGAACATTTTTAAAAGACTGGGGAGAAATCTACGATTATCCTTTAACGATATTTTTTGATAATAAAGTTGCAATCTACATATCTAGAAATCAAGTGTTTCACGAAAGAACAAAATATATTGAAACTGATTGTCACTTCATCGGAGAGAAAAAAGAACAGCCCGACGCACGAAACATTCCCGCACAACAAGGATCTGGGGAAGGGTACCACCACATGGGTGAAATATAGACAAACCTTAGTTTGCAAGAGCGTGCTTCATTAGGGAGGAAATTATCAAAAAGACAAATATGCAGTCTGTTTGGTCCCTCAAATAAGGAGTTGACTGACATCATTACAAAACCAATTTCTTTCTTTTTTTCAAATATTCATACGAAGTTGGGAATGATTAATATATGCTCTTTCAAATATTCATACGAAGTTGGGAATGATTGATATATGCTCTAGCTTGATGGTGGGGGAGTGTTAAAGCTAAAGATCACAAGCCCACAAAGGGGCCTATTATAGCTTTCCTCATATTTAGTCTCACATCTCCAAGTGTACATCTCTTCCTCTAATACTTCACATAAAGAGAGAAAATATCATGTAATTAAGACTTTTTTGGAATAATATTATTTAATATTTCAAATTCTCACAAGAGTAAATAACTTAATTTTACGTGTTTGCCTAGACGTTATTAGAATTTAGATTTACAATTTAGGGCGTTTGTCTGGAAAAAATTCCATCGGAATTAGGACCAATTCAGATATAATTCATTATAGTTCAAATTCTTCCATTTCCAATTCTACGTTATGTGGTAGGATTTGAGATGGAATTCAATATATATATATATATATATATATATATCTTTAACTACATTAAAGAAGTAGTTTAAAATTGTAGAATTAATTTTAGTCATCCAACATGTGTCAAGCTTTTGATCTCAACCTTCCAATAAAGAGAGAGAAAGAAAGAGAGGAGAGAGGGGGAGAGAATCTTTATAGCCTACCTATCCCTACATGAGGGAGGGATAGAGAGAGAGAAATTGATTTTTTAGGTAAAAATGAACATTTTTTACAAAATAAAAATAGGAATATTGATTCATATTTTTACGGTCATTTTAAGTACTAATATGTATATGTTTTGAATAAAACTAAGTGTTGATATGTAGACGCAGCCCGCTGAGAGTCAACGAGCACAGATGAAGTTCGTGCGGAGCTGCTCATATGTCTCTCTCTCTCTCTCTCTCTCTCTCTCTCTCTCTCTCTATATATATATATATATATATATATATATATATATATATATATATATATATATACACACGATGGTTGTTCAGGTGCGAAGAACCCCCAATGCGAAGGTGCGAGCAACTCATCCAGGTCGTTGAATAGGGACAGATCCAGCGGCGGCGAGTTCCAGCAGCGGCGGCTTCGGTGGCAACATCCGCGGCAACGAAGGATTTGGCGGCGACTCTCTGGTTCTTCTCGACCTCACTAATGTCTGCGGAGACGACTTCCAGTGCGGCAAAAGGCGGTAAAAACTGAACGAAGAGGGTGCGAAGTGAGCAACTGCCGGCGACTTCGGGCTCGCCGGCCACCGGCTGCCCGGAGTTCGTCGGCGTAAACGTCGATGATCCTCGGGCAGGCGGTGGCCGGCGAGCCCGAAGTCGCCGGCAGCCGCTCACATCACACCCTCTTCGCACATTTTGTCTTCGCATATGAACGCAATCACACGCGCACACAAACACACACAGATATATTTATATATATATAAACACAGAGTAATTAGAATTAATTATTTTGGTGAATCACTGATTAATTATATTTTAAAATTATTGAATAGCTAAACCGATTATACAATCATTCATGAAGTATTTGGCCATGAAGAAAGAAATGAAGGAAAAATCACCTTAGAATTCGTCATAAAAAGTGAGCTAATTGTGACAAATATCATTTTCATGAAAAAGGAATATGTGATTACGTTTAAAAGCAGATCAAGAAATGTCAAAAATTGATTATTTTATGACATGACAAGGTCATAATATGAGAAAGTATGACAACACAACATATGTTAGTGGTGTTGGATATACAAATTAAATATAATAAATTAAATACATGGATAGAAGTGTTACTAAAATTTGATGGTGGAACTTGAAGATGAAAAAATAAGTTTCTTTCAAGACAACAGTTATGGAACAACTAAATGATAATCTTAGTGTCTCATGTGAGGTTGTCTTCACATTTAAGAATAAGTGGAAAGTAAATACTTAGAGAATCAAAAAACCTTATGCCCTCAAATAAATAATTTGGTGGTAAAAAGAGGATGTGTAAGACAAAGCGAAGGCAAAGAGGGTTAGTTATAAACATTCAGGCTTCATTTGGAAGGGCTTTTAGATCCGCGCGTTTCACCAAAACACAACCTCCGGTCCCAAATCTTATTGTTTTTGCGCCTCCCGTTCCAACTGCCGACGTTTCCATCCTTAATGAAATCCCCCAACCGCCACCGCTATCCGGACCTCCAGTCCTCACCATTTTCATCGCACGAGAAAATAAAATCCGCTCCTCCAAGCTCCGGCCACCTCCGCCTCCTCCAAGCTCTGCCTTCTCCAAGCTTCCGCCTCCTCCAGGCTCTTCCATCTTCAAACTCCAGCCGCCGCCATCTCTGCCTCCTCCAAGCATGTCGTCGGCACAATGGGGCACCGGAGGGTGGAACAAAGTAGCACGGGAGGGCGGCACAGCGAAGCACGGGAGGGCGGCACGGCACAGCGGGGCACGGGAGGGCTACACGGCGGCGGCAGTCGGAGCAAGAGAAACTTTTACAAAAACTTTTATAAAAAATACAAAAAAAATATGTGTATAGTTATAAGTTTGAAAAATATTATTTATATATATATATATATATATATATATAAATAAACAGTAGAAAAAATATATATATAATTATAAAATTATATAATATTAATAAAATTAAATATTATATTCAACAATTTATTATAAAAATATTTATGAAAGCCACCGCAATTTTTGTCAAACAGTTCTCTGTTTTGAACAGCGCGGCAAACACAGACTATCCAAACAAATCTTCATTTCCAGCATCCAGTTTCCAACAGCTCCTTTTACAAACTTGTCTTTACAACAGCTCCTTTTACAACCGCAACCGCTCTATCAAATGAACCATCAATGTTTGTAAGAATGATGAAAGCTTAGCAATGTATAAAGTTGTCAAAAAAAGCTAAACATGCAGTAAGTAAAACAAAAGGTCGAATTTATGAAAAAATTTATAAGTAATTAGATATCAAAGATGGGGAGTGTGACATAAATAAAATTGCTTGTGCTAGAGAAAGAAAGACAAGATACTTAAATCAAGATAAATGCATAAAAGATGAAAAAGATACAGTTTTGACGGATGATGTGATTTTTAAAAAACGATGAAAAAAAATATTTTTATTAACTTTATAAAGAAACAGAAGACGATGAACTGAACTTGAAAGAGTTAAGTAAATCAAAATAGTATATCAACATAACGTGTTATCATAAAGTTCAAGTATTGTAGGTAAATGATGCTTTAAAAAGTATATAAATGCCTAAGTTGTTTATCGATCTTGAGAAGGCTTATGATGGGTTTCCAAGAAAGATCCCATGGAGAGCTTTAGAAAAGAAAGATGAAAGTATATCATAGATCAACATAATCAAAGATATGTATACAAATTTAGTGACAAGGGCGACAACATCTGAGAATTCTCCATCACTGCCGGCTTATATCAAGGTTTAACTTAAACTCTTCTCTTTACCCTTAACTTAGATAAGCTCACCGGATATATCCAACATGCAATACCTTATTGTTTATTGTTTGCGGATGATATCGTTTTGGTCGATGGGACGTGCGAGGCCGTAAACATGAAACTTGAATCTTGGCAAAAAACTTTAGAAAAGGAGGGTTTTAGGTTAAGCAGGGCAAGGACAGAGTATATGAAGCATAAATTAAGCACTACAAGAAGAATTGACGACTTCGTTATTAAGTTGGGTGAACAAGATATTTCCCGCAGTGAGCGTTGGGCAATGAATTGTGTACATGAGTAAAAAATGGGAGTTGCGGAGATGAAAATGCTTAAGCGGATGTGTAGACACACGAAACTGGATAAAACTAAAAATGAATGTAACCGGGGTAAGACAAGAGTGACACCAATTGCAGAGAAGATGTGATAAGCTCGATTAAGATGGTATGGACACAATAAAAAGGAGACCATTAGAGGCACATGTTAAGCATTGTGAGAGTTTAGTCACTAACAGTGTTGTAGATGTCGTCCAACATAAAGGTTTTGAGCAGAAAACGTCACGCCATCGACATTTTAAGCAAAAATATTAATTTTAAAAATATCCACGATATATTGGTCTTTAAGCCCCGATATATCGGTCACGCCCGATATATCGGGCGATATCTCGTGGACGATATATGACGAGTACTAAAAATATATATTTTTCATTTCTTTTAAGCGTTCGAGTGGTGATATTTTATTTTATGACACATTTTGTACATCTTACTGAGCCAAGATTTGACTTCTTTCTCGTCTCACTCTCATTTTGTGCGCTTTATGTCATTTACTGTCGGCAACGCTTCTTTTTGTGTAACTTATAAACATAAATTATGTATATATATATATATATATTTATTGTATAATTTATAAACATACATCATGTGTATATATGTTTTTGCGTAATTTATAAAAAAATATTTTGTATGTAACTGCACGTATTTACAAAAAAAGGTTTATATATATGAATAAATTATTTAAATAGTAAAATCCAACATTGTAAAAAATCTCTGATATATCCCACAATCCAACATACGAGATTTCAAACTCAAACCGACATGAACCCGACATCCGACATCTGCAATTTTGGTCACTAGGCATATTAAACAGGGGGAGGGGTAGACCAAAAAGACTTGGAATGAAACTATAAGAAAAGACATGATGTACTTAGGCATAAGTGAGATTAGGACAAAAGATGGGTGCAATGATAAAAAAGGATCCACATTGCCGACAAGATTATAGTCGGATAAGGACTTGAATATTGTTGTTGACTTGTATTGAAATTAGGTAAACTGAATTAAAATTTGAAGTTCACACACACACATTTACAAGAAATCGTGTGCGGGTTTCTCGTTCGTTGACCCTACAAAAATTTGTTAAGTCAAATATAAAGCTCGAAAGAAACTGGAGGAATGATGACAAACTTTTCAAAATTAAATAAACACATAAAATTAAATTCACGAATGAAAAAAGTGGAAAGTTTATAGTAAAAAGGTAAAATTGGAAAGATGAGAATATTTCATCAAAAGATGTTGTTCCCTTATTGTGTGCGTATGTAAATGTGTGTATATATATACATGTGTGAGTAAGTGTGTGTATATAAAACGATATATGTGTGTGTGTATGTGTATATAAGTGTATATATATGTGTATATACACATATAAGTGTATATATGTGTGTCTGTGCATATAAGTGTATATACACATATAAGTGTATATATGTGTGTGTGTGTGCATATAAGTGTGTGTGTGTACACACACACAAGTGACAGACACGAACCTCCGCCCCGATGACCAATCGCGACAGTACCTCGACCCTGGCATGTACGAAGATCCACTCCTATCAAGTAATTAATACAACTTAAAATAAACACACTATAAATTAATAAATGCAAAATTTTGCTATACAACACTTCTAAATTTTTCTTACAAAATTATCATCTTAATGCATATATTATCATGCATCTTAAATCAACTTTAATAAAGTTGATGAGTTTAATAGTAGTTCTTCGAAAATACCATTGGCATGCCTAATGATAATCTTTCTCGAAAAGACCACTGACATGTCTAATAATAGCGTATTATAGTAGGTCTATGAGATCTACTAAAAACTTTTTCTATTTTATGAATTTCCACCATTATTTTTAATTTGGGGATATGACGTAATTACAAAATTGGGTATTGTATTTAGAGTCATTAGAATAAAAGAATAAAGCTATATGAGGCACTTTTGAATGTAGCACCAAAGACAACTTTTTTCCTTATAATATAGTAAAATTGTATGTATATATATATGAGTATATGTAGCACCCCAGCCTAGTTTAACAGGAAATCAGCAGTCCAACCGGGCCCGCGATAAAAAGTAAACTAAGCAACGGTAAAAAAATCGGTATAAAGCAGGTAAAAATGAAATTGCTAAAAAGAAAATTACAGCGGATGCAGCGTAAGAAAGACGAATTATGGGTAAAAGAGTACCTTGACATGCTGAATTCACAGATCCAACTAAAACTGAATACAATACTAAGAGACTAAAATACTGTCAAACTGAAATAAACTGATACATCAAATATGAGTAAAGTACAACAACAGTGTGGTACAACTGAACAAAACAGACGACTGAGAAGACTGCACCGCTTATCCTAAGCGGATTCCCTGATCGGAGCACCCCCCCCCCCCCAGTAAAAACAAATTCCAAAAGGGTCAGACCCACTGGAGAGTAAGAAAAACTACTCCCTCCAACAATACTTAAAGAAAAATATTTTAAGTGAATATTACTTAAATTTGAAATTGCATAATTTTTCACATTAAACGCGACACTTGAAAACACGGTCTGACATATAATCAATCTATCGTGTGATATGGCACACTCATTTCTTAATTATATAAATCGTTGATTCCTGTAGTTTTGGACTTGTGTCTGTTGTAAGTTTCAACCTGTTTCATTATTATCTTTTTAACTCTCGTCACTAAGGACGACTGTGCACAAACTAGTAACTGCAGCAAGAGTGGCAAACCTGATTGTGCCCTGAACTGGATGTCCCTCAAGTGTAACACAGACTCCTGAGGAGTTCCATATTTTTAACAAGGGTCATCAACCCTAAGCTTGAAATTCGAGTGGTTGCCTACTGGCCCCGAGAACACGGTGGTGTGCCTCCACCAAAAAACACGAGGGTGAACCTTCCTCGCCATTTTTTTGAATTTATTTAGACTAGCGTTCAGTGAATTAAACTCGGAGTAGCACTCTAGTTAAATATGTTGGACTTAGGATTTTCATGAAACTGAATCTGCTAATTTAGCCTATGCATATACCTACCCCTTTGACTTGGTTCTAACTATAGAAACTTGTAATTTCCAAATATGCATACCAACATAGTTAATACATGAATCAAAATAGTGATGAACTGTTAGATTAAAAGAAGTCGAGTTTCTTACAGCGGCGTTTTGACGCTCGTACAAGCGAGGAGTCGACATGATCCCCTTCGAATAAATATGTCCACCACAAACTCCTTAACTCCAACGTTCTCCCCAAAGTCTGAATTCAATTGAAAATCCAATTTAGTTGATTCCCCCTTCTAGGGTTTTGGTGGAACTATCTCAAAATAGTAACGAACAACTAATTATGGAGGGAAAAGAACGCATACAAGAGTGTTACCTCAATTTAACAATGGCTAAACCCCAAAATAGGCGGTAAATTTCTGATTGGATGAATTCAAGTTCTTTGTTTCCTAATTAACGGCGAGAGAAACGAAGGGTAAACAATGTTGGGCTTCAGACATGATGATTTCCACAAAAGAAATGGAAAGAAAGAGGGAAGACATTCACCAGAACCAAAAACGTTGCTTCTGAAACCTTTCACGTCGGCTAGGATTGGAAATGAAATTTTCCACTGCACTGGACCGAAGGTGAGAAGCCGCTGGAGTTAATAGAGGGAAGAGGAGGCGTTGGCACTGGCCGATTGGGGTTTTGATGGCCGACGAAGCCCGCATTTTTGGAGTCAACAGAAACACACTGCAGACGACTGCGGAAGAAACAAAAATCGCTCGGCTGGAGGGTTTATGCGAAATGTGCGGGTTATGGGAAAAAGAAGGGGTCGTGGGTTTTTAATCTGAATTGGGACGTGCGTGCGGTTTACTTCTAAAATAGCGGGTCTAATAGAAATGACAAGGCCGATTATGGAAGTCCATAATTTTTGACGACACAATCTCACATGAAAACTTAAATCATTGCGACCACTACAGAGTGTTGACAAATAAAATGCCGACTCTTTATCATCGGATTGCCATGCATAATCAATTAATTAAAATTGAATATTACCTCAACAAGTCGTTGAGTCGATTAATTTTGCTCGTGCTCGGACGCTGAAATTTAATTTAACGTGCATCAAAATTTAGGGTGTTATAGTATATATATAAATAAATAAATATATGTGTGTGTATGTGTGCACGCGCACATATATTTGAAATCGAACACTAGTAAGTGTGCATATATATACATATATATGTATTTACACATATACATGCATATATATATATATATATATATATATATATATATATATATATATATATATATATATATATATATATATATATATATATATATATATATATATATATATGCATGTATATGTGTATATACATATATATATGTATATATATATGTATATATCTATGTATATATATGTATATATGTATATGTATATGTATATATATATATGTATAAATGTATATGTAAGTGTATATATGTGTGTGTGCGCGCGTATGTATATACACACATATTTTAAATTGAACACTAGTAAATTCAAAACTTATCATTTTTTATGTAACATATAAATCAATATTTTAATATTATGTGTAATTCCATTGTCCTAATTTCAATGTGTCCCAATATGGTCTTACAAGCGAACAATGGAATTAGTCGATTCCAATTACTATAACTAAATTCTGTTGGCTAGCCGCACAAGAGAGATGAAATTCAACCCAATTCCAATTGAGCAGAATTGAAGTTCATCCCAATTTCAGTTCCCACAATCTGAACGGACACTAGTCCATCACTTAACGGGCCTCCTTAACTTTTCATCCATAGAAAACTCCCCTGAAAAGATATGTGGTAGAAGCAACTGGAGAAGCTAGGGGAGGAGACTAACCACTTTACTTGGGAAAAAGTCCATATTTTCCATCATGCCACCAAGGAGAGCTTCTATGGTAACAAAAAATATCCTCTAGAGAACAACTACCTAAGTTCACCTCCTATATCATCTTCACATTTGGACTGATTACTTGATGATTTCTACCTTCAATCACATTTTTTACATGTTTGAATCCTGCCTATATTTGTTAGTGATTTCCAGTCATAACAACATACCTCCCCATCAGTAAATTTGCCGAGTTTATTTGTAGTGAACTTACTTTATGCCATTTTCTGTAGCACGCAATTATTAATTTATTATTTATACACCTTATTTGAATTATTTGAATTCAAATGTCGTTATTTGCATAAATTTTTTAAAAATTTTAATTAAATGATCAATGATGGATTACAATGCAAGTTGATTCATATAAAAGCGTCAGGCGATCTATTTAGTTGATAGATTTGTTGCATTCCATTTGCATTATCATATAGCAAGTCATTTATCACCTTATAACATTATTCTGCACTATATACTAAAATCAGGGCGCGTTTGACATGGCAGATTAAACACGACACAGATTCAGGAACAGTGTGGTTGCGATTGCTGCCCATTTAGCAGGGGCGCGAATGCTTTCTGTGCACGTAGCAAATGCTCGGATTTACCGTGAATCGTAGTGAAGGGGCTGCGATCGCAGTTGGGTGGGGGTGGGGGGGGGTGGGGGGGGGGGGGGGGGGGGGGCGGCGGATTTGCCCCATGGCAAATCCGCCATGTCACGCATGGCCTTAATTTGAAGACAGTAAACACATGGTTAATTAGGTACAAAGATTTCTGTGAGTAGAGCAAGATTTGTCTTGTTATTTGAAGTCCTTTCAACTATCCAAAATGACAATTATACGCAATAAATGCAAGGTAGAACGACTAGAGTAAGCATTTATGTCTGCATAAAGGGGCAAAAGTAAATTATAAATAGGAATAGGTAAATCAAAGATTACTTGATGCCCTGTCAACTGCATGCACTTCTCAAGTCCTTCCTCATAAGGGTCACTATCTACATCCGTAATAGGATCACTAATAACCTCAACTGGAAGATGCCGGGTAAACTTCTGAACTGAAAAGCTCTCCAATATGAGTGGTTCGTGATTTCGCACATGCCTTTCAATTTCTTCAAAATCTCTATGCTAAAAGGGCAAAGAATTAGAAGATAAAGAAAGCACAGATAATTATTAACAAAATAAATCAAAATAAAACAAGGGTACCCGAAAATGGTGCTTTGAGAAAATTTTATTAATTGATGGCACAAATATAGCAAAATCATCTCCAATGGCATAAGCAAGGCAACAAAGCGCATCGGCAGCATCTCTTCGTAGCTCTTCATTGTTCCTAGAAAGACATGAAGAAAGAATATCAAACAAATCGTGTCTACCAATCACATTTTAGATAAATTCACAAGTACATGCACCTATAGATTATGATGATGAAAAGATGGGTCCAGAAGTTCGACTAATTTATCAGTGTGAAAAAAGTAATGCACACACAAAATGTTCCAACAAAACAAATTATAACGCTCATTTCATGTTCACTTCAACAATGCATGGCAGACACTCCAGTCAAATGATTAATCAACAGACCAGAACAACATATCTTTAAACGATACGAAAGAGCATATACATTCGTGTCAGTATAAGAATATCTTGTTTTAAAAAAACAATATATATAGTTTATTCTTTTCATTTACGTTTATATCTTTATGAGAAGTAATTCCTTCCAAAACATTGTTCAGACTATATATACATATAACTTACTTTTCATGACCCACTCTCAAGGGTGGACCCACATAAGGCCTAGTGTGGGCGGCCAACCACACTGAATTCTAAAAATACTATTTTTTGAAAGCATGGCGATTTATTATGGCAGATAAGTTATCCAATAATAAATATATTGTAATATTGATGTTTGTAGAAATAGCTCGAAAACTTATGTATATTTCTTATGTGTGTAAATACAAGGAGAGAATACAATTATATAGGAGGAAGGAGAGAGAATCAATCCTATACATGATGTGGGACTAAAGAGGAGAGAAGAGAAAAGGAAAAATGGGCCCAATAATGGGCTCTTTACATGAGGTTTTCTAACACTCCCCCGCAAGCTAGAGCGTACAAATCGTATGCGCCAAGCTTGGACAAGCACTGATAGAAGAGGGCCTGAAAAGAGTCTTTGTGAGGACATCCACAACTTGTTCAGACCTAAGAACATACTTTAAATCGAGCTTCTTCATTTGAACTTTCTCCCGGATGAAGTGACAGTCGACTTCGATGTGCTTCGTTCTTTCGTGGAAGACCGGGTTCTTGGCGATATGTATAGCAGCTTGGCTGTCACAGAGGAGAAGAGCCGGTGAAGGTAGTTCTACACCCAGATCAGTGAGAAGGCTCTCAAGCCATGTCAGTTCAGACACTACAGATGTCATTGCCCGGTATTCTGCCTCAGCTGATGATCGAGCAACGACCGCTTGTTTCTTGCTTCTCCATATAACCAAATGTCCTCTAAAGTAAATGCAAAAACCACTGGTAGATCGCCGGTCATCAAGGGAACCAGCATAATCAGCATCTGAGTATGCCACCAATGTTGGAGCTGAAGAAGAGGTTCTGTAAACAAGTCCTTAACCAGGAGCTGTTTTAAGGTATCTGAGAATGTGTTCAACAGCCTGAAGATGAGATCTTCGAGAAGAGTGCATGTATCGACTGACAATACCAACAACGAAAGAAATATCTGGTCTGGTAACCGTGAGATAGATCAATTTTCCAACGAGACGACGATAATATTCAGGATTCTAGAGTAGGAGATCTGACTCAGATGTCTGCGCGCACAACTTGTGGTTTACATCCATAGTGGTGTCACTCGGCTTACAACCTGAATAACCTGCATCATGAAGGAGGTCGAGACAATACTTCCGTTGAGAGAGGACAAGCCCATCCGGCCGTTTGGCAACCTCGAGACCCAAGAAGTATCGTAGGGGCCCCAGATCCTTTGTCTGAAAGACGGAACTTAGATGAAGTTTGACTGTTTGTATCCCTTGTGAGTCATCTCATGTAATGATGAAATCGTCAACGTATACTAACAGAAGGACCGTTCCTATTATTCGATGACGAGTAAACAACGAGAAGTCGGCCGAGCTTCGAGTAAAACCAATATCACGAAGGGCTTTATTGAATTTGTCAAATCATGCCCGTGGGGATTGTTTGAGACCATACAGAGCCTTCAAAAGACGGCAGACCTGAGACTCCCTTGTGGTCTCAAACCTGGGTGGTTGTTGCATATACACTGTCTCCTGGAGATTCCCATTTAAGAAAGCATTCTTGTTATCCAGTTGAAATAGGGGCCACTGGCGATGGACAGCGACAGAGATGAGGATGCGAACTATATTGAGCTTGGCCACCGGAGGGAAAGTTTCCTCATAGTCGAGCCCCAGTTGCTGGGTGAAACCACGAGTCACGAGATGAGCCTTCAGACGGTCAATTGTCACATCAGCAGCATGTTTGATGACAAAGACCCACTTATACCAAACCGGTGTCTGACCCGGAGTAAGGTGTACTACAGTCCATGTCTGGTTAGCCCAAAGAGAAGACATTTCTTCCTCCATGGATGTCCGCCATCCCGGATGTTGAAGCGCCTCCTGCACAGAGTTAGGAACAGAGACCGAAGAAAGAGAAGTAGAAAATGTGTGCATGAGGGGAGAGAGGCGATGGAGGGAGACATAGTTGGTCAGAGGATGAGCAGTGGAGGGTTATACCTGATCAGCAGGACGCGGAGTATCCGTGGTTGAGGCCGACTGCAGAGGGACAACAAAACAGGGAGGGTGACAAGTGTAGACACGAATAACGGGTGGTTTGGAGGGAGCAGGAGCCGGTGCAGGTGGAACCAGCGAAGGTGGTGTAGTAACGTGGATAACCGGGCGTGGGATGAATGGCGGGAGAGGAGCTGGCGATAGATGAGCGGGTAAAGGAGCAGCGGAGAACGGTTGATCTTCCCGGAAGGTAACGTCAGCAGAGACCGAGATCTTTCGAGTAGCTGAAGAATAACAGACATGGCCTTTTTGGGTGCGCGAATAGCCGACAAAGATGTGTTTAGCTGCCCGAGGATCCAACTTATCCGAGGACGGCCCCAGACGGTGGACGTAGCAGGTGCTGCCAAAGACACGAGGCGGGAGAGGAAAAGCCGGAGCGGAGGCAAACAGTAGGCTAAAAGGAGTAGCATAGCGGAGGACGGAGGAAGGGAGACGGTTAATGAGAAAGCAGACAGTGGAGACCGTGAAGTTCCAGTAAGGCTTGGGAACATGCATTTAAAGCATAAGAGAGCGGACTACATCAAGTAAGTGGCGGTTCTTCCTTTCGGCAACAACGTTTTGTTGGGGTGTGTAGGCACAAGATGTTTGATGAATAATCCTGAATTCGGAGCACAAATAGGTAAATTCGCGGCTGGTGTATTCATGAGCATTATCGGTGCACAATAGTTTGAGGGTGGTGTGGAATTGTGTACGAGTCTCAAGGACAAAAGCCCAAAAAACACGGGGAAGCTCGGAGCGATCACAAAGTAAATATAGACACGTAGTGCGAGAGTAATCATCAATAAATGTGATAAAGTAACGAAAACAAGAAATACTTGTAATCTTAAAAGGGCCTCATACATCAGAATGAACTAAATCAAAATGGAGCAGGGCTCCGAGTACAATGCGCAGGAAAAGAAGAACGCGGCTGCTTGCCGAAGATACATGACTCACACTGAAACGGATGAAGAGAGAAATCAGAAAGAGCCCGCTGGAGGACCGGCAGAGGGGCATGCCCAAGACGTCGATGCCACTCAGTGAAAGAGAAAGAAGAGAGAATGGTGGGAGAGTCGTCGAGAAGGTAGAGCTCGTTTCACAGTCTGCCTTTACCTATGGTAGTCTGCGTCCGCCGATCCTGTATAACAAAAGAAAACGATGTGAATATGACAGAACAATCAAGATCACTAGAAAGACGTCCAACAAAGAGTAAATTGAACGGTGACCTCGAAACATGAAGAGTCGAGCGAAGGGAGATCGACGGGTTGAGAGAAAGAACCTCCGAGCCGGAGACGGGAACCGTCGCCCCATTGGCCACAGTGATAGACTTCGGATAAGGAGAATCCGAGTACTAGGCAGGCCGTCGCGAAGTAATGTGATGAGTGGCACCTGAGTCCACGATCCAACCCGTGTTGGTGGATAAACAAGCAGTATTTGTGTCGGAGACCGAGGCAATGGAGGCAGAGGGCCGGTTGACCATCCAATGAATTAAGGAGCCAAGTCTGAACGCGGTCAACATTGTGAAGCCAATCATCGGTAGGAGGGGAAGGAGGTGCCTGAGTAAGGTGAGGCAAGAGGCCTTTGGCCTGAAGAATCCGTCTAACAGAATGCACCCAAGGGATAAAGTTTTTCTTCCCAGAGAGAGAAATAGTAGTTATCCGCAGCTCGTCGCGGACTTCAGTAGAACAAACCGGGCGGTCTGCAAGACAAGTCAGGCGGTCTGTAGGCGGACTAGCCGCCGGGCCAGTGGAGTTGACAGAAGATCCCATAGAAGCAACAGGAGATGGAGACCGTAGCGGGAAGAACCGGAGATCGCACGGCAAGGAGGGAAAGAGAAGACCGCGACCTGAATGCGAGAAAGCGACAGTCCGCACGGTCACACTGGACACCAGCGATCAGACAGACCGTGACCAAGATGCGGAAAGAAGATAGTCTGCACGGCCTGGGTGAGCACAGCAGCGGTCAGAGCAAAGGAGGCCGCAAGAAGAACGTGAGCGGACAGGGAGAGGAAACCACGAGTAGAGGAACTCGAGCGGATAGAGAAGGCAGCGGGTAGGAGAAGCCGCGAGAAGAGGTCCCGAGTAGCAGAACTCAAGCGGCAAGATGTGAGGAGAAGCTGGTCGCGGCGAACTGAAACAGTCCGCGGCGAGTAGAAGAGGCATGCCGCAAGATGCGAGCAGATAGAGACCGCGGTGGACAGGAGCAGTCCGCAAGGGGGGCAGAATCAGCGGACCGTAGAGAGGAGAGCCCACAACGGTTAGGAGTAGTTCGCGGCCGGAGAAACCAAGAGGCCGCGAGAGAGATGAGAAAGCGGTCTAAGGGAGAAGCTCGCAAGGAGCAGGAGAGAAGCCCGGAGCGGACAAGAGGATCCCGCAGCGGACTGAGTGAGAATAGCTGGGAGAAGTGGACCCCACGGATCAGAGGGGAAGGAGGCTATAAGAAGCCCGAGGAGGAGGGTGGAACAACAGAGAGGAAGAGGGAGCGGAATCAGAAATAGAGGCCGCAATTAGCCGAGCGGCTAAGGGAGAGGAGCGGACAGAAGATGCAGGCCGCAGGAGGTCGCAGGTCGCAGGAGAGGAAGGAGACCGTCCAAGGTAGGCCGTTAGGAAAACAGAGGTCGCACAACGAGGATTGGTCCCTCTGATACCATGTAGAAAGAGCTCGAAAACTTATGTATATTTCTTATGTGTGTAAATACAAGGAGAGAATACAATTATATAGGAGGAAGGAGAGAGAATCAATCATATACATGTTGCGGGACTAAAGAGGAGAGAAGAGAAAAGGAAAAATGGGCCCAATACTGGGCTCTTTACATGGGCTTTTCTAACAATGTTAAAATGGTCTTCTTAGCTCAGTTGGTAGAGGGTTTTACTTTTAATTAGGTCGTCTTGGCCGATTCCTATTGTCAACAATATTTAATTGTTTTATTTTATAAATGTTGACAAGAAAAATGAAATTGTATTATTATCCAAGAGGCAGCATATATACACTATATATAAAGAAATACTTTGAGTCATACCGTGTAATCCTGAGGACCACCCAATTAAATCTGACCGTTGATTTCACCCGGCCTTCAATCTCATCCGTCCAAACTGAATTTGCCATACCATGGTCGGCTAATAAAAAAACCCATAGAAAATACCACCCACCTCCCGTCCCTCCACCCGTAACTACAGTTTTTCATTTTTTTTATTTTGCATTGCCGCCCACCGGTCTGGTTAGCTCGCTGGTTGGTTAGCCCGCATATGTGTTGGGATTCAAACAAAGCTACCCTCTCTTATTATTTAAACCAGGAACAAACAGCAAATCCCACGATGTGGGACAAAAAAAGCAAAACATATCAAAAAACGTAGTGCCACGTGGGGCCCATGGAAGTTGATTCCGGAAACGATGTGTGGTTCCGAACAGCGCAGTTCTAATGACGTGGATGGATACAGCTACTCAAATCATATTAATTTTCAATTTCATATGCTTTAAATGCGCAACTTTAATAGCACGACTTAAACTTAACAGCGTGACTTTAAATTAAAATTTTCAACATAAACTTAACCACCCATAATTATTTTTTTACACGAAACTTCAACCACGCGAATTTGAGTTGTTTTTATTATTTTTTTATTTGTTTTTATTTGTTATTTTTAATTATTATGTTTCTATTTCAATATTTTAAAATAAACAAAAAATAGATAATTAAAAAAACCACAGCCGGGGCAGGAGAAAAGCCCGCAGCCAGCGGCGGGCGAAAAGCCTGCAGTCGTGGGTGGGCGAAGCCCGCGACTGCGGGCCCAGTACTGTACTGTCACGCGAGGCCCCATGTGCACTGTCACTCGTGTGTGTGTGTGTATATTTAATATATAAATCAATATAAATATCTTGGAAGCACATCAAACTTCCAATTTTAGTCATTGGATCTTCTCAAAAAACATTATCATTCGTTGGATTTCCTACTCACAAATATACATCACCTCTCCACGCTTTCCTATTCAAAACCCCTCTCGTGTCTCCAACTCCTCGTGCTTTCGCGGTGCTTGTTTCTCCCAAACCCGAAACCTTCACAAATTCTTCTCACAAATCCTCGCCGTTGCTTTACTACTCACTCGAAACCTCCACAAACCCCTCGCCTGAAGACCTCGTCGACGTCGTGGTTCTCGCTTGAAATCATCTCCCTCTCCTGAGGTCCCTGTCGACGCCCACTCCGTAGACGAAGCCCTTCCTCCAAGTCCCGGGTCGATGCGGAGTTGATGCCTAAGACCTAAGTGTTTTACGGATTTCGCAAGTGCTCTCTTTTCTCCCCTGATTTCTTCTTCTTTAGATCTAGGCTAAAAAATACTATTCCTCTATCTTTCTGTCATTCTCTCAGCCACGCCCAAATAGGAAATCCTTGCCCAATTTTCTCAACGGCGGCGTTCAATCCGGGTGTGGCTCCTTCCCCTTCAAGCTACCTAAAACTATTTCTCAGGTGAGGCTTATCCTCCTCTTCACCTGGCTTTGCATTCCATTAATTTCATCCTGGGCAAGGGAAATTCGGCTCCTCCTCCTTCGGCTTTAATCAGGTTACTTAGGACTTCCAAACTCATAATATCAGATTTGCCCGAACACATGCGTTGCCTGAACACACAACTGGGCATAGTTTTATGCTTATGCAACTGACTACATTTATAGTTCCAGTTTAATGCTGCTGAAATAGGAAAAATATTCTGAAGGGGTTCGGATTCTCATTCTCTTAAGACGCCATGGTTACCACCCAAATGATTTCCATCTTCAGAAGTAATTTTCAAGTTTCTAATGAACATGGGCCCGGTGAAATATAGACTTAAGAACTCTTAAAGTGTGATGAATTATTCATCAAAAAAAATTTCATACATGCATGTTCCTGTATATGATATACTAAGTTTTAAGGATCAAATTCTTCCCTGCTATGCCATCCACTACATTTATTGAGCCGTATTTGTATATTAATATAGTTTTACAATTACTATAATGTTACACATAGTAATCACATAGTATTCAAATTTTTACAGCTACCCATGCCATTAACGTTAATTTTTAACATTTTTATTGCTCTGCTCACAAATCCAAAGTCGTAGGATGAATACTATGATCTGGAAAGTATTTGATGGGAGGCCGACTGATGCAAGCTATGTATGGGCGGGACTCAGTCTTTTGGTAATACCTGATCTTTGAAGATGATTGTCAATCCTTCAAATATTGCAAACAGCTATAATGACAATGTCAGATGGGCAGTCCTCCATCTCTTCCTTCTCAAACCTAATCTCTGTGCAAATTGTATACCATTGGTGATATCTCCGTTATGTTCTCCATAGTGTTATCTGCTTCAAGTTGTTCAATGTTTATGATATCTCTGTTGTGATCTCTTTCTGCAGCAAATGGGCGGTGCGTGGCGAGATACCAACTCTATGAAAGCTTTGAAGGCTAATCCATATGGTAATAAACACGCAAAACAAATTTTCTGAAATTGTTTCTCGCATTTTTAAACTGATTGTAACATTGTTTAACTAACTGCAACTTAATAAGCTCTTTATACTTAACTGACTACTACATTTTTTATTGTAACATTGTTTAACTAACTGCAACTTAATAAGCTCTTTATATTTAACTGACTACTACATTTTTAAACTGCTACCGTCTTAGTCCGTTGAACGGTCGAGCGTGATATTTGGAGAAGGAATACAAGAAGTCATTTTGGAGTTATTAGGTGAGTTCGAAAGAATGTCTCTCTTAGTTGTTCTACATCTCTATGCATACTTCAAATGGAATGAAGTGATGGACAGTAAGTTGAGATTCAAGGATTTTCAACGAACAAACATCTAAATTAAAGCCTCCAGTTAATTTCTTTAAAATTATCGAATGTTTAACTTTAGTGTTAGAAGTCAGTGCTATTCATTTCTCCATCTATTTATTAGTGTTAGATTTTTTACATGTTTAATGGAAATGAAAGCTGGCTTAATTTGTGATTTTGTTTATCTTCTTCATTTACTCTCTCGACAGGATCCTCTCATTGATGTGTCATCTCCATAGTGATGATTGAAAAAAAATTATAAGAACAAAACAATCATGGTTCCCACTTACGAGATAGTTAAAGAAAAATAATTGGAATTTCAGGCCAGATATGAGAATTCCTTTTTAGCTTTTAAAACATATCTCAAACAACAGTAAGAGGGGTGTTTTATGTTTTCATGGTTTTAACATGATTGTTGTTTTAATGCATGAATCAATGATGGCACTATATTTTTGAAGGAGTTGTCTCAGCATTGCATTTCTCCATCATGCTGATTCCAGGTAATCTCTTTTCTCTTCTCTTTCTTTTGTTTTTTTAACTTTACTACTATCAATTCTCTCTGTTGAATAAGTGAAGTTCTCAGTTGGATTTTAATTTAGTTTTCAAATATTAATTATGATTTTGACTGATTTCTTCTATCATTGAATACACCCAACCCCACTGACTTGATGCATAATTGAATTAGAAATTTCATCAAAATATTAAATATTGTCATAGCCATATGGAGTCAATCTAAACCCATTTATAAACCAAACCCATCGCACTGTTAATTTGAGTGGCTAAGCTCCATATCTTTTCAGCATGAGCAGACCCATTGACTGTGCGAGCGGTGGGAGTGTCATCCGGCCAGGACATTTGACTCTATAACACATTAGTTTTGTTACTTTAAGAGCTCGATTAACATTTAGGAACAGAGCTACTGAATGCTGGTGCAGCGACCATCCGGTAAGAGCACGAAGATGCGGAAAAGAGCAAATGTATGCAAAACCAGACCAATTCCACCTTCGATGCGAAAAGGCAATGCTCGTGCACATTCAAGGCAACCCAAGGACGGTCGGAGTCGGTTTGTATGGGGATCATCGAGCAAGGGCAATAGTGCATGCACACCGGCTCGAAAGTGGGCACAGCCCACTCGAATGCGGGCACATGGTGTTTTCTAAACTTTATTTTTCATGTAACGATCTTGAATACTGTCATATTTGTTTATTTCTCAAGGGTTGGCTCTTACTCAAAAGTATAAAATGGAGCGCCCCTGCCGATTATCGTCGTCTCCGCCGAATGACATTGCCACCACCCAATGTCGTCGCCCTGCCAATTGTCGCCGACCCGCCTAATATGCTTACGGGCGGA
Source organism: Platanthera guangdongensis (assembly GCA_039583875.1). Taxonomy (NCBI): domain Eukaryota; kingdom Viridiplantae; phylum Streptophyta; class Magnoliopsida; order Asparagales; family Orchidaceae; genus Platanthera; species Platanthera guangdongensis. Next base: position 155,993,635 of record CM077165.1, read on the forward strand.
GCCCGTTGGTTTGCGGGCGGAGCCCGTTCGAAGATGCTATTATATATATATATATATATATATATATATATGAATACAACAAAAAACCACAAACTCTAATATTGCATATTACATATAAAACTATTTTCTCCAACATTCCCCCTCATGTTGGGCATGTAATGTCTGTCATGTCCAACTTGCTCAGTATTCTGTCAAATGAGCTCAGACTCAGCCTCTTGGTAAGCACATCTGCAAGATGTTGCTTTGATGAAACAAAAGGGGTACTCACAATCTCTCCTAACTATGTTTTCCTTAATGAAGTGTCTGTCGATTTCCATGTGTTTGGTGCGATCATGTAGGACCGGATTGTGGGCAATGCTGATAGCAGCTTTATTATCATAATAGATCCGGATTGGACCAGCACACTCTACACATAGGTGGCATAATCGACTGAATCTGCAACCCTTCACATATCTCATGTGTCATAGCACAAAACTCAGGCTCAGTGCTGGATTTGGCCACAACATGTTGTTTCTTGCTCCTCCAGGTCACCAAATTTCCCCCAACAAGAGAGCAATACCTTAATGTCGACCTCTGCTCTTCAACTGAACCCGCCCAGTCTGCATCAGTGTAGACTTCTATTGTCAATGTCTTGTTAGGTGAGAACAGTGTTTTCTTTCCAGGAAAGGATTTGAGATACCCACAACATAAGATATGATCTAAGTGAATGCAGCATCATCAAGGTGATGTGATCTAGGTGAATGCATGTACTGACTAAGGACCCCCACAACATAAGATATGTTTGAACGAGTATGAGAGAGATAGATAAGCTTCCCCACCAGTTGTTGAAAACTCGGTATGTCATCAACAACTACTCCACCATCCCTTCCAAACTTGTTATTGACCTCATTTGGGGTGTCTACTGGCTTGCATCTGAGCATTCCAGTTGTCTCAAACAAATCCAGAACATATTTTCTTTGAGATATAAATCTCATGTTTGGATCTGGCCAACTCTATGCCAAGAAAATACTTCACTTCAAATTCTTTAGCCAACCTAGATTTTAAGAGTTCAATCTCTTCTGTATCATTACTGGTTATCACAATATCAACCACAAAGACAATAAGAGCAGCCACCTTATCCTCCCTGTATTTCACAAACAAGGTGTGATCAACATTGCTCTGTTTGTATCCAAAAGAAACCATTCCCCAGTGAAATCTCCCAAAACAAGTGTGTGGAGACTGCTTCAATCCATACAGGGCTTTCTTCAACCTGTAAACTTTTCATGCTGACTTTTTTTGAAGAATACCAGGAGGCAGGGACATGTAGGCTTACTCCTCAAGATCACCTTGGAGAAATGTATTCTTCACATTCAACTGAAGGAGAGACTCCATCCTTTACACACAACACATGAAAGCAAAATTCTCATAGAATTTATTTTAGCAACCAGAACAAATGTCTCTTGATAATCGATACTAGTTGTTTGTGTATATCCTTTGGCCCCCAACCTGGCTTTGTACCATTCAATAAGGCCTTGGGAGTTTTGCTTCACAGAGAAGACCCGCTTGCATCCCACAACCGTTTTTTCTTTAGGGAGATTAACAAGATCCCAAGTATGATTCTTGTTAAAGGCTCTCATTTCGTCCAACATGGTTGTCTTCCACTCACTGTGCTCAAGGGCTTCTGTCAAGAACGAGGACTAGATATAGAAGACAAGCAGGTGACAAATGCTCTACGTGAAGGAGACATAGTCATAAGTCACAAAATGAGAAAGATGATGTTGGGTAGAACTAGAATTACCTCTATCAGTACCTGACAATAGATCAGATGGTGGCCGAGGATTAGTAGCAAGAGCCTGTGTGTTCGTGCCCCTCCTACGTCACGTGTAAACCTGCAATAGAGGAGGTATCACTGGGTCCCCAGAAGTAGGTGGGAGCGTTGGATGTATCATCGGGTTCCCAAAAGTAAGTGGGGGAACCGAACCACTAGGGACAGGAGGAGGCAACATAGATGGTGGTCGAATAGGCAAAGGAACAGAAGGAGGGGAACTCACTTCCGTAGAAATCGTCTCCCCCTAAAGAGAGGTCTCATAATAGGTTTCTGATTCCCGGAAAGTGACGTCCATAGTAACAAATATTTGATTGATAATAAGATGGAAACACTTATAGCCTTTCTGAGTAGAAGAGTAGCCAATAAAGACACATTTCAGAGTGCAGAGGTCAAGTTTGGTCTTAGGATGGGTGTGGACAAAGCATACACATCCAAATACACGAGGAGGAAAGTGGTACGAAACCTCGACGTGATCAGAGGAGTATAGAATCCAAGGACACACGTAGGAAGACGATTGATGGGGTAGGCAGTAGTGAGAACTGCATCACCCCAATAATATTTAGGGAGATGCATCAGGAGGGCACATCTAGCTACTCAGAGAGGTGTCGATTCTTGCGCTCAGCCGCCCCATTTTGAGCAGGGGTGTAGACACGGGATGTTTGATAATAATGCCAAGATCACTCAGATATTTCTTAAAGCGGGAGTTAATATTCTCACAATCATTGTCACTGCGCAAGATCTTAATGTTAGCACTAAATTGAGTAATGACCATATTATGAAAGCATTGAAAAAGAGAAAACACATCGCTTTTATATATCATTAAATAAACTCAGGCACATCGCGAGTAACAATCAATAAAGGAAACAAACCAAGAGCAATCAGAAATAAAAGCTGTAGGACCGGGGACCCAAATTTCAGTATGAATAAGAGAAAAAGAAACTGAGTTACGTGGAGACATAAGTGGAAGAGAACTACGGTGATGTTTAGCAAGTTTACATACATCACAATGAAAAACATTAAACAAATTACCGTCCCTGTCTTCAGGTCCTGAAAAACACAAGAGCTAGGAAAAAATCACTGAGCAATTCATAGAGTTAGTCAGATAACTAATAGAAAGAAGATTGTGAGTGAAGACAGGAACACGAAAAATAGAGGAGAGGGTGAGGGAGAAGCATGGAATGGATCATTTCCCAGCAATGGGAGATAGTGATTCATCAACAATGATCACTTTATCTTTGTCAGACAGAGGGGTGTAGGACACAAAACCTGTGGCTGATCCAGTTCTGTGATCTGTGGCTCCGGAATTAATGATCCACTGTGAGGATAGGTGGTAGGAAGCAGAATGAGCACCTGTCGGCCCCTGGTGGCATAGGAAGAGGAGGAACTGGACTGCTCAGGAGGAGGTCCATGCATCATCCGACGAAAAGCCAAAATTTCTTCAGTCGAAAGAGTGGGGGGGTGGAATCCAGAGAATGATGAACAAAGGTGTCCTCCACAACGCCGGACAAATGAGCAGATCTGGACAAGGATGATCGGTGCTGAGAGCGACTAGCACAACGAGCAGCAAGGCCAACTCGGGGAGAAGGAAAACCATGGAGCTTGAAGAAGATATATCTAGTATGGTGGGCCTTCCCGCAATAATCACAGACAAGATGATCTTTCTCCGCAGACTTCAATTATGTGTCATGAGCAGGACGAACCCTGTGCTGAGAAAGAGTGACAAGAGCAGATCCCTCGGTGGTAGAGTCGGGAAGGACAGTCAGGCAACGGTCGAATTCCTGTTGGACAAGGTTGTACAACTCGGGCAAAGAAGGAAGAGGAGAGCGTCCAAGGATTTGAATACTGATAGAATCAAAATCCCGATGTAAGTCGTGAAGAAACTCGAAATATGCAATTGCGTTCTTCCCTTATTGGCACCAACACTTCATCTTCAGGAGACACAAGGGCCAGAGAATCAAAGTGATCATAATCCGGATAGATTTGGATGGACTCCGAGTAGTAGGCAGAGGGAGGTCGATCACCCTGTCGTAGCAGGAACAACCCGTGTCAAAGTTGGTAGATCTGAGCCGCATTTCTACGACATATTCGTTGTCGTATCCAAGAATAGATAATTCCGAGCGACGGGCCCCATCATAGAATTAAGCAGCCAAGACATCACCAGGGAGTTCTCAGACTCCCACTGAGGCCACTCAGGAGAAGAAACAGAAGAGGGAGCCTTCATCGTACCACTGACATAACCAAACAACCAATGACTTTTGAGGGCGAGAATGATAGAGTGAGCCCAAGGGAGGTAGTTGGAACCATCCTATTTCATAATAGTGATCTGAGGAGTGATATGTTCCGCATTGACACGACAAGATCCAACGGAGGACGGAGTACGAGAAGCTGTTTCACCGGAAGGCATATTTCTACAGGAATCACTTCCAGCCATAAAGAAACCCCGAATAAAAATCGAGGGCACACAAACGGTATCACAACGGATGTCGAAGAAGAGGGGCTGCCCTAACCCACATGCCCAATAGAGGGCAAGGAATGCCGAAAAAAAAAGAAAAGAGAACTCTGGAAATAAGGAGATCAATACCCCATATGACTAGCGGCCCTAGAGAAAGAGGGAGAGAGAAGCAGGAGCGGGTGCTGGAGAGAATGGAGGCAGGCGCGGGAGAGAGGGCGGAGATGGAGCGGAAGGCGGACGCGGGTGTGGAGGCGGGAGAGCAGATCACGAACCTTTTTAATTTAACTCACACATGTTGAGACTAGTGAGGGGCATTTTGAATACTCGGCTTAATTGAGGGTTTAGATCCATTTGTTGGTTGGATGAATGGAAAAGGGTAAGAATTTAAACATAAAAAATTTTCCTTTCTATATTTTATCACCCCCACCTGATCAGGTGCCGATTGGCTAGGGCGGACAAAGACCGCAGCTCGCGGACGGTCGTTTCCCCCGTCGATCGGTCTTTTCTCCAGCGCAAATCCCCTCCTTCATTACCGCCATAGGTTCTGAGACCGAAGAAAGGGAACTCCAACATCCTCCACAAGATCTAATTGTTAGTTGGTGATGAGAGACGTGTTTAAGTCTTCTCATCAAGGAGGTTTGGGGATCGAATCACAGCCTCAACAACCTGTCGCGCTTATACTGGGATTGGTGAAGGGTTGGGGTGAACGGGTTGCAACCCTGTTAAGAATGGTGGGAGGACTCAAGGATGGGCAGGATTGGATCCACCCTAACCGTAATTGAGTCTCTTGTCAAATGCAAAGCTATGGTTGAATGTCACCTAGTAAATATTTCAAGGTATTCTTACCAAGATAAGAAAGGGATTTGGGAAAAGATAGAATCAAGACATGTTCTTGGCCTGCCGTAGGCTCTCAACATTTTTATTTATCCAAGATAAATCATAATACATGATGGCTAGAGTATTTACGCGCACCCAAGGGCATCACAATAATAAAAATAAAATCGAAACATGTGGGAATATAAATGCAAAAATAACAGATAATTGATGTTACCGAAGCATTGAAGGTAGAGTTATGGGCATAGGCCATGAAGCCATGCCCGTGGTGGAGGTAGGGGAACAACCCCCTCAAATGTTGCAGTTATCATTCGCAGATGAAGGACATCGTCAGTTAAGTCCCTTTAGTATGGGTGTCCCCAAGTTTCTGAAGCCGTGTGACGCTGAAGGTGACATCAATTTCATGAAGTGGATGATCATTGAAGTCTTTTGTAACACGACCGGCACCAGGCTGGAGCTGAACATGGAATCAAAAACGTCTTGTGAGAGTATTGTATTCCTCCCCCATAATGATAGAGAAACAAAGAGATTGCTCAATCTGAAGGTGTATTTGACCTGCCAGATCTTGGGAGAGGAAATTATGGGATGTCATGCTCAGTGTTGTAGATGTCGGCCGATATATCCGACATGTCGGCCGATATATCTGACATGTCGGCCGACATAAAGATTTTGGGGGTAAAACGCCACGACATCGATATTTTAAGCAAATATGTCATTTTAGAAAATATCACCCGATACATCCGTTTAATCCGATGTATCAGGCGATATTTCGCGACTGATATATCGTCGAGAGTATTACAAATATTTTTTTTTCACTTTTCGAAGAGACCAAAAACTGATTAAGGTGTTGTCGTGTGACCTTGAGGTCACGGGTTCGAGTCCTGGAAGCAGCCTTTTGCAGAAATGCAGGGTAAGGTTTGCCTACATTTTACCCTTGTGGTGTGATCCTTCCTTGGACCCTCGCTGCGCAGGGATGCTTTGTGCACTGGGTTTTCCCTTTTGAGGAGTCAAAATAGAAACAATTTGTTTTGTGATTCATTTTGTGCATCTCTCTAAGTCTAGTACCGACTATTTTCTCATGTAGCTCTCATTTGGTGATCTTTATCTCGTTTATTACAGTCAACGACTCTTTCTTATGTAATTTATATATGAATAAATTTATTTAAATATTAAAATCCAACATTTTAAAATATCGCAGATATATCCTCCGCAATCCGACATCCAACATTTCAAATTCAAACCAACATAAACCGGACATCCGACATCTACAACCTTGATCATGTTGTCTATCAAATCTAGAGTGAGCAACCCTGAAGCTCCTATGTTAGTATGAGAGGATGAGGCCGCAAGGAGTCGTCGATGGAGACATATGTCAGGTCGAACTGCTAGAACTTCCCAACTGGGTTAGTGGTCAAGGCGGTGTCCAGAACCTTGATGGCCTCAAAGTCGACAACTGTGATCTGTGGCTCGTTGTCCCCAATCATTGCATGCATCGAAAGCAGAGCCCCTTGCTGCAAAGATCATGGTATTCCTAAGAGATGATGGATTGGTGAAAGCTTAGTTATTAAAGGAGCAAGCCGCACCAAGCCGCAAAGGGGTCTTGGAGCCTAGGCGCAAAGCTCAAGGCGCAGGCGCACGCCTGACGAAGGCAAGGCGCAACCACATACATTTTAAATAATCAGCATCAAACATCATTTCAGCTTCTCGATCAGCTTCTTCATCTAGTCTACTAATTAATCATCCCTTACTATCATTTATATATCTTAAAAAATAGAATCAATCTGGTCACTTACATCATATCTAAATCTCAACGCACAATTATCTTTCACAAATACTAAATCAATAAAAATTTATTGAGTTCTTATATTTTTTTTCTTAATTTTTGAGGAATAAATTTACAACAAAAATCTTACTCGTGCACGTCTTTTATATTCTAAAAGAGCAAATAAGGCGCACGAAGGCGCAAATAAGGCGCACGAAGGCGCAAATAAGTCGCACGGAGGCGCAAACCTCTGAGTCTGGTGAGCCTAGAGCCTTAGGCATGCATTTAAAAACATAGGGCGAAAGCCAAAGTGGTCGGTTATGGAATGGTGGTTTAGGAGAGGGATGGCGTTGGTGCAAGATTGTATTTGTATCAACGACATGTGTAGAATGCAGGGGGTCGTGATAGGTTGTGCGGTGACTGAAAGGAATAAAAGAGGTGGTTGAAAATCAGATGCAACTGAGAGTGGTAATGTGAAGCCAATGCACCCAGTGAAGAGAAGACTCTTCCATACCAAGCAAAATAATAAGTACTTTTTGACACTTTGTTGTGTGATTTATGTCAAAGAATTTTTCGGCTTTAACGATTCAACTCGTCGGATCGGGGCCAGTGAAGTGGGCATCTTGAGCACATAAGGAGTGTAGGCAGTGACCTGGGCCATCATGAAAACATCGGCGGGAGAGCAGCAAGGTTGACCAAGGATGGATCATCAGGCGTGGGAGGCAAGGCAAAATGATATTCCCCACGAGTACTTCAGGATTCAAAGCATTTTAAGACGGCGTGAATGGATGCTAAAATCCTTGCATGCTACTCAAGGAGGTTTTCAATGACATCCAAATAGGCTTCAGTCATGGAACAAGTGAGGGGAATCCACTGTGGAAAGAGCTTGAAGACTTGCTGCCAAGATCGAGCAAAGGAGGTGATGAATGTAGGGAAGAAGCGATGTCAAAAAGATGCAGCGGGCAGCGTGGGAGCAAGCAATAGTTGATTCGTTAAATCATTGTGTTATGCACAGAGTCGACAACAAGTGGTTGCCTAGAAGACGCACAAATGTAGCTGCGAGGATCGATTAGAGGAGAGTGACTGAAGAAGAGTGGCTGCACAAACCCGTCAATGGCTGTGACTAAGTTGCTAAAAGGTGTTTAGCCTGCCAATCAGGTCCTGAATGGGTCGAATTATACATCTGGTTGTAGATGGATGAAACACAAGCGTCAACAGATGAATCAACGTCGTCTAGGGGGGCATGAGTGTGCCGCATCAAGCAAGATCTAGTCACATTCTTGAGCAACACTACGATCGAATTTTTCTTTCATCAAAGATAAATCCTAAGCAGAAGATGGCTGGAGTATTTAAACCCACCAGGGGGCATTACAATAATAAAAAACTGAAATTAAAAAATGTAGGAATATTAATGTTGAAGTTATAGATAACAAAGCTTCCTAAGCATGTCGCTCGGAGGTGGTGTATATCTATGTCAAATCTATCAAGTACTCGTCGCTTCCTCCCTAACTCGGGCATCGACGTCGATGCTTGTCATCCATAGCATTGAACATCTCATGCCTCCCAAATAATGCATTAACAAGAGCTTTGTGCTTTGGCAAGCCCCCATCCTCCCCTTCCAATCTCCAAATACTGCATAACTACCCACATCCACTACTCCAACAACCCTCCTCGGCATAATCACCCAATATCTATCAAATAACTACCCACAGCCCCATGAATACAAAAATAACTACCTCTAAATATCTCATTACATACAACCACACACTCCTTTGATCCGAAAAAACAGCCTAACTCCCCGCTTTCCCATTAGTTCCAGAGATTATGAACCCTTCAATTCATGCATAACAACCCATATATCCCACAACAGTCTATCTTCCACTACTATTGAGACCCTTAAGCATTCCCTAGGCCACAACTTCCTTACCTAACAGGCCACCAGATACGACCTTTTCTCCTGGAGAGGCAAACCCAGGCGGGCCCATGGCTGGTTCCGCTACCCCAAATTTTGGCCCCTCAAATCCCCGGCTGGGTCGCACCAGTTCTGCAACTCATACAACCCAAACAGCCCTCCGCACCCATTTAATCATGTGGAAAGGTTGTTGAGATCGGGCTTTGAACCCTTGACCTCCTTAATGAGAACTTTCATGATCTATCTTCACCAACTGAGCTAAAAACCCAGGCGGACCCGCTCCGCTGCCTCAATTCCTAGTCCCTCCAATCCCAGGTTGGGTCGCACCAGGTCTGCAGCCCGTACACCTCAACCAGCTATACATAGGGTCAGTTTGTTTCGGCGGTGGCGGTGGACAAAGGAGCTGTGAGAATGGAGCTGTGAGAATGGAGCTGTTCAGAATGAAAAAACAGTTTGGTAAAACAGCGGTTGCAGAGCTGTTCAAAATGGAGAAACAGTTTGGTAAAACAGCGGTGGTGTTTCTGTTACATTTAATTATAAAAAAATTTGCAATTACATTAATTAAAATGAAATATAAATTATAATTAATATTTATTATAAATTAAATTTAATAATAATAATAATAATAAGATATCATAATCATAATATAATAATATAATATAATAATATACGATAATATTATATAATCATAATCATAATATAATAATAATATAATAATTAATAATCTTAATAATATATGATAATATTATATAATAATAATATATAATAATAATATATAATAATAATGTATTATTATATACACTGTTCATCTTCCTGCTTCAAGAAAGAAAGCAGCAGCGCCTCGGCGGAGGAGATCTAAGCTCACGACGTCCACGGAAAGCTTCTGGTCAGTTTATCTTGTCGGCGTCCATGGCAAAATGCTCGCCGGCGTCCACGGCGGAGGAGATCCAAGCTCACGGCGTCCACGGAAAGCTCCGTTGAAAAGGAGAGGAGTTGTTTTTTTTTTTGCGAAAGTGATACAATGGTGGCTGTGGGAACGCTCCGTTGAAAAGGAGGGCCAAGCTCCTGTCGGAAAGCTTCGTTGGGAACGCGAAAAATTGGCACGTTGTCAACGCAACGCTCAAACCAAACGGATCATTATGCCCAATAGCGTTCCGGTGCCAACGCAAAGGAGAAAAAACGCCCAAACAAACTGACACATAGTCATTTAATCAAGCAGTGATGCAGTAAGTTGTTGCGGCCGGGCTTCAAACCCTTGACCTCCTTGATGAGAAGAACTTTCATGATCTCTCATCACCAATCGAGCTAAACATCCCTAAGAGTATGGGTAATTGGGTATTCATCTGATAGGTATACATTTGATATTCAATGTTCAATATTTGAGTCCACATTATAAGCCTCCTGAGTATATGAGTTTGTCGCAACACCACCTCTTAGTTTCAGCGGCTAGTTCCATTAGATACTCATCATTAACTTTAGTCACAATACCATCCTAAAATTCAATCACAAGCAGACCTGCCAATTCCTCTTTTGAAACCAAAGAGCATATACCCTTCTTGAGAGCATAATGGATATCGTGAGTCACGAGATTTCATAGAAGCTAGACAAAGGCACATTGAGATACTTGAAAAAAGCTCAAGGAGCCAGATTTACTTGCCCATGGACTTTGCAGAGTATGATCATAGTTATTCAACGAAGAAGATGCTCTCAAGTCAAGTGAATTGATGGGGATCACACAGATGGAAGGGCGGGCTGACACATATCAAAGCTCGAGCGAGTCTACATACACAGGAGTGAATAGAATCGTCGCGAATACAATCCGAGCTACTAGAGAGACGAAAGAATATTATTATGATTCTTATGGTAAAATCGTACCCTTTATATTTGTAAGATTTAAACCATGCATCATGACTACTTTGTCTACATATAGGAGCTTAAGGGGTTGATTTCAGGTATCATTGAATTTGGCCAGGTTTTTCAGGCTCTCGTGGTCCTCCTACAATGATGATTCCATTACTCGAAATGTTGAAGCCTAAACCTCCTTTCACCCTCTCACTTGACTAGCCATTGACTAAAAGTGTTGAAGCCTAGAGTCCCTTCCCCCTCTCACTTGACTAGAAACTATCTTCATCCACCTCCAAATAGTCAACCATTACCATCTAAGTCGTCCCCCATCCCCCATCCTCCCCCCCTCCCAATCCACATAATTTCCCCTAAACCACCACTCCGACCACACCTCCTCAACATAAATACCTACTAATTACCAAATAACTACACTACCTAATAAAATCAATAATGAACTACCTCGGTCTACCCACATTCTTAGTTATTAAAGGCTCAAGGCGCACCAAGACACAAATGGTTTTTGGAGCCTAGGCGCATGCCTAATGAGGGCAAGGCGCAACCACATCTATTTTAACTAATCAGCATCAAACATCAATTTATCTTTATAATTAGATTTTTCATCTATTCTACTCGTTAATCATTCATAACTATCATTTATATCCCTTAAAAAATAAAATTAATGTGGTTATTTGCATTGTATCTAAGTCTCAACGCTCAATTATGTTTCACAAACAATAAATCATACAAAATTTATTGAGTTCTTGCATTGTTTCTTTCTTTAAATTGAAAAAAAATACAATTGAAATCTCACTCAAGCGCACTTTTTATGCTCCAAAGGTGCAAAATAGAGGCACAAAGATGTAAAACTATGAGCTTGGTGAGTCTTGAGCCTTAAAAGAGCCTGAGGCATGCCTTTAACAAGATAGCCCCCATTATATACAATCACCCACACCTTTGATCTCGTACAAAAACCACCCAATTTCCCGCTTCCCCGTCAATTACAGCCATTAGGAACCCTTTAATTCACATATAACTTCTTGTATCTCATGACACAACCTATCTTTAACTTCTGTTGAGATCCTACAACATTCCCTAGGCCAAAATTTTTTCCCTAGCGGGTCGCCGGTTCCTAGACACCATATGATGCAGGTTCCTGTATCTCCGGAAACAAGCTTCCAAGACACCATATGATGCAGAACGGCGGGTGTGGAATGCGCGCCTGTCGGCTTTTCTCTAGAAAACCCTAAATGCAAACGATGACTAAATTAAAATCTGCCTTTTTTTGAGCGTGCATTGCAAATACTTTGAAAACTTAAGCAACTTTTGGAAAAAAACACAAAATTAACTATTACGTTTCAAAATTAAATTTCTTTAAAAAAATAGTTCAATTTCTAAACTCGGGAAGTAAGTTCGCAACTTTCGTTATGTTCCTCTTATCGTAGCAAAACGAAAATCATGAACTTCAAATACGTTTCTGTTTGGAGTTTTCGATGTAGCGTTCGCTGACAAAATTCGGGCAAAAACTCAACAATGAGTTTATTATCATACGAGAAAATATAAAGACACACAAATGAGGAGAAAGAAACAATTACCCACGGAAAGAGTTGTCGTTCCGTATTCGAATTCGATGGCGATCACGCGATCGTCACCTTCGAACTCCCACTCCGAGGTCGGCCGCTATCGCACACGTGCACCATGGAGAATCTCTCACTCATAGACGGAAGTGGTTACACGGAGTCACTCACTCCAGAGAAGCTACAAACCTAACAATCTAATTTCACTCGCTCTCGCACAGGTGGCTCCACGAAATCTCTAACACAAGAACTTAAATTCACTCACTATTCACAAAGAGGTTCCACGAAATTTCTAACCACAACTTTCCTATCTCCTATACCACAGTAAGCTTTCATTATCCAACTACTCACGGAAGTAAAATTTCACACTTCACTGGCTAAGCACAGTGAAATTGATTTTACTGTTCATTAATCAAAATCTTCTCTCTTGAAGAAAATTACAGCCAGACCCCACTCAACGGAAGCAACAAAGCACAATTTCATTTACTGTAAAACAGGTTTCAACAACTCAAAACCTCATCAACAGCACTCTCAAACAATTAAACTCACAGAAAGCACTAGCAGTAGTTAAACACTCAACGGGAAACCCAAATACTAACAGCTGTTCATCACCGTCTTAATAGAAATCTAACACACAAGAGCAGCAGTAATCCCTTTTCATCAACATTAACCTAACATTACAGCAAATGTTTATTGTTCATCTTCCTACAGCTTTCACACCGAGGTTCTCACACGTGCCACTACAGGAATCAATGCAACGATCTTCAAATTCTCATCAAATTTTCTTCACCAATTTTCATCACCATGTCTGAGTTCCTGCTCCTCTTTTTCATAGGACAGCAATGGCTAGCAGACGTGGGGACGAAGAGGTCGTCGAAGAGGCTGGAGGATGCAAGTGTGGCCGAAGCTTTGGCGGAGCGGAAATGGTGAAAGCAGGCGGTTGCAGAATCGCTAGGGATTGGAGCTTTGAAGAATGCGGCGCGGTATCGTGGGCGGAAACCGTGCGGTAGTGGTGCAGCGCTGATGTCTGGGAAGCTGTGGTTGGGAGCTGTCGATCCGAGCCCTAGTCTCGCGCAATCTGGAAGAGAAACAGTGTTGCGCCCTGTTTTTTTCTTGAACATGGAGTTAGATCGGCCCTGCTGAACCGGACCTGATACCATGATAACACGCACATATATACATATTTTCTAAGTAATATATATATATATATGTGTGTGTGTGTTTAAATTTTTTAACAGGTAGGTTATAAATAATATATATTTATATAGGTTATATATATATATATATACACAAGTGCCCGACACGGGGCTCCGCCCCTACGGCCAAGCGCGACAGTACCCAGCCGCCCACGGCGGGCCCACCCGTCCGAAGCTGGCCCCAGCCCACCGGGTCGGGCTTCGCCCGCCCACCCGCGTGAAGCCAGCACCAACCCGCCCGGCCCAGCCGCAATTTCCATGGCATAAGGGTGAATCACCCTTTGGTGCAAGGGCAAAATTGGAAAGCCCAATGTTGCACCAAAGGGGGTTTCTTCCTTATAGAATAGTATAGATATATATATAATTACACAAAATATTTTGTAAAATTACACAAAATGCTACAGCGACATAATTAAACAAATACAAGACTCGGGGTCGATAGAAGTCCGGTCGGGTGCGGCATCGGGCACACTTGCTTCGATCTGATCTGGGCTGGTCTCCACCAACTCTCCCCCTATCGAAATCACTCATCTCTGGTGAGTGCTCCGAGTGGTAGTGTTGTAGAAGATCAGCATCTATACGATGTAACTCCTCGGCCAAGACCCAGCAAGTCTCAGTCTCTGGTCTGTCATGAAAACGCACGAAGTAACTCTGAAAACCACCATCGGTAGTGGTGGTTGTCTCATCTCTGCCTGAAAATTGTCAGTGGAAAATGGTAGAACTGCGGGTGGTGTGTCAGTAGCGAAATGAAAATCAGTGTGTCCTAAATGTGCCTCATCACTCTCACTCACCAACCCAGAAGAATCAAATGTAGGAGAAGGCAATGGAAAATCTAAAGATTCTGCGGGTAATCGTGGAATAAAGTCAGATCGGCTACGTTAAAAACAGGATTTGCTCCCCAAATAGAAGGCATCTCAAGTTCCTACGCATTTTGACCAACCCGTTTTGACCAACCCGTTTTACTAATCGAAAGGATCCAGTTCTACAGTTAGCTAGTTTCTTTTATGCTTGTTAACTTGAGTTGCTTAAAAATCATTTGTACTATGCAATTTTTCGCTCAAAATTTTTTATGCAAATCAAGCAAATACAAAAGATGACTACTAATACGACTAAGACACCAAATCGATGGTTTCAGATATTAAAAGCAACTCCTGAGAGAGGTACATGATCAGAAGGTTCAGAGGGTGGATAATAAAAAAATTCATCGCGGGGGCGATGAACACTCAAGTGCAAATCAAAGAAATGAGTGATCAGATGTGTAAACATGTTGTGCAAACTGTCTCTGCAAGTGCGGGTGATAAGTATCAACGAATCAACAAGTGCACCCTCAAACTCGATGGTATTACTAAGTGTTAGAAAAGCTCGTGTAAAGGACCCATTATTGGGCCAATGTTTTATTTTTTTCCCCTCTTCTCTTATTAGTCCCACATCTTGTATAGGATTTCCTCTCTCCTTTTCTCTCTTATATATTTGTATTCTCTCCTTGTATTTACATACACAAGAAATACATACAAGTTTGAGCTCTTTTTACATGGTATCAGAGCCACTCGTTGCCTCTCGCGGACTCCAAAACTCTATCCACTTCCTCTGATCTCCAGCGGCCTGCTCAGTCTATCCGTTGCGGCCTGCGATCTCCTGCGGCCTGCGATCTCCTGCGGCCTGCGATCTCCTGCGGCCTGCGATCTCCTGCGGCCTGCTCTGTCTATCCGCCCTTCTCCCATAGCCGCTTGGCTAACTGCGACGTGCAGTCTTCTGCGGCCTGTATTTCTACATCCGCTTGACTAATTTGCGAACATGACATCTTTTGTCGCTCATGCAAAGACTCTTGTTGAGGACTGGATTCAACATCAACCATCTACCAATGACCATGCTACTCAGCGTGCTCAGAATAAGGTCGTCTGCATTTCCATCATGATGGCTCGTCTCCCGCCTCACCTTCAGAATATTCGCACCCAGATTCTGGCTTCCCCCACTATACCCACCTTATCTGATGTATGCTTCATGCTCCTTCGTGTTTCACCTCCTCCGGATACTACTGCGCCTCCGCCCTCGGCCCTTCTTCAGAAGACAACTTCCCCCTTACTGACCCCACCTACCTTCGTTCGTGGTGGATGTTCGGGATCTCGGGGCCGCGGGCGCGGTGGTCGGGGTCAGCCGACTTGTTCCTACTGCGGAAAGGACGACCACTATGTGGCGACCTGCTACAAGAAGATTGGTTATCCTCTTCGTCTGATAGCCTCGGTTGCTGCGGACACATCCTCTGCCGCTCCTTCTGACCTTGAGGTTGTTCGTCTCCAGCTCAAGCAACTCCAAGGGCTGCTCAACCCGCCCTCTGCCTTCATCCCCACCGCCTCCAACGCAGGTACTGCTTGTTTATCCACCAGTCCGTGATGGATCATGAACTCGGTCGCCACACATCATATTACCTCGCAACGGCCACCCAAGTAC
This sequence comes from Platanthera guangdongensis, assembly GCA_039583875.1. Lineage (NCBI taxonomy): Eukaryota > Viridiplantae > Streptophyta > Magnoliopsida > Asparagales > Orchidaceae > Platanthera > Platanthera guangdongensis. Next base: position 156,009,465 of record CM077165.1, read on the forward strand.
ACGGATTCTCCTCATCCGAAGTGTATCACCGTGGCAAATGGGGAACGGTTCCATTCTCCGGCTCGGCTGACCTTTTACTCAACCCATCGATCTCCCTTCGCTCGGCTCTTCGTGTTCCGAACTCCCCGTTTAATTTACTTTTTGTTGGTCGCCTTACAAATGATCTAAATTGCTCTATCATACTCACCCCCTCTTCCTTTCTCATACAGGATCAGCAGACGCGAACTACTATTGGTAAAGGCACACTGCAGAGCGGGCTCTACCTTCTCGATGACTATCTCACTGTCCTATCTTATGTCTCCTCCAGTGAGTGGCATCGACGTCTGGGCCACGCTCCTCTCCCGATGCTCCAGTGGGCTCTTCCTGATGTTTCCCTCATCCTTTTCAGTGCGAGTCTTGTATCTTCGGCAAGCAGCCGCGTTCTTCTTTTCCTACACATTATACCCGGAGCACTACTCTTTTTTATTTAGTGCATTCAGACATTTGGGGACCTTATAAAGTTACTAGTGTTTTTGGTTATCGCTATTTTATCACGTTTATTGATGATTACTCTCGCACAACGTGCCTTTACTTACTCTGTGATCGTACTGAGCTTCCCCGTGTTTTTCGGGCCTTTGTCCTTGAAACCCGTACGCAATTCCACAACACCCTCAAAACATTACGCACTGATAATGCTCGCGAATACACTAGACATGGCTTTGCGGCCTTGTGCTCTGAATTCGGGATTCTTCATCAAACATCATATGCTTACACACCCCAGCAAAACGGCGTTGCCGAACGGAAGAAACGGCACTTGCTTGATGTTGCTCGCTCTCTCATGCGACAAATGCATGTTCCCAAAAGTTACTGGAACTTTGTGATCTCTACTGCGTGCTTCCTGATCAACTGTCTCTTTTCCTCCGTCCTCCACTATGCTATTCTGTTTAGCCTACTATTTCCCTCCACTCCGGCTTTTTGTCTCCTGCCTCGGGTTTTTGGCTCCGCCTGCTACGTCCACCGCCTGGGTCCGTCCTCGGACAAGTTGGACCCACGGGCAACTAAACATGTCTTCGTTGGTTATCTGTGTACGCAAAAAGGCTATGTATGTTACTCTCCCGCTACCCGCAAGGTTTCCGTTTCTGCTGATGTTACCTTCCGGGAAGATCAATTGTTCTTCTCTGCTCCCTTACCCTCTAATTTCACGCTGAAACCTCTACCACCACTCCTCTCACGACATGTTATCCCCGTTACTACACCTCTACCACTGGTACCACCTGCTCCGACTCCTGCCCCCTCCAAAGCACCTGTTATCCGTGTCTACTCTCACTGCCCGTCCGACTCTGTTGCCCCCCTGCAGTCGTCCTCGACCTCGGCTACTTCGCGCCCTACTGATCAGGTACCTGCCTCCACTGATCATCCTCTGGCAAACTGTGTCTCCTTGCATCGCCACTCTCCTCACCTTCACACATTTTCTACTTCTCTGTCCTCGATTTCGGTTCCTAACTCTGTGCAGAAGGCGCTACAACATTTTGGATGGCGGGCCACCATGGAAGAGGAAATGGCTGCTCTCTGGGCCAACCAGACATGCACTCTTGCACCCCTTCCTCCGGGTCAGACACCGGTTGGGTGTAAATGGGTCTATGTTATCAAACATGTTGACGGAACGATTGACCACCTGAAAGCTCGTCCGGTGACTCGTGGCTTCACCCAACAACAGAGGATCAACTATGAAGAAACCTTTTCTCTGGTTGTCAAACTCAACACCGTTCAAGTTCTCATCTCCGTACTTGTCCATTGTTGGTGGCTCTTATTCCAACTCGATATTAAAAATGTCTTTATGAATGGCAATCTCCAAGAGACGGTGTATATGTAGCAACCTCCTGGTTTTAAGACCACAGGGGAGTCTCAGGTCTGTCGTCTTACGAAGGCTCTGTATGGTCTCAAACAATCCTCACGGGAGTGGTTTGACAAATTCAGTAAGGCCCTTCGGGAGGTTGGTTTTACTCGCAGCTCGGCAGGCTTCTCGTTATTCACTCGTCACCGAACAACGAGAACGGTTCTTCTGTTAGTTTATGTTGACGATATCATAATTACGGAAGACGACTCGAAAGGAATACAGGAGGTCAAACTACACTTGGGCACAATTTTTCAAACAAAAGATCTGGGGCCCCTTCGGTACTTCTTGGACCTTGAGGTTGCCAGATGACCAGATGGTCTCGTCCTCTCTCAGCGGAAGTATTGCCTCGACCTCCTTCAGGATGTTGGCTATTCAGGTTGTAAGCGGATTGACACCCCAATTGATGAAAATCACAAGTTGTGCGCTCAGCCATCTGACTCAGATCTCCTACTCCAGAATCCAGAATACTATTGTCATCTTGTTGAAAACTTGATCTACCTCACAGTAACCAGACCAGATATTTCCTTCGTTGTTGGTATTGTCAGTCGGTACATGCATACCCCTCAAAGATCTCATCTTCAGGCTGTTGAACGCATTCTCAGATACCTTAAAATGGCTCCTGGTCAAGGTCTGGTTTACAAAACCTCATCTTCAGCTCAAACTTTGGTGGTTTATTCTGATGTCGATTATGCTGGTTCTCTTGATGATCGACGGTCAACCAATGGCTTTTGCACATATCTTGGAGAACATTTGATTACCTGGAGAATCAAGAAACAAGCGGTCGTTGCTCGAACATCAGCTGAGGCAGAATATCGGGCAATGACATCGGTGGTTTCTGAACTAACTTGGCTTAAAGGTTTTCTTACCGATCTGGGTGTAAAGCTCCCTTCCCCAGCTCTCCTCCTCTGTGACAGCCAGGATGCCATACATATAGTCAAGAACCCGGTATTCCACGAGAGAACAAAATATATTGAAGTCGACTGTTACTTCATCCGGGAAAAGGTTCAAATGAAGAAACTCGACCTGAAGCATATTCCAGGGACAGAACAAGTTGCGGATGTCCTCACAAAGGCTATTTCCAGTACTTTCTTCTATCAGTGCTTGTCGAAGCTTGGCGCATACGATTTTTACGCAAGCTTGCGGGGGAGTGTTAGAAAAGCTCATGTAAAGGGCCCATTATTGGGCCCATGTTTTATTTTTTCCCTCTTCTCTTATTAGTCCCACATCTTGTATAGGATTTCCTCTCTCCTATTCTCTCTTATATATTTGTATTCTCTCCGTGTATTTACATACACAAGAAATACAGACAAGTTTTGAGCTCTTTTTACACTAAGGATAGATACATCCCAAATGTGTGATGAACTCATATGTGATTCATCCAGGGGTTCACCAGGTGGGACATCTGAAAACTCATCTAGAGTGATCAGATGGCTACGATCAAGCCCTACTATGTGTATGTCAAACTCAAAATCATCTCTCTGAAGTACTATCGACATCAAAGGCGAAAATGGAGCAGATATCCATGTCCTAAAATTTATAAGTGTACTATTCAGATAAAGCTCATCCACACAAGGACGAGGAGGCTCATCAGGAGGCTCAATAGGAGGGTCGTCAAATGACCCATTAGTAGAGTGATGGTCCTCCAGTAGCAAACCATCAGAAGGGGTCGTACTCCCAGATAGGGAAGGGGTGACTACCTCGAGATCACTACTAAGCTCTCGACTTTCAATCGTAATGTCACTCGGTGCACTATCAGGTGTGGTGATGTGACTCGATGCGTCATCGGGTGTGGTGATGTGACTCGGTGCACCACCAGATGAAGTGTGCAAGGAATCTTCACTCAAAAGAGAGCTAGTAGATATAAAATCAAAGGAGGGTTCACTAAGTGGAGCAGACTCGCATGGGTGTTGACTCCACACATCATGTATTAAAATATCACACAGAGTGGGGGATGTCTCCCTACTTTGGGCAGAGGAATTCTCTTGTTGACCTTTAATGGTTATCGTCATGTTCGTCTTTGGAACACTAGGACCACTCGGTATGATGTACTCTTAATGATAGTGACCTTTATAGGTATTTTGAGGGTAGTCATGATGGTCGTCCATAACATAATCATGACTTGCTCGTGGATGGTCATGAGTCCTACGAACGTGTGGTGGTGGTCACACACGTACAGACTCAGGTTCCTCATATAAAGGGGACGTGTAGTATCGATAAGTAGAGTGATACTAAACTCTATCCTCATAATATGGTATCGAAAGACCAATAGGATCCACTTGAGTACGAGGATAAAAACAACGATAGTCATCGTAAAAATCGTCTCTAGCATAATGAAATTGTATTGGTGGATCAACACGTTCTCTGCCAGTGATATACCGTGATCGAGGATAATCATCGAAGTATCTCAAAAATCTCTGTGATGGGGCACTATAGGAGTGGGTGTAAGTGAAGTCGTAATCCTCAAATAAAGGATTTCTCTTAAAGGTAGACCTTTCCACGTATTGATGTGGAACATCGTAATGTGGACGGACAAAATGTTCATCTCGAATTTGAGGTGACATTGACGCTCGAGGAGGTATTTTTAAACTATTCAACCTACCTCTAAGGTTTTCTAACCTTTCAGGCATCTGACATGTACTCTCAGTTAATGTCGTCATTTCGTGGGCAAAAGGTAAAAACCACTGAGGTGGTTCTTCCCCTTCGTTCCCTTGGCGTGATTGACCATGTACAACTAGACGCATCCTACCTTTACGCAGATGCGTGCAAACAAAAAGTCAAATGTAATGTATGATTATGCAATAAAAAATTCATTTTTTAAAAAAATAAAATGTTATGTGGGTTCTTATTCTACATATGGCGGATCTCGAAACTTAGAAAAATTTTGCAACCTCCTTCTGATACCAAATTGATGCAGAACGACGCATAGGGTTTGCGCGCCAGTTGGCTTTTCTATAGGAAACCCTAAATGCAGACGACGACTAAATTAAAATTTGCCTTTTTTTGGGCGTGCATTGCAAATACTTTGAAAACTTAAGCAACTTTTGAAAAAAACACAAAATTAACTATTTCGCTTCAAAATTAAATTTAAAAAAAAAATGGTTCCATTTCTAAACTCGGGAAGAAAGTTCGCAACTTTCGTTTGGTTCCCCTTGTTGTAGCAAAACGAAAATCGTGAACTTCAAATACATTTCCGTTTGGAGTTTTCGACATAGCGTTCGCCGGCAAAATTCGGCCTAAAACCCAACAATGAGTCTATTATCCTACGAGAAAATATAAAGACACACACAAATGAGGAGAAAGAAACAATTACCCACGAAAAGAGTTGTCGTTCCGTATTCGAAGCCGATGACGATCACGCGATCGTCACCTTCGAACTCCCGCTCCGAGCTCAGCCGCTATCGCGCACTGGCACCACGGAGAATCTCACTCACGGACGGAAGTGATTCCACGGAGTCACTCTAGAGAAGCCACAAACCTAACAATTTAATTTCACTCGCTCTCGCACAGGTGGCTCCACGAAATCTCTAACACAAGAACTTAAATTCACTCACTATTCACAAAGAGGTTCCACGAAATCTCTAAGCACAACTTTCCTATCTCTTATACCACAGTATGCTTTCAATTTTCTAACTATTCACGGAAGTAAAATTTCACACTTCACTGACTAAGCACAGTGAAATAGATTTTACTGTTCATTAATCAAAATCTCCTCTCCTAAAGAAAATTACAGCCAGCCCCCACTCAACGGAAGCAACAAAGCAAAATTTCATTGACTATAAAACAGGTTTCAACGACTCAAAACCTCATCAACAACACTCTCAAACAATTAAGCTCACAGAAAGCCCTAGCAGTAGTTAAACACCCAACGGGAATCGTTAACAGCACCTACAGGAAAACCAAATACTAACAACTGTTCATCACCTTCTTAACAAAAATCTAACACATACGAACGGCAGTAATCCCTTTTCAACAACATTAACCTAACATTACAGGAAATGTTTACTGTTCATCATCTCCTACAGCTTTCACGCCGAGGTTCTCACATGCGCCACTACAGGAATCAATGCAACGATCTTTAAATTCTCATCAAATTTTCTTCACCAATTTTCAACACCATGTCTGAGTTCTTGCTCTTCTCTTTTTTATAGGACAGCAGCGGCTAGCAGACGTGGGGCGGAAGAGGTCGTCGAATACGGCGGAGGATGCAAGTGTGGCCGAAGCTTTGGCGGAGGGGAAATGGCGGAAGTAGGAGGTTGCAAAACCGTCGGGGATTGGAGCTTTGAAGAATGCGGCGTGGTATCGTGGGCGGAAGCCGTGCGGGATTGGTGCAGCGCCGATGTCGGGGAAGCTGTGGCTGGGAGTTGTCGATCCAAGCCCTAGACTCGCGCGATCTGGAAGATAAACATTCTTGCGACCTGTTTTTTTCTTGAACGGGGAGTTAGATCGGCCCTACTGAACCGGACCCGATACCATGATAACACACACATATATACATATTTTTCTAAGTTATATATATATATATATTTATATATATATATAAAATTATACACAAAATATTTTGTAAAATTACACAAAATGCCACAGCGACATAATTAAACAAATACAAGGCTCGGGGTAGATAGAGTTCCGGTCGGGTGCGGCATCGGGCACACTTGCTTCGACCTGATCTGGGTTGGTCTCCACCACCATACCTTACCAAGGCAGGAATGAATCCATCCAGACCCTTAGTGCCATTGCCAACTCCTCTTCTCTATTCGAGGAGCCGAAAACTATTTATGCTCAACCCTAAAGAGCTTATCAAGAGAGACTATCGAACTATTACAAGGGATATCATTGTTATTCCTTTCCTCTATTTGAATATCAAGAGCCTCCCTACGTTAACCTCATAAAGCTTCTCCTAAAAGGTCATGGGGAGTTAAGAGGTACATCAAACTTCAATAAAGCTAGGTATGTGTATGAATCATTAGGGTTGTCCCATTAAAAATTCGATGATATCTACATTTAGCATCATTTGACAAATGAGAATGTTAAGATGAAGTTATGACAAAACAAGGAAACAAAGGAATAATTATATTAATAAAATGTTGGATTTTTTCTAATCTTTTCTTTACATCGATAAGTAAATAGAAAATAGTTAAGTAGTTTACACGTGTACAATAAAGAATAGAAATTGTACTTCGAAAGATAATTAAAATCAATGTTGGGGCATTAAATAGCTCATTTCCTCAAGATGAGTGAATGCCAATAACAATGATCTGTGTGTTTTCATTAGCATTTTCATCATTAAGAAAAAGTGGAAGGAGGATTTTACCCATCCAATACAAGCTTTAGATGATGCACAAGAGAAGATACATGTCCACTGACCTGAAACAAGAAAAAAAGGATCACAAAAAGTTAAACTTGTGCTCCATCAAATAGTATTATTTATTCAAAGGGAAAGAGTAAAAATGGCCGTAAAATGGTAATAATGCTCTCAAAACTTACCTGAACTCGAGGTATTAGTTTAGTAAGGGTCTTAATAGCATGCCGCCTTATATCCACTGAGGCATCTACTTTAAATAAGCGAATTAGAGCAGGAAAAAGTAAATGCATGTGTTCATCCAGTGTTCCTAGACCAAAAAAAAACACACTGTAAATTCAAGTGAGGATTATGCACGTGAAAATAAATACGAGACTCGAGGAAGAATGGAACTGACCGCCAAAAACTTCAAATGTGTGCAAAATATCAGGAACATAAGTGAAGTCATTGCACCTTTCAGCATCACCAAGAACTTGTATACAGTTTGGAAGGATGGACGGTAAATAAGTTCTAAATTCATCTTGCAATGCAAGGCAAAGTTGTTCCACTAAATGTAGAATCTGTGCATGAAAAAAGCTTCCTAGAATTATAAATATAAACAAAATCATACGTCAAAGACAAAATTAGTTAATTATAACACATGAAAGGTTAGGACTAAAAATAAAAGAGTAAAGTTCTCAATAAAAAAAGGAATCAACCAACAAAGTTAGAACTGTAGAAGGTAAAAAACAGATCAATTCTCCAAGTGAACTTGTGAGCGCCCTCGATGAATGCTTATATCTCTAATGATCATAAGTAGCTTGCGAAAAGAGAGTACCATAAAATATATAGAACATACCGGTGTGCCATGCAAAGGCCGACTTGTTGCGGGTAAAGTAAGGGAAGACCACAACTCAGTTATAAGATTAAGTAATTCTGGTAAATATTTGCGCATATGCTGCAATAAAGTACCTCGGTTGTCATTATATCATATGACCAAACAGAAAACAATCTCATCAGAGGACTAACGTATGGAAACACTAATAGCACCTGGCGGACAATTGATACCAATGTTCCGAGCTTCCATGTGATGAACTCTTTTAATCCATCTTCACAAGTACGTACAGCATGGAAAAGCTCGGGTAGAACCTAACAAGAAAATAAAACATTTCAAAACTTGTCTATAAATCTCCAGGTTACATAAACATTTTAATATTAGTCATTTTTCATAGAGGGTGTTATTGAGGTTTGATGTACACAGTGAGTAACCGCCACAGTAGTCGAAGCAGTTGCACAATGTGCACAGAGGTATGTGTATGGCAACTAGTATCTATAAACAACACATTATTTATTTTTATATTTTGGCTAACTTTATGTATTAAAAAAACAAGTGTTCCATCAAATCAAAGAGATTAAAATCGAATGGCTCAGATTCATTTGATGATGTTATTTCAAGGCCATGACCAATCTAAGTTTTATGGTTAATATAGCATACATAAAATATGAGTGATAACTGTTAATAAATTGTAAAAGCCTCTTACTTCCCAAAAAAATCATTTATTAAAAATGAGAACATAAATTCTAAAGTAGCTTATGTTTGACATAAGAACCACTTACATATAGGGAATAGATTGCAAATAAAACTATGTTATCTCACCTTCGATAAGTATGGAACGCATCCCAAGCCCATAGACTAGTTTCAGAAACAAAAGAAACAGATAGTTAGCAAGAACTATCCTTACAAATGGAAAAAGTAACTTCAGACTAAAAGAACAGAGAAAAAATAGCATTCTGCTTGAAAGTATACCTTGAATATGAACATGAGAGACCCCACCACTTTCTGATGATAACTTGAAAGTGAGGGATCTCGAAGAATTCGCATAAGAGAACTTATAGCTACCTAGTAATAAGGATAAATGTTAGGTGAAAACAGCACAAACAAAACGATAAATAAAACAAAATTACGAACTTACTGTGGAATAAGAGTCCTCAGAAGTTGCAAAAGAAGGCCAGATATCAGTGGGTAACTCCTCCATAGAAACAATATGTTGACCAGAGTCAGTTGTTGGACGGTTAACTTCTCCATGTGCACCGGGTATTGCCTGTTGATTGCGCTTATGCACATGAGGATCCAAAGAACCCATTATACCCAAAACCTGAAGTAAAATATAAGTTAATGAGCCATCAATGGAACATCTTATTGATCTAAGTCGTGTTATGATACCTTCAAAACTTCACGTCTAGTTGACCAAGCGGACTCACCATTTAACAACTTTAAGAGTAAACCAAGTAATTGAGGGTACTCGTTGTATGGTGAAATAACATAGCTGAAGATAGTTAAACATGTTAGTAAACTCTGAAATGAACAGAGGCGCGAGGAAAATGACACATCACCAAGAACATTAATGAAAGTTGAATCGACCCATAACAAAAATACAAAATAATTATAATTGCAAGTACAACAGTCAAATTAGATTTATCAAGGACATCTAAAATCATTAAAAAAATTAAACAAATTCTCAACAAAAGTGTCATTTCCCTCTAGAGGTCAATGGAAAGATGCTAACATGAATTTCTCAGTGACCACTAGTCTACAACTCCACCATAATCTTACTCAAGTAAATAATCTCCATTTCACCATGGAGTTACACTTTCCATTAAAAATTTCCATGAATTGAGATCAATATTACCAACACTACCAAGAGTGAAAAGGCATAGTAAATGCACATTGGGAGCTTTCAGTATATCAGTATTTTTCATCAGGTTTCAGAGTTGAGTCCAGGAATTCATTAAACACAGAATGCTGCAACATTATAGGTTACTGTACATTGTGAAAAATAGTTTACCATGTATTCAGATGTATACAAGAGGGTATATTACTCACTAAAAAATTTCAGTAAACCATGAGAGATATTAATGGAATATTACAAAAAAGGGGGCACATGTAAGCAGTGTGAACCAAGGACCAACGTGACAATTAAATTGGAGTTTCATAAAATCTGAATAGAGGGAAGGGAAAAGAGAGGACTAGTAGCAAAATTTTCCCTATAACCCTCCAGGGATTGGAAGTCAAAATAGTAATCGATTCCTAACCATTTATGGGTTAACTTTAAACGCATATTAAGGTTTTTAATTCTCATGTTCCGTAAATCATAGACACCTGAAGAATTTTATGGGAAACACTAATCAGTTGTGATATGAGCACCACTTGGTGAGCCTGTCAACATGACGTTAAGCCACCACCCCCCACCCCTAACATCACAAGCATCCTCCATTCCTAGCTTGAGTGAGTTCATGTGAAGATTTTTTCCAGAAACAATTTTGGTAAACATATGAACAAATTGATCCCCAATAGGGGCAAGGATTAGTGGAATACAAGGAAAGACGCAATATGGATACCTTTTTGAGTATCGTAGTATAATTTTATGTCCCATGAACACAAATCTCAAGTCATCCAAGATAGATCTAACTCATGTTATCTCACATGAGTAATAGTAATGGTTATATATTCGTTTTTGACAGGAGATCGACAACAACATTCTGTTTCCAACTCTTCCACGTGATAAAATTTCCACCCGCAAAAATAGTGTATCCACTCGTATATCTACTATCAGAGTAGGAACCAACCCAACAACAAATGAGATGTTCAGCAGAGTAATAATCAAGTAAATTAAGTTCCACACAATACATTGGAAGCCCAACTTTTTTTCAAGATCAAGAGAATCATCCTTATGAATATCAAAGTGTGGATCAACGAGGTTGCCCACTAGTTTCACTACAAGATATCCAATGTCAGTGAGGAGACATGTGACATTTACAATGTGAAATCATAATCCTCTCACAAGATCTAGTAATCTCAATTTAAAGAAAATATTGAAGAAGACTAATCTTTAATTTCAAGGGTGGAGCTCAAATCATTTTTAAGGTGAGCAATGTGGAGATCATAAATCACTATGATAATAATATCATTCACATAAACAATGAGAATAGTGAAATGTCTCTACTTCCTGCAGATGAGCATAGAATGATCATATGTACTCTAAGAGAGCTTCATGCTCAAGAGTTGATATTTAACTTCTCAAACGAGGCCCAAGGTGATTGCTTAAGGCGATATAGAACATTTTTAAGGCGATATCCATGCTCTTTAAGCATTTGTATGCTAGGTGGAGTCATACATTTTTCTTCCTTTAATTCTCCACAAAAGAATGTGTTCTACACATCAAGTTAATGTAGTCTCCAAATCATGAACAAAATCACTTTTCAATATCTGAACTGTCTGAAATTCAAGCTCTGGAAACAAGCTAAAAAACAATTCAAACACTTCTTTGCATAAGCTTGGTTTTCTAGTGTAATAACCCAAACTTAACACAAACTAAAGTGAAATTAAAAATAAAATAAGCTAAATAATATCCCTGATGATGAAAAGTAGCATGAAATTTAGTGTCGTGACCTTTCGAGAAGTTTTCACATGTTTTGTGTGAAAACTCAACAATGAATCTAATTATCATAAGAGAATTTGTAGACGCACACAAAGGAAGGAGAGAAAACAAGTTACCCAAGAAAAGAGGCGTCTTTCCGCAATCGAAGTCGACGGCAATCCCACGAGGAATTTTCTCGTCACCTTCGATCTCCTGCTTCGAGGTCGGCAGCTATCGCAAACGGGAACCAATGAGAAGATTTGCTCACTCTCACACAACGAGGTTCCACGAAATCTCAGTCACTCTACTTTGTTTGGAAAAGCCACAAGCTAAACATCACATACTCATTCCACAGCAACACTCCAAGGAACTATCCCGGAAGCACCAACTAAGCAGGAAATTTTCTATCACTCAATAGCAGTAAAAACTTCGTAGGTTTCAACTTAACATCAACTGAAGCAGGAAGTAGAAACAATATTGCCAATATTGCACTTCCACTCAACAAAAAAATTTAATCATCAACATCATCTCTCAACTCTCAAAACAGGAAAACCAAACCAAGTAACTCTCTCACAGGAAATATGTAACAACAATTTTCAAGTTTTCATCCACGCCCTAACACACAAATCAAAATGCAAATCACAATCTCACGGTAGCTCCTCAAACTGGAGGTTAAACACAGTAACAGTAAACTCAATTCAATCCCAGTGTTCTCAAACAAGAAATGAAATACAACAAACTCTAGTTTTCTACATCAACTGAACTCAAACGGGAGCAAACACAGTAGAAATTCGACTCAAATAACTCAATACATTCATCAATCATCAAACCTCTAGATGAAATACAGAGCTCCACCTTTTATAGGGGCATAAAAAAAACTTAAACCAACCGCTGGGCCCGAAGAAGAGGCGGCATGGTTGAGTTGGCCTGAAACCGTCGGAGTGGAAGTGGTGGACGCCAAAACCGCAGGGCATGCGGGAGCAGAACCTGTGATTGGACGAGCGGGAATTTCGCTTGGCTTGAGGCCGAAAATGGTGGAGTCGCATGCGGGCCGACTAGAGAAGGCGATTCGATCTAGGGATGCGCGTGCTCTTTTGTCGGCTGGAACCCAAAAAAACCTAAACCGATCGAGAGAAGTCGCTCTGGCTTTGGATTGAACCGGGTGGGGAATGGGGCTTAATCGGCTCCTTCATAGGTGTATAATCAATCAAATTATATATATATATATATTGTTGGAGAAAATCGTGAATAGTGATTCAATTACAAAATAGGTTTGTCCCCTCTATATATGGAGGCGGACACACCAATAAAACAAGGAAAAAAGAAATAAAACACAACACATTGTAACACACCCCGTCAAGTTGGGCGTGAGATGTTGATCATGCTCAACTTGACAACAATTCTTCCAAAGGTACTTCCACTTAAACCTTTCGTGAGGATATCAGCGAGTTGTCTATCTGATGGAACGAAGTGAATACATACAAGTCATTTTCAATGTTTTTCTTGATGAAATGATGATCCACTTCAATATGCTTTGTACGATCATGTGGGACAGGAATCACAGGATTGTGTGTGATGATAATAGCAGCCTTGTTGTCACAATACAACCGAATGAGCTCATCTCCAACGAGTCACAGGTCATTCAGTAACTATCGCTGCTAGAGACCTTCACAAACGTCATGGGCCATAGCACGAAATTCTGCTTCAGCGCTTGATCTTGTCATAACATGTTTTTTACTTTTCCAGGTAACAAGGTTACCACCAACCAGTGAACAATACCCTGAGGTGGATCGCCGATCGTCGACAGACCCGACCCAATCAACATTGGTGTACACCTCAATGTTTAGGGATGAATTTGAGGAAAATAAGACCCCACTCCCAGATGAGGACTTAAGATACCTGAGAATTCTGTTGGCAGCATCTGCACGACGAGTCTTCGGAGCGTGCATGAACTAACTGATAACACTCACAGCATAAGGTATATCTGGACGGGTATGAGCCAGGTAAATTAGTCTTCCTACAAGCCTATGAAACTCAGGTATGTCTTCAACCTCCTCTCCATCGTCACGACCCATTCTGTGGTTCGCTTCAATAGGGATATAAGCTGATCGGCAACCACTCATCTCAGTCTTCTCAAATAGGTCCAGAGTATACTTCCTCTGAGAGATAAAAATCTCATGTTTGGACATTGCCACTTCAATGCCCAAGAAATATTTGAGAGCACTCAGGTCCTTTACCTCAAACTCTTTTGTCGGCTCGTGTACCGCATCATCTTCAGAGCATTCGGGCACAGATTCTCTCTTCTGCGGCTACCCCATCCCTATCTGATGTGTGTGTCATGTTGCTCAAGGTTTCGCCTCCTCCTGATCGTTTTGCTCCTCCGTCACCGGCTCTCCTACAACAATCTTCGGCGCCCTTACTACCTCTTCCCCCGCCTGCTCGTGGGGAACGTTCTGACTCCCAGGGCCGAGGTCGGGGAGCTCGGCCTCGACCAAAGTGTTCCTTCTGCGGGAAGGACGGCCACCTTGAGGCTGTTTGCTTTCGGAAGCATGGGTTTCCCCCTCGTCCGCAGGCCACTGTTGCTGCCACAGACTCCTCCGCCCGTACTGACCTTGAAGAGGTCCGCCTTCAGCTGCAACAACTTCATGGTCTGCTCACTCGCCCACCTGCCTCGGTTGCTTCTGCTTCCTCCATCTCACATGAAGGTATCGCTTATCTCTTCACTAGTCCGCGTTGGATAGTGAATTCCGGTGCTACTCATTACATCACTTCTCTGCGACCACAACAATACCTGACTTCTCCTCATCCCAAGTGTATTACAGTGGCTAATGGGGACATTGTTCTTGTCTCCGGCTCGGCTGATATCCCTCTCACTTCATCCCTCTCTCTTCGCTCGGCTCTTCACGTTCCGGGCTCCCCATTTAATTTGTTTTCTGTTGGTCGTCTTACCACTGATTTAAACTGCTCGATAACCTTTACTTCTTCTTTTCTGATACAGGATCAATGGACACGAACTATCACTGGTAAAGGGAGACTGCAGAATGGGCTCTACCTCTTTGATGACCCTCCAGCTATCCTGTCTTCTGTCTCCTACATCGATTGGCATCGCCATCTTGGGCATGCCCCTTTACCTGTCCTCCAGAAGCCTCTTCCCGATGTATCTTTACCTTCTTTCCAGTGTGAAGCTTGTAACATCTGTTATCTGACGCGAAAACTATTTAAATTTGTAGGGGCAAGTCGCGACGGATTTTGATCGAGGCAGCGCGTCGTCAAGGTATAATGTTTCTTTTCCTTATGATAGCATCCGTTAGTTTGTTAAGCGCGTTAATTATAGTGTCTGACGCATTTAATTTTAGTGACGCGCGCGGTGAAAATGGGTTAATTTTCAAGGGAATTAGATTGGGGTGTCAATAGCAATTCTCCCCCTCTCACTTAATACGGTTATCAAAACCGCATCTCACTATTGATTTAAAATCCCGCATCTCTTTCCACAGGAATAAGCCGCAACACTTAAAATCCCGTAATCTATTCCTCACGGGAGAAGAGTAAACCGCAAGCCCGACGCCCCCGTTTCCGCAAGCAGCGACGACGCCAAGCCGCGCCTTCCGCAAGCCCTAGCCGACGGCGATACTCCTCCGGAATTCCTCTCTGACCACTCCTCCTTCTTCTACGAGCGCCGGTGGACATTCCTTTTCCTTCCTTGGTCGTGGAAGTGCCGGATTCAACCCTAGCCGGTGGTAGTGGAAACTATTTTGGTTCCGGTGAGTTTAGTTCCTCTTTAGTTTTCTTTCTTCAAGAAAATCCTTATTATAAGTGATACTAACGATTTTCGCAATTTCCTTTTACCATGATTAGGGATTGGAGTACTAGATCAACCGTGAATCTGGTGTTGGGCGAGTTGTGAGCCTTAATCGCCCTCAAGCAGAGGTATTATACTATGTTTTGGTCCTTCATTTGCTTACCCTAGCCATTGTGAGATTTCTTTAGGGATAACCCTAAAAGGAAAAGTGTGTAATTTAGGTTATCTCGGACTACAGATTTTTGGTGGCCTCGTGGCAAGGTTCCGGAAGTCCGCAGTAGTCAAATTTCCGTCAGAAAAGCAAATGTCGTCACGCCGAGTGTACGAGCGCCGCAGCAGCACTGTAAGGAAAACTATTTTTTGTTAGTTAGACATAGAAAGAATTATATTTTTGTATAGGCATGTGTAGGCTTTGTACAAATATCATGACCATGCATAGAATGGTGTGGTGATAGGAAAATGGTCGCGTAAAATGTGTAGGATGACACCCTTCTCCAAGACCCAAATAGTCAGATCATGAACAGTAACGTTAGGTACGAAACCTATACCCGTGTACGTAAGTATGGAATTTGTCCAACCAAGGGCGTGAATGGCCCTTTTAGTCGACCATGAGATAGTCAAGGGTCGCTCAGTAGTACACCAAAAAGATATCCCAAGCAGAGTAACATTGGACCAAAAAGGTCAGTAAGCACACTTCAGTCTTTTCGTGCTTGGTAGAGGCGCACTACCTTCCTCATAGGGCATATGGTATCCTATGAGTAGCAGTGTCTTGGGAGTTGACTCTCCTTGAGACAGTTAGTAGACTCGAGACCGTGTTCGCGCGACACTAGAACAATTGAGTTCGTCAGATGGTCTCGGGTCGTCAGTTTCAGATGCACGTTATGAGCTACTCTGCCTAGAGCCTTCCTAGTAGAGGTGCATGTTAGAAGTCACCTAAAACTCAAGTATAGACCTGACGTGAGACAGTACACCAGTTAGTGGACGCCGGGACTTGGGTTAGTAAATTGAAAGTCGCAAACATAGAACAGGTAGCGTTCTGAAGGCATGCATAGCACATAGCATAAATGTTTTAATGCACAAAACTATTTTCAAAAGGCATGCATTCATCATTCAAGTAAAGTTTTTTTAATGTCACTAGGAGGAGTTATTTTTTTTTACTCTGACCCCTCGTGTGCAATGTTTTTACAGGTGACCCAGGTGGGAAACTACGCCTAGAATGAGCATTGGTGGCGTCAGTTTGTAGTATTTTTCTCATTCAGTTTCTCTTTACCTTCAGCACATAGTTGTAGTTGTGGACAGTGTAACTTGTTAATATTTTATATATCTTGTATCATACTTATTATGATAGTACAGATTTTCAGTTATTTCAGTTCTATTCATGTGTAGTGGTTTTGTGATTCCAGATATCAGGTATGTGAATACTCTTAGTTTACTTACTTAGCTTCCGTTGCTAGTTATAAATTTTTAGTAGCTTCTACTTTATACCTGTTGCATACTAGTTTTAATATTGTTTCCTAGTTCTCTTTATATCGCTGACCTGGCCGGATGGCTGATTATTGAAAAACTGGGAAGGGGTGTACCAAAACATGTATTTACGGCAAGCAGGCGAGTTCATCTTTTCCGTCTCATTGTACCTGGAGCACTGCTCATTTTATTTTAGTACACTCTGATATTTGAGGACCGTACAGAGTTACTAGCACTTCTGGTTATCGTTATTTTCTAACCTTTATTGATGATTACTCCCTAATGACATGGCTCTACTTACTTCGTGATCGCTATGAGCTTTCCCGGGTCTTTCGGGCTTTCCTCCTTGAGACCCGCACATAATTCTCCACAACTATCAAAACTATTCGCACGGACAATGTCCGCAAATACACTGGTCACGAATTTGCAAACCTCTGCACTGAATTCGGGGTTATTCACCAAACTTCATGTGTCTATACCCCGCAACAAAACGGAACCGCTGAACGTAAGAATCGACATCTCCTCGATATGGTTCGCTCTATCATGCTTCAGATGCAAGTTCCCAAATCTTATTGGAACTTTGCCCTCTCCACGTCTTGTTACTTGATCAACTGTCTTCCTTCCCCCGTAATCCACAATGCCACTCCATTCAGCCTCATGTTCCCTTCTACTCTGTCATTCTCCCTTACCCCCCGCATCTTTGGATGCGTCTGCTATGTCCACACTCTTGGTCCATCCATGGACAAGTTGGATCTCCGGGCGGACAAACATATCTTTGTTGGCTATTCTCAGACCCAAAAGGGCTACGTATGTTACTCTCCGGCTACCCGAAAGTGACTGTATCTGCTTATGTGACCTTTTGGGAGGATCTCTCATTCTTCTCTGCCTCAGATCCTACACCTCTACCACCAACGGTCGAACGTCCTGCCAGTCCCGTTACCACTCCTTCACCAACACGATTTCCTGACAAGGCTCCCCCTGTTTCCAAGCCACCTGTTATACGTGTTTACAATCGTCGCTATCCTGCCTCTGTTACGCCACTGCAGTCGGCTTCGACCTCTGACGCTCCGCATTCTGCTGATCCGGCACCAGACTATACCGCTCATCCCATGGCGAACTATGTATCCTTACATCGCATATCTCCACCACTCCACACTTTTGTCACTTCATTATCTTCTATTTATGTACCTAACACTGTGCAGGATGCTCTCCAACATCCTGGCTGGCGGGCGGCCATGGAAAAAGAAATGACGGCTCTCTGGGCGAACCAGACCTGGCACCTGGTACCTCTCCCCCCGGTCAGAGACCCGTTGGGTGTAAGTGGGTCTTTGTAATCAAACATGCTCAGGATGGGACGATTGACCGCCTAAAGACCCGCCTGGTGGTTCGTGGCTTCACCCAACCGCACGGTCTTGATTACGAGAAAACCTTCTTTCCAGTAGCAAAGCTTAACACCGTTCGTGTCCTCTCAGTGGCGGCTCATCGTCAATGGACGTTACACCAACTGGACATCAAAAATGCTTTTTTGAACGGCGACCTCCAGGAAACAGTGTACATGCAACAACCTCCCGGATTTGAGACCACGGGGGAGTCCCAAGTTTGTCATCTGAAGAAGTCCATCAATGGTCTCAAACAATCTCCTCGGGCATGGTTTGACAAATAATGTAAGGTTGTTCGGGAAGTCTGTTTTACTCTAAGTTCAGCAGATTTTTCCCTCTTTACACGACACCAAGCAACGGGAACGGTTCTTCTGTTGGTATATGTTGATGACATCCTGATCACTGGAGACGACTCAAAGGGAATCCATATGGTTAAACAGCATCTTAGCTCGGTCTTCCAAACGAAAGATCGAGGTCACCTTCGGTACTTCTTTGGCCTTGAGATCGCAAGGCGACCAGATGGTCTTGTCCTGTCCCAGAGAAAGTACTGTCTGGATCTCCTTCAAGATGTTGGTTACTCTGGATGCAAGCCTACTACTACTTCAATGGATGCAAATCATAAACTGTGTGCTCACGCTTCCGACGTAGATCTTCCTCTTCAAAATCCGGAATACTATCGACGACTTGTTGGGAAATTGATCTACCTAAAAGTTACAAGGCAGGAAATATCCTTCGTCGTTGGAGTGGTCAGCAGGTTTATGCATGCCCCGCAAACTTCTCACCTTCAAGTCGTTGAGCGCATCCTCAGATACCTTAAAACAGCTCCGAGTCAAGGATTGATCTACAAGACCTCATCTTCTACTTCAAGATTAGTTGCATATTCTGATGTTGATTATGTTGGTTCCTTGGATGATCGTCGATCAACCAGTGATTTTTGTACCTACTTTGGAGGTCATCTCATTACCTGGCGAAGTACGAAACAAGCAGTTGTGGTTCGATCCTCAACAGAAGCAGAATACCGATCAATGGCGTTGGTTGTCTCTGAGCTAACTTGGCTTGAAAATCTTCTTGTCGACCTCGGGGTAAAACTTCCCTCACCTGCCCTCCTACTATGTGACAGCCAAGCAGCTATACAAATTGCAAAAAATCCATACTTCCATGAGAGAACGAAACATATTGAAGTAGAGAATCATTTTATCCGGGAAAAAGTTCAAATGAAGAAGATAGAATTAAAGCATGTTCCGGGCACTGAACAAGTTGCTGATATCCTCACAAAGGCTCTACCAAATACCCTATTCTATCAGTTTTTGTCCAAGTTTGGTGCATACGACTTGTACGCTCCAGCTTGCGGGGGAGTGTTAGAAAAGCCCATGAAAAGGGGCACATATAGCCCATGTATTTGTTTATTTTTCTCTTTTGCTTTTTGTCTCACATCATGTATAGGACTCTCTTCTCTCTTTCTCCCTCCTATAAATATGTATTCATACTTTGTATTTGAAGATAGAGAAAGTATTTATAAGTTTGAGTTTTCTCCACAATTACAAAAATAACAATAAAGATGGATTACATGGTAGGTGGTCTTAGTGTGTGGGGCAAAGAAAGAGGACAAGGAAAGCGAGTAAAAATGATATATCCATACCCTGTGCTCTGAACAACTTGACCTAGGGTAGCTAGAGCTACCTCCCTTTTATTAAATGAAGCACCATCCAACAGAGCATCAACAATTAAAGGCATTAGATCATTTAGGTACTTCCTCAATGCAAATCCACCCTACGCCAAAAAAAATTATAATTTAGTTTTAACTTTCTTCACTCGAAACCATCTAACGATGTAAAATTCAAATAAAAATAATCATTTTAAGCAAGTAAAAGGACCAAATAATAAAAGATATCCAAAAAGAACAAAGTAATATATGAGAAATAACGATTCTTGACACTTTGGTGAAAAGAAAGTGGTGTGTGTGTAATAAGAAGCCACATTTTCTAGAAACCATTAACCTAAAAACCATTGTCCGTTGAATACAATCATATGCATAATACTACAATTCTGGATTTGTTATAAACGAAGAGGAAGTTCAACAAATTTTTCCTTCAAACTATGATAGGTTCAAATTGAACGGACATAGAACCTAACCAGTACATGAACAGCAGTAACTCTATCCCAAATTTAATCTCGCGGGCACATTATTAGAATTAAAATAATATCCACATAACATGAATTACAACAAATTTTTACTACAATTTTGGAGTAGTGTTTGATGGAGATCGATCACGTCGCATTTGAAGGACTTACGAGATCGACCTTCTTGGATCGTCAGATGGACGGCCGGAGTTGGTGACCGTGTCGGGCTCATTTTCTACATTTTTTCATGAATTTGTTTTTTTTATTTTTCGGATGTATATTTTGGGAATTAGGTCAAGTAATCTGCTCGTTCGATTTGAGCCATCGGATCACCTATCATAATTACCCCCCCCCCCCCCCACAACCGGTTTACTTGGGTATCAAGAAATTAGGTTTCAAATTGAAATCACTCAGTCTTCCTACGCTCGGTGCCACGTCGATACCTCTACCTTTGCCTCCCTGGTGCCAACTCCAGAGCTTTTGCAGCCACATCCCTCTACATCTACAGCACCGGTTGATCCCTCCTTAGATTCACCTCCTGTTGATCCCCCACCCACATAAAGCTTCTTCGCTCCCACTATAGCCGCCAATAGCCCTCCTAGAGCCGTCCTCTGTCGTCGTAAAGCCTAATTGCACCATGCATAGTCACTGCCAGTCCTCTTACAACCCCCTCCTTACTTCCACCACGGCATCATTCCTCCATTTTACATTCTAGCAACTCCCCAACACCACACCTGCCTTCATCCTTCTTTCAGCAGCCCCAGCCCATTCCAACCCACCCCCAAGCCATACCAGACCCCCTACACTCCAAAATCCCTAAACGAGCATCCATACAGCACTCCCATCCCATCCACCAAACAACCATCATCCCTCTCCTTCATCCCCAACACAGCATTCTCCATGTCGGGCAGCCACCACCACCACCAGATCTTTCCCACCACCACCGGCGTCGATTTTTTGGTGAAGCTTTTACTTTCAATTTCATTCCAGCACATTGTACGAGTACCGTTATTGCTCGACATTTTATGTTATAATATAATTTGGCTATTCCACTCTCAATAAACATGCATTTCTTATTCTTCTATCATTTAATTTCAACGCACTATCATGTAGTCGCAATTATTACGTACTTAACATGGTTATCAGGATCGCGATCCGGATCGTAGGATCTTACGATTTTACGATCCAGATTTTGTAAATCGATCCGGATCTTACCTAGGATCTAAATCGGCACATCTACGGCTGGGATCGCGATCCGGATCTTAGGATCTTTAGAATCGCGATCCTGACCCAATTCTACCAGTATGGCCAAAGGTAACTAGAAACATGTTCAACCTTATCCTGACCTCATTCAATCGGTCCAACGCCCATAACACATTGTTTAACCTTATCTCAATCTCACCTTCATACCCCAACACAGAATCATATCATGCCGCTTTATCGTATCCCAAGTGTTGATTGTCGACTGCAAATAAAGGCCAAGAGCAGCTTCATCGGTCGCTTTCAGTCTAGATTTGTTTTTATTTTTAGTAAACATTGAGTGTCTTATCTGAAATTGAAATTGAACTTAGTATGATATTATCTTTTTGATTTAGTTATTCAAAAAAATTTAATATAGTTATTAACATGCTACTCAATTTATTGATTTTTTTTATTAATTGAGCATGTAATTTAATGATACAAAATTTAATTTAATTTTTTTAGTCTTAATTTATGAATGTTGTAGGATCTTGAGATCCTCGATCTGATACTACGATCCGATCCGATCCAACCTCAAAACGATCTCATCTAGGATCTCGATCCTGACAACCTTGGTACTTACCAAACTAGTAGCGTTTGTGATCAATAGTGACATTTGCTCGAGATTTTAAAGTTCATATTGTTTAATTAATTGTGTGTCAAAAAACAAAAGAATACATGCTTGATTGAATCATTGCATGTGCATCGCATTAGGGGTAGCCTTTGTAAGTTCATCAAAGTGCACGTGTGTATTCACCTGCATCTTCATTTTAGGGTTAATGTTTGTCCATTGCATTCATCTTGTACTCGTTTGCATTGCATTTAGGGTTAGGCCATCGCATGTTCGCCACCTATAAATTCATCATGTGTCAATGTTTATAGTGAAATAGATGCTAGGAATCAATGATTTAACCTAAATTTTAAGAAGGCAAAGGTAAAATAGAAGCACTAACCGGTGGTGATGGTAATTTCAAGTTTAAATGAATTGGGTGTTTGCTCAATAAATATAGAACATTAGTTGTTGAAAGCATAATTCCATATACTTTTGGTGCGGCGAAATATAATTTTTTAAAATGAACTAAAAGAGTTGAAGAGCTAATAAACATATTTACGTAAATGAATATGGTAGTTCTCAAAGGAGGCGTGGCGCGGGATGAATGTAATGAGTGTAATTGCACTCTAAGAAAACTCTAATGAATGAGTTTTAGTGTAGTGTCTAGAGGAGTCTAAATGATGGGATGCACAAACAATTAATTAACAATATGATTTGAACTTAATAAAGATATTTGCACACAATCACAATTGATATTACAGAATCGCATACACGAACAATTACTAGCTGAATTAAAATTAAGAGAGCTTCAATTTAAGTCTACGTAAATAAATTCTAGAAATAGTAAAAACGCATACGAAATTACACCCAAATATAGTTGTTCACCAAAATATTCAACAAGAAATACAAATGACTTAATATAAGGACTTACGCAAGTGGTAGGAATCTGAGAAAGCAGAAAGAAGGTTGATTTGAGGCAGTACAGTGTGTTGGTCAAAATTCTGTGCAGATTTAAGGTTTCCGGAAAAGGTATGGCTGCTGGTAAGGATTCTGGGCAGAGATTAAATGATGGGTTGTATGTTCAGTGTTGGAGGAGGCCGTATGGTGAGTAAGGAGTGGTTGTCTAGTAGGATTGGGATGGTAGTCAGTTAGACGGAAGAAAACTTGGGCAGTAGGTGTTTTTGGAGGGTGGAGCCATGATCTGGAAGGAAAACAAACCGAGTTTTGGCTGAGCAGTGGTGTTCAGATCCTATGGAGATGAAGAAGCCCTAGGCGAGTGGAAATGTACAGGAATTTGGAGGAGAATGTGACTGATGGGGTCTGGAAGCGTAAAATTGGGAGTGAGTTTTGACAGAGGAATACGCGGTTGTGGTTATAGTAAAGGGTGGTTAATGTTGTAATGGAAGGTAGTTATAGGAATTGTGGGCAGTTATACGGGAAATAGTGGTGTTGAAGATAGTTAATGTTGATTAAGAGTAGCGGGAGGATTATTGGGTAATTATGGAAGAGGGATAGCTACCTTCATTTTGGCACCAAGTATTTAAAAAATCGGCATTGTGAGATGGTATTGTGAGATGACAGAGAGAATCCAAAATTTCTTTCTAAAATCTATGATCTAGAAATCATCCTCTAGACCCCTATTTATAGACTTAGAATTCACAACGTGCAGTCAAAATCATCAGAAACATAAATTCACTAATTTTACATGAACTAAAAATACATACAAAAACATGTCGTTGTTACTCTAAATGTGACTACATCTCGGATCGTCTATATGACAATCATGTCTCTATCTCTTAAGTATGTAGACTCCTAGAGGCTCCGGTAAGTGTCTGTCAGTCTCACTCCATAATCCCCATAAAAAATAAGTAGAAACAAAGCTTATATATATATATATAAAGGAAATCCTTCTATTATCAATTAAAACTTTATGCCAACATTCAAAACAATAATGGAGAGCAACTTTGATTATGGAACACAATTGAAAGGCTCAAGATTTCTCCGACTTCGGTAAATTTTCATTTTAAGAAAAAAAATAGTTCCAAAATATTGAAAAGCGCAATGAAATTTTAAATTGTAATCAACTGAAAGAAGTTTTAATGATTTTTTCATGATAACATTGATAGTTACAAGACAGATCCAGAACATCGTTAAATTCAGTACAATGCATCCAGTTTTTGACAAAACGCTTGCTGCAATACTCATAGAATTTAATAATGTAAAGTTAACATTTATATCAAGTTGAAACATATTATAACTATAGACTCATCTGTAATAGGCACAGCATTTACACCTTGAGTTCGTTGAATCTCAAAACCCTTAAAAGTTAACCACCAATCCCCAAATATGACTGGCTGGAATTGCAGGTGAACATAGAATAAAAAGTTTATTGCATCTAGATTTCAGACTACAGATAGCTTCGGCACTTGTGCAGTTGAATACTGTGAAAGCTTTTCATTTGAATCAAGGAGCATGAGAATGGAATACAATCTAAAATAGCAAATTAAACACAAATTAACCTAGTGAACAAAGACAACCCTTAGAGTTCATCCTTTTCATTCCCTGCTGCTCAATTACATCCATGATTTTAATACAACTGCACCATCTATCCAATCATTTCTCATTAAACGCATGGAATAAAACAATAAAATACTAAAATATAATAGGAGCAATATTTTTCACTTTCAGATCAATGAAATACAAAAAAACAATCGAGACTTCCTGATCTAGTTGCCTAAAATCTTTGGGCCTTTGTGATTGCCAAGCTTTAAACTATCAAAAATTGCATTGGAAAATGCTTATCATGGAATAGTAAAAAAAGTGGAAAATAGTCATGTTGCCTAAAAATATATGGTAACCAATAAGTGCCTGTGGAGCCAAAAAGAAGAAACAAAATCCAAATTTTGATTTTTGTTAGAATGGAAGTAATTAAATGCAATTTAAAGCAAAGGTATACTATAGTTTTGTGAAAATTGAATGCAATCAGATAAAAGGGAAAGTATAAGTACCAAATGAATATAAAACACTAGATGAAATAAAGAAGAATGTACTAACATGATAGTAGAAATAATATTAGAAGTACTGGGAACAAAGCATAGAGATAGAAATGGAACAAGCACTGCATGATCAGTCAAAAACATAAAAGGTATGAAGATGTATATGTTGAAGGGCCTAACTGGTGGATAGTTTGCTAATAATACCAAGTTATAACTAATGTTGCACACAAGATTGACATAAAAAAAAAACTTTCTATCATTTACCTGGTATTATATAAGCTTTTCAACACAAAACAACATAAGCTCTTGGCACAGTTAACAAACAAAAGAAAAGTTTCAAACTTTTCCACCAAAATGGAGTAAGAAGTATTTTGTTAGAAAAGCCCAATTAAGGGCCCATGTTTTCTCCTCCTTTCTCTCTCCTTTTATTAGTCCCACATCTTGTATTAGGATTTCTCTCCTCATTCTTCTCCTATATAAGTGTATCTATACTTGTAACTATTCATTCAAGAAGTATATACAAGATTTAAGGCCTCTCTTTACATGGTATCAGAGTCATCGAGCTCCTCCTTGGGTTCTCGCGGCCTATTTTTTTTCTACCCGCTTCTCCTCCTTGGCTGTCCGCGCGGCTTTCCCTTGGTCGCGGACTCTTGCGGCATGTTTTCTTTCTGTCCGCGCGGCTTTCCCTTAGCCTCCAACTCTACTTCTCTCGTGGCTTCCACCTCCTCCTTCCTTCCTATCACCTCTCATTTTATAATCCTCTCTCACGTGGGTCCACTTTCTCCTCTACCTTCTCTTCCAGCGCGGACTCTTTCTATCCGATGCGACCTCACCTACCCGCCGCTGGCTTACCTGTCTTTCCTGCTCGCTGCGACCTGCCTCTCCTGCTCGTCGCGACCTGACTTTCCTGCTCGTCGCGACCTGCCTCTCCTGTTCGCCGTGACCTGCCTCTCCTGTTCGCCGTGACCTGCCTCTCATGTTCGCCGCGACTTGCCTTTCCTGCTCATTGCGACCTGCCTCTCCTGCTCGCCGCGACCTGCCTTTCCTGCACGCCGCGACCTGCCTTTCCTGCACGCCGCAACCTGCCTTTCCTGCTCGCTGCGACCTCCCTCTCCTGCTCGCCACAACCTACCTTTCCCGCTCGCCGCGACCTGCCTCTCCTGTTCGCCGCGACCTGCCTCTCCTGCTCGTTGCGACCTCGCCTACCCGCGGCTGGCTTTCCTGCCCTCTACTCGCATGCGGTCTGCCTTGTGGCTAGCGCTCTCCTCCCTGTTCTTAGCCACATCTGGTCGCAACCTCGCTTGTCGCCGGTGTACTCGCCGAGACCGTGCGGCTATCTTCTCTGCCGACTTATCCCTCTCACTTCGGCATCCTTCTCTTAGTCGCATTCTGGTCGCGATCTCCTGGTCACTGGTGTGTCCGTCGAGACCGTGTGACTACCTATTCTAACTGCCCGCTCTCTTCTGATGGTCGCGCATGGCTTCTGATACTTCCGCCACTACTTCTGCTCCACCAGCCCGTGCGGCTGCCACGGCTTCCGAACTCCGTGATGAGTTACGGATTACTACTATCTCTCTAACTGGAAAAAGGAATTTCGTTGAGTGGGTTCACTCGGTTCGCCGGGTTCTGCAGACGAAGGGTCTTCTTCACCACTTGACCCGCGATACTCCAACTGCTCCCTCCGATGACTGGCTTCGCGATGACGGTCGGGTCCAGTCCTGGCTTCTCAACTCTATGGACACCGAGCCCTACAGGATGGTCATGTATCATGACACGGCTAAGACCATGTGGGAGGAGCTTCACTATTTTTACTCTAGCCATGACAGCCTACAACACATATATGATATCATTTCCGATCTTCAAAATCTTGCCCCGGGTGCTCCTGGCGATATGCTCTCCTTCGTGGATAAAGCTAAGAGTTTGGCAGAGGCTTGGATTCAACATCATCCTCCTACTACCGATCTAGCCACTCAACAAAACCAGAAAGAAGATGTCGCCATCACCATGATGATGTCCCGAGTTCCTCCCCACCTGCATAGTGTTCGGGCCCAGATTTTATCCTCCACCACAACTCCTTCACTGTCTGATGTCTGCTTCATGCTACTAAAAGTCACGCCTCCCTCTGAGGCTCCTCCTGGTTTTGCCCCGGCTCTTCTTCAGCAGCCTCTCCTTTTGACTCCTCCTACTCGTGGATCTTCCACTCGGGGGGGCCGACCCCCGTCTCGGGGACGAGGACGTGGTGGTCGCTCTTCTATGAAATGCACCTACTGTGGTCGGGATAATCATCTTCAGGCTACCTGTTACCGCAAGCACGGTTTACCTCCTCACCTTACTGCTACTACCCCTGCTACTCGGCTCCCACTGGGTCTTCTGCCCCTGATCCGGCCCCCACTACCCGTCAAGACATTGATGAGCTCCGCACCCAACTCCAACAGCTTCAGGGTGCCCTCAGTCGCTCCTCCGGCTCCGTTGTGTCCTTTTCTGCGGAAGGTATAACCTGTCTTTCTTGAAGTCCTTGCTGGATCGTTGATTCCGGTGCTACCCACCATATTACCTCCCAGAAGCCCACAGAGTACCTACGAACGCCTCATCCTATTTGCATCACTGTGGCCAACGGTGACACCCTACCAGTCTCTGGCACCGCTGCTCTTCAGCTTACGCCGACCTTTTCTCTTTCCTCGGTTTTTCACGTTCCGAGGTCTCCTTTCAATTTATTAGTCTTCTCACAAACGACAATGATTGTTGCATTACCTTTTCACTTTCTTCTTTTCTTATACAGGATCGTCACACCCGGAGTACCATTGGTAAGGGGCAGCTGTTGAATGGGTTGTACATCTTGGATATCCCACCCACTCTTCTCTCTGCAGTCTCCACTATTGATTGGCATCGCCGCCTTGGGCATGCTCCCCTTCCGATTCTCAAGCAGGCTCTTCTCGATGTTACTCTGCGGGAGTTCTCTTGTGAATCTTGTATCTACGGCAAACAACATCGTTCTTCCTTCCCCCCTGTCAGTACCAGGAGTAGTACTCTTTTATCTTTAGTTCATTCTGATGTATGGGATCCTTATAGAGTCCCAGTATTTTTGGCTTTTGCTATTTTGTCACGTTTATTGACGATTACTCGCGCACCACAATGCTCTATTTACTACATAATCGAACTGAACTTACATCTGTGTTTCGCGCCTTTTTAATTGAGATGCGTACGCAGTTCTCCACCCCCCCCCCCCCTCAAAGTCATTCGCACTGATAATGCTTGTGAGTATACGGGTCGCACCTTCTCCAATCTCAGCACCGAGTTTGGTGTCATCCATCAAACTTCATGTGCGTATACCCCTCAGCAAAACGGGGTGACGGAACGAAAAAATCGACATCTTCTCGATGTTGCGCGCTCCCTTATGTTCCAAATGCACGTGTCAATCGAATATTGGAATTTTGCTGTCTCCACCGCCTGTCATCTCATCAACCGTCTTCCCTCGTCTGTGCTTAATTTTGCCTCACCAATCCAACTCCTTCATCCCTCCACCAACCTCACTTCTCTTACACTGCGGATCTTCTGGTGTGTTTGTTATGTCCATCTTCTTGGCCCTCCTTCCGGCAAACTTGCTCCTCAGGCCGCCAAGTATATGTTTGTTGGCTACTCCCGGACTCAAAAGGGGTATGTCCGCTACTCTTCTTCTGACGGCAAGCTAGTCGATTCTGCGGATGTCACCTTCTGCGAAAACCAGCCCTTCCACTTACCTTGCCCCACCTCGTCTTCTGCTCCTTCTCCTCCTCGGTCTGCCGTATCGGTCACGTCATCTTCTCTGTCGTCTTCTTCCTCCTCTCACAACGCCCCTCCTCGAGTACCTCCACCCCTTATCCGTGTTTACTCTTGTCTCCCATCCAAGGATGCTCCCGTGCACCAGCTCCCCGCTACCAGCGATCCCTCGGCTACGGCAGATCCAGCTCCTGTCTATACAGCTCATCACTTGACCAACTACGTCTCTCTCCATCGGCTGACGCCGCCTCTCTACGCATTTGCCACCTCTATTTCCTCTATTTCTATTCCTAACACTGTGCAGGAGGCGCTTCAACACCCTGGGTGGCAGGCAGTCATGAATGATGAAATGCGGGCTCTCTGGGCTAACCAAACCTGGGATCTGGTTCCTCTTCCTGCAGGTCACGCCTTCGTTAGCTGCAAATGGGTGTTTGTTATTAAACATTCGGCGGATGGCACTGTTGACCGTCTGAAGGCCCGTCTCGTGACACAGGGCTTTACTCAGCAACATGGCCTTGATTACGAGTAAACCTTCTCTCCCGTAGCAAAATTGAACATTGTTCGTGTTCTTATCTCCTTAGTTGTTCATCGTCACTGGCCCCTTTATCAGCTGGATATTAAGAATGTCTTCCTCAACGACGATCTACAGGAGAGTTTATATGCATCAACCTCCCGGGTTTGAGACCACGGGGGAGTCTCTGATATGTCACCTTCGGAAATCCATTTATGGTCTCAAACAGTCCCCGCGCGCGTGGTTTGAAAAATTCAGTAACGTTGTTTGTGCTAGTGGCTTCACTCGGAGCTCGGCTGATTTTTCTCTCTTCATCCGACACCGGTCAACCGGGACTGTGATTCTTCTGGTCTACGTTGACGATATCTTGATTATTGACAACGACACGACAGGAATACAACAGATCAAGAAACAGTTAAATTCCTCTTTTCAGACCAAAGTTCTGGGCAACCTTCGCTATTTTCTTGGGCTCGAGGTTGCATGACGCTCTGATGGTCTTGTGTTATCTCAAAGGAAGTACTGTATGGACCTCCTTCATGATGTCGGTTATTCTGGGTGCAAACCTACGGAGACTCCTATGGACGCAAATCACAAGCTCTCGGCCCATAACTCTGACTCTGACAAGCTGCTTACAAATCTGGAATATTACAGACGCCTGGTTGGGAAGTTGATCTACCTTACGGTAACTCGACCGGACATCTCGTTTGTTGTGGGAGTTGTGAGTCGGTTCATGCACGCTCCTCGGACATCTCATCTTCAAGCTGTCGAGCGCATCCTTCGATATCTCAAGAGCGCCCCCGGACAAGGACTTGTGTACAAGTCATCCACATCTCTATCTCTTGTCGCGTATTCTGACGCTGACTATGCAGGATCTATTGATGATAGGCGCTCCATAACTGGGTTCTATACTTAGTTTGGTGGACATCTCATAACTTGGCGTAGCAAGAAACAGACTGTGGTTGCGCGTTCTTCTGCTGAAGCCGAGTACCGGGCTATGGCTGCGGTTGTTTCCGAGCTATCCTGGCTTGGGGGCCTTCTGCGAGACCTGGGTGTTCGTCTCTCATCTCCGGCGACCTTATTTTGTGATAGTAAGACAGCAATTCATATTGCCAAGAATCCGGTTTTCCACGAACGCACAAAGCATATCGAAGTTGACTGTCACTTTATCCGGGAAAAGGTTCAGTCAAAGAAGATAGATTTGGAGCATGTTCCTGCTACAGACCAAATTGCAGACATCCTGACGAAAGCTCTCTCCAGGCCGCTATACTATCAGTTTTTATCCAAGCTTGGTGCCTACAACTTGTACGCTCCAGCTTGCGGGGGAGTGTTAGAAAAGCTCAATTAAGGGCTCATGTTTTCTCCTCCTTTCTCTCCCCTTTTATTAGTACCACATCTTGTATTAGGATTTCTCTCCTCATTCTTCTCCTATATAAGTGTATCTATACTTGTAACTATTCATTCAAGAAGTATATACAAGATTTGAGGTCTCTCTTTACATATTTGAAGAGCACATGATGTGACATGGGGAAATTGATGCAACAAATTCGTATAAATTGAAGTCCTTATCCACTCAAAAAGTGTCACCCAACCATAAACACTGTAGATATAAATGGAGAACAATTTGAAAGGAAGGCTCCTCAGTAGCAATATCACAGTTTTTGCTTCCTAGAATAAAAGAATTATGATACATCGGGCCTATCAAATTTACCAAGATATCTCTCACAATTAAAAGCGGGAAAAAAATTCTTAATATTCAATTTAATATCAGCCCCATACATTTGAAACATTATTCAAAAACATTGCAAACAACAAGAGTGAATTCAGAGAATTCAAAATTAATCATTAAATAGATTTGATATGAGAAAAGTACAGTCATTTTCAAGCCTAGCAGCATTTAACTACTCTCATCATCATCATCATCAAGTGTATCACGACTATTTGGGTTCGGCTCTACAAATACTTCTTTTTTTCACATGTTCAAGTCAAGCGATGCCCAAAGAATTAAGCCTAGTCTGCATAAATCATCTTTAACAACCATATTACCTTGGGACTAGCTTGTCTCCTACTTAATCCTTTGACAAAAAATTTATATAATTGTCTTATTGGTGCATTTTCTAACTAATATTAAGCAATCACAAACCATCTAAATTTATTTTCTATCAACTAATCCATAAATATCACTCTCCTGGTTTCTCTAACGTAATCACTCTTTTGACTAACTTCCTGGTGGAGACCAGCTCCGATCAGTTCAACGAAAAAATGTCGGACGCCGCACCCGACCAGACCTCTATCAGCCCTGAGTCTTGCATTTTTTTTATTCGTCACTTTGGCAATTTTTTGTAATTTTGCAATTTTTTTGTGTGAAATATATATATATATATAATACTTATATATATAAAAATTATCTATTAAACTTAAAACATAGATATAATTATATAATTATATAATATATATAATTATATATAAAGGTCAAAAAAGTCCGGTCATGTCTGTTAGGTTAAAAAAGGTCCGGTTCAGGTCATCCTCCCAACCGGTTCTTCCTCCTCCCGATCCAGAACCGCAGGAAGCCCGATCATGGCGGAAGCACCCGCCTACGTCCAGCCGCACGCCTTTCCCCAACAAGGTCGCTGCACCAGGATAGGATCACGCACGACGCTGCCCACGATCCAGTCATGCCAGGTGCGATCGAAGGCACGACGACCTCTCCCGACAGTTTCAACTCCACGCCCCATTCAGCTCTGCCATGGCCGCACCTCCAAAGCTCTGACAGTTGTTATTTTGTTTTTCAGTTTTGTTGAAGCCCTATAAAAGGGATGGGATGTGCCCTATATTTTTTTTTGGCGGTGAAAAATGATGAAAATTTGAGGATGAATGTATTGGTGAATGTTGAAAACTGAAATTGATTTGTCCTGTTGTTTGCCTTCCGATGTCAAGGAAGATGAATAGGTGTTAGAGTTTAGGTAGAGGTGAATTAATCTATTGCTTGCCTCTTGGCTCCCGTGAGATAGAGATTAGGAGGGGATTTATAAATATTGAAGAAAATCGCTACTGTGTTTGCTTCCGTGTGAGTATTGTATTAGGGAATGAGAATAGATGTGTGCTTGTTGTTAACTTTCCAGTGAAAGAGAAGATGAACAATGCGAAGCTGTGGTTACTGTGTGAGTTGTTTTCAATTAATTTGTTCCAGTGTGGAACGTCTGAGTGATTGTTGCTCTGTTTTAAAGTGGTGGCTGAATGAGTTAGTTAGGTGATGTGGTATTTTGCTTCCCCTTTGTGAAATACTAATGCTAGACATTGAGATTTGATGTTTCTATGTAGTTGTTGATTGCTAATGAGTGCTAGTTATTTGCCCCGTGAATGGTACTGTAGAGACTTGATGTCTGCTTGTTTTCCAGTTTGATGAAGGTGATTAGGATAGTTAAATGAATTTTGGGTGTTAGTTTAGTGGCTTCCTTAATAGCGGAGTGAATTTGTTTTCTTGCTTAGTGAGATTACTTGGAGCCTCTTTGTGTGAATCAGTGGAGCCACTTGTGTGAGATTGAGCGAAATATTTCTCCTTGTTGCCCGTGTGCGATAGCGGCCGACCTCGGAGCGGGAGATCGAAGGTGACGAAGAGTTGCTCGCGTGATCGCCATTGACTTTGAATATGGAAAGACGCTTCTTTTCGTGGGTAATTGTTTCTTTCTCTTCCTTCGTGTGCGTCTACATATTTTCTCATAGGATAATAGATTCATTGCTGGATTTTTGCCCGGATTTTGTCAACAAACGCTACGTCGAAAACTCTAAACAGAAACGTATTTGGAGTTCATGATTTCTGTTTTGCTACGACAAGGGGAGCGGAACAAAAATTGCGAACTTCCTTCCCGAGATTTAAATTTGAACCATTTTTCAAGTAATTTAATTTTTGAAATGAAAACGTAATTATGTGCTTTTCAAAAATCTAAGTTGCGTAATTTATTAAGTAAATGCAACGCCCGCTCTAGTCTTTGCAAAAAGATTCAATTATTCATTGCATACATTTAGGGTTTCCTAGAAAGAGCCGACAGACGTGCAAACCCTACGCGTCGTCTTGCATCACTTCCCTAGTTTTCTTCATTCATAAATCTTTGCAAATCAGATATCAACAAACACTTTACTGTCAAGCATTCAGATTCATACAACATCTCAGTATAATAAAAATCTTATAGATTTTACCATCAAGTCTCTAGAGTAAGTACTCACAAGACACTGCTCTATTTTAAGCACCCAGTATTAACTCTAGAAATTATATCATCATCTATATCCATGTTCTTCAAAATGTTTGATCCGAGAAACTTAAACCTAGCACATCCAAGTATCTCTTGATCTCATAAAATGATATATTGATAATTGTTCATATCACGACAACTAAGTTGTAAATCATGTACTCATTATTTGTTCTACTAA
Organism: Platanthera guangdongensis; assembly: GCA_039583875.1. Lineage (NCBI taxonomy): Eukaryota > Viridiplantae > Streptophyta > Magnoliopsida > Asparagales > Orchidaceae > Platanthera > Platanthera guangdongensis. The sequence continues at coordinate 156,043,280 of CM077165.1, forward strand.
TTTGAAATTCTCTATAATCTAAGAAAAATTACATTGTTCTAATTTATCACATTCTCTAACATATGACTGACTAGAACTATGTCATTAAAACACTTGGGCACTTCACTTTGGGTATAGTTTATAAATATCGCCATTTTGATTACAGAAAGACAAATCCTCAATGATGATTCTTGATGTAAATGTACTGTCATTGAAAAAAAAATTATGACCACACGACCACGACTTCTAATACCAGTCAGTGCTTCATTACACATATGTTTAATAGCATAAAAACATACCTTTGAATCACATAGTTCTTCCTCATAGCATATCGAATCATTTTTCAAGGAACTCGAGCATATATGTCATGATCAATAAAAATTATGGGATGATCTATTATTTGCTCTCTATATTTTTCTCTAAACACAAAATTTGCTTCTGCAATAGAACTTCCTAGCATGAAACCAAGTTGACTCTCTTAACATTAATGAAATTTTTCTAAGCATATGCCCACTAATATTTCACATAGCACATAGCACATTATAAATATGTAGAAAGTGCGAAAAACGTATATGACAATTCACCTAATCCTTCATTATGACACAGATATGGCCGATGCCCGTAACATACCCTAATTAACAAAAGCGCGCAAGGATGATATGCCCAACATCCACATCTGCATACAAAGCTTCAATATTGTTGGATTGAAAGAACATGTCAAGAATTTTAAACATAGTGGCAATCCCATCTAACAGATCCCGGAGCTATTCCACAAAATTATACAAGGTATGACGTAATTGGACCACATGTGGCCAAAAAAATAACAGACACAAGAAGAAATAATTAGAAATATTAAAAGAATTTGAATGATCATCCATTAAGCTAATTTTCATGCAATCAAATTTTTAATGGAGTTAGCGAAGTTATCAAAGGCGCAAGGCGCACCAAGGCGCAAGGCGCACCAAGGCGCAAAGGGCCCCTGGAGCCTAGGCGCAAGGCGCAGGTGCGCGCCTGAGGCACGTGAGGCGCAAAAATGGGGGGAAAAGGAAATTGAGCGAATTGGGCGCCCAATTCGCTGAAATTGAGCGAATTGGGCGCCCAATTCGCTGAAATTGTGCGAATTGGGCGCCCAATTCGCAGAAATTGTGCGAATTGGGCGCCCAATTCGGCGAATTGGGCGCCCAATTCGCCGTTTTTCAGCGAATTGGTCGCTCAATTCACTCAATTTCAGCAAATTGGGCGCCCAAGTGTGCCTAGGGGGTGCATCGGGTGCGTCTAAGATCATATTTTTGCTCATATCAAAAAACAATTCTTTTTAAATACCTTGAAAGACCTGGGCGCTCCTTTGGCGCGCCTGGGAGCCTGTAAGGCGTGCACCTGGGCGGGCCTGGGGCGCATCGCCCGCCTCAGCTGTGCTGAGGCGCGACGGGCTGCGCCAGGTGCGCCCGGCGCCTCAGGCGCGCCTAGGCACGCAGCTTGACAACTATGGGAGTTAGACATCGTTGACTGAGTAACTCCGGGCCTCAAGTAAATAAATGGGTTTCTATTTTCTAAGGGAAGATACACAGCTCAAAGACTTGCAAATAGTTCTATGATACATGTTATGCGACAAAATTGAACATAAGAGCTAGGAAATTTACAACATACATAGAAGGAACTATGAAAGCTAAGTAGAAATTGGTGTGCTTATAATAGATACATTGATAGTTCTGAGGTTGATAATTATCATCCCATATCTCGGATAATCAAATTTAATAATAAATAAGCCTACAAATTGTTACATCATTTAAATATATGATCCGACTAATAGTGTCATCATACATCGTGAGGGTACAAATCACAACTAGGGGTCTAACCAAGTATCGACAGCGGGGTACTCTTCGGGTACCAGACATGTGAGTTTAGTCTCATAAAACACCGAAAGATTTTTATGAGTTCTGATTGTGTAACACTGCAATTAAGAATCCATCACAACAACATCAGTTGCTAACCACAAATTTAATACGGACTCAAGGGATTTCACAGTGAGGTTGCAAGTTGAGGGTACAACTCGCGACCTGAGCTCCAACAAGTTCAAGAAAACAGGGTACTAGTCGGGCACCAATCGATGCTTACACAACCATGTGAAAAAACAACCCTCCATGAGGATTTACGTTCCACTACACATTCATTCCTTAATATGACACTTATAATCGGGTGGTAGACACATGATGGTTTAGCCCCATAAAATATCAAATCAAAATATTTTTAAGGATCCATCACGACAACATCAGTTGATAGACACAAATTTAATATGATATGTACTCAAAAAATTTCACCATGAGGTTACATGCTATTTTACCAGCTCAGAATTCCATTATGCAATAGCCCAACGATCTCATAGGTGAAGTTTACATCCTTTAATGTGTATAGAAAATGAAATTTGCATATAACGTACGGTTGGATCTTCCATTGTATTGATTATTTATGATGTGTACATTAATCTACTGGATATTATGCATGACCGACATCATTAAAAAATCTTAGCGATAACATGTATTTCTTTAGCCACATATAGTAAGGGTATTCAACATTCTCATTCAGTTTACAGATATGCATTCACGTCTCCACTGGAAACATGATTTTACACCGAATCAAATGTAGATTTGCACTCCTTATCAACCCATTAACATGTTTAAAAATTAAATCAAAAGTTAATGGGAGTAATTCCTGACAAATCCAAGAAAACAAACCAATGAGGTATACAAACAATCCTAAACCTAAGGGCGGAATTCATTACCTCAACAAGTTGCTTCGAAGGCAAGAATGGAAGCAAAAATCTCCCCAAACAACGTAGTGGATAACTCCCTCGATTCAACAATTGTCATCAGCCAAGGACAAATCTTCGGGTTTCGGTGGCTGGAAAAAAGTTTACGCAAAAAAGAAATAGTTGGTCCTCTTCTAAATGAGGAAAAGGATTATAGTTCATGAAATCCGAACCGTTGATCCACCAACATGGGCAGGGAGTAGGATAGTTTCCCCCACTCAATTCCTCACTTCCTCAAATTTCAACCAAGTACAATTCAGTTTTTTAGGAATTCCGAAATTACTATATTTTGGTCTTCTAATTATTGAAATAATCATAACTATGGAGCCATAAAATTAAATAATAATAATAATAATAATAATTGATATAATCTCACACAAAAGATCGCAAGAGTTTTTATTTAGATATATGCTCATACCCAAAATTAATTGAGCAAAAATATATTTTGAATTTATTGGAGAAACAAAAAATACAAAACAGAAAAATTTCAAAATCTAGGTAGGCAAAGAACTATGGAAAATATAAATTCATTATCAAACAAGTGTATGCCCATAACAATGTAATACTACCTCATAAAATTATTGCATTAATGTAAATGAAAGTAATGAGAATCATTCATTACATACTAATCAATGAACAGAATGAGTAAATGATGTCATCAAAGAGCATTGTTTGATGGCATACCACTTTAGCAAGCTCACCCACAGTAGCAAGGACTCCAGTGACTATAGCATTATTTGCATTAATTCCAGTGCCCTCACGCAGCCGAATCACAAGAGCCTAAAATGAATCATATATGATACATTAACACACAAAGTACTCAAATACCTTAAATAACTACATGTTAAACTTTGATACCAGATACTTTGAGCACTTGTATATAGATAAAGAAAATGCACTGCTCATATGATAAAATATAATTAGCACGGACCTTATGAATGGGGGCAATATATGGCAATACAAGCCTTTCACAATTCCGGATCAAGCAACCCAATAGCTTGGCACTTTCTTCTCGGCACTTGCTATCAGTGCTATAAACAAAAGTAGAAGCAAAATAAAAAAGGAGAAACCAAAAGAAAGTAAAAAATCATGACAAGAGAGTAACAAAAGTATTAATTATAATATGCATGTTACTAATACGAATATATCATTTCCAACCTGTGGTCTAAGTATGTCAAGAGTTGCATGAGGTGTCTACGAAGTGCTGGAAGAACATAAGCAGGATTCTTTTCAGATAACCTGCCGGCCATGGATATAGCAAGCTCTCGTACATCAAAATCCTTAAAATAAAGAACCATAATAAGCATATCATATAGATGGAAACTAGCTAACATAGAGAAAAAGATTATTTTGACAAGATAATAAAATATTTCTATAACATTTTTATATCAAAAACAATTGATCACAGATGGTCAGTACTGTCAACCCTAAAATGAAAGTTAATATCAAGGTCGTCAGGATCGAGATCCTAGGTGAGATCGTTTTGAGGTAGGATCGGATCGGATCGTAAAATCGGATCGAGGATCGCAAAATCCTACGAAATTACTAAATTAAGACTAAAAATATAAAATTGAATTTTGTATCATCCAATTACATGCTCAATTAACAAAAAAACAATAAATTGAGCAATATGTGAATAACTATATTAATTTTTTTGAATAACTAAATCAAAACGATAATATAATACAAGTTCACTTTCAATTTCATGTAGGACATTCAATGTCTACTAACAATAAAAATAAATCTAAACTGATGGATTTGTGGAAGCCTAAAAGTAGGAAAACAAACTCAGACTGCTAGATTGCTCGTACGCTGGAAGCAGGAAGCTTGAGTCGTTCGTATACTGAATTTTTAACCGCTAGATTACTCGTATGCTAGAAAAAAAGAAAAGATGCCGGCCTGAAAGTAGGAAGCAGGAAGTCATTGTATTACCAACCACTAGATTGCTCATATGCAAAAATATAAGATAAGACACTGGTACCACTTGAAATGGAACCTGATAAGGAAAATGAAGGCATTGTCTGGATTGGAAGCAACCAAAAACGTCGCTCTTGGCCTCCGTTTGCAGTTGGCAATCGACACTTGAGCTACAGTAAAGCTTCTAAAAATTCTAGCTACCTTTGGTCGGGCCGGTAGAATCGGGTCAGGATCATAATCCTAAAGATTCTAATATCCGGATCGCGATCCTATTCATAGATGTGTCGATTTAGATCCTAGGTAAGATCCGGATCGATTTAAAAAATGTGGATCGTATGATCGTACGATCCTATGAACCGGATCGCGATCCTGATAACCATGGTTAATATTCCGAAGTCGTGCTTCAATATGTTGAACAAACTAGTTTAAGAGTAAACACATCAATAATTATTCGGAAAGATAAGAAAGATATTTTTTTTAATAAATAAAAATAAGAAATTATTTTCTACTGCACATAATTTTGTGCAGAATGGTCAAACAAAACATGTAAAAATTGGCATGCATTTAATTAAAGAGAAGCAGGATAGCTAATTGATCAGTATAACTTATGTGTCATTTTACTGTAACCTCGTAGATGTGATTACCAACGGATTAAGTAGTGTAGCATTATACATCAGGCATAATTTGATAATCTCATCATCAAAATCATACAAATATTCAACATCATCGTTGTAAGTAGCCTAATATGAGAGGAAAAATAACACAATGGAAGAAAAGAATGATGAGAAGGGAAAGAAAACACTATCTCTTAAATTCATATTCTCATCTCACATTATTTAATATTCAAATGGAAAGAATAAAAGCAACAATGCAAAAAACCATTTTGCCTGCTGCATAACTAATCTGCTAACAAAATCAACAATTTTGTTTTGCAGAGATAGAATTGGTTCCTGTTAAACTTCACACTTAGCAATTATACAACATAACATAAAATCACCTAGAGTAGCTTGAATTCGCCACATGAAACTAAAGTCCAATACTTGTAGGATTCTAGGGGGCAATGATTATAAGAATAGAACTCTGATGTGGAACACTACAAGATAACTAATGTCCTTTTATGAGGAAATGATGGTTGTTCCCATTGTCAAATTCAAGGAAGAAAAGAGACAAGCTGATGAGAAATACCCTACATCACATCCCTGAGACAAAACATTCACTCTAATATTTGAGATGAAGATTACAAGGGATGGACTTGAAAACACCTTGTTGGACAAGCTAGAACAAACATACAAACATTCAAATAAGTGTAAAATGATATAGTTAATCGTGACTTATAACAATATGGGCACAGATGAACACAAATTGACTAGCATTCTGAGCTTCGCCCCTAAAATAATATGCAAGGACAAACGCATGGAGATGCTCTACACCAAATTCACATGCTTCAAAAAAAGGTGTCCTCGAGTTAGAAGCTCTCCGGTGGAGAAACTAAAGCTGATGATCTTTAATTACCAAATTATGAAGGGCATGGAAAGAATTCATATGCCAAGTTGTTGACAGAGATATGAGGAACAGCACTTACTAGAAACTTGGACCTTTGTTTTAGTGTACACCTAATGAACTCCATAACAATTGAACTATCATGAGGTTCAGTAAATAACAGCATGCAAAGAAACGATCAAAACATAAATGTTTATTGTACGACATAACACGGATAAGGATAATCAACAAAAGATTTGGTAAGTGCTTTGCATCCCTATTCACTATATTATAAAGTGATAATAAGGCTCAATTTTTAAAAAAAAATCCGCTTCATCACCATCACGAGTAGTCAACACAAATTCCAGTTACGCAAAAGACTAGAAACGGAAAGGTTTGCCTTCATTGAGAATGTTGGCTTCAACAGACTACACCATCCATCACATGGGTTGTTCACACTTATGCGTTCATTCAAAGATGTGATCATCGCAACTCTGGCAATGTGATCGGGCGTCTTTATGAAGTACATCAAATAGGATCGATCGACACATATATTGATGAGTACATTGAACTTGTAACCCATATATTTGGCCTTTTGTAAAACCTGCTTCATGCATGGTTTGCGGTCTCACATCAGAGCTCGCCTCCCACCCTCCACCCTACCTCCATCAACCATGCCATTGACAAAGTTCTCCTTGTGGAAAATGAGTTCAAGAAAAAATTAATTGACTTACCTTCCATCCTCCTGTTTACCACCCCGCTAGTCATACTCCATCTACAAGTAAATCACTTTAACCAGCACCCCACCACAATCAATAAACCTAATAGCAAAAATGGCACATCCTCAAACCATGGTCTATCAAACCAAGAGTACAATGACTAATATAGCAATGGACTTTATTTTCACTGCAAACATTTGTACAATCACATTGATGACTATCTTATGAAGTTGTGGGCAATGGACACGGATCAAAGATAATGTGGATGAAATTTGTATGGCGTACTTTGAGTCCTTGGGGATGGATAATAATACACCATCAATGTACTCAACAACGACCTTTCATTGGATGGATCCTCCACATTTTCCGGCGGGAGACGTCTTCGACCCCACACGAAATTCGACTGCGAGTAAACCTATCACTTAGAACCGAGAACGGTAAACTGAACCGGAACCGAACTAGAACCAGACTAAACTGCTAGTGAATTATTTTAGTCCAGTTTGAATTTTGGAACAGTGAATAAAATGATTCGGGCATGGTCCCTTCATATTATTACATGGACCGATACTGAAAACGCAACCAACATCGAATGGTTCCAAGAATTTTAGACTCGATGCAAAACAGACTGAATCCGAACCGAACCGAAAAACAGCAACCCATTTTAATTTAATATACATCATATATTTTTTATAAACAAAGCAAAAAGAGACAGCTTCATTTAATATTTGTGTTACACCAATTTAATTTATAAATTGTTTCAGGGAGCTATTTTGCTACGTTCTAATATGAGGAAAATGAAATTATTAAGTCTATAGTGTTTGATAACGCAAAGAAGAAAAAATCCTTTTTGTATCATCTCCAGATCAAGCCTCAAGCGCTTTCCATTCTCCATATGAAAGATCCTAGTCTCAAACTGTCAAAAAACTTCTTTTTCCACGACAATGTCTTATCCCTATTTCGGCGATCTTCCTCAATGAAGAGGACCACGTTTTTCTTCGTTATGCTTCTTAGAGGAACCTTGTGATAATCTTCCCGTCACACTTCCCCTTCTAATTAATCTTCACAGATTGTTTAGGCATTGTGAAATCCTTGTCGATGACACCTTTCCTCCAGGAGAGATCGGGTCACTTCCACTTTCCAGTCTCCAATTGTAGCTCAATCTAAGACTGTCCCAAGTCTTCTTCCTCCCCACTGACGTCTCATCCATGTGCTAGCAATCTTCCTCAACGTCAAGGACCTTGTTCCTCTTCGTTATGCATCTCATGGTATCCTTGTCATAATCTTCCCCACCCAAGACTTCCCCTTCGATTAATTTTCAAAACCTATAAGCCCATATTCTCGTATTTTGCATCTCATTTGATGCATTGTGCTATGATTATATACCCAATGAACATTGATAGATCTCTATTTCTTTTAATTATTGTTTTTTGCAACAATGTTAAATATGTTCATTTTTATTTTTCAATAATGATGATATTAATTATTGTGTAGTGTTCAAAATGATTAATATATTGTAGAAGACACAAATTGGTATTAGATTTAACCATGCCTCTAGTAATGTTGGTTCATTAGGAATAGGAATCGCTTAGAACCAGACCGAACTAATAGTGAATAATTTACTTTTGGTTCTTTTTGATTGTTCCGAAACAAATTATGTTGGAACCGGAGCCGGTCAAATAAAAAAAATTCTAGTTCTAATTTGAAGAATCATTTCATTGACGGTTCGATTCTTGTTTTTAATGGAATCAAAACTGAAACAAGACCGTGAAAGCTCTGACTGTGAGTTAAGATTTCAAGAGTTGTATCTGTTGATTGATAATGGCACCAAGCACAATTTCTTCTCCCAAAAGTTAGCAACCACATGCAATTATATTCCAACCCAGCTCTTATGGGCCTTGCAATGCACTTGGGAGATAGGCTCAAGATTACGGCGTGCAACAACTTCCATAATCTGCAATTAAAAGTGAGGAGTGCCCAATCAGCATAGACTTCTATGTGTGTGCCATTACAGCATGCTCTAAACCTCACAGTTCACAAGAACAAACCAAATTAACTTTTGAAACATTTTATGGTACCTTTCAACCAATGAGCCAGTATCGTCTAGGAATCAATCATTGACCACCAAACAACTACAGTAACAATAGCTTCTTCATTCATTTTTGTTAGAAAAGCTCATGTAAAGAGCCCATTATTGGGCTCATTTTTCCTTCTTTCTCGTCTTTCCTCTTTAGTCTCACATCATGTATAGGATTGATTCTCTCCTTCTTCCTCCTATATATTTGTGTTCTCTCCTTGTATTTACACACATAAGAAATATACATAAGTTTTCAAGCTCTTTCTACATGATATCAGAGGGAGGTTTCCTCCTTGGGCGGCCTCTCTTTTCTAAACCGCCTACCTTGGGCGGTCTCCTTCCTCTCCTGCGGCCTGCATCTTATGTCTGCTCCTCTAGCCGCTCGGCTAGTTGCGGCCTCTCTCCACCCTTCTCGGGCTTCTTATAGCGTCCTTCATCTCTGACCTGTGGGGTCCACTTCTCTTAGCTACTCTCACTCAGTCCGTTGCGGCCTCCTCCTGTCCGCTCCGGGCTTCTCTCCTGCTCCTTGCGAGCTTCTCCCTTAGACCGCTCTCTCTTCTCTCTCGCGGCCTCTTGGTTTATCCGGTCGCGGTCTACTACCTAACCGCTGCGGCCTGCGGGCTCTCCTCTCTACGGTCTGTTGCGGCCTCTGCCCCTTGTGGACTGCTCTTGTCCGACGCGGTCTCTATCAACTCGCAACTTGCGGCCTGCCTCTTCTACTCGCCGCGGATTGTTTCAGTTCGCCGCGAACAGCTTCTCCTCACATCTTGTCGCTTGAGTTCTACAACTCGCGACCTCCTTCTCGCGGCTTCTACTACCCGTTGGTCTTATTCTATCCGCTCAAGTTCCTCTACTCGTGATTTCCTCTTTTTGTCTGCTCCTTTGTCTGAAAGATGGAACTTAGATGTAGTTTGACTGTCTGTATCTCTTGTGAGTCATCTCCTGTAATGATGATATCGTCAACGTATACTAACAGAAGGACCGTTCCTGTTGTTCGGTGACGAGTAAACAGCGAGAAGTCGGCCGAGCTTCGAGTAAAACCAATATCACGAAGGGCCTTACTGAATTTGTCAAACCATGCACGTGGGGATTGTTTGAGACCATACAGAGCCTTCAAAAGACGGCAGACCTGAGACTCCTCCGTGTTCTCAAACCCTGGTGGTTGTTGCATATACACTGTCTCCTAGAGATCCTCATTTAAGAAAACATTCTTGACATCCAGTTGAAAGAGGGGCCACTGTCGATGGACTGCGACAGAGATGAGGACGCGAACTGTATTGAGCTTGGCCACTGGAGAGAAAGTTTCCTCATAGTCGAGCCCCTGTTGCTGAGTAAAAGCACGAGCCACTAGATGAGCCTTCAGACGGTCAATGGTCCCATCAGCAGCATGTTTGATGACAAAGACCCACTTACACCCAACCGGTGTCTGACCCGGTGGAAGGGGTACTACAGTCCATGTCTGGTTAGCCCAGAGAGCAGACATCTCTTCCTCCTTGGCTGCTCGCCAACCCGGATGTTGAAGCGCCTCCTGCACAGAGTTAGGGATAGAGACCGAAGAAAGAGAAGTATCAAATGTGTGCATGAGGGGAGAGAGGTGATAGAGGGAGACGCAGTTGGCCAGAGGATGTGTAGTGGAGGGTTGTACCTGATCAGCAGGACACAGAGTATCCGTGGTGGAGGCCGGCTGCAGAGGGGCAACGAAACCAGGAGGGAGACGAGTGTAGACACGGATAACGGGTGGTTTGGAGGGAGCAGGAGCCGGTGCAGGTGGAACCGGCGATGGTGTAGTAATGGGGATAACCATACGTGGGATGGATGGAGGGAGAGGAGCTGGCGGTAGATGAGCGGGTAAAGGAGTAGGAAAAACGGTTGATCTTCCCGGAACGTAACGTCAGCAGAGACCGAGATCTTTCGAGTAGCCGGAGAATAACAGACATAGCCCTTCTGGGTGCGCGAATAGCCGACAAAGATGTGTTTAGCCGCCCGAGGATCCAACTTATCCGAGGACGGCCCCAGACGATGGACGTAGCAGGTGCTTCCAAAGACACGAGGCGGGAGAGGAAAAGCCGGAGTGGAGGGAAAGAGTAGACTGAACGGAGTAGCATAGTGGAGGACGGAGGAAGGGAGACGGTTAATGAGAAAGCAGGCAGTGGAGACCTCGAAGTTGCAGTAGGACTTAGGAACATGCATTTGAAGCATGAGGGAGCGGGCTACATCGAGTAAGTGGCGGTTCTTCCTTTCAGCAATACCGTTTTGCTGTGGTGTGTAGGCACAAGATGTTTGATGAATAATCCTGATTTCAGAGCATAAAGCGGTAAATTCATGGCCGGTGTATTCAAGAGCATTATCGGTCCGCAATATTTTGATGGTGGTGTGGAATTGTGTACAGGTCTCAAGGACAAAAGCCTGAAAAACAGGGGGAAGCTCGGAGCGATCACAAAGTAAGTATAGTCATGTAGTGCGAGAGTAATCATCAATAAATGTGAGAAAGTAACGAAAACCAGAAATACTTGTAATCTTAAAAGGGCCTCTTACATCAGAATGAACTAAATCAAATGGAGCAGCGCTCCGAGTATAATGCACAGGAAAAGAAGAACGTGGCTGCTTGCCGAAGATACATGACTCACACTGAAATGGATGAAGAGAGAGATCAGGAAGAGTCTACTGGAGAACCGGCAGAGGGGCATGCCCAAGGCGTTGATGCCACTCAGCGGAAGAGACAGAAGAGAGAATGGTGAGAGAGTCGTCGAGAAGGTAGAGCCCGTTCCGCAGCGTGCCTTTACCAATGGTAGTCCGCGTCCGCCGATCATGTATAACAAAAGAAGAAGATGTGAATATGACAGAACAATCAAGATCACTAGTAAGACGTCCAACAGAGTAAATTGAACGGTGAGCTCGAAACATGAAGAGTCGAGCGAAGGGAGATCGACGGGTTGAGAGAAAGATCCGCCGAGCCGTAGACGGGAACGGTCGCCCCATTGGCCACATTGATAGACTTCGGATAAGGAGTATCCGAGTAATGGGCAGGCCGTCGCGAAGTAATGTGATGAGTGGCACCTGAGTTCACGATCCAACCCGTGTTGGTGGATAAACAAGTTGTACCTGTGTTGGAGACGGAGGCAATGGAGGCAGAGGGCGGGTTGAGCAGCCCCTGGAGTTGCTGGAGCTGGAGACGGACGGTCTCAAGATCGGGAGGGGCGGCAGAGGGGGCGTCAGCAACAACAGATGCAGTCGGACAATGTGATGAGTGGCATCTGAGTCAAATGCCTGGGCGCACAATTTGTGGTTTACATCCATAGGGGTGTCACTCGGCTTACAGCCTGAATAATCTGCATCACGAAGGAGGTCGTGACAATACTTCCATTGAGAGACGACAAGCCCATCCGGTCGTCTGGAAACCTCGAGACCGAAGAAGTATTGTTGATTATGCTGGTTCCCTTGATGACCGACGATCTACCAGTGGTTTTTGCACCTACTTTGGAGGACATTTGGTTACATGGCGAAGCAAGAAATAAGCGGTCGTTGCTCGATCATCAGCTGAGGCAGAATACCGGACAATGGCATCTGTAGTGTCTGAACTGACATGGCTTGCGAGCCTTCTCACTGATCTGGGTGTAAAACTACATTCACCGGCTCTTCTCCTCTGTGACAGCCAAGTTGCTATACATATCGCCAAGAACCCGGTCTTACACGAAAGAACGAAGCACATTGAAATTGACTGCCACTTCATCCGGGAGAAAGTTCAAATGAAGAAGCTCGATCTAAAACATGTTCCTGGGTCTGAACAAGTTGCGGATGTGCTCACAAAAGCTCTTTCCAGACCCCTCTTCTATCAGTGCTTGTCCAAGCTTGGCGCATACGATTTGTACGCTCCAGCTTGCGGGGGAGTGTTAGAAAAGCTCATGTAAAGAGCCCATTATTGGACCCATTTTTCCTTCTTTCTCTTTTCTCCTCTCTAGTCCTACATCATGTATAGGATTGATTCTCTCCTTCTTCCTCCTATATATTTGTGTTCACTCCTTGTATTTACACACATAAGAAATATACATAAGTTTTCGAGCTCTTTCTATGATTTTTGATGATTTCCATAAAGCCTTGTGGAATACCCCCTCCATCAGAGTCTGACCACAATATTCCAATACATTGTGGAGTAAGTGTTGTGCAAATATGATCATATTGATATGGGCATGCACAGGAAGATGAGATTGAGTGACTTGTATCAAAGATTCTTGCCGCAAGGATTATCTGACCCAATATCAGTCCCTTCACCAGCAAAGTCCTTGTGATGAAGGAGAACAAAAGTTCATGAGGCTGCATGGACTTTCAGAAACTTAACTGCGTCACCATAATAGATGTCCGATAATTAACCTATTTTGGTCATTCAATGGTTGCTTGATGAGTTAAAAGGAACTATCTTCTTCTCCAAACTTGACCTTTGATCAGAAAAACCATCACATTCATTTAAGATCAGATAACATTCACAAGACCGCCTTCTGGATACACAATATTATGAGTTTCTCATTATGTCATTAAGTCTCATGAACGCTCTAGCGACATTTTAGTCCATCATGAATGACACCTTCCGGTTGGTACTTAGTAGACACATTCTAATTTTTTATGGCATTCTTCTCTACAGTCAACCTTGGCAGGATCAGTTGGAAGCATCATTTAGCCACTATAATGGCTTTGTAGCGACAAAATCTCTTTGTAAACACCTAAAAGTGTTAGCTTGGGGGAAGAAGAATCAATTACTTGGGCCATACTATCTCAGCACAAGAGGCAACATGGATCCTGAAAAGGTAATTCATCATGCTTCAGTGGTTGATACCACAATCTCCACATGTAGTACATGATTTCTTTGGATTCATTGGGTTATACCAACAATTCACTAAACACTCCCAATGGATAGCCAATCTTTTAGTTGCCCTCCTTGTGAAGGAAGCAACACAGATCTTCACTTGTACACTTGTAGCAGGCCCTAGTCGCAACCCCAATTTTGACCATGCATGATTTTTCCAGGTCAATCATCTCCAGACATCAAAAAACACGCTTCCTAATCCGGTATTGGACTTGTCTTGATGCAGGAGAACCGTCCCATTGTATTGGTTGGACACTTTCAACAATGGCCCGATCCAGCTAAGCCTACAACAAGTTTTGGGATCTTGTGTTGGTCATTCATCATTGGTAATCTTACAACAAGGGGCAACGTTTTATCATGTTGATTGATCATGATTGTATCCGCTACCTCCTATGCCAGAACAAATACATTCCAAACAGCAGTTATAAGCAACCAAATTATTAGGCTATGACTTCACTGTGAAGTTTAAATCTAGGAAGAGTAATTTAGTCGCAGATACTCTTTCACGACGAGTAGAGACTCCAATAGACATTTCACTCCCATATGGAAGGATGCAGGCATGATCAAGCAGACGGCTCTTGCAAATCCATATCTTAACTCGAGAAAAACAAACATTCACGTCAGCATGTCATCACATCCTCAGTTACACCTGTAAGATGACCATCTCTTCTATCATGGATGACTAGCATTGCTCGCTTCATCCATATAACTTTTCAGACTTCTTGTCGAGTTCCATTTGACACCATCAGTGGGTCATGCAAATGCCTTCTGTAAATATCTCCACTTAACAAAATCCCTATTTTGGTGTGACGTGTTGCACTCAACAAATTGCGGTTGCGTACATGATCATTCAGCGCGTTAAGCATGAAACTACTTCCCCGGGAAATTTTTTGTAATGCCTCGGTTTACTGTGGGTGCGCTACAGGTCTGCAGACCAGTGACCCCAACCCATTCAACGGATCTGATTGGTCGCAGCCGCTAATTTCAATGGCGGGTTATTGAGGTTAGAATTTGAACCCAGACCTCCTAGATAAGGGGGCTTTAGACTGGTCCTCATGACTAACTGAGTTGCACAATTGGTGATGCGGACCAGTTTAGAGATCCCTTATCTAGGAGTCTGGGCTCAAGTCCCAGACACAACAACCCGCCATTAGAATTAGCGGTAGCGGCCAATCAGATTCGTGGAGATGGGTTGGGGTCACTGGTCTGCAGATCTGTAGCGCGCCCACAGTAGATCGGGGTGTTACATTTTCTCCAAACCCTTCCATTGCTAGAGCTTATATGGGATGATATCGCCATAAATTTATCGCTCGACTGCCCAAATCGCAGAGCCAAGACTACATCCTAGTAGTGGTAGGCAGGCTATCCAAACACAAGCACTTCATTTCTTTGCAACACCCATTTGAGAAGAATGTCGAGACATTCATATAGGGAAATATATGACTCCATGGGTTTCTACTAATCTTTGTGAGCGACTATGCTATTAAAGGTGCACGGTGCACGGAGGCGCAAAGGGGTCCTGAAGCCTAAACGCAAAGCGCGGGTACTCGTCTGAGGCATGTGAGGTGCAAAAATGGAAAAAAGACAATATAGTTTATTAAATACAAAAAATAAATCTATCACCATATCAACACACTAGAATTAATGCATTTACTATCATATGAATCATTCAAGAATCATATGATAGTAAAATACAAACATCAAACTGTATGTTGTTAGAATCTCACAGAATTGAAAGAATAACTACTAGTTAAAAAAGTTTATAGCAATCCATAAGAATCCAAAAATCTAGATCATTTATTATAAGAAGCAATTGAAAAAAGGAAGCAAAATACCAACAACTGATAATGTAACAGAACTCAAAATATGAAAAGAAATAATGTAAAAAATTAAAGCCACCTGTACAACCCCATATTCGCGAAAAGGGGCCCCCGAAAAAGGCTTGAGACTTAGTGCGCGTTTTTTAAGCTTTTTGGGAGTATTGCACGCCTGGAGGCCAATTTTGGGTGGATCTACAGGATATACTAGTAGGGAGAGGAAAAATCTGCCACCCCCTGGCCCCTTTTACAGGGCGGGTGCGGCGAGTTGGTCGTCACCCGCCCCGGCTTGCTAGGTGTGGGGTGGGAGCAGTGGGATCGGCCGGAGGCCGGGGTCCCACCCCCGGCACCCTAGCCCTTTGTGGGGTGAGATCGGCTGGAGGCCGGAGTCTCGCCCCTGCTCCGCGGCCTGGCGGGGCGAGACCGGTTGGAGGCCGGGGTCTCGCCCCTGCTCCGCGGCCTGGCGGGGCGAGACCGGACGGAGGTCGGGGTCTCGCTCTTGCTCCACGGCCTGGCGGGACGAGACCGGCCGGCGGCCGGAGTCTCGCCCCTGCTCCGCGGCATGGCGGGGTGAGACCGGCCGGAGGCCGGGGTCTCGCCCCTGCTCCGCGGCCTGGCGGGGCGAGATCGGCCGGAGGCCGGGGTCTCGCCCCCTGCCCCCCAGTTCTACGGGATTCGCCCGCTCGCTCGGCCCCAAGGTGGAGGAGTGGAGTGGTTTAACCCCGACTCGCCTCAGGTGTCCGGGGAAGGTGAGGGGCATGGTTTAGCCTTCTTTTACCCCCGGACCTCTTTTGGCCGTGTTATTACCGTTGTGCCCCTAGAGGTGGAATTACCTCTTTCCCCCCGGGTGTGGATGTTTTCTATTGGCCCAGGACCTATTTGTCTTAGGGGTATTTCTAATATTTTGGTCCCTGGGTTTGGGATAATTATAAATAGACCCTTATGGGTGCCTTGGAAGGGAGGACTGTTGGATCCTCTTTCTTCATCCTCCAAGGCACCTAGCTCAGCATTAGCTAGGGAGGGGGAGATCACCAAGGTCTTCCGGGTGTGAGGAGGGACCTCCACGCTAGAGCCGAGAGTCTGTTCCTAGTTTCCTGAGCTTTTGGTCCGTAACATTTGCCTGAGTGCAGTAAGTGTGAGTTCACCCCTTTCTAGGGACCTCGAACTCCACAGAGACCGATTTCTCGGTTTCAACATCTTGGTGCGGTGAGCGTGGAGAGTGACCAGCACAGAAGATCCCAGGAGAGTGTCATGACTGGAGATCAGGGAGGTAGTGATGATCTCGGCGAGCTCCCCAACCCATCGGCGAGCTCCCCAACCCATCACCCTTCATAGGAAGGGAGGAATTCATGACATCCATCCAAGGCATCATGGAGATGCTGCGAAGTATTGCTCCTCGGGGCGGCAGCTTCACTCCAACCCCCCTGGAGTTACCTCCCCCCCCCCCTCTCGACGCGTCGACTCCCAGGGGTCTAGGCGAGATGACCCCAGGGGGAGTGGAGGGAAGCGTACCAGGAAGAAGGCCAGGGAAGGAGAGGATGGGAGATGGGGTCGAGTGAGACCTCACCGGTCGGGAGTTGTTCTCCAGCACGGCGAGTGCCAGACTCCTAGGCAAGCAGGTCGCGCGAGTGGAACACGCGAGACCGCCAAGCAAGAGGTCACCTTTCAGCGAGCTGATTGTCTCAGCCCCAGTTCCTGAGGGGTTTAGGGAGCCGGACATGACTTACTATACCGGGAAAGATGAATCTCTCGAACACCTGCAGTGGTTCGAGGATACGGTCTCTATCAGGCCGATGACATATGCGTTCAAGTGTCGCATCTTCGCGATCATCTTGAAAGACAAAGCTAGGGACTGGTTCCATCAACTCCCGACGGGATCTATCTAAGGGTTCGAAGACTTGAGCTGGAGCTTTCAGCTTCGCTTCTCTACCTCTAAGAAGAGAAAGAAGAGTCCCGAGTCCATCTTCCTGATAAGACAGAGGGCGGAGGAGTCGTTGGCCCAATATATGGACAGGTTTCAAGAAGAGATCATGGACATCCAGGAAATGTCGGGGTATGCCCTTCATATGGCGTTTATAGTGGGGTTGCGTGAGGGGTTCTTCAAGATGAGTCTGACCCGAAAGGCCCCTTATCCTTCGAGGAGCTGATGGAAAGGGAGGCAGAGGAGATAGCAGCTAGGGCGGAAAACCCAGCATTTGTCAAGAAGTTGGCAAGATTGACAGAGGCAGAGTCGAAGGAACAAGGTGGCTCGAGGGATCAGGAGGGGAGAAGGAGAGAGGAGCAGAGAGCTCAAGGGCTCCAGGGACCTCAAGAAGGTCGGGAGCCAGGTTGGAGGCAACAGGGGGGATCCGTTCAGGGTCCAGGAAGAGGTCTCATCCAAGGTGAGGGGGATTTTCATGGAGGCCAAGGGGGGTTCAACTTCCAAAAGCAAGCCCCTAGCCAGCTCCTACCCCTACCGCAGCAAGCGATGGTGATTGGTCGAAGGGAGAGGAGGAACCGCACGGGAAGAAAAAGAGTCAGAGTAGAGTTACCCTACTGTGAGTTCCACCAGGAGGAGGGTCATGGAACAGCTAGCTACTTGCCCCGAATTCCTGGAGTTGAGAAGGACAAGAGCTCCGGCACTACAGCCTCAACAATCGCAAGATCCGGTGCGGATTAAAGAAGTCCAACCCGAGGCGGCAGGGGAGAGATGTGAGGACAGGGTTGATGTGGGCACCCGGGGAGGGATCCGATGATGTACGAAGGAAGAGGGAGGTAGGGAAGAAGTGGATCAACTCTTGTAATGAACTTTACTTGCATTGTATCAACTATGATTGATGAAAGGAACCACCGGAAAACATTTGTGATCCATGAAAAGCCCCGAGATGATTCCGCTGACCAGGCTCCCACTAGCTGGCAGGGCAGGTTGATCTCTCGGAGGGGTGAGTAGGCCTTACCCCGAGATGATTCCGCTGACCAGGCTCCCACTAGCTGGCAGGGCAGGTTGATCTCTCGGAGGGGTGAGTAGCCCTTACCCCGAGATGATTCCGCTGACCAGGTTCCCACTAGCTGGCAGGGCAGGTTGATCTCTCGGAGGGAAGAGTAGGCCTTACCCCGAGATGATTCCGCTGACCAGGCTCCCACTAGCTGGCAGGGCAGGTTGATCTCTCGTAGGGGTGAGTAGACCTTACCCCGAGATGATTCCGCTGACCAGGCTCTCACTAGCTGGCAGGGCAGGTTGATCTCTCGTAGGGGTGAGTAGACCTTACCCCGAGATGATTCCGCTGACCAGTCTCTCACTAGCTAGCAGGGCAGGTTGATCTCTCGGAGAGGTGAGTAGACCTTACCCCGAGATGATTCCGCTGACCTGGCTCCCACTAGCTGGCAGGGCAGGTTGATCTCTCGGAGGGATGAGTAGTCCTTACCTCGAGATGATTCCGCTGACCAGACTCCCACTAGCTGGCAGGGCAAGATGATCTCTCGGAGGGGTGAGTAGACCTTACCCCGAGATGATTCCGCTGACCAGGCTCCCACTAGCTGGCAGGGCAGGTTGATCTCTCGGAGGGGTGAGTAGACCTTACCCCGAGATGATTCCGCTGACCAGGCTCCCACTAGCTGCCAGGGCAGGTTGATCTATCAGAGGGTTGATTAGGCCTTACCCCGAGATGATTCCGCTGACCAGGCTCTCACTAACTGGCAGGGCAGGTTGATCTCTCGGAGGGGTGAGTAGACCTTACCCCGAGATGATTCCACTGACCAGGCTCTCACTAGCTGGCAGGGCAGGTTGATCTCTCGGAGGGGTGAGTAGACCTTTCCCCGAGATGATTCCGCGGACAAGGCTCCCACTAGCTGGCAGGGCAGGTTGATCTCTCGGAAGGGTGAGTATACCTTACCCCGAGGCCGTCTCGTCACCCAGGCTCCCATTAGCTGGCATGACATGTTGACCTCTCGGGGAGGCCAAGTGTTTTCTACCCCGAGGTCATCTCATCACCCAGGCTCTCATTAGCTGGCATGACAGGTTGACCCCTCGGGGAGGCCAAGTGTTTGCTACCTCGAGGCCGTCTCGTCACTCAGGCTCTCATTAACTGCCTTGACAGGTTGACCCCTCGGGGAGGCCAAGTATTTTCTACCCCGAGGTCGTCTCGTCACTCAGGCTCTCATTAGCTGGCATGACAGATTGACCCCTCGGGGAGGCCAAGTGTTTGCTACCCCGAGATCGTCTCGTCACGCAGGCTCTCATTAGCTGGCTTGACAGGTTGACCCCTCGGGGAGGACAAGTATTTTCTACCCTGAGGCTGTCTCGTCACACAGGTTCTCATTAGCTGGCATGACAGGTTGACCCCTCAGGGAGGCCAAGTGTTTGCTACCCCGAGGCCGTCTCGTCACCCAGGCTCCCATTAGCTGGCTTGACAGGTTGACCCCTTGGGGAGGCCAAGTATTTTCTACCCCGAGGTCGTCTCGTCGTCCAGGCTCCCATTAGCTGGCTTGACTGGTTGACCCCCCCCCCCCCCGGAGGCCAAGTGTTTTCGGCTCCGAGAAGGCTACGCAGCGAATACGTTGGGTTGGATGTTTCTTTCCTAGCGTGGAACTCGCTCGAAAAGAGCGGGGATTGTGTACAACCCCGTATTCGTGAAATGGGGCCCCCGAAAGAGGCATGACACTTGGTGCGCGTTTTTAAGTTTTTTGGGAGTTTTGCACTCCTGGAGGCCAATTTTGGGTGGATCTGCAGGATATACTAGTAAGGAGAGGAAAAATCTGCCTCCCTCTGGCCACTTTTACTGGGCGGGTGCGGCGAGTTGGTCGGCACCCGCCCAGGCTTGCTAGGTGTGGTGGGAGCAGCGGGATCGGCCGGAGGCCGAGGTCCCTCCCCCGGCACCCTAGCCCTGTGCGGGGCGAGACCGGCTGGAGGACGGAGTCTCGCCCCTGCTCCGCGGTCTGGTGGGGCGAGACCGGCCGGACGTCGGGGTCTCGCCCCTGCTCCGCGGCCTGGCGGGGCGAGACCGGCCGGAGGCCGGGGTCTCGCCCCGGCTCCGCGTCCTGGCAGGGCGAGACCGGCCGGATGTCGGGGTCTCGCCCCTGCTCCGCGGCCTGGCGGGACGAGACCGGCCGGAGGCCGGAGTCTCGCTCCTGCTCCGCAGCCTGGCGGGGCGAGAGCGGCCGGAGACCGGGGTCTCGCCCCTACTCCGCGGCCTGGCGGGGCGAGACCGGCCGGAGGCCGAGGTCTCGCCCCCTGCCCTCCAGTTCTACTGGATTCGCCCGGTCGCTCGGCCCCACGGTGGAGGAGGAGTGGAGTGGTTTAACCCCCACTCGCCTCAGATGTCCGGGGAAGGTGAGGGGCATGGTTTAGCCTCCTTTTACCCCCGGACCTCTTTTGGCCGTGTTTTTACCGGTGTGCCTCTATGGGTGGAATTACCTCTTTCCCCCCGGGTGTGGATGTTTTCTATTGGCGCAGGACCTATTTGTCTTTGGGGTATTTCTGACCTTTTGGTCCCTGGTTTGGGATAACTATAAATAGACCCTTAGGGGTGCCTTGGAAGGGAGGACTGCTGGATCCTCTTTTTTCATCCTCCAAGGCACCTAGCTCAGCATTGGCTAGGGAGGGGGAGATCACCAAGGTCTTCCGGGTGTGAGGAGGGACCTTCACGCTAGAGCCGAGGGTTTGTTCCTAGTTTCCTGAGCCTTTGGTCTGTGACATTTGCCTGAGTGCAGTAAGTGTGAGGTCACCCCTTTCCAGGGACCCCGAACTCCACAGAGACCGATTTCTCGGTTTCAACACCACCAGAACAAACTAATAACAATGACACAACAAGATAGCAAATGTTACCTGGCATTGGAAAGTGCCTTGAATTCCTTCGATTTTGGGCCAAGATCAACTAAACTAACAAGCCTAAAAGAAGAAAGAAAATAGAAAGCATAGAGAAATTGAGAGAAGACTAGAGAAATTCATTACCGGGAGAGATCACGGTGGCGAGATAAAACATGTGAGAGTTTCCAGCAGGCGAGAGGGAGATCAAATGGGAACTTGACCGCCGAGAGGGATACGAGGGAGAGTGAAGCTTGTTCGGCGTGAGCGAACGAGAGATAGCTTGAACGGTGAGAATGAACCGGAGAGAGATCCACACGAGAGAGCCACGGTAAATGTGTAAATGCGAGGAATGAAAACCCTAGCTTAATAATCAGGTGAGGGATTGAACCAGGTGAGACCAGTCCAGATATTATTTGCAATTGAAACTGAAAGGCATGTCTGGCGGTTTAGAAAGCCATGCGTTGAGGCGCGCCTAGAGCACCTCGCCCGCCACCATCTTGCATATGCAAGGTTTGGTACGCTGGGAACCTGAGGCGCGCCTTTAATAACATAAGTGAATGATAAAGAACAAATATTGCAGAACAATTTATAACAAGCCCTCTGAGATGTTGAAGCATTGTTTAGAGACGTACCTTCATCAATTTATGATGATGACTCCTTGGTGAAGACCAACTCAGATCAGGTCGACGCAAAATACCCGACGTCGCACCCGACTGGATCTCTACCGGCCTTGAGCCTTGCATGTATTATTTGTGTCATCTTGTATTTCTTTTGTGTGAAAATATGTATATATATATATATGAATACATATAACCATATATATATATATATATATTTAAGAAAAAAAGGAAGAGAATTATTTGTTTTAATATATATATATATAATATACGTATGTTAAATGTCGGGTCAGCACATATATATATTAAACACCTGAAAGTATATATATATATATATATATATATATATATATGTTTAAGTTTAGGTTAAAGAAGAAGCCGGCCCGGTTCACTGCTCCCCTCCCGATCCAGAGCGCAGGTAGGGCAGTGTTCATCTTCCCGGTTTCCCCGATCGAGTTCTTCGCGGATTCATTGGCTAGGCTTCCTCACGTGGGTTCCTGCACGCAAGAGCGCATATCTCGACCACAATTCCTCCACGCTACCCGACGCCGGCCACGACTCCTCCAAACTGTTGTCGTGTCTACTCCTCCACGACGCCGCGGGTTCAGCTCCAGCAAACTTCCGCCCCATGCCCGCCTGCAGTTGATGCTTTATAAATGGCAGAGAAGATGAGCAGTTGGAGGGGACTGATGAATGAAGAGATATATTGCTTGATGCAGTGAGTTTGTTGTATGTGTTACATGTGTGGATTTGTTAGGGGCGATGAATAGTAGTGTTAGAGTAAAGGTTGATGAAGATGAATAGTGATATTGTTTTCAGTTCTCCTAGAGAGTAAATTTCTGTTTTGAGATTTGCTCCCGTGAGAGTCTTGTTGTGATATGCTATTGATGATTTATTTTTCCCGTGCTTGTGAAGCCCGTGAGAGAGTAGTTAGTGAAATTTAGATGTTACTGTAGGCTTTAAAATTTTGATGTTAGAGTGTTGACATCTTTGAAATTCCCTGTGAGAGGGATTTAGTTGTAGGTGTTAGTATTGATTCCCGTTGGAGCCACCTTGAGGGAGAACATAAGAAGGGTTAGTTTGGTGCTTCTGTGAACAGTGATGTGAAAGGAATTTATTTATTGCTTGTCAGATTTCGTGGAGCCACTCTTGTGTGTGTGAGTGAGTGAACTTAGGTTGTTTAGTTTGTGACTTCTCAAAACCCATTGAGTGTTTGAGATTTCGTGGAACCACTTTCGTGTGAGAGTGAGTGAAATTGTTTTGTGGTGCCCTATGCGATAGCGGCCGACCTCGGAGTGAAAGATCGAAGGTGACGAGGAGTTCCTCGTGTGATCGCCGTCGACTTCGGATACGGAAAGACGCATATTTCCGTGGGTAACTTGCTTCTATCTTTTCCTTGTGTGAGTCTAAGTTTTCTCTTAGGATAATTAGACTCATTGTTGGGTTTTCGCCCGAATTTTGTCAACGAATGCTACGTCGAAAACTCCAAACAGAAAAATATCTGGAGTTCACGATCTCCGTTTTGCTACGACAAGGAGAACGGAACGAAAGTTGTGAACCTCATTTCCCCTGATTTTTAATTTGAACCTGTTTTCAAGTGATTTAATTTTTAAAATGAAAATAGTAATTTTGCTCTTTTTTTCAAAAATCTAAGTTGCATAATTTCTTAAGTGTTGCGCCCGCTCTAAATATTCGCAAAAAACAATTTAATTATCGCATGCATTTAGGATTTCCTAGAAAAAAAACTAACAGACGCGCAAATCCTACGCGTCGTCCTGCAACACTCCTTTCCATACATCAACATGCACCGCTCACTTTGAGATGATTTATGAAAGACCCTCTCCCGCCATAATGTGGCATCCCTCTCCATCAAACTATAGGATTGCAGTGAGATTTTATGACAGCTAAGATGCCACTGACATCATGTCCAACAATGAATGACAAACCACAAACAAGAAGCGTTACTCAGGTTAATATGGTGTGAAATGAGACGCACATGCAAATTTCAGTGGCATCGAGAGTGTAGCTCGTTGCATGTCATTATAGGCATTCCAAAGTGGGGGCATGGATCAATGAGTGTTTTTTTCACTTCTCATAACTAAAGAAGGTTGTGGAGATCAACTGGTGGAGTTCATCACAGACAATACTTCTATCTTTGATCTAAAGTATTTCTTGGGATATCAGAGAGTCTACAAGGGAACACTGACATTATATGGTATCTGGAATCGTTAAAGTATCACGCAGCTACGGATGATACATGGATCTACCATGAGAAATATCGTCAGTTTCAAACATATTGCCCTGAGGACAAAGCAAATTTTCCAAATGGTGATATTTTTACAAAGGAGATGGCGACACTAATCGTATACGAGAAAGCACAACAAGATGTGGCATATCAGAACACGAAAGGGTTTTGAGTCTGTTACGTTCCCGCCTTGGTCCCGCCTTGGTCGCGCATATTGCGAACTATTTATTTGGTCTACTTTATATTTTTGTATGCGTAATTGATCCTCCGTGTGTAAGCCCAAGGAAGGGGCACTTTTATGAACTATTTATATGTGTGTGGGGCCAAGACAAGGGAAGCAAAGAGTATTTTCATTTTATGTTTTCTAAACCCTCTCTCTAGTTCTCTCTCTCTCTACTGTGCTTTTATCCCGCCGGGTTTGCCCTAGCCGACTACGCCTCCCGCATCGTGAAACCCGCGATTCCCACTGTGCCGCCTCCTCCGATCCGCGATTCCCGCAGTCCGCCTCCGCCGATTCATACACCGCAAGCCGCCGCCGTCATAGCTTGTCGGAGTCCCTCCTCCTCCCTTGAGGACTTCCCTCCTCTTCCCCGGTGCACGCGCTCTCAATCACGGGGCCGTAACAGAGTCATTGGGCTGGCAGACACATTTGTATTTATCTTCCACATAATGCTGCAAGCCATTGAAACTAGAAGGTCACACAGCAATCATCTAACGGAACCACTCTTTTTAGTTTAAGCTAAGACAAGTCGGCACCAATTGAAGTGACAAGCACTAACTAATTAAAGTCCAGGATAATTAGTCCCACAAAAAATGAGATAGATAAAGGACTACAATTAGATGTAGGTTTGGATTATTTGCATCAAAGGTTATACTACAAAAAATACATTAAATAATTAAGTACATATTTTTTTCAAATATTATAGTCATTTGTAAAACAAAAAATTAAAAAAAAAACATACAAAAAATATACAAATAAAACACTTAAGGTTAATGAACTTAAAGGCTGAAGTATTATAAGATATATGCATTTCTATACAGTTTCATAAAAAACAAGGAACCGGGTTTTTATAATAAAGCATCACTATTGTTTAAAGATTGCACTCTTTTCTGACAGTACCTGAAAGATTATTTGAATCTTTATAACCTACTCAAATTCTGAATTGCATAAGTTGGATTGGAAATTGCAACAAATTATAACAAATTATGCATCAAACACTCTATGTATATCATCTTTGTTATCTTTGTTTTATCTGCAACCCAACAGAAGAATACAAGAAACACTTCTGTCCTAGTAAGAAGAATGCTGAAATTCCCAAACAGTAAATGCTACAAATAAAGTGATCTGACACCAAAAATAATACCTCATCATTTAGAGCCACAAAAATGGAAACCAAACTATCGGCCTGTGCTAGAAATTCATCGTAACTATTGTTTTCATGGAGCGATGAAAATACAGATCGACGGACACTAACATCAGCATCTGAGACGGCTGCAACAAGAAACTTTTCCAAGATCTGAAGACAAATATGAGAGCTCAATAATCACATACAAGCGTGATCGACTTTTTTATGCAAATATAGTAAAACCAACGTTGTTTTAAATGTTCAAGATTAAATAA
This sequence comes from Platanthera guangdongensis, assembly GCA_039583875.1. Classification (NCBI taxonomy): domain Eukaryota; kingdom Viridiplantae; phylum Streptophyta; class Magnoliopsida; order Asparagales; family Orchidaceae; genus Platanthera; species Platanthera guangdongensis. The sequence goes on from CM077165.1 coordinate 156,069,197, forward strand.
ACAAATTAAGAGAAGATATCACCGTGAACTAATTTTGTAGAATGTAATTATAATAAAGTATGCAATTAACCTTTGAGAAGCTAATCCAGAAAGCAGTCAAAAAATTATTTTAAAAAGACCTTAGAAGTACAATAATACCGTCCACATATGGTAATAGGTGGATTAAAAATAAGATTAGCACAAGATCTCATGACAAAAGCTAAAAAGTACAATCATGTATTATCTCCCAAATTCTACAACCTCCCTCCTTTGAAACCACCAACTATCAACTCCAGCGCTATCTCTTGCCAAATAATCGATTGCCAATGGATTACATAATCCAAAAGTGAGTAGTATGAACGACAAGCAACACTTGGAAAATCGTAATTAAGTTGAACATTTTGTATCACTTGAAAATAGTGGTGTACAAAAAAACCGGACCGGTTAGGACCGGCTAAAGACCGGTCCCGGTCGGGACCGGTCCGGCCCCGGACCAGTCCCAGGAGTACCAAGGAGCCCCGCTTTTCACTTCAAAAACCGGTGCCGGACCGGACCGGTAAAAGACCGGTCCCGGACTGGGAACGGTAAAAGACCAATCAAAAACCAGTCTTTTACCTGTCTTTGACCGGTCCCGGTCAAAAGACCGGTCCCGGTATTAAACAAATATACGGCTCTTTAAAGAGCCGTTTTTAACGGCTCTTTAAAGAGCCGTTTTTAACGGCTCTTTAAAGAGCCGTTTTTAACGGCTCTTTAAAGAGCCGTTTTTCCACATTTGGTGGCAGGCATGGCCGGCCATGCAAGCCACCAAATGTGGCTTTATTAATTTAATTAATAAATTTAATTAATTATTTATATAAAATTTATATTTTATATAAAATCTAATTTTAAAAAAAAATAAAAAATTCAAATCCTATAAATACCCCCCTCCCCTCTTAAAAATTCTTTTCATCTCTCTCACTCACTCTCCCTCTCTCTTTCCCAACTCTCAACTCTCTCTCACTCTCAAATGGCGTTTTATTCATCCATGTCGGCTTCTCCCTCTGCGTCCGTCGCGCACGAGGTAGTAAAACACCACCACAAGGCGGCGGTCTGGGAGAAATTTGACAAAGTGTGGATCGACGGCGAATTGAAGGCGAAGGGCAAATTTTGCGGGAAGCTAATGGCCGTTGGCAGCAATACAACGCTCGTCCGGCATGTGAAATCGTGCATTTCAAAACAAGCTCCGGAGTCTACCCAAACTCAAATTTCGACGTCCGGGCGCATTTGTACATACAATCAAGCTCGGCAGCGGAGCGACAAATGGAGAACGTCATCAAAAATGGAATTCCATTCAGCTACTACGACGATGAAGAAATGACATCATACATACACGAGGTACTTCAACCCAAATATCAGCAGGTAAGTCGTTCTACCACTAGACGCGATGCTTTAACGGCTTATATGCAATCTAAAGAATATTTAAAAAATTATTTTGAAATATTTGACGGTCGCGTTAGCTTAACGAGCAACGTCGGGACAAGCGGTATATCTGAGGGACACTCATATATTTGCATTACTGCTCACCGAATCGATCCTAATAGTTGGGAACTAAATAAACGAATAATTTGTTTTGAAGGATTTGAATATTCGCATACTTGTAAAGCTATTTACTAGGTAATTATTAAGTGTATTAGAGAATTTTAAATAAAAGAAAAAATCATGAGTATTTCTTTTAATAACGCTTCAAATAATGCGACCGCCATAAAATATTTGATTTCGGATTTACAACCAATGTTAGATGGAATTTTTTTCATACACGTTGCGTCTGTCACATTTTAAATTTAATTGTACAAGATAGTTTGGTTTATATGAACGAGTATGTAATTAAAATACGAACTATGCTACGAGTTATTTACAGTTCAAAAAAAAGAAAACGAGATTTTAAAATTTTTGTTATTTCACAAAGTAAAAAAATTTTAGGTCTATCTTATGATATGCTTATACGCTAGAACTCAACTTATTAAATGCTAAAGCGAGTTTTGACACAAAAAAACTTATTAATAGAATTTTATAAAAGTGTAGAAACACATGATTTAGGCGCGTCAAATTGGGCGGTCCTCGATTATTACGTAAATTTATTAGAATGTTTTTATCGATCAGCAATGATTTTATCCGGATTTTATTATCCTACCTCCCCATTAGTTATTGAAAATATTTTATTAATTACTGAAACGTTGAAAACATACAAAACAAATGAAATGTGCAGTCCGTTAATATTAGTAATTGAGGAAAAAATTTTAAAATATTACAAAAAAATACCACTCATGTTTTCTTGCGCCACAGCTTAAAACTCTTTAATGGGTGTGGACGGGATAGAAAATTTTATAGAAGAAATTAATAGAAATTTAAATTTAAACAAATTGGCTATGATTTTGTTAATTTAAGCGTTTCAAAATTTAATTCTGATTTTACTCGTTTCTATAATTATTATGATAATATGTATGGATCGCGAGCTCGTGAAAAATTCAACCAACATAAAACAAAAGATATTTTAAAAAACAAACTTTTAGAATTAGTCTCTAGAAAAAAATAACGAACTTCGAGTACTTTAAATGATTTAGGTTTATATACAAAAACACAATTTCATGATTATATAACCGCAAGCGAAATATAAAATTTTGATATTTTAAAATGGTGGAAAACTAAAACTAATGTTTATCCTATTTTGTCTTTAATGACCCGTGATTTACTAACAATCCAAGCTAGTACGGTAGCTTCAGAGTCTGATTTTTCTTTAAGTAACGGGATTCTGAAAGAGTGAAGAATCCGTTTGAACGAGAAATCTTTAGAGATTTGCATTTGCTACAATGATCATTTGGATGCTATAAGGAGGAGGCAACACGTCTCGTCTATTGAAGATAGTGAGTCTGAAGTGAAAGACGAGATGAATAGCTTAAGTTTGGGAAGCGCGACCGAAGAATAATTAGACAAAATGTATTTTATTTATCATTTTATTTCAATTTTGAATATTTAAATGTAATTTTAATATTTTATTTTAACTTAAATGTAATTTTCATTTTCGTTCAATGTTATTTTATTTTTGTCAAAATATAAAATGCAAATTTGTAAATGTTATTTAATTTTTAATAAAAATTAAATTTTATTTCATTTTAAATTTTTATATTTCATTTCGTGTTTTGTAAATTGTAATTAGAAGTTTAAATTTTTTAACCCTAAAAATTTAAAACTATAAAATATAGAATTTAATTTTTTTTAATATTAAAAAAACATTTTTTAAATAAAAAAACTGGTTAGAACTGGTCCTCCGGTCCCGGCCGGTCCTCCGGTCCCGGCCGGTCCTCCGGTCCCGGCCGGTCCTCCTCTTGAGGAGGAAAACCGGTCCCGGACAGGGACTGGTTTGAGTGGAACCGGTCAGGCAAAAGACCGGTATTAACAAAGACCGATCCGGGACTGGTTAGGCAGTCTTTTTGGGCAGGCCTACTTGAAAAAAAGTAAAATGAAAAACAATCAGAAAATTTCCAATGCAAGCGCCTACCATGTCAAATTTAGGAGCCCGAGTCATTTGACAGGTAAAGAGAAAATTATTCTTATTAGCACAAATAACAGGATAAGGATCTCACGAAAAATAAACATATAATTAAGAATTTCATGAACTCAAAAACTACATTACTTCTGCAATGCACATGTTAAATTATAAATACATAAATGGTTTTGATAATAAACAACAACACTCAAGCCTTTATCCCACCATAGCGGGGTCGGCTATATGGATCTTTTGTTGACATTGTGCCCTATCTTTAGTCATAATCTCACTAATGCCTAAGTACATCGTGTCTTATTAAATAGTTTTGATAATATACACAAAATATTGTAGGAGACAACACTGCAGGGTGTAAAAAAGTATAGTAGCCTAGTATGAAAGATAAATACTTTAATGGTTAAACCGATAAAATGTATAGCCATTTTTTGATTGCAAGTGTCAAAGATGACTGACTTGATAGTTTACGGTAAAAAATATATTCATTTTACTAAAATATCTAATATCTTTTAAGCAGTATCCTCTGTTTGCATGATTAATGCAAACAACAGAATCTATGACATGCAAATGTAAACAGATCATGAACCTACGAGCAAGGATACTAAACATATCAATTAAAGTTGTTTTAACAAACCATTCAATGTTTCAATCACAGAAAGGAACTCATAACATTGACAGCTCATGAAGCGCCTCTCATAGACATGTATGGATAATAGTAATTTGTCATAGTATTTGTGTATAAAAATAATCAAACAAATGTTCACTTTGATGCAATGTCAGTCATGCACTAGCTGAAACATAATTGATGCAATCATCAGAATCAAGATTATATTACATTTAACATTCATTTGAATTAAATTTAGACAACACTATTGTAGAGAAAAACTCAACCTTGTATATACTATCTCAATAATCAAATACAATGTACGAATACACATTTATAAGAGGAAAAAAGAGAGAATAGAGTCCTATACAAGATGTGGGACTAAAGAGGAGAAAAAAAGAAAACAAATAAATGGACCACTTTACATGGGCTTTTCCAACACTCCCCCGCAAGCTGGAGCGTACAAGTCGTATGCACCAAGGTGGGAGAGACACTGGTAGAATAGGGTACTAGGTAGAGTCTTTGTGAGGATATCAGCAACCTGTTCAGTACCCAAAACATCCTTCAATTCGATCTTCTTCATTTGGACTTTCTCCAGGATAAAGTGACAGTCTACTTCAATATGTTTCGTTCTTTCATGAAAGACTTGATTCTTAGCAATATGAATAGCCGCTTGACTGTCGCATAACAAGATGGCAGGTGAGGAAATTTTACCCCTAGATCGGCAAGGAGACTTTCAATCCAGGTAAGCTCAGAGAAAACAGATGTCATCGATCGGTATACTGCTTCAGCTGATGATCGAGCAACCACTGCTTGTTTCTTACTTTGTCAGGTAACGAGATGTCCTCTAAAATAGGTACAAAAACCACTGGTTGACGGGCGATCATCCAAGGAACCGGCATAGTCTACATCAGAGTACGCAACCAATGTTGGAGTAGAGGATGAGATTTTGTATATCAATCCTTGACCCGGGGCTGTTTTAAGGTATCTAAGGATGCGCTCTATAGCTTTAAGGTGATATGTTCGCGGAGCATGCATAAATCTGCAGACCACCCCAACAGCGAAGGAAATATCCGGTGTTGTGACCGTTAGATCGATTTTCCAACCAGTCGTCGATAGTATTCCGGATTTTGAAGAGGAAGGTCTGTATCAGAGTAATGTCCACACAACTTATGATTTGCAACCATTTGAGTAGTAGTAGACTTGCATCCTGAGTAGCCAGCATCTTGAAGTAGATTCAAGCAGTACTTCCTTTGGGACATGACGAGTCCATCCGGTCGTCTTGCGACCTCAATACCAAGGAAGTAACGAAGATGCCCCAGATCTTTTGTTTGAAAGACGGAGCTGAGGTGTTGTTTGACTGCTTGAATTCTCTTTGAATCGTCTCCAGGGATTAAGATGTCATCAACATAAACCAAAATAAGAATAGTACTCGTTGTCTGATGACGCGTGAACAGAGAGAAGTTAGCTGAACTCCGAGTAAAGCCGACTTGTCGGACGGCCTTACTAAACTTGTCAAATCATGCTCGAGGGGATTGTTTGAGACCATAGATGAACTTCTTAAGATGACAAATTCGGGACTCCCCCGTGGTCTCAAACCCGAGAGGTTGCTGCATGTAAACCGTTTCCTGGAGGTCGTCATTGAGAAATGCATTTTTGATGTCCGCTTCTCCATTGTCGATGCACAACCACAGAGAAAAGAACACGAATGGTGTTAAGTTTGGCCACAGGAGAGAATGTTTCCTCATAATTGAGACCTTCCGGTTGGGTGAAACCATGAGCCACCAGGCGGGACTTCAGACGGTCAATTGTCTCATCAGGCGCATGTTTGATCACAAAAACTCATTTACACCCAACAGGTGTCTGACCGGAAGGTAATGGTACCAAGTTCCAGGTCTGGTTAGCCCAGAGAGCCGTCATTTCTTCTTCTGTGGCCGCCCGCCAGCCAGGATGTTGGAGAGCCTCCTGCACAGAGTTATGCACAGAAATCGAGGATAATGAAGTGACAAAGGTCTGAAGTTGTGGAGATAGACGATGTAAGGATACATAATTTGTCATGGGATGAGCTGTAGATTTCGGTGCCGGACCAGCGGGACTCGAAGCATCAGAGGTCGAGGCAGAGTGCAGTGGGGCACTGGAGGCAGGATGGCGACAAGTGTAGACATGAATAATAGGAGGCTTGGCAACAGGGGGAGCCTGGGAAGGAGGTCTTGGTGGTGGAGTGGTAACGGGAATGACAGGACGTGGGACAGTTGGTGGTCGAGGTGTTGGATCTGAAGCAGAGAAAAAAGGAAGATCCTCCTGAAAGATAACATCAGCAGAGACTGTCATCTTGCGGGTAGCCGGAGAGTAGCAGACGTAGCCTTTCTGTGTCTGTGAGTAGCCAACAAAGATGTGTTTAGCTGCCCGGGAATGCAATTTGTCCAAGGATGGACCAAGGGTGTGAACGTAGTAAGTGCACCCAAATATGCTGGGTGTGAGAGAGAATGCCGGAGTAGACGGGAACATGAGGCTGAATGGAGTGGCATTGTGGAGGATGGGGGAAGGAATACGGTTAATCAAATAGCAAGTCGTCGAAAGAGCAAAGTTCCAATAAGCTTTGGGAACGTGCATTTGAAGCATGATAGAGCGGCCACATCGAGAAGATGTCGATTCTTCCGCTCAGCGACTCCGTTTTGTTGGGGGGTATGGGCACCTGAAGTTTGGTGAATAACCCCAAAGTCAAAGCAAAGAGTCGCAAATTCGTGGCTAGTGTATTCACGAGCATTATCAGTGCGGAGAGTTTTGATGTTCGTGGAGAACTGCGCGCGGGTCTTAAGAAGAAAGCCCAAAAGACACGAGGAAGCTCGGAGCAATCACGAAGTAAGTATAGTCATGTCATTCGCGAATAATCATCAATAAACATGAGAAAATAACGATAACTAAAAATGCTAGTAACTTTGTACGGAACCCAAATATCGGAGTGTACTAAAATAAAAAGAGCAGTGCTCCGAGTACAATGAGATGAAAAAGATGAACGAGCTTGCTTGCCTAACACATGATTCACACTGAAAAGAAGGTAAAAATACATCTGGTAGAGCTTTTGGAGGACTGGTAAAGGGGCGTGACCAAGACGTAGATGTCAATCGACGGAGGAGACAGAAGATAGGATAGTTGAAGAGTCATCAAAGAGGTAGAGCCCGTTCTACAGTCGCACTTACCAATGATAGTCCGCGTCTTGTGATCCTGTATCAGAAAAGAAGAAGAGGTAAATGTTACAGAGCAATTTAAATCATTAGTCAGACGACCAACAGAAAGCAAATTAAACGAGGAGCCCAGAACATGAAGAGTCGGGCGAAAAGAGAGAAGAAGTGAGAGGGATATCAACCGAGCCAGAGACGGGAACTGTGTCCCCATTGGCCACTGTGATACACTTAGAATGAGGAGAATCCAGGTATTGATGTGGCCGCGGTGAGGTGATGTGATGGGTGGCACCTGAGTCCACTATCCAGCGCGGACTAGTGGAGAGACAAGTGATACCTTCTTGGGAGATGGAGGCAGCAGAGGCAACGGAGGCGGGTGGGCGACTGAGCAGACCATGGAGTTGTTGGAGCTGAAGGCGGGCCTCTTCAAGGTCAGTACGAGCGGAGGAGTCAATAGTAGCAACAGTGGCATGTGGACGAGGAGGAAGCTCATGCTGGCGATAGCAGGTGGCCTCAAGGTGACCGTCCTTAGCGCAGAACGAACACTTTGGGCGAGGCCAGCCTCCCCGTCCGCGGCTCCGAGATCCGGAACGCCCCCCTCGAGGAGGGGAAAGGCAGCAGGGGTGCAGAAGTCTGTTAAAGGAGAGTCGGGGACGGAGGAGCAGAACTATCAGGAGGTGGTGAGACCTTGAGCAGCATGGAACACACGTCTGATAGTGAGGGGGTAGCAGCCGAGGAGAGGATCTGGGCCCGAACGCTTTGAAGATGCGGTGGAACACGAGCCATCATCATGGCCATACCGACAGCTTCTTTTTTAGCACGTTGTGCAACAAGATCCAACGTAGGAGGTTGATGTTGGATCCATACTTCAACTAGAGTCTTGGCCCGAGCAACAAAGGAGGTGAGGTCGGAGGGCCCGCCAACATTAAGGGACTGGAGATCAGTGATGATGTCATAAAGATGATGGAGACTATCTTTACCGAAACATAGAGACTGTAGCTCATCCCATATTGTCTTGGTCGTTTCGTGATACATGGTCATGCGGTATGGTTCGATATCAAGGGAGTTGAATAGTCATGTCTGAACCCAACCATCGTTGGGCAACCAATCGTCAGTAGGAGCACCAAGAGGCGCTTGCGTCAAGTGATGTAGAAAACCTTTGGATTGTAGTATGCAGCGAACAGAGTGTACCCACTCCACGAAGTTCTTCCCGGCTAACGAAATGATAGTAATTCGCAACTCATCACGGAGTTCAGGGGCAGAGGCTGGGCGGTCTGGAGAGGAAGAAGTCGTTTGTCTGGTTCACTCAGGAGAGGTCTCCAAGGCAAAGCGAGCAGGAGGGGATAGGCCAGCGGACTGAAAAACAGCAACCAGAAAGGAGACCGCACGGTCTGGGTGACAACCCACCGGCGGCAAGGCAATGAGGTCACCGCGACCAGAATGCGGAGCGGATAGCTGGGAGAATCCGCACGGTCACGGTGATAATACACAAGCGGCAAGGAGGATGTCACGACCAATATGCAGAGCCCGCGGCAGAGAGGGGAAAAACCGCTAGCGACAAGACAGGTCGCAACGACTAGGCGGAGAAGAGGTCAGTCGAGAAGGCCGCACGGTCACGGTGAGTACACTAGCGGCAAGGAGAGATGTCGCGACCTAGATGTGGAGCTGGCCGAGAAGAGAAGCCGCAGCGACTAAGAGACGCAAAGCACGGCGAGAAGAGAAGCTGCGGTGACTAAGACAAGTCACGGCGAGCAGGGGCAGAGCAGCGAGAAGGAAGAGCTCGGCGGGTAGACTAGGAGACCGCAGCGAGTAAAATACTCGACTCGCGGCGATTAAGAGTTAACAATGTAACTTATTTTGTTTAAAGCCTAAAATGCAAATCATGATAATGACTCGACTGAGATGCATGAATCAACTGAGAGTCCTAAATATCAAACTTCAATTCTTAGTTTATTCCATTAATCAAATGAGTTCATGTTGTACGTTTTGATTTTTTTTATTCCTTACATGCAAATCGAAATAATGGCTAGACAAAGACACATTGATCAATTGTGAGGCAATATCAAACTCGAATCCAAATTTCAACGTATGCCCAAAAATTCTTCAATCCTAATTCAAGGAATCAAATCATAAATTTAAATTCTAGTTAATAAATAGGAGTACACCTCATGGGAGGTCTAATTTTTATATAATTATGGAATTATCCGGTATTTATGCCAAGACCTACGTGCTAAATCAAACTACTTATGAATAAAACAAATTAGATTGTAATGCATTTTATACATTAGTTGCTTGTATACTTATAATTTTTACTTGGGATCAACTTTGCATTTGGTTAGTTTGGTCCACCTCAAGAACTCAACAAAGCTTTTATTACAAACTAAATATAAATATTTGTAGGCCTCAACCATACAATAATATCAAGAGTTAATACTCATTAGCACTAATCACGTGTAATGGCCCTTGCCACAAGTCGAAATCAATTGCTTCATCGAATTTGAATCCATTGTTCCTTAATACTTTGATGTCGATCGATATCCACAATCTTGTTGAGAGCATAAGCTACTACCCTATCTTCAAAGCCATATTTCTAAGGAGTAATCTGCTACGAAGTTGAATGATGCCGCAACTTTCCGGGCAATATACGTGTCCTCCTATCGCTCTCTTAAATCATTAGGTCCTTTCGCTCTCTTAAATCATTAGGTCCTTTCGCTCTCTTGGAGAATGGATCGAATGGCTCTTAGCATGATCCTACTCTCAAGAGATTGGAACAAGTCCGCAACGATATCTTATATTTCTTTCGTATTAATCTACATATATTGTTTTGCGATAGTGTTAATCTATCAACTAGTCTGCCTTGCCACTCAGTTAGGGTTCAATATTGAACCGTAGTCAGATCCCCCTTGCCTTCACCGACTCCAATCGAAGACCGGCCTCCTCACATGTGTATCGTCGTCTAGCAACCTACGCGTCAGATAGTCTGCTCACAAACGTCACATGGAAATTCTTGGGTCTCGCACGAGCCCGCACTCCAACCTCACCGTCCGTCTCTAGCACAATCTCGCCTCGGCTCATTCTGATCCCAGGCTTGCCACTTCCAATCGGCACCCACTCTTTACCACAACCACTCAAAACATACACCTGGACTTACAATTACCACTAGCACTGTATCATTCACAGCAGCACTTGATATTTTTGCCAGTTCCGCACCCTGTTTAGTAATACGTCTCACTTTGAATCCTCTAATTATGCCCTGGACCAGTTCCATGGCCCTCCCCGTACACGAGGGCACCTTTGCTTCACTAATTTCACATGTTTGGACTGCATAGAACCTCAACTAAAGGACTCACGCTTCTTTTCGGTATGCTCGCGGACACCGATGTTAACAGTCTGTCGGCACCTCTAGCACCACCGCACAACTAGAGTTGTCATGGTTTCAGTTTGGTTCTGGTTCTACTAGGACTGTGAAACGGACCACTAAGGTAACGATTTTTTAAATTAGAACAAAAATCTTATTTGATTTGACTGATTCCAGTTCTAATTCTAGCAAACAATTTTGAACCGACGTGTCAACAGTTCCGATTCAACAAGAACCAAAACCAAACTGGTCACTAATGGTTTGGTAAGGTTCTATGTGATTCGGTCCGGTTATAATCGGTTCTGTGTTATAGTTTTAATCATTTTATAACTCTATAATTTGAGTAATTAGACGTATTCACAAAGATTATTATCTCTTTAAAAGTGCATATTTGAAAAAGAAATTGAAATTCAAATGGTTTGAGCAATAATTTTATGTTGAAGTTCAAATGGTTGAAGTCAGTCAAGGAAGCCACCGATTCTGTAAATAGATCTGAAGGCCTAGCAGAAAGATCAAAATGAATACTACCAAAACAAAAATTACCGAATATCGCCACCAGCTATCCTATCTTCTGTCTCCTCAATCGATTGGCACGCATCATAGAGGCGAAGGTATTCCTACTTCAATGTGGTTTGGAGAGTTCATGGACATTTTGATGCGTCTAATGCATCTAGTGGAATGTAGGGCCCTCCATATTGATAGTTACCACGTGGACCTTCTAGTGAGCATGGGATAGAGGTAAAAAATTTTCCCGTCATTGATGATCAAACTGAGGGGGTCGCTGCATCAGACTTGGAATCTCAATCCAACATAGGTGGGTCTGGTGGATGTCCTCAACGGGGTGTAGGAACCCCATGTAATAAATGGTGGGCCGGTTGTGCGTAGAGCTGTCACATAAAACCGAAAATCCTAAATCAAACAGGAACCAATCCGGAACTACAAATAAACGTACCGAACTGTCCGCGAATTATTCGGGTTCCGGTTTGAAGTTTGGAACCGTAAACAACAATGGTTAGGATGCGGTTCCTTCATTTTATTATTCGGACCGGAACTGCACCATAAATGTCTCGAGTGATTTTAGAATTTTTAGACCCGATCCAAACTGGACCGAAGCAGAAGCCGAGCTGCAATCCATATATTATTATTCTTTATAATGTATATTCATTATTAATATTAATATTATTATATTATAATATTATTATTATTTATAATATCAATAATATATATTTATTATTTATATGACTACATATATCAACTGTCTGATTGCAGCGGGATTCAAATACTCATACACATGCCGCGCGATATTATGTCATTTTCCCGCTCTGTGCCGAAGGCTTCCTTCTGACTCTATCTTCCGTTCTCAAATTGTACTGAGTAAATGCATAACTGATTTTTAGTTTAAATAGTGGTCCAGAAAGAAAATAAAGAAATCATCTACATATACATAACATAAATAAGATAAACCTCTTCCACAAGACGTCGATGCTTTGTTCCACCACTCCGACTAGATCTTCTTGAACTGAATTGTGAACTAGGTGAAAAGGAGAACGAACTCGCCACCAATCTGCAACAGCATATGGCAGCATCCCTTCTTGTGTTACCATCTTCATCCTCCAAATACACAATAACTGAACTTCTAGCAAAGTCAAGAAGCTCATGACCCTGAAAACCTCCCACTTTTATGTTATGAAACAACCGCAGTAATGTTCACAATGGCAGGCATAAACATAAGCATACCTTGAAATTGAAATGAGCTAATGTTCTTAAAGCAAGCTGCACAAGGATAGAACCACTAATATCTGAAAATTGCTGAAGATTGTTAGCCATGTTTGCTCGAGAAGCAGTGACGCCTGACTTTGTCTGTGGATAAGGGCTCTTTGACAACACCATAGAGATACAATCAAGCAATCGTTCTTGAATAGTGGGAAGTAAAGATGGGATACTGGAAAAAAAATTAGTCCCGTCAGCTAAGAATTCATTATTGTAAGTTTACAACAGTGCTAGATTAATAATCCAAAAGGATTGTAGATATCATGTTACCTGAAAGTTATTTGGTCAAGGGTATCAACGAGGGTAGGATTAAGCCCAGCAGAAAACATTGAATCCAACAGACCTCGTACATGAGGTTCCATGGCAGAGGGTGTGGCCTTGGCAAAGCTTCCAACACAAGCTAAGGCCTCAAGGGACGGCCTCCCTCTACGAGGAGCAATCTGAATTAATAAACATAGCAATTATTGAAAACGATATCCAATGATAAAGCATGAGAAGACAAACTCATAGAAATATATGCAGATAACATACTGCATCGCGCAAGTGTACTGTAATTGCTGTTAGATATGGAACGAGTTCTCCATCCAAGGCGCCTGCCATTTCTCCAAGAGCAATGAAACTGCTGGCACGTTCAGCGGGATTACGAAGAACGGCAAGAATATGATCCATGCAAATCTGACCACAAAATGATGACCGGAAACTGGATTAAACTATAATTAATTAACATAAATGAAATTTAAGAAATATGTACCTTTAAATAATTTGTCACAAAGTGATCACGCAAAAAGAGAGCAATGTGTGGAAGTAGTGATGTTATGCTGAGACGTACAAGACGATCCCTGTGCTCTAAATATTTGAGAACAATATCAGCCACCTCTCTGTACCTCGACATCATAAATTCACCAGTATTCCTAGAGGTAAGGGGGCAAATAATTTAATGTCACAATAAATGAAAGAAGAAATAAATAAATCATTTGATTTTGCATTGTTCCAATTTTGGATAGCAGCAAATAAGTCAGGGTTTGTTGTGACCAAGAGAGTGGGTGAATTATTAATTTTATTATTTCATTAAACTTCCTTATCCATATTTAAACGACACTCTTGTTTATAAAATGAAATAATGATCCCCAGTAAGAGGCCGTTCATTAAAAAAAAGTAATTGAAATATAATCCTAAACAATATATTCTACTAAGCACACTTTTTTAGAAGAATTAAATTTGTTACGTTTCCATTAACTAGTCATGGCACCCTGCATATAACACAATCTACAGTTTGTCAGAGTGCCAACAGTTCTAAATATTTGAAAACTAAAAATGAAAAAAAAGATGCAAAGAAGCTCAACACAAAAGTCAACTTACAATGGCTCAATAAGAGTCATGTTTATTGGGTATAGATTAGTCCCACATTGTGAAAAGAAATTGCAGTATCACTCCTCAAAACTATAAATATGTGTGCATGTTCTTGTCTGTTTCTTACAATACGCAATAAAATATTTATGCATTCTGGTAATTTTTCAAATGTTATCAAAGCCAAGTTCCGATTTTCAAAGGCTCATCCGCACTTTCTTGGTTGCATGGGTGATTGAGCTCCAGCTCTCGCATTGCTAGACCGCGCATACTCTGAACTCACGCTACCAGACCTCGTGTTGTTTGAACTCTTTCAGATCAGGGTGGACATCTGACCTCTCAGATCTCGGTCGACCGTTGACCGCCCGAATCTCGCCGACCAGATCTATTCTCACTCGATCGCTGACCCTCCATCGTTGCTTGAGCTCACCAATCCTTTTGCTTGTTAGAACTCCCTACTCTCGTCGTCCTTGTGAATACTCGGCATTTAATTCTAGCTCGTGTGATCATGCTTGAGTTCCGCACAAACTTTCACGACTTTCCAATATAGCTCACATCTTGCGGCATTCCTATGGAGCTAGCGCATTGTTGTCTTGCTTAAGCTTGCTTGAACTCGCAGAGCCTGCGCCTTGTTGCCGCTTGAACTCGTCGAGTTTACAAATTTGGTTCCTCACTTGAGCTCATGTCCAGTACTCACTTGAGCTCCAGTCCTGTTTTCACTTAAGCTTGTAGATTTTCATGAACTCCCTACTCTCGCACATAGCAGAGCATGTGCCATGTTCCCGCTTGAGCTCGTAAAACTCCCTGCTCTCGCAGAAGCTCACAAGGATCAATCTTTGATCTCCCTTGTGCCCATTGAAGCTCATAATTAATCTCAAATTCGCAGAACTCGGGCCCACTTTGTACAATGGGTACAAATGTTATTTCAACTTCGACCACCACTCTGGTCTCCCCCACTCCCGCTCTCATGTATGAAGTCAGAGATGAGTTGAAGATCACAATTATTCCCCTTATAAGGAAGAATTTTGTTGAATGGATCCACTCGGTGTGTCGAGTACTCCAGACTAAGAGTCTCATTCAACATCTGACTCAAGACCCCCCCCCCCCGACTGAGCCTATTGGGCAATGGCTTTGAGGTGATGGTAGAGTTCAGTCTTTGACAGTAAACTCTTTGGAAAATGAGTCATATCGAAAGACTATGCACCACGAAACTACATAGTTATGTGGGATGAACTTAAGTGTCTCTACTCAGAGTAAGATAATCATCAAAACTTGTTCAATATATTATGGGATTTCCAGACTGTTGAACCAGGTCTAAATGAAGATCTGACGTCATTCGTGGCACACTAAGTTTCTCAATGAGGCCTTGATTCAATGTCGATCTCCTACTATTGATCTGGTAACTCAAAGAACTCCGAAGAAGGCGGTTAGTATAGATTTTACGATGGCAATAATACCATTACATCTCTACCGTGTCAATGTTTTATCGCATCTTATCATAAGTTTGTTGAATGGCTCTGAATGTCACTCTAGCCACTAATATCTCGATGACTTCATATTCTGCTCTTCTCCAACATTTATTAAAGCACCCACCCCCCACCCCATACTGGGGGTTGAGGGAGGTGCATGGGCCCTCGAGGGGGTGTTGAGCAAGATGGCCAAAATCACCTAAGGGGAAGAGCACCCGCATGTATACCTATTGTGGTCGGGCAAATCACATTCATGCAACTTGTTAAAAACATAGGCTTGCACAACAGCAGCAAAACCCTCCTTACCATGTTTCTTCTGTGATGGCCATTGTTAGCACGTAAAATTGACACATTGAGAGAGGAACATCAATCTTCGGTTGTTAATTACTCGAACTTCGGGGTTTATTGCTTCTGTGTCAAATGAAGGTATATGTGTCTTTCATAGCCTGATACAGTCTAGGAGAGGAATTCAACAGAGGGTCGGTGAGGGAAGAAGGAGAAGAAGGGGATTAGGGTTTGAGAGGAAACAAGGGGACAACCCTTTTCATAACACATCACAGATAAAATAATACAAGGTCCACATGCCCTCTTATATGCAAGGAGCGAATACAACAGGAAACAGCTGAAATAAGAAATACAGAAATTAATCAAAGAACCTCAACCAAACATAGCAACATATTTAATATTAAATATCATTCGCGCCTACCCCGACTGGGTCGTCCTCATCGGTCCAAGCCGCTCCTGATGTGCCCGGTTCTTCTTCATCGGTCCACGCCACGTCTGCCACGTATATCCGTAACAATGTCGCCGTCTGGAAAATATGTCTTATCCCCAAGGCAGTAGTCGGAGTGGTGGCAGCAGAAGTGATCCTGGGGCAACCTCGTGGCCTCAGACTCCGGACGGTAAGACCCAGCGACATGGACCACTTGCGAGCCAGAGTCCCCCTAAAAGTGGTAGCGGCGACCAAGTAGCTTGGCTGGGTGGATCGGCGCCAACTGCGTCTTTCTTCCGGACAAGAGAAAGCTGGGCTGGTGGCAATCCCATCGGAAGTTGGATGGCGTCGGCGAGCCCGGTCGAATGCTCATGGTGGTGTGTCAGGAAAGGAAAAGGCACAGCGGACGTTCCCGAGAGGGCCAACAGCCCCGCGGAGAGGCCGACGTTCGTGGTCCGCTGGATCATGCAGAGGAAGCTCAGAGAGCGTAGGAGGGCGGGGTCGCCATCGAGACGACAGGGCTAGCCCTTATGCAAGAATTGCATGGACATAGCTAATTAATGCATACATCGCCGAGCGTGCAGAGCCAATCCACTCCCAAAATGGCGTCGAGACCACCTAAGCTGAGTATGTAGAAGTCTGCGGTCACGGAACAGGTCCCCACAGAGAGAGAGAGACGGCAGTGCAACGGCCTTGAGACGGGCGGTGGCGCCCATCGCCCAAACGAACCGCAGCATGCGAGGAGGGAACTGAGGGAAACATAGTTACTGCACCAGGTGCTCAGAGATGAGATTGTGGCTTGCACCGCTGTCCACCATGATAATGATCGGGCGATCATGCAGTGTGCCCGAGAGTTGCATGGTCTGCTGGCCTGATATCCCGCCTGTCGAGGAGCAAGATAGCTCCAATCGGTGGAACGTAGCGGCGTTGGACGAGAGGTGTATCCCCCATCGAGAGTTACAGGGCCTCAAAGTCAGCCAGGGTAACTTCAGGGTCGACGTCGCCGACGATGGGGTGGAACTCCTTCACGAAGCACTCGGGGTTGGGGGAGTACGGTTGGCGGCACCGAAAATAGAGACCCTTGTTGCAAAGTTCATTGTACTCACTGTTCGAAAAGCGTTGGGGGGCCGGTGGGTAGCCCGACCGGTTTCCCCAAGACGGCGGCCGTGGTGGAGGAGCCATGGCTGACGATCACCGAGGAGGTCGGGGTTGGTGGTGGCCGGCCATAGGAGCAGATGACCGGGGGGAGAGGTCGTCTTCCACCAGACGCTCCAAAGTCCATAACATTGGAAACTGTGTGAGGGTGATGCGTGCGGAGACGAGAGTGTATATGTGGCAGTAGACCCTGCATGAAGAAACTGAGGTAATGATCGGGCGGTAGCCTAGGAACGTGGAAGACGGGGGCGACAAACTAATCGACGTAGTCGTCCAGGATGGTCGTTTAGAGGACGCCGCAAAGACGCTCGATAGCGGAGGAGCCAGAGTAGCGGGTGTCATACCACTGAATCATCTCCAACTTGAGCTCGGGTCAGGAGAGGCACAGGTTGGTTTGGCGGAGTCATCGAGCCCAGTGAAGTGTCGAGCCGTATGGGCCAATCACCGCTATAGACACTTTATCGTGCTCTTGTATGTAGTTAAGGTCAAAATCTTGCTCCGCCTTGGCAATCCAACCTATCGGGTCAATGCCGACAAAGGAGGGAATGTCGAGGGAGAGGGCAGACCGGACCGGAATGGCCGGAGTAGCGGCCCCGGAGGAAATGGGCGCCGGCCCGGCGCCGAGGAGAGAGCCGCCGTCCACAGGCAATCTGAATCCGGAGGCGGCGGTTGACACTTGAAGAGAGTCGGTCTTGGAGTGGAGGGCGAGGAGCGAGGCGTGCATGGAGGCGACGAGTTGCTCTTGAGCCTTCAAGCGGCGGCTTAGGGCTTTGGTGGTCGAGACCGAAGGAAGATCTCCGGCCGAACGAGTGGTGGGCGTCATGGGCTCGCGACGTCCGAGGGTGATTGCGGTTCTAGCTGAAATCTGCAGAAAAGGAATTGCGGCTTCCTGTGTGCGAACAGCGCTGATCGGCGCTTGCGGCAGCGGGTTGGTCGTGGCGGAAGATAAGTCGTTGTATGTGCAAGCGCCTGATAGCAGGCTTCCTGCGTGCGAAGGATTGTGGCTTCCTGTGTGTGAACGGCGCCAATCGACGCATGCGGTGGCTGGTTGGTCGCGAATAGTGGAAGACATGTCGCTGCCTGTGCGAGCGTCTGGTAGCAAGCGGATCGGTCAGCGGAAAAGAAAAAAACAGGTGGGTCGGCCAGCGGCAAGTCGAAGCTTGCGACGGAAGGGTTTTGGAACCCGGACGGGAACGATCGGCCTCGCGCGGACTTTATTTGGCTCTGCGGTTGTTTCGCGAGTACCGGCGGCCTTCTAGCGGGCGGTGCGGTAGGTCGGACCAAATTGATACAGTCTAGGAGAGGAATCCGGCAGAGGAGGGCCGGTGACAAAAGAAGGGGAAGAAGGGGATTAGGGTTTGAGAGGAAACAAGGGGGCAACCCATTTCCTAATACATCATAAATAAAATAATACAAGATCCACATGCCCACTTATAGGCGAGGAGCGAATACAAAAGAAAACAACGGAAATAGGAAATACGGAAATTACGAAAAGTACCTTAACCAAACATAGCAACATATTTAATATTAAATATCCTTTGTGCCAACCCCGCCTGGGTCGTCCAGATCGGTCCAAGTCACTCTCTACGCGCCCGATTCATCTTCATCGGTCCGCGCCACGTCAACCACGAATATCTGTAACATAGCCCCTCTTGAATAGTAAACTTTGGGGCGTTAAAGGTTTTAGATATCAACCAACATGTCGACCGATGTAAAGATTTTGGTCCTTTTGGACCCAAAATGAAATATTTTTGTTTTTAGGTCCTCTTCTCTTTCTGTTATGGGTTATTAGAATCTTATTAGTGTTTAATGTTCACGTACTCTTTATATTCGGTATTTACACCCATGTCATCGAGGTTTTATATAAGGGGGCATTTGGGTCGTGTACGAGGTATCAAAGAATTAATTCAAAATCTCTCTCTAACTCTTCTCCTCCTCTCTCTAGTCTCATATTCTCTTCATCAGGTTCCTTTTCTCATCGTCTTTCCCACTCTAGGTTTAGCCCTCTATATCTCCCCTCCTTCGCTACCTCCGACAAACCTCTAAAATAAGCACATAACAAACTTGGTATCAGAGCCTCCTTCCTCGGATCTAAGTTTCCCTTTCGCAACCTTTTTGTGATTCACCGTTCAATAATTGACCGGGTCGACCACACGCCGATTGAGATTCGGCCTACGCGAGCCCACTAAACATCTCATGTCGTCGCTCCACGTCTTCGATCATCCATCTGATGCGTCATCGTCAAGCAAAAGGTGCACACCCTTCCCTGCCATCGATCGACCACAACCAAGCAGCCTCCTCTCTTTGAGTCGTGTGCAGCGAAGCACACACACAAGTCTTTGTCGTCTTCGACGGGCTCTACATGCTCGAACTGCAATCAGTATCTTCTACATCTTTCTCCACCAGATCAAGTCACATGCCCCGTTAATCGCTACAAAGAAACCAGCCCCTCACATCGACCCCATGCAGTGACATCGACAAAGTCCAGCTGGACCGCTGCTCGCCAGTATCGAGCCGCTCTCCTGTTGTTTCCTCGATCCTTGCGCCTTCATCTCACATATTGAGCCACCTGATCCACAAGCAGAGCAGACAATCCTAACCCTTCTTTATACATGGATCTATTTAATTGATTTAATAAATTAATTCATGATTGGATTAATTACTCAATCAATTAATTAAGTTGGACAAGAAGATAAATGCTTCGGAAGAGGCTGACATACCTTTGATGTTATGGAAGATGGTGGCCTTCATGTCGCGACTCAACGACCACATTGACTGATTAGTTTTGTCGAAACATTTCGAGATTCTGCTTCCACCAATGCAGTCGTCATCCTAGATAGAACACGTTGTCGCACCTTCCATCCTAGCTTGTATGGTACCACCACCACCTACGATTGCTCTACTAAGGATGCCAATTACATTGGTGCAACCCTTGCCACAATTAGACCCTGCGGACCGCCTCGTGACGCAACTTCCATCTCCCTTGCCATTGATTCCACTTCAGTTGTCCTCGCATTTTACACCATCAGCATCGTCGGCTCCGGGCGTAGTGATAGTGCCGCCGCATTTTGTGTCGCTGTCGTCCGTCCCCATTGTCTCCATTTGCAGCCTCTGCTCAGGTCACCTGCACTGTCGGCCCCTCTAGAAGCATTACATTCGCAGCCCGCCCCCGAGCTAGCGTTGGCGCTTCTAATCGCAGCAACATGGTCCATTGTTTCTAAATATTATGCACGGTCTACCATTTGAGGCAAATTTCACTACAGTGGCGCACTATCGAGAGTTGTTTTGGTGGGAAGTCAAAGAGCCTGATGATTAGTTCATCTAAGTACCGTTCAAGCTTTGAGGGCAAGTTCGATTTGAAGGGTGGAATGTTATGAGTCCCACGCAATCAGCTATCTAGCAATTTGAGGGGAAATTTTTTTGTATTCAATAATAATGAGATAAAGAGTTACAACCATTATATATATGAGAGGAGTAGAAAGAGCACAAAAATAAAACAATCAAAAACACACAAATACACCCCCCCCCCAAGTTGGGTGTGTAATCAATCATGCCCAACTTGTCAATAATCTTTCTAAAAACACATGTAATCAACCACGTGCCGAGTAGACACCGTGGCAAGTCAGCACGCGAAGTAAGACGACAACAGACCCGTCTACAGGAGGAGAGACCAAAAGACGCAGCACCTGCCTGACGTTTTTATTTATTTACTATTTTGTTATTTCCTATTTGGTCGTACGCAATTATTTCTTTTTCTTTATGTTGTATTTCTTAACTTGTCACACCCCGCACTTATAAGGGGTAGAGTTGTACTCTTTTGGATCATGTTGGGATGTATGAGAATTAGGGTTGCTACCTAACCATTCTTTCTGTTCTCTCCTTCTTCTCGCTCTCCACCGCCGCCCCTCCCCCTCGCCGGATTCCTCTCCAGGATTTCCCGGAATTGTATCAATTTGGTCCAACCTGTGGCGCCTCCCGTAAAAGCGTCGTCGGTGCTCGTAATTTTCCGCCTGTAAGTTCCCGCGATTTAGTCGACCTGTCCCGCACGCCCAGATTTCCCGTATCGGGACTTCACGCGTGGTCGATCTGCCTGTTTGTCTGATTCCGCACCACGACGGACTTCCCGGTAAGCCGACAGCCAGATCCTTCCACCGCCGATCGCAGGCCGTCGGTAACCCCCCGTCCGGACGCATGTTCCCGTCCAGCGGCACACCGCCGCTCAGCCACGCGCCCAGTACCGCCCTCCTGTCGTTGTTCCGCACTCCAGCCAGCCGCGCCGCAGCGCTACACCCGAGCGCTGCGTCTCCAGCGCTGTCGCAGCGCGGCAACCCCCCAGCCCATGCAGGCCTTCCGCCGTTGTCATGGTGCCGACCACCCGTTCCACCGCCAAGGCGCCATCGGAGGACGCCAACGAGGCCCTCCTACGTCGTGTCAGCACTCAAGAGTCCATCGTGGCCTCCTTGCAGGCCTCCTTGCTTGCCATCCACGCAAAGCTTGATGTGATACAACCACTCGATGCCTCTTCCGCCAGTGGATCCGCGTGCCCGGCCACCGGCACGTCAATCATGTGGGTGGCACCACTTCCGCACATCGTGGACGCCGCACCCCCTTGTCCCCCCGGCCGCTCGGCACTTGCCTTGTACTTTCCCACCTTCGTCAGAGTAGACTCGATTGGGTGGATCGCCAATGCAGAAAAGTACTTTGATCTCCACCACACACCCGAGCAGGACATGGTCTCTACCGCCGTAGTGGGACTCGACGGCTCCGACCTCCACTGAGCCCGATGACTCCACCAGACCAACTCGGCCATCTCTTGGTCAGAAATCAAGCATGAGATGATTCGCCGCTACGACAGCCGTTATTCCGGCCCCACCATCGAAAGATTGTGTGGGGTGGTACAACAATCTGGTACGTTGGATGACTACATCGATGAGTTCGTGGCCCTCGTCACTCACGTTCTGGTCCTACCAACAGATCACTATCTCGGCTTCTTCATGCAGGGCCATCGGCCCAACATCCGTTCCCGGCTCCGCACTCACTACCCCCGGACGTTTTTTGATACCCTCGACATGGCCCGCCTTGTGGAGGCAGATTTGTCTCCTCGGCCACCGCCGTCATCAGGAGGACCTCCATCGGGGGGTCGACCGTGGCAGACCGTCACTCCAGAGACACCAGCGCCTCGGCCTCCAGCCGCTCTACCAGGCCGACTGGGCCCTCCTCAGCGATTCTCCAACGGCGAGTTGGACGACCTCCGTCGCAAGGTGTTGTGTTTCCGCTTTCGTCAGCCCTATTCTCCTACCCACGTCTGCGCGATCAAGGAATTCCACGCCATCATCGGCGACGTCGACCCTGAAGTTACCTTGGCTGACTTTAAGGCCCTGGAGCTCTCACCGTAGGATACCCCTCTCGACCCCACCGCGGCTACATTCCACCGGTTGGAGCTATCTGGCGCCTCAGCCGGCGGGTTCTCCAACCAGCAGACCATGCAGCTTTCGGGCACACTACAGGATCGCCTGATCATCATCATGATGGATTAGCCACAACCTCATCTCTGAGCACCTGGTACAGCAGCTCCGTCTTCCTCGTGCACCCTCCCCAGATGTTGCGGTCTATATGGGCGATGAGCGTCACCAATCGACTCAGGGTCGTTGTACTGTCGTCTCGCTCTCTATGGGGCACTATTCTGTGACCATGGACTTCTACACATTCAGCTTAGGCGGCCTCGACGCCATTCTGGGATTGGTTTGGCTCTGCACGCTCGGCGAGGTATGCAATAATTGGGAGACTATGTCCATGCAATTCCTACACAATGGACAGTTATATCTCCTCGACGGCAACTCCGCCCTCCTACGCTCTCTGATCTCCCTCTGCACGATCCAGCGGCCCTTGGACATCAGCTTCTCTGCGGGGTTGTGGGCCCGTCCGTGGTGCCTTCTCCTTCCCCGACAGGTCACCAAGAGCGTTCTACTGCACTCGCCGATATCACCCAGTCTCCGGCAGGATTGCCACTAGCCTAGTTTTCTCTGGTCCAGAAGAAAGACGGCAGCTGGCGTCGAACTACCCAACCAAGCTACTTGGTTGTTGTTACCATCTTCAGGGGGACCCTGGCCCGCAGGAGGTCCCGATTGTTGGGTCTTACCATCTGGAGATCGAAGCCACGAGGATGTCCCGGGATCACAACTGCCGACACCGCTCTGATCATTGCCTTGAGGACAAGGCATATTTTCCAAACGGCTGGATTATTACGATTGCGCATGATGACGAGATACGCACACGCCGAGGAGACACAGTTGCGAGTCCGCACGCGAAGGAAGACGACGACGGGCCCGTCTGCAGGAGGAGAGACCGAAGTCGCAGCGCCTGCCTGACGTTTTACTTATTTCATATTTTGTTACTTCCTATTTGGTCTACTCAATTATTTCTTTCCCTTTATGTTGTATTTCTTAACTTGTCACACCCCGCACTTATAAGGGGTGGAGCTGTACTCTTTTGGATCATGTTGGGATGTATGAGAATTAGGGTTGCTCCCTAAACTTTCATCTTGTTCTCTCATTCTTCTTCTCGCTCTCCACCGTCGACCCTCCACCTCACCGGATTCCTCTCCGGGATTTCACGAAATTGTATCATAATGTCGGTCAATTGTTTTTCAGATGGAACAAATGGAGTAACCACAATACCTCTTACAATGTTTTCTTTGATGAGGTGCATGTCGATCTCAATGTGTTTAGTACAATCATGTTGCACTGGGTTATGAGCAATATTGATGGTCGCCTTTTTATCACAGTATAGTTTGATAGGCTCCTCTCATTTAAGAAAAAGATCTTTCATAAATACTTGCGTACATAGCCCTTCACATATCCCGTGAGCCATAGCCATAAACTCCAACTTAGCACTGGATCTGATGACCAAGTGTTGTTTTTTGCTCCTCCGGGTAACTAAATGTTCACCTACCAATGTGAAATGTCTTGAGGAAGACCGACAATCATCAATCGATCCAGCTCAGTTTGCATCAGTGTAAACTTCAATAGTTAGATCATCATTTTGTGATAATAAGATGCCCTTCCCTGATGAAGACTTGAGGTAAGGATACGATGAGCAAAATCAAGATGATGAGGCTTTGGGGAATGCATATATTGGTTGTCAACTCCAATCGCATAGGAGATATCTGGACGAGTATATGACAAGTAGATTAATTTTCTCACAAGTCTCTGAGACCTTGAAATGTCTCCAATGGTTTCACCAACATCTCTTCCAAGCCTGTGATTGGCTACAATTGGGCTGTCAGCAGGTCTACACTCATTCATGAGGCTTCAAGAAGATCAAGAATGTATTCTCTGCGATATAAAGATACCATGTTTGGATCTTACAACCTCAATGCTCAAGAAGTACTTAAGGCTCCCTAAGTCTTTCACTTCAAATTCTTTTGTCAACCTCTTTTTTGGAACATGAACCTCATCTTGATCATCTCCTGTTATAACGATGTCATTCACATAAACTATCAGAGTTGACAACTTTTTGTCCGTGTGTTTGATGAAAAGGGTATGGTCAGTATTGCTCTGGGAGTATCTGAAGCTTGTCATGGCCTTGTGAAATCTCCTAAACCAAGCTATTGGAGATTGTTTCAGACCATATAAAATCTTCTTCAGCTTGCAAACCTTCTCTTACAATCCTTTAAGGGAAAGGTCGGGGGGAAGAGTCATGTATAGTTGCTCTTCCAGATCCACATGAAGGAACGCATTCTTGACATTCAGTTGGCTAAGATTTCATCACTTACATGCAGCACATGATAAAAGAATCCGCATAGAATTCAACTTTGCAGCCGAAGTAAAGATCTTTTGATAAGCAGTCCCTGGCGTCTGTGTATATCCTCTTGCAACCAATTTTGCCTTGTATCTCTCCACGACACTCAGGGTGTTCTGTTTAACGGAAAACACTCATTTATATCTCACGACAGTCTTCCCTTTAGGCAGATGTACCTGATCTCATGAGTGATTTTTATCCAGAGCATGCATTTCTTCAAGCATAGCTGCCTTCCACGTGTCATCAAAAAGAGCTTTTTGTCACGATGTAGAGAAGGAAATCGCAGACAAAGAAGAGAGAAAGGCCCTATGGGAAGTCGTTAGAGAGGAATAAGAGACAAATTGAGATAAAAGATATTGTGTCGAGGTACCTTCCCTTAGAGCAATGAACTCGGACGACGGGTCAGATGTCAACTCTAGGATTTTGAGAGGTATCCGTGTGTTTGCTCCCTTAGAATGACGAGAGTGAACCTGCAGAGGAGGAACATGAAATTTCACCATAGGAGCAGTAGGAATTGGCACAGAAGCAACCGGAGAAGCGGTCAAGTGGGACTGGTATAATGGAGGAATAGGTAACAAAGTAGTAGAGAGAGAATCAGCGGGGGTTAAGGAACTCACAACATAGGAGAGTCCCCCTCCCCCGGAAGTGAGGGCTTATAATAGCTGATAAATCTGGGCAGCATTCCCCCTATATGAGTATGTGGCATCATCCCACTTCCAAATATCTGCAGCAATATCTAAGAACAAGTAATTCCGGAAAATAGTTCACACCATGGAGTTGGTCACCCAAGACATGACAAGAGAGTTCTCTGACTCCCACTGCAACCAATCAGGGGAATCTTGGGCAGGCGCCTTCGTAGTACCCAGAACATAACCAAACAAATGTCTACTTCTCAAGGTAAGAGTGATAGCCCGAGACCACGGGAGAAAATTTGATCCATCCAGATGTATAGTCGTGATTTTACCAAACAGAGCCACCGGACACCAAGGTAGCAGATGACACGCCGGCCCCAGAAAAGATCGTGGGAGATTCATCATTCCCTGACATGATAATCCAAGAATAGAAAGCCTTTGAAATAAGTAAATAACAGTATCCAATAAATCTTAAACAAAATTTGGATAATAGAATATGATATTTGGATATTCTGATATTCCCTAAAAGGTAGCAAGGAAAAGTATCACACAAGGAGCCTAAATATAAAAATAAAATGGACTTTTGAGGTCTCCATTAGCTCTTACAAAAAAATCATAAAGAAGTGAAATAATATATCTATAAGAGGCTTCCATCTACCTGATAAAAGGATTTTCAATTTGATTGTACTTCTTGCAAAATCCAAAAAATTTAACATCGCGTTACTTTTAACTTCAGGGCCCAATCGCAACCAAAACTAATCGAGCCGGCGGAGTTTGAAGGTATCAATCTTTTTTGATTAATTCTTCTATACGTGGAAATCAGTTGATGAAGTGGCGGCTTGTAATTGTTAGTAATCCGAAGTCGTCACGGTAATTTTACTTTGCACGCGGGTTTGCATCGCAAAAATATCAACCCTCATAGTCTTAGGGCAAATTAGTAATATTAATAATAATAACATAAAAATATATATATCAAAATCCCCCGCCCAAGGTTACCCAAACCTCCTCTCACATGTCGCTCCAATTAAAAAACCGCACCCCTCTTCCCAGTAGAGCAGCGTAACTACCACAAAACGCACAACCCACGATTTTTCTCGTCGTCTCCCTCGACCATAAGCGGTGCGGCAATAGGAGCCTGTTAGAGCTTGGCGGTTTGGCGGACTAGTCTCGGCGGTTTGTTTATCTGGCGGTCTGGCTTGGTGGACAGAGAGATTGACGGCTTGGTGGACTGGTCTTGGCAGTCTGTTGTTTTGGCAGTCCTGGTGGTCTAGCTTGGCGGACAGGGGTAGCGGTCAATCTAGCGGTTTGTGTTGGCGGACAGGCGGTTTAGCAAGTCCTGGCGGTTTGACAAATCCGCAGTGCAGTCTTGGCGGTTTAGCAAACCGTTGTTGTCGACCAGCATCCCACTGTGTTGTCCAGGTGGTTTGTAGTTGCGGTCTGGTGGCAACCCGCTGGCACCCCGCAGATGCGGTCTAGTGGCAATCCGGATTGGTACTTGACGGTTTCCAGATAGCCGTGTAGTAGATCTCCAGTTGTATAGTCTTGCGGTTAGACCTATTCAAATTGAATAGTCCGCGTGGCTTGTGTTTAGTGCCAAATCGCTTGTTGTATTCTCCTCTCTCTCCCGCTTTCTATAAATAAAGGGGCATACCTTTGTATTATTTACCTTTTTGGAGCAATAAAATTTGTCTTTTATTTATCTATTTTTACATAGTATCAGAGCTAACCGATCATTTGCTCCAAATTGATTTTTTTCAGGCTTCAGGCAGTCCAAGCAGGCTCTTGTTTTCTAACCGCCCCCGCTTCTTTCTTCTCTCCTCGGTTTTTTCTCTTTAAACCGCGGTCTTCTTCTCTTTTCGCGGTTTGTTTTCTCTTAACAGCGGCCTTTTCTCCTTTGCTCTGTTTTCTTTTTGGTCTCTTGATTCGAGCTCGCGGTCTCTTTTTCTAACCGTCTGCGGTCTCTCTCTCGCCCTCCCTTTGCTAGTCACTCTTCTTGCGACTTGTTCTTTGTTCGCGCGGTCTCTGTTGTGTTCGCGCGCTATCTCTTACTTTCTGTGGCTTCCTTTGTTCGTGTGGTCTTGATCTGATCGCGTGCTCTCTTGCTTTGTTCTCTTTATACGACTAGTTCTTTTTCGGCTTCTATTTCTAACCGTGCGGATAGGTTTTTTTTTGTCGGCTCTCTTTTTCTTGCCACAGCGCCTTCTCTCTTTGTTGTTCGCGCTTCTTGCGCCTAGATCCCTTGTGGTCTCTGTTTGCGGTTTCTTCTAAATTGCTTTGTTTGTGTGGTTTCTTTATTCGGGCGGTCTCCCTTCTTCTTTGCGCAACTTTCTTTGTTCGCCTTTTTGCGTTCTTCCTCTCTAATCGGGCGTAAAAGTTTTTTGTCCATTTCTTCTCTTTCTATGGAGGGTTCTTCTTTTTTTCTCTCCAAGAGGTCGACTTTTCTTGTCTCCTCTTCAGGAAGTGCTCATTTGGCCACAGAGGATAAGTGGCTTATTGATTCTGGAGCCACTTTGTCACATGACCGGCAATTCTCGTTTGTTCTCCTGGTTGAACAAGCATAATCGGGCATCTCCAGTCATTGTTGCGGAAGGTACTTCGTCTCATGTGTGTGGTAGTGGTACTGTACAACTCACTTTGTCTCTGCGGCTTGAGGACACTCTCTATGTTCCCACTTTTTTAGGCAATTTACAGTCTGTTCATGCTCTCTACAAATAATTAAACTGCACTGTTACTTTTACTGTCAGTACTTGTTCTTTTCGAGATTCTGTCTCAAGGACGCAGTCGCTACTGGGACTGAGAGTGGTGACCTCTTCTTTCTTGACAATGTCATGGCTCTTTCTACTTCTGCTTCTCTTCTGCAATGACATCTTCGGATTGGTCATCCTCCTTCACACCTCATCTACCAACTTCTCCCAGATCTACCTCAAGGGGAGTCCTCTCTGAATTGTGAAGTCTGCCAACTTGGCAAACACCGCCGCTCTTCTTTCCCAGCAAGGCAATGACGTAGTTCTGTAACGACCTAAAATAAAAATTCGTGTAAATATTTTGAGGTTATCCCCGATGATGAAAAGGCATGTATTTTACGATTTATTTCCTTGCATGATGGTTTGGATATTGTTTTGTGGGTTGCCTTTTAAATTGTGTGGGCTGAATAAATTATGTGGGTTGTTTATGTGCTTATGGGCTAGCTGATTAATTTATGGGCTGATGATTTTGGGTTGGCTGGCTTGGTGTGCTGGCTGTGTTGATAATGTGCTAGTTGTGTTGATGATGTGCTGCCTGTGTTGATAATATGTTGGCTGTTTGCTTGTGCTGGAGTTTGAGATGTTGGCTGCAAATGAGTTTGGGTTCGGCAAAAAGGCACCTGGAGCGGTGTTTTGTCCCGATATTGCCGCTTAGCCGCTGTTTTCACTGTATAAACTGAGGATGGAATTTCACCTTCTCCCGCACTGTCGTTTCGCTTCTTCATTCTCCATGTGCCTCTGTGTGTTCGGTGTCGTCGTCACTAAGCTGTTGTGTCAACGACCTTGTTGTGCCTGTCGTCGTTGTTGTGCTCCCGTGCCGACGCAGTTGTGCCGCCGATTCTTCCGGACCGACGGTTCTGCTAGGGCTGCTGTTGTTTCCTTCTTCTGCTACTGCTAGGTTTCTTCTTCTTCTGGCCGATTACTTTTGTCTTTCTTCTTCTCCTTCTTCTTCTTCTACTGGTGTACCCGAGTACCTCCTTGCGTATGGGGCTCTGCTTTGCCTCTGCTGAATCCTCAGTGGCTGCCTCTGTTTTTGATTTAGGGTTTTGGCTGCTCCTGAGCTTCTCCTGTGTAGTTGTTGTCACTGCAAAGTTGTTGCCGCTCCTTGTAGCTGCTGCCTCCCTGCTGCTACTTCCAGGTCACTGTCTCCTCCTCTTGGCTGGTTTAGTTTATTTTCTCTCTACTTAATTACTTGTTTGTACTATGGGAATACCAAATTATTGATTTTATTGCTGATTTTTCGGAGATTATGTTGATAGCCAAGTTAACATTTATGCCTTGCTGGACAATTATGTTTAAGAGGACGGGAAGTCCGTTTGGTGGCTGGTTTTTAGCTAAATTTTGAGGCATATTTCTAGCTGTCCGGCAAAGCATAAAATCAGATTTGGCCTTTAGCAATTTAATTGGTATTTTTGGTTTATTGTTTTAACTTTCCGATACAACTCTTTTACGCTTCATGCTACGTGTAAAACGAGACGCAACCCAAATGAAGATTCATGTTATTTCAGTGGTTTCCAAAGCTTAACACTTCAAGGATGGCGTCCCGTGATAACCGTGGCATGCATGCGGCAAAGGATATGAATAAAGGAAAGAAAAGAGTAAGTATTTTATTTCTTGAAATTATGGGTATTGAATTAATTTGTCATATTTGATGTCTTGGTTCTTTGAATAAACTTGCTTGCGCATATGAGTTTCGCTTTAAAGATATATCGCTAAGTAAATAAAGTGTGCGATGGGACAATTAAGCGATATTTATTCTGAGGGGAATATTTTTATCAACACCTAGTTACACGCCAAGATAAAATTCATTTAAAACTTTGCATGGGAAAATGTGATGGCTTCGAATCCGATGATGTGGAGGCATCCACTGATGGATTCACCAGTATGGGTGAGTCTACACTTACGCTCTTTGGGGCGGGGTCAATTCAAGTTGTATCATCGGAGCATTTCTCATTTTATGTAACTAAACTTAAAGGGTGTTATATAGATTAGTAATGAGAATAATCAAATCAAGTTTTTTTTTATTGTACTGTATGCATATTTGTATCATCTCACCCCCCTTGTTTGCATGTATAACCATTTTACGAAATACTGTTCTCACATAGTCATAATTTTTATGACTAACCCTTAGTGGATTCTTTTTTTTCAGACAACAGGTGGAACTCCACGTGTACGGGGAAGGTTCGCACCTGAAAAGTTAGAGAAGGTATGGCTCAATGTCTACAAAGGAATCGAATAAGGTTCTGAGAGTCATAAGCTACTATGTTCAGAAAACTACTGCAAATTTTTAGCAGATTTCGACTAAATGACTGTATGACGGTGTGAATAAATAAAAGGATGGAATAAAATACTGCTTTGAAAGTTTATTGTATTGTTCTTAAATATGCTGCGACTACTCTATTGACTCTCTGTTCACTTTCTGAAATCATTGGGAAGCCCGGAAATTTTGGGTCTTCATAACTTGGTATCAAAGCACGGTTCATGTTTCAATAGAATATGTCGTAACATAAACAGTACGAAAACATTTCAATCTAAGGATGTTATATTCGTTTATAGGAACCTGTCCAAGTCTATTCGAGCCGACGCAGCCAACGCCGTCGAGAGAATCAAGACGATCCTGACTATCAAGCAGCCACCAGATCCGAGGAAAGTGACAACGGGCATCAACAATATCGGTGTCCTTCGGATTTTGTGCTATCAATAGCAGAAGCTTTTAAGCTAGTTTTCCTACGGTGGCTACTTTAGGACTCAATACTTCCCCAAGAAAATCCTACTTCACCGCATCAACCACAGCAACATCCAATGAACCCTCCTCCAAATCTCCCTCCAAGAGTAGAAGCTCTGACGCCCCAATACTGTCAAATGGACTTCGATCTTAAACAGTTTATGGAATTAAAACCACCGACGATTGTTGGAGGCCTATCTCCCTTAGAAACAGAAGATTGGATACTGCGAATTGAAACTATCTTCCAAGTCATGCGCTGTCCAGAGGACCGAAAAGTTGAACTCGCGTCATTTGTACTAGAGGGCACCGCAAAGCGTTGGTGGAACAACTTAGTCGCTACAAAATTTACAGGACGTAGAGTTGTGACATGGGAAAATTTTCTTCAAGAATTCACTAATTGGTTCGTACCTCGATCGGAAAAACGAGTCCTACACGATCAATTTTTACGGCTCGTCCAAGGATCCAAGTCGGTGTTACAGTACGAGACAGAATTCTCCAAGTTAGCATATTATGTCGATTCTCTTGACTATCGAGGAAGATCGTTGCAGGCAATTTAAACAGGGACTGCAGGACGACATACGCAATTTACTCGTACATTTGGATATCCTAGACTATGGAAAGTTGATCGAACGAGCACGATTAGTAGAAATCGATCAAGGCAAAACGCAGAAACACCGAGATAGGAAAAGAAAAGCCACGAAAATCTCAACTCAAAGCGAAGTATAGAGCAAAGATGTTGCTAAGACAATACAAACTGGTTCATCAACCAGTACTACATCTCAAGCAAACTCGACGAAATGTGCCAAGTGCGGCAGAAATCACCGAGACGAATGCTTGATTGGCGTTTGTTATTACTGTCGTGAGTCGGGTCACACAAAGAAGAATTGTCCAAAGCTCCGGAATAAAACAATCAATTCACAACCTCCACTGCAGCAGCAATTATATCAAATGCTTGCTGAATCATTCGCATCAGCATCATCACCAACGTCTGCACTTGCAGCTGCACCAGTATCTGCTCCTGCACCTGCAATAACACCAGTACCTGCTCCTGTACCTACTTCAACACCACCTCAAGAAGGCTCAGCCGATCGATTAGTTTTTCCGCGGGCTTATACCTAAGGTAAATAAGTTGTATTTACCATAAAAGTGGCATTTTGATGTTAGTTTTCGGGGACGAAAACTCCTAAAGGGGGGAGGATTTGTAACGACCTAAAATAAAAATTTGTATAAATATTTTGAGGTTATCCCCGATAATGAAATGGCACATATTTTACAATTTCTTTCCTTGCATGATGGTTTGGATATTTTTTTGTGGGTTGCCTTTTAAATTGTGTGGGCTGAGTAAATTATGTGGGTTGTTTATGTGCTTATGGGCTAGCTGATTAATTTATGGGCTGATGATTTTGGGCTGGCTGGCTTGGTGTGTTGGCTGTGTTGATAATGTGTTGGTTGTGTTGATGATGTGTTGGCTGTGTTGATAATATGTTGGTTGTTTGCTTGTGCTGGAGTTTGAGATGTTGGCTGGAAATGAGTTTGGGTTCGGCAAAAAGGCACCTGGAGCGGTGTTTTGTCCCGATATTGCCGCTTAGCCGTTGTTTTCACTGTATAAACTGAGGACGGAATTTCTCCTTCTCCCGCACTGTCGTCTCGCTTCTTCATTCTCCTTGTGCCTCTGCGTGTTCAGTGTTGTCGTCACTAAGTTGTTGTGTCGACGACCTTGTTGTGCCAAGCTACCCGTGTCGTCGTTGTTGTGCTCCCGTGTAGACGCAGCTGTGCCGCTGATTCTTCCGGACCGACGGTTCTGCTAGGGCTGCTGTTGTTTCCTTCTTCTGCTACTGCTAGGTTTCTTCTTCTTCTTGCCGATTACTTTTTTGTCTTTCTTCTCCTCCTTCTTCTTCTTCTACTGTTGTACCCGAGTACCTCCTTGCGTATGGGGCTCTGCTTTGCCTCTGCTGAATCCTTAGTGGCTGCCTTTGTTTTTTATTTAGGGTTTCGGCTGCTCCTGAGCTTCTCCTGTGTAGCTACTGTCACTGCAAAGTTGTTGCCGCTCCTTGTAGCTGTTCCCGAGCTGCTGCCTCTCTGCTGCTACTTCCAGGCCACTGCCTCCTCCTCTTGGTTGGTTTAGTTTATCTCCTCTATACTTAGTTGTTTGTACTATGGGGATACCAAATTATTGATTTTATTGCTGATTTTTGGGAGATTATATTGATAGTCAAGTTAACCTTTATGTCTTGCTGGACAATTATGTTTAAGAGGACGGGAAGTCCGTTTGGGGGCTGGTTTTTAGCCCAATTTTGAGGCATATTTCTAGCTGTCCGGCAAAGTATAAAATCAGATTTGGCCTTTAGCAATTTAATTGGTATTTTTAGTTTATTATTTTAACTTTCCGACACAACCCAAATGAAGATGCATGTTATTTCAGTGGTTCCCAAAGCTTAACACTTCAAGGATGGCGTCCCGTGATAACTGTGACATGCATGCGGCAAAGGATATGAATAAAGAAAAAGAAAGGGTGAGTATTTTATTTCTTGAAATTATGGGTATTCAATTAATTTGTCATATTTGATGTCTTGGTTCTTTGAACAAACTTGCTTGTGTATATAAGTTTCGCCTTAAAGATATATCGCTAAGTAAATAAAATGGGCGAGGGGACAATTAAGCGATATTTATTCTGAGCGGATTATTTTTATCAACACCTAGTTACACGCCAAGATAAAATTCATTTAAAACTATGCATGGGGAAATGTGATGGCTTCGAATCCGATGATGTGGAGGCATCCACTGATGGATTCACCAGTAGGGGTGAGCCTACACTTACGATCTTCGGGGGCGGGGCCCAATTCAAGTTGCATCACCGGAGCATTTCTCATTTTATGTAACTAAATTTAAAGGGTGCTATATGGATTAGTAATGAGAATAATCAAATCAAGTTTTTGATTTTATTGTACTGTATGCATATTGGTATCATCCCCCTTGTTGGCATGTATAACCATTTCACGAAATACTGTTCTTGCGTAGTCATAATTTCTATCATTAACCCTTAGTGGATTCTTTTTTCAGGCAACAGGTGGAACTCCAGGTGTACGGGGAAGGTTCGCACCTGAAGAGTTAGAGAAGGTATGGCTCAATGTCTACAAAGAAATCGAAGAAGGTTCTGAGAGTCATAAGTTACTATGTTCAGAAAACTGCTGTAAATTTTTACAGATTTCGAGTAAACGACTGTATGATGGTGTGAATAAATAAAAGGATGGAATAAAATACTGCTTTGAAAGTTTATTGTACTATTCTTAAATGCGTTGCGACTATTCTATTGACTCTCTGTTCATTTTCTGAAATCATTGGGAAGCCCGGAAATTTTGGGACTTCACAAGTTCTTCGCGTCCTTTTGAATTAGTTCACTCAAATATCTGGGGTCCAGCATACTAGCATTGTTGGTAGAGATACCTTTTATTTTGTTATCTTCATTGATGATTTCTACAGGTGTACTTAGTTGTACCTCTTAAAAGAGCGTTCTCAACTTTGCTCTGTGTTTATCACCTTTTATAATGAGATTTGCACACAGTTTAGTGTGTCTATTAAAGTTTTTCGTACTGATAATGTCAAGTAATATCTCAGCCGTCAGTTTTCTGATTTTTGCACAAATCATGGTTTACTTCATCAAACTACTTGTCCTTATATTTCTCAACAGAATGGCATTGTTGAACGCAAGAATCGTCATCTCCTGAATGTTACTCGCAGTCTTCTCCTACAAATGAATGTTCTTGCTTCTCTACTGTTATCTCATCAATTGTATTCCCTCATCGGTTCTTCAGGGCAAGACCTTATTCTCCATTTTGTATTCAGGAGCCATGTCATTTCCTTTACCTCTACGAGTTTTTTGTCGTATGTCGTTTGTTCACATGCCTTGTCCTGATCGTGACAAACTTTCTCTTCGTTATGTTAAGTGCATATTTCTTGCTTATTGTCCGACTCAGAAAGGGTATCGCTGATTTTATTCTCTTCTCTGCAAACAGTATGTTTCAACTGATGTCACCTTCTTTGAAGATACGACATACTTTTTGCATGCTTCTCTCTTGCCATCTAATGTTTCCTCTTCTATACATATTGTTTCGGTATCTCTGCCTGAGCCACTTCTTTTCACACCTATTCATGTTACACCGTCTATTTCTCTCGATACTACTTCTTTGCCATTGGAGCCATCCATATCATTTCCCAGTCACATCTCCTGACGATGGATCAGCTACTGAAGTCATACAGATCTTGATCTTCTCATAGTCCTACGGAAGGGAGTACGGACAAGCACTAAGCATTTCATTGACGTTGTTGTCTCATATGCTCAACTTTCCCCGACTCGAAAGCGTTTTGCTCTTGCTATATCTACTAATGTCACCCCGGTCACATATCAAGAGGCTCTTGTCATCCCACATTGAAAAACTGCTATGGATGAAGAAATGAAGATCTTAACTGAGATGGGTACTTGGACTCTTGTTCACACATCTCTCGGCGCAGTGGTTGATTGTTGGTGGGTCTGTCATCTTGTATCGTCTGGATGGTACTGTTGACCTTTATAAGACTAGGCTTGTTGACAAAGGTTGTACTCAGACGTATGGTGTGGACTTCTTTGATACCTTCTCACTAGTTGCTCGCATCAGCACAATCCGTGTTCTTTTCTCTATAGCGGTTAACAAAGGCTGGGAGAAGACTCAGTTGGATGTAAAGAATGTATTCATGTATGGTGATCTGCAAGAAGTGGTTTACATGGAACAACCTCCTCAAATGTTGTTCAGGGGGAGTCTCAGCCTCTCAGGTGTGCAAGCTACGGAAGGCAATTTACGGCCTCAAGCAGAGTCCATGGGCTTGGTTCGACAAGTTCAGTAGAATTGTCTCTCTTACTGGATTCACTCGAAGTTTTGTTGATCATTCTCCTTTCATACGCAAGACTACTAAAGGCCTAGTGATTCTTGCTATATACATGGATGACATCCTTCTTACTGGTGATGATAAGGAGGGAATTGATCTGGCAAAAATACACATTCGGTAACATTTTGTTACTAAGGATATGGGAACTCCAAAAGTACTTTCTGGGAATTGAGATTTCGCGGAAAAGCAACTTTGTGGTGTTTTCACAACGGAAGTATGCACTAGATCCCTTAAAAGAAACTAGTCTTCTTGGGGCAAAACATGCTCATTGTTTGATGGTCGTTGGTGATGACAAGGGGTGGACTGAGGATTCTCCTCTTCTTGCAAATAGTACTGTGTACAGACGAATAGTAGGAAAACTCATCTATCTGACTGTTAACAAACCAGATATTTGTTATGCAGTAGGAATATCAGTCAATTTATGCAAGCTCCCAGAGAGTGACATTTTCATTCAGTTATGAAAATTTTGAAGTATGTGAAAGGGTCTCTAGGAAAGGGTTATTGTTTTAAAAGCATAATCATTTGAAGATTGAAGTGTATTCTGATGTCTGTTATGCCGATAACAAAAAAGATAGAAAGTCTACATCGAGTTTTTGCACCTTTGAGTGAGGAAATCTTATTAACTGGAAAAGCAAAAAAAACAGTCTGTGGATTCCAGGTCAAGTGTTGAAGCTGAGTACAGAAGCATGGCTTCAATAACTTGCGAGTTGAAACGGTTACGAGCACTTATGTTTGATTTGGGGGGAAGTCTATGATCATCACTTTCCTATATTTTGTGATAACAAAGTCGTCATTTACACATCCAAGAATTCAGTTTTTCATGAGATGAAGTTTTTGCTTCTCTTTTGAACGTTTGTAGCAAGTTGGGCATGGTTGACATATATGCTCCAGCTTGAGGGGGAGTGTTAGAGCTTTGCGGCTTGGCGAACTGGTCTCGGCGGTTTGTTGATCTGTCGGTCTGGCTTGGCGGACAGAGAGATTGGAGGCATGGCGGACTGGTCTCGGTGATCTGCTGTTTTGGCAGTTCTGGCAGTCTGACTTGGCAGACAAGGGTAGCGGTCAATCTGGCGGCTTGTCTTGGCGGACTGGCAGTTTGACAAATCTGCAGTGCAGTCTTGGCTGCTTAGCAACCACTGTTGTCGACTAGCGTCCCACTGTGCTGTCCGGGTGATTTGTAGTTGCGGTCTAGTGGCAACCCGCAGTTGCGGTCTAATGGCAAACCGCAGATGCGGTCTGGTGACAACCTGGATTGGTATTTGACGGTTTCCAGCAGTCGTGTAGTAGATCTCCAGTTGTATAGCCTTGCGGTTTGACCTATTCAAATCGCATAGTTTGTGCGGCGTGTGTTTAGTCTCACATCGTCGGTTGTATTCTCTTTTTTACACTGTTTTCTATAAATAAAGAGGCATACCTTTGTATTATTTACATTTTTGGAGCAATAAAATTTGTTTTTTATTTAGCTCTTTTTACAGAGCCCTATCCTGCATCGGCCTCTTCACATCCCTCCTTTGCAGTCCTTGACAGCCTCCTCTCCCTCTATCCAAGCACCGTAGGAGACTCCGCTTCAACCCTGGCCGACAGGAATGTTTCTGGAACACCATTTTTGGTTCTGGTGAGTGTTGTTCCTCTTTCTTTCCATTTCTTTTGTGGAAATCGTCATGATAGATGCCCAAGTTTGTTTACTCCGCGTACCTCTCTCCCTAAATCCAGGAATCAGAGACCTCGGTCTCCCCCAATCCGAAATCAGTTGTTTATTTTGGATCTAATCGTTGTTAGATCAAGGTAACGCTTACGTTTGCGTTCTTTTCCTCCATATTAAATTATTTGTCTTCATTTTGATTAATTTTCACTGAAACCATAATAGGGTATAGAGTTAAAGTTGGTGCTCCTACTTGGTGAACCCCATCTCTAATTGGAGAAGTTCGTAGTGATCAAATTTATTGGAAGGCGAATCATGTCAACTAGCCGCGTGTATGAGCGTCGAAACACCACAGTAAAAAAATCGACTTCTATCAGTTAGACATATCATTTTTGAATATTGCGAGAATTGAAATACATTAGTAAACGTATGCAACGATACAAGTTCTTATTGTTACAAGCAGGCTAACAATAAATAAGTAAGATATATGTTACTTATGTACTAGGTCATGTTTACGAACCAAATGCCCATCAAATCGATATAACAGGACTACCAGTCAGACCATGAAATTAGCAGTTCCACACTCGAGTAAATCAGCTAAAATGTTAGTCATTTGTGTTAAAGTGCAAGGTAGTATACATGAAAATTTTAAAATCTAGTGTACATAAGATGGATGTTAACCCATAAGTGTCGTACCAACTATTAGATCAGTTAACTCCAGAAAAAGAAATGGCAAGAGGGATTCACCCGCATTCTTTTGGTGGAAGCACACGACCGCACTTGCAAGGTCGCAGCCCACCATACGAGTTCAGACTTAGGGTCGATGACCATTGTTTCCAGCTATGTAACACCTCAGAATTTGACATACAGAAACTCTTGTAAGAATTTATTATAGCCTACTAATGATCAATTGATTTTATAGATTCTTGGCATCACGCATGAACTAGTACAAGTATG
The DNA here is from genome assembly GCA_039583875.1 of Platanthera guangdongensis. Lineage (NCBI taxonomy): Eukaryota > Viridiplantae > Streptophyta > Magnoliopsida > Asparagales > Orchidaceae > Platanthera > Platanthera guangdongensis. The sequence continues at coordinate 156,107,728 of CM077165.1, forward strand.
TTAAAAAAACGAAAACTCGTCATCTTACAATTGAATGCCACAACATCAAAACTAGTTTGATGGAGAATGAAAATATAAAAACGTGCATGCAAGGGCACACATGCACATACACAGAGATACTTTTTCCCTTTTTTCAGAGAGAAACACACGCACAGAGAGAAACACATACGCATACACAAAGATACATACGTACATAATAGCGCATATGTGCATAGTCTCCAGTACACACTATCCCCTTTCTCGAATTATCTCTTTTTGTACTTCCCCTCTCCCATGTGTATGTTGGCCCCACAGCTTTAAAAAATTTGCAGTTACACATTATGAGAACTTCTATTTATAATATTATATATAAATATATATTTATACTATATTAAAAGGAAAAACACCCTTAGGTTAAACATTCACTTTCCGATTTTACCCCTCTTTATTAAAAAAATAAAGTTCTTAAAATTTGTGTTTTTTCTTTTATTTTAAAAAATGTGCTCTCATATAGAAAAAAAAATCTACCTACAATAAAAATGTGTTATCCCCGCCGCTCGCAAACACCATGCAGCGTGTACACCGCAAAAATTAGCAATGAGAGGAGTATAACACTCAGGAGTTTGCGAGCGAGGGGGGCACCATCACACCGGGCAATGTCGTGGCCGAGATAATGTCGCCCGGGGCATGGGGGCCCCTGTGCACCATCGCGATTGAGATACTGTAGCGGTTGGACATAAGGGCGAAGCCCCATTCCTCTCACTCGTATATATATATAATACTTCAATTAAAAAATAATAAGAAAACATAGCTTCCTGTCTGCGCAAAGAATCATAGGAAATAAATGTGTTGTTGAGATAGCTAAATATTAACTAGTTTCAGCTTTGAACAAATAAAAGAAAGAACGGTAGCAAAATGCAATACATCTGTGCATAGGCACACCCAAAAGCAAACAGTGTTCAAAGCAGTAAAACTTTGCGGCTTAAAAAGGTAATTTAGCAGCAGCAGCAGCAACAAAAACCAGCCAAAGAAAACTAATTTGTTTATAACGTGAATAAAAATATAGATACCTTAAAAGTTCTCCAAAAGCAAGTAAGGAACCATGAATGCTATTGACTGAAGCATTTTTACCAAGTCCAACTTGCGCAGCTTCAGACATTCGGTAATACCTAGAAGTTAGCAGAAGATGCGAGCACTTGGTCACCATGACAGACTCAAATTGCCATGAGGGGCACAAAAAAATGACATCTCAAAATTTTGAGGTACAGCTTTTATTGAATAAATTTGCACAATAAATATCTGTCTATTACTGCAGTTAACATCCTTGGAAAATAAACAAGATCTAAATAACCCAACAAAGAATATAAATAATGGATATCGGCAGCTTGACTGCAGTTAATGCAGCTACAGAGAATGCACAATCGGATATGAACTTTGGAAAAGGACTATAAACTACAACCAAATCAAATTCCCATTAATTTTGGACCACACCCAGACAAATTAAGCACTGCAAAGAACAAACTATGGTACTTATAAAATAGGTGTAGCAAATCAATAAACTAAAATTTAAACTCCGAATGAGAGAGCATTCAGTTACACAGATGGATATGAGAAATCAAAGCAACATCTGGCAAATATTTAAACACTAACAGTTTTTTATATAATTATGTAATAATGAATACATTTACAAAGTTAATACTCAAATCCACCGTTAACATACCATTGCACACGCCAACGTGTCTCCCGCTTCTCAATGACACGAAGACAAGCCCTCAAAGCTTCTACAGCTCTTTCTCGAATAGCCAAATTAGGATCCCTCAATGGAACCCATATGGCATCTGCAAAATCAAGCACATGGACATTGAAGACTGTAGAAGCATTTTCAGCCATCTCCTGAGAGTGAAAAATAGATCAGAAAAGAGCATAGAAAAGGAAATATATGTGTAAGTTTAAATAAATATAAGGTCATCAACTGAATATTACTACCAGCTTAACAATAGAAAAATCCAGATAGTTGTATCAAATAAAAAATAAAGAACATCCATGTATGAAAACTACTAATAAAGTGCTCAAAGATCCCTTGAAGAATGTGCTCAAAGATCTAAAATACTTTTCTTTCAATAAGACATGTCATGGCAGTGCATTATCCTTGGAAGAACAACTTACTATAGTGAACTACATCAAAGATGGCATACAAGTTGATGGGCATCACAGATTGAAGGCGAGTCGACACTTACCAGAGCCCACATGGGTCTATGTAAGCAAGAGGCGAAGGAACGCCGTATAGATCCAGGCCTATAGTCATGCTTAGAGCGACGACGATATAGTTTGTATATTTTAATTCTTTTGTATTTTTATTTCATGTAACAGTGATGACCCCATCTAGGTTGTCTGTAGTGGCCACCATGTCAATAAATAGGAATCTATGGAGCTGATTTACGGCAGCAAATTTTGGACGGAATTTTGTGCTTACGAGGTCATCCCATGGGGATATTCCATGGACCCTCAAAGCCGAAGCCAAGTTAACTATCCTTCCCCACCACCCCACTAACCATCGCTGCCTCCTCACTCCATAATATCACCATAACCCCCTCGTGCTACTCAAAAACTACCGAGTAATTGCATGACACCACCCGCTATACTATTACATTTCCTCTCTTCTACCTCAGCACCCCCCCCCCCAACAATCAATGAGCTTCCCCACATCTCCCACACTTCTCCAACTCCTGCAGTAAATCCCACCCACGTTCCCCACTCTCCCACATTCAAAACTACCCATTTTGTTTTTCTACGGCTTGTCCAACTCTCCCCCATTCCATTACGCTTCCAGCCAAAATGCTACAAACTGCTTCTGCTAATGGCCAATTCCTCCAACAGCTTGCCATGGCATTTCACTTGCAGAATAGCACAGTAACCTTCAGTTTCTACCTACATGAGACTCTCAAACACAGCCACATTGCCTCCCGAGCCTGGAATCCTTCAAAAAATTCCTACCACTATCCTAAAATCAGTACGGACCTACTGCAGAGTTGTTTTCCAGACCCCATAGCCTCCATTTCACTTTCCCAGCCTCCTATTTTCATGTAAGTTTGTGTATGAAGTTATAATTTTTGTTGTTGTTTATATGGTGAAGAAAATACAATTATTGATGTTAAATTGTATATATTTAACCTGAGATTTGTTCTACTTTAAAGTTTCACTCATCTTAAGTATAATTGAAGCACACATAATTTACTTTAACATGAAACTTATTGGTTTATCTAACGCCTCCGTCTCAACTATGATTGTTTATGTTGAATTTTATAATTTGTCAGAGCTAATTGCAATTAATTGTTGGAATACATTTGCATTACATCATTCCTAGGTCCAAAAGACATTCCATCATTATTATTCCACTAGGATTCTTTAAGTTACACTCTCTACATTCGTTTTGCATCACAAGTATTAAGTATACGACAAGAATTAGGGTATAGCACTCAAAAGACAAATCAGACCAAAATACTTGAATATTGAAGCAAGATTAAGAAATCGGAAATAAGGAAACGCAAAAAACTAACAAATCAGACCAAAACACGAAGTGAACTAGCATGCTAAACCAAAATGAATAAGAAATTTCTGCTCCTTAATTGAAACTGTTGGAAAAGCTCAAAGCTTGTATTTATTGCTTCTATATCAAAATACAAGGAGAGAATACAAATATATAGGGGAGAAAAGGAGAGAAGAAATCATATACAATGATGTGGGACTAAAAGGAGAAGAAGAAAGGAGGAGAAAACAAGGGTCCAATATGGGCTCATTTACATGGGCTTTTCTAACACTCCCCCGCAAGCTGGAGCGTACAAATCGTATGCACCAAGCTTGGACAAGCACTGATAGAAGAGCGTACTGGGAAGAGCTTTAGTGAGCACATCCGCAACTTGTTCCGTCCCGGGAACATGCTTCAAGTCAATCTTCTTCATTTGAACCTTTTCTCTGATAAAGTGGCAGTCAACTTCAATATGTTTAGTTCTCTCGTGGAATACCGGGTTCTTGGCAATATGTATTGCCGCTTGGCTATCACAAAGGAGAAGCGCTGGGGAAGGAAGTCGTACACCAAGATCGGTAAGAACTAAGAAGACTCTCCGGCCATGTTAGTTCAGATACTACAGACGTCATTGCCCGGTATTCAGCCTCAGCAGATGATCGAGCTACAACGGCTTGTTTCTTGTTCCGCCATGTAATCAAATGTCCTCCAAAATATGTGCAAAACTCACTGGTTGACCGTCGGTCATCAAGAGAACCAGCGTAATCAGCATCCGAGTAAGCTATCAATGTAGGAGCTGAAGATGAGGTCTTATAGACCAATCCTTGACCAGGGGCCGTTTTGAGGTATCTGAGAATGCGTTCAACGGCGTGAAGATGAGATTTTCGGAGAGAATGCATATACCGGCTGACAATACCAACGACAAAGGATATGTCTGGTCTAGTTACCGTGAGGTAGATCAACTTTCCAACTAGACGGCGATAGTATTCAGGATTCTCGAGTAAGAGATCTGAGTCGGAAGCCTGAGCACATAACTTGTGATTCACATCCATTGGGGTATTGATCGGCTTACACCCCGAATAACCTGCATCATGAAGAAGGTCGAGACAATACTTCCGCTGGGAGAGGACGAGACCATCTGGCCGTCTAGCTACCTCAAGGCCCAAAAAATACCGGAGGGGTCCCAGATCCTTTGTTTGAAAAACTGTACCGAGATGTCGTTTGACCTCAGGTATTCCCTGTGAGTCATCTCCCGAAAGGATGATGTCATCAACATAAACTAACAAAAGAACTGTCCCCGCTGTACGGTGGCGAGTGAACATGGAGAAGTTTGTCGTGCTGCGAGAAAATCCAACCTCCCGAAGAGCTTTGCTGAACCTGTCGAACCAAGCCTGTGGTGATTGTTTGAGGCCACACAGAGCTTTCTGAAGACGGCAAACCTGAGACTTCCCCGTGGTCTCAAACCCGGGAGGTTGTTGCATATATACAGTCTCTTGCAAGTCGCCACTCAAAAAGGCATTCTTAATATCCAGTTGCAGTAAGGGCCACCGGCGATGGACAGCCACCGAGATAAGAACACGAACGGTGTTGAGTTTGGCCATCGGGGAAAAAGTTTCCTCATAGTCCAGCCCGGGTTGTTGCGTGAAGCCGCCGGCGACGAGCCGAGCCTTGAGACGGTCAATCGTCCCATCAGCGGCATGTTTGATGACGAAGACCCACTTACACCCAACCGGTTTCTGACCCGGGGGAAGCGGTGCGAGAGTCCAGGTCTGGTTGGCCCAGAGGGCCGCCATTTCCTCCTCCATGGCAGCCTTCCAGCCGGGATGTGCTAGCGCCTCCTGCACAGTGTTAGGAACCGAAATAGAGGAAAGAGATGTGGCAAAGGTGTGTAGGTGGGGGGAAAGGCGATGCAAGGAGACATAATTCGCCAGAGGATGAGCGGTGGAGGGAGATACCTGATCAGCAGAGCGCGGGGTAGCAGTGGAAGAGGTCGACGACAGAGGGGCAGCGGAGCAGGGGGGAAGGCGGCGAGAGTAAACCTGGATAACAGGCGGCCTGGAGGGAGCAGGTGGAGGGAAAGAAGAGGGAGCAGGTGGAGAGGGAGCAGGTGGAGAGAAAGAAGGACGTGGGGAAACAGGCGCAGTAGTAGGGATGACGGGTCGGGGTAGAGGGAGCGGTGGAGATGGCGGTGTGGAGGAAGGAGTAGGGGAGAAGAATGGTTGATCTTCCCAAAAAGTAACATCGGCGGAGACGATGACCTTCCGAGTACCCGGAGAGTAGCATAGGTAACCGTTTTGGGTGCGAGAGTAGCCGACAAAAATGGATTTGGCGGCCCGGGGGTCCAACTTATCAGAGGAGGGACCCAGGAGGTGAACAAAACAGGTGCAGCCAAAGACTCGTGGGGTAAGAGGGAAAGCCGGAGTGGAGGGGAAGAGGAGACTGAATTGGGTGGCAAAGTTGAGAACCGAGGAAGGGAGGCGGTTGATGAGGAAGCAGACAGTGGAAACCGCAAAGTTCCAGTAATGTTTGGGAACCTGCATTTGGATCATGAGAGAGCGGGCAACGTCGAGCAGGTGGCGGTTCTTCCGTTCGGCAACCCCATTTTGTTGGGGGGTATAGGGACAGTAGGTGTGATGAAGAACACCGAACTCAGCACAGAGGGTGGCAAATTCATGGCCGGTGTATTCGCGAGCGTTGTCGGTGCGCACGGTTTTAATAGTGGTGGAGAATTGCGTGCGAGTTTCTTGGAGGAAGGCGCGAAATATGCGAGGGAGCTCGGAGCGGTCGGCACAGCCGGAGAGGGAGGGGGCAAGAGAGAGGTCGGCACAGCCGGAGACCGGAGCAGTCGCACCATTAGCGACTGTGATATACTTCGGATGAGGAGCATCCGAGTACTGGAGAGGCCGCAGCGAGGTGATGTGATGAGTAGCTCCGAAGTCCAAGATCCAAGGCGGACCGGAGGAAAGGCAAGTAATACCTGCAGTAGAGGTGGAGGCAACAGAGGCAGGAGGAGGGCTAAGAAGTCCCTGGAGGTGCTGGAGCTGGAGGCGCACAGACGCAAGGTCAGGACCAGTGGAGGAGGAGCCATCAGCAACGGCCGCAGTGGGGCGAGGAGGATAGCCATGTTTCTTGTAGCAAACAGCATCCGTGTGGCCATCCCGGCCGCAGTAGGAGCACTTGGAGCGGGCCCGACCCCCACGTCCCCTTCCGCGAGAGCCGGAACGGCCACCGCGAGCAGAAGGCGGTTGGGGAAGTAAGGGAGGAGTGGCCTGCTGAAGAAGAGCCGGAGAGGAGGGTGCCGGAGGATCCAGAGGTGGTGAAACGCGAAGGAGCATAGAGCAAACATCCCAGAGAGAGGGGGTAGAAGCCGAAGCCAATACTTGAGCCCGAATGCTCTGAAGGTAAGGTGGGACCCGAGCCATCATCATGGCAATGCAGACGGCCTCCTTCTGCGAGCGTTGAGCAGCAAGATCGGTAGTAGAAGGCTGATGCTGGATCCAGGCCTCGGCCAGAGTTTTGGCCCGAGCAACAAAAGAGGTCAGGTCAGCCGCCCCACCAGCATCAAGGAACTGAAGGTCGGTAATAATGTCATAGAGGTGTTGAAAACTATCCTTTCCAGAGTATAAGGAGTGAAGCTCCTCCCACATGGCTTTGGCGGTCTCATGGTACATGACCATTGATATGGCTCACCCTCTAGAGAATTAAGGAGTCATGTTTGAACTCGGCCGTCATTGCGTAGCCACTCCTCCGTATTGGGAACAGGAGGAGCGTTAGTAAGGTGAAGCACAAGGCCCTTGTCCTGAAGAACACGCCGAACAGAGTGGACCCATGGAACAAAGTTTTTCTTCCCAGATAAGGATATCGTGGTGATCCGCAACTCATCGCGAAGATCTGGAAGAGAGGCCGGGCGGTCAGCAGGAGGAGTAACCGCCTGTCCGGTAGAGTTAACAGAGGAACCCATGGAGACGGGGAAGACCGCTGCGAATGGCAGAGACCGCGCGAGAAGGAGAAAAAGAAGAAGAAGTCGTCGCGGTGAGAACAAACCGCGCGACTAGCAGAGGAAAGTCTGCGGGGGGGGTGACGCGCGCGGCTAGAGCAGAGAGGCCGCGAGTAGGAACTCGAGCGGCGAGGAGAGAGAGGCCGCGAGTAGAATCTAGCGGCTAGAGAAGAGAGGCCGCGAGTAGGAACTCGAGTGGCTAGAGGAGAGAGGCCGCGAGTAGGAACTCGAGCGGCTAGATGAGAGAGGCCGCGAGCAGGAACCCGAGCGGCTAGAGGAGAGAGGTCGCGAGTAGGAACTCGAGCGGCTAGAGGAGAGAGGTCGCGAGCAGGAACCCGAGCGGCCAGAGGAGAGAGGCCGCGAGTAGGAACTCGAGCGGCTAGAGGAGAGAGGCCGCGAGCAGGAACCCGAGCGGCTAGAGGAGAGAGGCCGCGAGTAGGAACTCGAGCGGCTAGAGGACAGAGAGGCCGCGAGGGGGAACTCGAGCGGCTAGAGTAGAGAGGCCGTGAGGAGGAACTCGAGCGGCTAGAGGCAGACAGGCCGCAAGCGGCAAGCAGACAAACCGCAAGAGGCTAGAAGCAGAGAGAAGTGGGTCCCACGGGAGAGAGAAGAAGATATAAAAGGGGGGGTGGAGAGGGGTGGAGCCACAGGAGGTGGAGAGGAAGAGGAGAGTCAGCAGCTTAAGAGGGAGAAGTCGCTGAGAGAAGAGATGGGCAGGAACAGGCCGCTACCCGGGCGGGTAGAGGAGGAGGCCGCAGAGGGAGAGCGGATAGGCGGAGAAGCAAAGCCGGGCGGTTAAAAAAGGGGAAACCGCGAGGCCGGATAACCTGGCTCTGATACCATGTTGGAAAAGCTCAAAGCTTGTATGTATTGCTTCTATATCAAAATACAAGGAGAGAATACAAATATATAGGGGAGAAAAGGAGAGAAGAAATCTTATACAATGATGTGGGACTAAAAGGAGAAGAAGAAAGGAGGAGAAAACAAGGGCCCAATATGAGCCCATTTACATGGGCTTTTCTAACAGAAACTATCCGCCATGCAAAGTCATCTACATTGGCAATAACAAAGCACCATTTTCTCCATAGTTGCATTATAAGAACACGGTTCTAAGTGCGGAGAAATACTGAACCTTGTTATACTTCTTCATTATTGTAAAAATAAATGAAAGATGCGATTTTATTCTTCCACAAAGGGGCATAATATAGGAGATACAACAAAACACTCAACACCGATAGGCGGTGTGGGACTAAACTCGATAATATAAATACTACTAACTCTAACACTCCCCCTCAAGCTGGAGGGAAAACCTACAGCTTGAACACAACATAAAACGGAAGGTAAAAGAAGGTTGGCAACATGAGACAAAATAGCAGCAACCTAGGCCCAACTGTGTGACACTGGGGATACTACAACCGGGCAAAGGCCACACGACGTTGGTCTACAAACCGACCATGATCACGTTGGATACACCCAGAGCTGAAACTAGGTCCACCAAAAATGTCAAACCATTCCTACCACAAAGCGAAGAAAAGAAACGGGGAGACACAAACAACAGACAAAATCATCCTGGGGGCCATGTGTGACTAAGGCAGGAGTCGGGAAAGAGGCATTCGAGTCGCCGTTATCACAAACACTCCCCCCCCCCCCGCCACGTGGAATACGTGCAAGAAGGCATAGACTATGCCTGAAGGCCGTGACGTACACTCCCCCTCACGTAGATCATGTGCACGTGTGGGACTCTCGTCGGGTACATGAACCCAGATCACGTGGAGGAAGGCCGAAATCAAAAAGAGACACAAACAACAACCACAAACAACTTAAAAAAACAACAGCTACGGAAAAAAAAAACTAGACTGGGAAGAAGTAGAAGAGGCACATGCGCAGCAGCAGCAACATGGATCCACCAAGCCGGAAGAGGGGGCGGCAAGCCAGAGTTGTCGACGGCCGGAGCAGCAAGACCAGGCGGGAGGAGGAACGGTCCTGCAGATCAAGCGGAGATGGAGGTGTTGGAGGAGGAGGCGCAGCGGCAATAGAAGGCCGGCGGGAGAAGCTGAGCGCGCAGCCGGCAAGGAGCGGCGAAGAGAAGTAGCACGGCAGCGCAGAGAAGCAGTGCAGAGGAGCAGCACGGAGGAGCAGTACGGCAGCGCAGAGAAGCGGCACTGCAGCACAGAGAATCAGCGCAGAGGAGCGGCTCGGCAGCACAGAGGAGCGGCGCAGAGGAGCAGCTCGGCAGCACAGAGGAGCGGCGCAGAGGAGCAGTGCGGAGGAGCAGCACGGCAGCGCAGAGGAGCAAGCTTGTCAGTGGAAGTACCAAGCTGGTAGACATAACATGTACACCGAAACACACGAGGTGTGAGAGAGAAAAGAGTCATGAATGGGTAAAGGAGAGTAATGGGTGTCACAAAGTTGAGGACGGATGAAGACATGCGATTGATGAGGTGACAAGCTATAGAAACTGCAAAGTTCCAATAAAAATGAGGAACCTGCATTTGGATCATGAGAAATATAGCCACATCAAGGAGGTGGCGATTCTTCCGTTCCGCTATGTCATTCTATTGAGGGGTATAGGCACACGAAGTTTGATGTAGAATACTGAACTCAGCGCACAGATTGGAGAAGGTGCGATCAGTATACTCTTGAGCATTGTTTGTACGAAGTGTTTTTACACAGGTAGAAAACTGAGTACGAGTTTCCGTTTGAAACGTACGGAATGTAGTTGTGAGTTTGGTACAATCATGAAGCAAATATAACCAGGTAACTCGCGAGTAATCATCTATAAATGTAACAAAATATCGATACCCAAAAACACTATGAAGCTTATAGGGCCCCCAGATATCAGAATGAACTAAGGATAAAGGTGCATTGCTCCGAGTACATGAAGAAGGAAAAGATGCACGGTGTTGTTTACCGAAGATACAAGATTCACAAAAAAACTCTTGAAGAGAAACAGTAGGAAGAGCTTTCTTGAGAATTGGAAGAGCAGCATGCTCAAGACGACGATGGCAATCAGTGGTGGAGACAGTGGTGATAGCAGCGAGAGAAACATCAAGAGGATACAGCCCATTAGGCAGTCGCCCCCTACCAAGTATATTTTGTGTTAGTCGATCCTGTACAACAAATTAAGAGCGTGAGAAAATAACACAGCAATCAAGATCTTGTGTAAGACGGCTAACAGAAAGTAGATTAAAAAGAGAGTCCGGAACATAAAAAACCGAGGATAAGGAGAGGAAAAGAGTAACAGGCAGATGAGCAGTGCCAGAAACCGGGATCGTGTCACCATTAGCCACAGTGATGTGCTTGGGGTAAGCAGTATCTAAATATTTAGGCGGTCGCTGCGGAGAGAGATGTGTGTAGTACCCGAGTCCACAATCCAGCGAGAGTTGTGTGAGAGGCAAGATATACTTTCATTGGAGATCGAAGCCACGGAGCCAGAGGAGCGACTAACCACTCCTTGAAGCTGATGAAGTTGAGCACGTAACACAGCAATATCATCACTAGTGGCGAAGGGAGGTGTGGGAGCGACCGTTGCAGTAAGGTGAGGGGGCAGGACATGTTTGCGGTAGCAGGTGGCCTCCAGATGGTCATCCCTCTCGCAGTAAGAGCACTTAAAGAGAGTTCGACCACCAAGACCGCGTCCCCAAAACTGGCGACCACTACGCGCCAGTGGACCACGAGTAGATGGAGCGAGAGTCGTCACAGGCTGCTGAAGAAGAGCGGGATAAGAAGGCGGAGCATCCGGAGGAGTAACTTTTAGGAGCATCGAGCACACATCCGAGAGGGATGGAGTAACAGCGGATGATAGAACATGAGCGCGGACACTATGAAGATGTGAGAGAACACGGGCCATCATCATAGCAATCCACACTGCCTCCTTCTGCTGTCGTTGAGTTACCAAGTCCGTAGTGAGAGGCTGATGCTAGATCCAAGCCACAACAGGAGTTTTAGCCAGCGCAACAAAAGAGGTGATGTCTTCAGTAACTCTAGCATCGAGAGACTGAAGATCAGTAAGAATGTCAAACAAGTGCTGAAAACTGTCCTTCCCAGAGTAGAGAGAATGAAGATCAGTTCACATAACATGAGTGGTCTCATGATACATGGTCATACAATACGGCTCGGTGTCCAGAGAATTGAGAAGCCAAGATTGAACTCGTCCGTCGTCACGAATCCACTCATCAGTGGGTTAAGTGGGAGAAGACTTGGTGAGATGATGAAGGAGACCTTTAGTTTGTAGCACACGCCGAACGGAGTGAACTCATTCAACAAAATTTTGTTTGCCACGAAGAGAAATAGTGGTAATGCGTAGCTCATCCTGAAGCTCAAGAGGAGCAGCATGAGGAAAGTCTGGAAGAGGAGAGGAATCAGCAGCAGTGGGGGAATCTGAAGCCATATTACTGGGCTACGACTAGGCACAGTAACCGGGCAGTTAGAAGGTATGTGGTTAGTCGAACAGAACCAGCGGCTACTATTGAAATAGCGCTGAGAGCAGTGAGCAGAAGTAGCCGCGAAGAGAAGAGGCAGCAACTAGAAGAGATCTTCGGAGGCAGCGAATAGAAGAGATCGAACGCGACTAGACGAGATCGCGCGGTAAGCAGCGACTACTGGGCGAAGTCCAGTCGCAGCTGAAACTAGAGAAGCCGAAGCGGAGAGAAGAAGAACAAGTCTGAGACGGTCAGATCGAGGCTACCAAACCGGCAAGAACAGACCGCAGCTAGCAGCAAGGCGGCAGAGCGGTTAAGCGGCAAAGCGAGGACGAGGCCAGCAAGAATAAGAAATTGGCGAACAGGCAGAAGACAGAGCGGTAAGAAGCAGGCCGCAACAAGAGCAAAGGTCGGGCGGTTAGCAGCAGACCGTACCGATAAGAAGCAAATAGGAGGCCGCAGTGGACAGAGACAAGTCGCTGCGGTGAGGAAAATAGCCCAGACGGTTAGATCTAACCGCCGGAAGAGGGAAGGCTGCAGCGGATAGAGAGTAGCACGAGGCGGTTAAAAGAAAACTAACCGTACGGGAGTGGGGCCCACAAGCCAGAGAGAGGAAGGCTATAAAAGGGCGTAGAAGAGGTGAGAAGGTGGCTCCACGGGAGAGAAGGAGGCGGTTAGAGAAGTCGCAAAGCCGAGCGGTAAGCAGGAAGACCAAGCCGCTCGGTTTAAACTGGGTACTAGGCGGTTAGACATAGGCTGGACCGCTAGCCTCTGATACCATGTAAAAATAAATGAAAGATGTGATTTTATTCTTCCACAAAGGGGCATAATATAGGAGATACAACAAGACAACCAACACTGATAGGCGGTGTGCAACTAAACTCAATAATATAAATACTACTAACTCTAACAGTTATCAAATACAATGTATGAATACATATATATAATAGGGAGAAAGAGAGACGAGTCTCCTATACAAGGTGTGGTACTAATTTATAAAGAGAAACAATAAAAGACTAAATGGGCCACAAACATGGGCCTTTACATGGACTTTTCTAACACTCCCCCGCAAGCTGGAGCGTATAAGTCGTAGGCACCCAGCTTGGATAGGAACTGGAGAAATAGGATACTCGGTAGGGTTTTCGTGAGAAGATCAGCAACTTGTTCAGTGTCTGAAACATGCTTCAATTCTAGCTTCTTCATTTGAACTTTCTCCCTAATAAAGCGACAATCCACTTCAATGTGTTTCGTTCTTTCGTGGAAAACTGGATTCTTCGCTATGTGTATAGCAGCTTGACTGTCACATAGTAAGGTAGCAGGTGAAGGGAGTTTTACTCCTAGATCATCGAGAAGACTTTCAAGCCACGTAAGCTCAGAGACAACTGACGTCATCGCTCGATATTCAGCTTCAGCTGAAGATCTAGCAACCACGGCTTGTTTTTTACTGCGCCGGGTCACAAGGTGACCTCCAAAGTATGTATTGAATCCACTGGTAGACCGTCGATCGTCCAGGGAACCAGCATAATTTGCATCTGAATATGCCACCAATGTGGGAGTAAAATAAGAGGCTTTGTATACCAGTCCTTGACCAGGGGCTGTTTTTAGATATCTCATGATACGCTCGACGGCCTGTAGATGAGACATCCGAGGAGCATGCATAAACCGGCGGACCACCCCAACAGCAAAGGATATGTCAGGTCTCGTGATTGTTAGATAAATAAGTTTTCCAACGAGTCGACGATAGTATTCTGGATTTGGAAGAAGATCTGCATCAGAAGCATGTGCGCACAGCTTGTGATTGACATCTATCGAGGTGTTAATCGGCATGCATCCAGAATAGCCAGCATCCTGAACAAGGTCGAGACAATATTTTCATTGAGATAAGACAAGTCCATCAGGACGTCTTGCGATCTCAAGACCAATAAACTATCGAAGGTTCCCCAGATCTTTTGTTTGAAAAACCGAACTAAGATGTTGTTTGACCGTTTGTATTCCCTTTGAATCGTCTCTTGTAATTAGAATGTCATCGACATATATCAAAAGAAGAACCGTTCATGTAGTTCGATGTCGAGTGAACAGAGAGAAGTCTGTCAAGCTCTAAGTAAAGCCAACCTCCCGAACAACCTTACTAAACTTATCAAACCATGTCCGAGGGGATTGCTTGAGACAATAAATAGACTTCTTAAGGTGACAAATTCGGGACTACGCCGTGGTCTCAAACCCGGGCAATTGTTGCATGTAAACTGTTTCGTGTAGGTCACCATTTAGAAACGCAATCTTGATATCCAGCTGATGTAATGGTCAGTGGCGATGCACAGCCACAGAGAGAAAGACACGAATTATGTTGATCTTGGACATTGGAGAAAACGTTTCCTCATAATCTAGACCTTGTTGTTGAGTAAAGTCACGAGACACCAGCCGAGCTTTAAGACGGTCAATTGTACCATTAGGAGCATGCTTGATGACAAAGACTCATTTACACCCAACAGTCATGTGGCCTGGAGGAAGGGGAACCAGATCTCACGTCTGGTTAGCCCGGAGAGCTGTCATTTCTTCGTCCATGGTGACCCGTTAGCCCAGATGTTGGAGAGCCTCATGCACTGAGTTAGGAACAGAAATAGAGGATAAAGAAGTTGCAAAGGTTTGAAGCAGCGGGGACCGGGGATGTAACGATACATAGTTCGACATGAGATGAGCGGTAGAGGCTGGTGCCGGATCAGTGGGCCGCACAGTGTCAGAGGTCGAATCTGATTGCATCGGGGCGGCGGAGCGAGGAGGACGACGAGTATAGATACAGATAAGAGGGAGCTTGTGGAGAATGAGAGTCGGGTCAGGGAGGAGCCCTAGTGGAGGAGAGGTAACTGTGATGACAGGTCTTGGGACGGATTGTGGAGGAATAGGTGGGTTTGGGGCGCAGAAGAATGGTTGATCTTCCCGGAAGGTAACATCTGCATAAAACTGTCACCTTGCGGGCAGTAGGAGAATAGCAGACATACCCTTTCTGAGTACGGGAATAACCGACGAACGTGTATTTGGCTGCCCGAGGAACCAACTTCTCTGTGAACGAACCAAGTTGGTGAACATAACAGGTACAACCGAAGATGCGAGGGGCAAGGGAGAACGGAGGAGTAGAGGGGAAGAGGAGACTAAACGGAATTGCATTTTGAAGGAAGGAGGAAGGGAGGCGGTTAATGAGATCGCATGTCGTCGACAGTGCAAAGTTCCAGTAAGCCTTGGGGACCTGTATGTTAATCATGAGGGGGCGAGCAACGTCGAGAAGATGTCGATTTTTACGTTCAGCAATGTCGTTTTGTTGGGGGATATAGGCACACGACGTCTGGTGAATAATTCCAAAGTCAAATTATAGAGTAGCAAATTCATGGCGTGTGTACTCGCGAGCTTTATCCGTCCGGAAAGTTTTTATTGGTGTGGAAAATTGTTTGTGAGTTTCAAGAATGAAGGCCCGAAACACGCGAGAAAGCTCGGAGCGATCACGAAATAAGTATAGTCATGTCTTTCGAGAATAATCATCAATAAAGATGATAAAATAACAATAACCAGACACACTAATAATTTTGTACGGGCCCCAAATCAAAATGTACTAAAACAAAGAAGCAGAGCTCCGAGTACAATGAGAAGGAAAAGAAGAATGTTGTTATTTGCCCAAAATACATGAATCACACTTAAAAGCAGGTAGAGAGATCTCTGGAAGAGCCTTCTGGAGAACGGGAAGACGAGCATACCCAAGAAGCCGATGTCAATCAACGGAGGTGATGGATGAGAGGATGGTAGGATGGACATCAAAAAGGTAGAGCTCATTTTGTAGTCGTCTTTTACCAATGATATTCTGCGTCTGTCGATCCTGTATAAGAAAAGAAGAAGAAGATGTGAATGTGACAGAGCAATTCAAATCGACAGTAAAATGACTGACAGAAAGTAAATGAAAGGGAGAGCTCGGGACATGAAGAGCTGAGCAGAGAGTGAGAGAGGAATTGAGGAGGATATCAGCGGAGCCGAAAACAGGAACGGTGTCGTCATTGGCCACTGTGCTACACTTAGGATGCGGAGAATCCAAGTAGTGATGCGGCTTTAGCGAGGTGATATGGTGAGTAGCACCTGAATCCATTATCCATCGTGAACTAGTGGAGAGATGAGTGATACCTTCATTGGAGATGGAGGCAGCGGAGGCATCGGAGCCAGGCGGGCGGCTGAACATGCCGTGAAGTTGCTGGAGCAGAAGGCGGACCTCTTCAAGGTCAGCACGAGTGGAAGAGGTGTTGTCGGCCGCAACAGACGCAGAAGGACGAGGAGGAAGACCATTTTTGCGGTAGCAGGTCGCCTCAAGGTGTCCGTACTTACCGCAGAAAGAACACTTCGGGCGTGGTCGGCCACCCCCGACCCCTTCCTCAAAAGCCTGAACGCCCTCCACGAACAGGAGGAGGGAGAGGTAGTAAGAGCGCAGAAGTTCGCTGAGGGAGGGCCGGCGAGGGGAATCCAATAGTATAAGGAGGTGGTGATACTTCGAGCAGCATAGAGCACACATCAGAGAGTGAGGGGATAGCAGCTGACGAGAGGTTCTGAGCCCTAATGCTCTGAACATGAGGCGGGACACAAGTCATCATCATGGCAATACAGACGGCTTCCGTCTGAACATGCTGAGCAACTAGATCTGTAGTAGGGGTGATGACGGATTCAGTCCTCAGCCAGTGTCTTAGCCCGAGCAACAACGGAGGTCAAGTCAACAGCACCACCAGTGTCAAGATTCTGAAGATCTGTGATGATGTCATATATGTGCTAAAGACTGTCCTTGTCGAAGTATAGGGAATGGAGTTCTTCCCACGTCGCCTTGGCCATCTCGTGAACATGGTCATGCGGTAAGGTTCATCAACAAGGGAGTTGAGGAGCCACGTTTGAACATGTCCATCATGATGAAGCCAGTCATCGGTGGGTGGAGAAGGAGGATCTGTAGTGAGATACTGAAGAAGGCCCTTAGACTGAAGAACCCGTCTGACAGAATGCACTCATTCAATGAAGTTCTTCCCTGTGAGGGAAATAGTGGTGATTCTCAACTCATCAAGCAGCTCCGGAGTAGGGAGCAATCGGGCTGGAGGAAGGGGTGTGGGCTGCTCTGAAGAATCAATTGAGGACCATATAGATTCACAGCGGCTAGACCGGCAAGACAGCGGCTAGACCGGCAAGACAGCGGCTAGGCAGCGACTAGACAAGGGGTAACGTCACAGCGGCAAAGCAGGAGAACCGAACAGACACAAGTCGCACAACGCGCCCAGACCGCACAGCTAGAGAGTTCAGCAAGGCTGCGCGTCACGAGGAGCAGCGACAGGAGTAGTCGACAAGACCGTGGCGACTAGCAGAGATCGCGGCGGCAAGGCGAGCACGCGGCGAGAAGACGATGAGAGTTCGCGCGGCTAGAGAGGTGAGCACTAGCAGGAAGCAGGGAAGATCTCAGCGGACAGCGGCTACGGAGAAGCCACGGCGACAAAAGCAGCGACAAAAGCAGGTCATGCGACAAAGAAAAAGTGTCTAGATCAGGTAAAGAGACGGGCCGCAACGAGAACAGGAGGAACTCTAGGACAGACTACGCGGCTAACCGGTCACAGGTCAAGGGAAGACCTCGCGGCAAAGGGACATACTGCGCGGTAAGAAAATGGCGGCTAGACAAGAAGAGGAGGCCGCGCAAGAGAAGGTCGCGGTTTAAGCCAGTAGAGATCGCAGCGGCAAAAAATCCGCACCGGAGAGGCCGGCAACAAGGTCGCCGCGACAAGAAGAGAGACCGGCAACAAAATAGCAGGGGCTACAGCAGAGGAGAGACGCGGCTAGGAGTGGAAGACCGCGCGAGAAGGGTGAGGGGTCCCACGGGAGAGAGGAAAGCTATAAAAACGGAGCGGGAGAGAGCGGGTGTGGTTCCACGAGAGAGAGGAGAGGAGAAGCCGGGTAGAGACCAGGAAAACCGCGAAAGGAGGCGGTTAGACAGAAGAGGTGGATAGCACGGTTGTAACCGCAGAAGTTGGGCGGCTAAAAAATACGTGTCCGCCCGAAACCGTAGGTAGGACGGAGTCCTCTAATACCATGTAGAGAAACACTGAACCTTGTCTATACTTCTTCGTTATCAAATACAATGTATGAATACATATATATAGGAGGGAGAAAGAGAGACGAGTCCCCTATACAAGGTGTGGGACTAATGTATAAAGAGAAACAATAAAAGACTAAATGGGCCACAAACATGGGCCTTTACATGAACTTTTCTAACACTAAGATATGGAAAGACCCATCAGTCCATCCTTGACATACAAACAACAGACACCTCAAGTCATGGATTCAAGTATTTTCTTTGTATTCTAAATCCTTCATTCGCCAGCCAGTGTGCAGCAACATCAACTTGCCTGCAAATGTTTTCACCTCATCTTGTAGTTGGTTCTGTTGTTATCTAGTTTTCAGGTGATAAAAAGACTCTAAAGAGTAGTTACAAGGCTAAAAATGATGTTGATACTGAGAGTTACATGTCACAAAAAATGTTTGGTTAGGTATCACGATGAGCATAGAAATTGGTTGCATGTAAAAAGAAAAAACAGTGATCTGACCAACAAGGAGCAGATAGATAAGAAGTATGGTGAGAAACACTGAGATTACCGTAAGGATTGGTACAAAGCAGGCAGTTATCAGCAGGTTTGTAGAAAGAAAGATCCAACGTAAAATATTTATCACATAAGAAAGCAAATGGTAAATGATATAGCACCATTTCATTATAATATCACTTATCAGCAGATTATGTAAACTCCAGACTTCATTTCATATATAGCACCCATGAAAAAAACGGGAAATAAATTTACATCTTAAAAATGGCAAGCAAACTGCATAGATAAAGGTCAAAAAAATGCATGAAGGAGACTGAAACAAAAATAGATTGAAATTGTGCATTCACCTTGAGGATAAGAACAGCTGCAAAACGACGATACTCAATTCTATCTCCACGAAGCCAAGCGAGAGCATTTTTTATCTGGAGGGAGAAAGAGATGCAGAAAGAACCAAAATATAGTTATTGAAGATAGTGTTTACCAAAATGAAACGAGGAAACGTACTTGTCGTTCTACTTCATCTGCAGTCATTGCTCCGCCGGCTAGATGACCAAGAACCTTACTTCCAAGAACTAAGATCTCGGGGTCACGTTTCACTTCAAATACCATCCTCATATAGTTAGAAAACTTTGAAACTTTAGATGCATTTTCACCCAAAGCAACATCAATCAACTCATCTATGGCTCTCAAAGCACCCAAATTTTCGGTAACTTCGTTGCTTTCTAGAAGGCCAGAAATTCGTTCGTACAACTGATCCATGAAACGTGAGAATGATTCCCCAGTAAGATCATGAGTTTCCTCCTCGACATATTTCCTTAAAGCTGGTAAAGCTCCATCCTATAAAAAAGGAGCAATTGAACAACGAAGAAATTGTCACACATCATCATAAACATAGCTAATACACAATTTTCGTTGGGGTGAAATTTTGTAGAAGACATGGGTAAAGTAATTAGATGGGACAAATCTAGCAAATTCATTGCACCACAATTACATGTGAACAAGCTAGTAACTTGATTCCTATGAATGCTTTGAATAAATGACATACTGTTAAAAATGGCCATTTACTTGAAGAATAAGAGATTGATCATTATTTCAATAACTATTTCTAGTTCTTCAATCATTACCAAGCAATTCATTTCAAGAATTGCTCTATTAATTGCCAACTGTCTGGCACTTCAAAAATTGCTCTGTTTATTTCCATCGAGTGGAATAAGTGGTACTAACTCTAGCTTACTCAAGAAAAAAATCGTAACTTTAAGCCAAGCTACAACTGATCTGCTAATTTTCATTCTTGTGTCTTCCACGCTAATATCTCAAAATAATTAGGGCTACCTCCATGAATTGTTCATGGTAAATAATCAACTCTATTTACCACAACCTTGGCATAGCCTCTATTCCCAATATCTCTACTCTGTCATTTGCACACAATTTTTCAGATTTATTGTATGTAAAACTAAATGTTCTCATTTATTCCATGAAACATAATTGCCACACTTTTCACGCTTTGGTTTGCTAAAAATGGGAAGTAACAAGTATATTTTAAAAATCAAAATAAACAAATGTCGGCTGAGATTCAGTGTGAATCCAATAATTTACATTTTAAAGATGAGTACTTTATTTCACATATTTCTTCTACTGTTTAATGGCAATGGCAGAGGTTTGAACCCCACATCTCCGATTTAAAGGTAGGAGCAATATGCCAGCCAAAGTAGAGTTTGAATGATTATCACATATCTTCCCTCGCATAAAAAAATAATAGATTTAAAAAACACGCATTTATGTAAGGTAGTAATTAAAAAAAATGTCTCCATTCATTAGGTCATAACTCTTCAAAGTTAGTAAAATCCACCTCCCAATATCATCATATCATAAGAATCCCCCATATTATGAACTCAACAAAAGATGTTCAGGAAAAAAACTAGAAACTTTGGTTATGCTGTCTCTTGCAAAGACAGAAGTTGAGTGCCCATCAAACACTAGAAATTAAACCAGAAATTCGACAAAAGTCACATGAGAGAAATTTCGACAAATAAATCAAGAACATGATAGGATGACAACAATAGTCAATGACAGATTGCAGAGTGCATGAATTACTAGCAGTTCAATAAAGAAAATATGATGATCAACATAGAATTTTCAAACCAAATAAAAAAATCAACATAGTTGCATCCAAGTAGAAAAAAAGTACAGTGAAGAAGCTCTAAATTCCACTACATAGCAATTGACAAGCATAAGCGTGGAAGCCATGCTTACTTAAACCAGGACCTAGTGAGCAGCAGCACATATTCCTGATACCGGATTAAGCACTATGTTTTTCATATCAGCTAGTTTATATTTCACAACAAAAACTAAATAAGTTGAAAGAGGGGGAGGGGTTTTTAAGTTAAACCCTAAAAAGCCTGACAACCGAGGAAAAAACTGTCAGGTAACTAAATAAGATTGACTAATAAACTCGGAAAGAATGCAAAGAGTCGAAATGCAAATGTCTACTTGTGCTTTGGGTGCGAGATGGAGGTAAAAAGTAGCACCTTCAGATTTCCCCTCGTGCACAGGTCCGAGAGAATGCCCCGAAGAGAGTCTCCGCAGCCGACGCTGGTGGAAACAACCCCATAGCGGATCGACGGCGCGGTGGCGGCCATGGCTTCTGGGGTATAGGTTCCTAGGGCGAGAATAGCATCCTCAAAGTCGCGAAGATTGGAGAGTTACTGAAGTGGAGGCCGTCGAGTTGATGAATTGCGGCGGCGCAGGTGGCGGCGACAGTAGGAAAACGACCTCCCGAACGTGGAGGATGAGGCGAAACCAAGAGTGGCTCGTTTGCCGCGACTACACACTTCATGCGTGGATTCGGGACGGGCGTAAACCTATAAAGTGATCTATTTAGATCTGAAAAATCTCGGATTGTCAAAATGCATCCTGTAAATATAAATTTTTGATAAAATGCATCTCAAAAATTTAAAATTGATAAAATGCACTCCTTTCAAAGTGGATTTTCTTGGCAAAGTGCACACTAGAGTGTACATTTTGGTCATTTCATTTTTTGTCTAGTGAGGGTGCACATTGTCAACAAAACTTACTTTGGGGGTGCATTTTGCCAATTTTAAACTTTCAGGGTGCATTTTGCCAAAAGCATATATTTGCAGGGTGCATTTTGTCAATTGCCCGAAAATCTCAAATCCAACCTTAGCAAAGAACCGGACTGAACACTGCGAATTATTCATCTCCGATTTCAATTTTGGGTTCATAAGAGGTAGTCTTGGGGTGAGCCCCGCAGCCCCCACTTCACCGCCGGCCAACTTGCCTGGCCGTTCAGTCAGCCTTTCCCGGCCGAGCCTCCCTCCGGTCGGACCCCACTCCACCGCCGGTCATCTCTGTGTTATTTTGTGGAGCCTGACTGCGTTTAGGAGTACTGGGCCCCACGAATTTTTTCAGGGGCATTTATGTAATTTTCCTCGTCCTGTTTGTTACGTGTATAAAAGGCATGTTTTGTCCTGGGCTTGTGTACGCGTATGTGAAAACTGAAGAAGAAGAGCAGCGGAATAAAAGCGGTGTACTCTTGATCTCTTTCATAGCGGATTTTTTGAGCGCTGGTGGTCGTGGGTTTTCCCCTGATATTGGGGTTTTTCCATGTTAAATCTTTGTGTGTTTTGCTTGTTAAATTTTTTGCAATTTATTGTGTATTCTCTGAATCCCGTATTTCCTAACACTTTGTGCAATCTTTGTCATCTGATGTACGGGTAACCATCCTCGTAATCACTGGCGTAACCACCAAATATGGGTGGGTACAAATATCTGAAATTATATTGGACTGCTTATAGTAAAATCATTAAAATAATGTGTGTCAAACTATACTAAAATGGACTGCAAGTATTAAATA
This sequence comes from Platanthera guangdongensis, assembly GCA_039583875.1. Lineage (NCBI taxonomy): Eukaryota > Viridiplantae > Streptophyta > Magnoliopsida > Asparagales > Orchidaceae > Platanthera > Platanthera guangdongensis. The sequence continues at coordinate 156,130,118 of CM077165.1, forward strand.
GGGTGGTTACGGTCTGCGGATAACCGCGTAACTACCGTAACCACTCTTTAGGCATATATATAGGGTCTCTGATCCTCATTCATTCTCACCTTTTCTTTTTATCAGCTTCTCCCCCTTCGGGCGAGAGTTCTCCCTCACCTCCTTCAGAGATCTTTAAGTGCCTTGAAGAAAGGACATGTTCTCCTACGTGCAAAGTGTTTTGCAGACTCCGTTGTCAACACTCTGCGCACATCAGCGCTCGTAGAAAACTCAGCAATCATCGTTTGTCGACCATTCGCAAACACTCTTTGATTCAGCCTCAGAGCGCAAGAAGAAATTTGCCCAGACCTCGAGACGCGAGCAATGAATTTGGATTCCTCTCGTCAAGGCAATGAATTTTGACTACTTATACGTCAAAAATGATGTCCAAATGATGGAGAAAATGTTTTTGACGGTTTTGCTGCAACCCGAGCGTGAGCGACAAATCCAGCTGAAGAAGCTTGGAGAATTCAAGTATAGAGATAGCTCGCCCATCTTGGATCATGTAAATGAGTTTCAAGGTATTATTGATTAACTTACTGCTATGAAGGTGACCTTCGAAAATGAGGTCAATGCATTGTGGCTATTGAAGTCTCTTCCAGCATCTTGGGAGATGATTAGAGTTTCTCTAATCAACTCCTCTTCCGGATGTATCATTACTATGGAGATTGCCAAGAGTGGCATCCTGAATGAGAAGGTACAAAAAAATCTCAAAAACATTCAGACTCGTCTTCACGAGCTGATGTTCTCTACCGAGCCTAGGGGAGAGGCAGAAGCAAGAGTAGAGGAAGGAATAGAGAGAGAATCCAAAGTACAGGGAAGACTAGGTCCAGCTACTAGAATTTGGAGTATCACTACTAACACAAGAAAGGTCATATTCAGAAGTTTTCTTATAATCTAAAGAATGACCATGTAACAACCTCATCCGTTCATATGGTATATACTAGAAGGTCCGGCCGGGGCCCTACAGCATATATCACAAAACAGGCGGTGAAGGTACGGGATGATATCAGAGCAGCGTAGCGCATCTTAACACGCTACATTCTAGCGGAAGCCTATACTAACACTTGAACTCCACACTTGAATGTCCAACATATAAAACAACTTCACATTGTATATATCATAGGAATGTCTTACAACATGTAAACATCATTGGCTTTATGGCCTTACAAGGCTTTCAAACAGTGGCCTAAACATTGGCGCGCAGGCTGGCCACAATAAAAGAAAACACAACAAGCATTTCAAATAGCCTTCGAGTGCTAGCAGTAGCAGCAGCAGTAGCAGGGACCTCAGCCTTTATGCGTCCCTCTTGGCTCTCCAGCACCTGTACAGGGACAATCCACCCAACGGTGGCAAACAGAAGCAACGGTCAGCGTTCAGCTGACCAAATTATAACGACCCTACCCCTTTTCTCGGGGCAGCGGTAATCTTCCCTGCAGGCATAACATATCACAAGCATGACAATAGATCTCATATAAGGTACTTTCACGCACACATGCCATCACAACCGTTCGCCACCCGGCCCAACGGTCCGTGCACTCAGGGCACATTCTTGGTGATCTGGCAAAGCACTTGCCCACCACCGTATCAGGGTCACAACCCAACGGTAACTCTCTTGAGCATTTACTCCATGGCGTGCAGCCGGAGTTCTAGTCTTACTACACCGGGATGGCCCGTAGCCCCCCATTGTGTCATGGTGCGCAGGCCTAAGACTCTCGCTATGCGCTCCAACAGACCACACCTTCTGGTCCACGTCGGACGGACATAACGCAGGTCGGATCCTCCCCCCCCCCCCCCCCCCCCGTTGCTCAAATCGCATTGCCTTCACCGAGTACGACGTACTCGCGGCTTAATCAAAGGCGCGGGTCGGTCTCACCAATCCTATTCTTGGCATTCAGCCTGGGTATTTTTATTACACCCATTCATCTCACAACATTAGCGGGTCTTTTCTGGGCACACCAGTACTTCCTGTTTCTCGTTCACAGGTACGACACCGCAATATCACAAATGTCAGGGGTCTTTCCTGGGCATACCAGTACTTCATGTTACTCTCTTCACAGGTACCACCTACGACATCAAGCATCACAAAGGGCCTTTCCTGGTCACACCAGTACTTCCTGTTACTCATTCACAGGTACGACCCAATAGCACAAGCATACACAGATAGTTTCCTGTACTACCACTCCAGTACTTCCTGCTACTACCCTTCATAGGCATAACCCGTTGACTCCTTAAACTACACGTTTATCACGGAGTCTTCTCCGATTCGTATGCAACATCATCCAATCCAGACCAACCTGTCCAGATGGGCTTCACACAGCATGTCTATTTCGTACTCCAATTCCGGATCTATATGCCAACAAAAGGGGATTTAATGAATCACCCAAAGATTCCCAAAATCAGCCACCTCTTGGTGGGGGAATCACAAACATATGTCCAAAAAGGAAGCCTTCACATGGCTAGGAAGAAAAGTCGTTACCCTTGAAGACCTCTTTGGTGTCATGAGCTCGAAGCTGGCTCGAACGACTCACAAGAGCTTTTCCTCCGCAACGTCGGCCTCCGATCTCTCGTCGGTAAACCGCAGCACCACCGGTGATCAACCCCATTTCATCCTCCTCCTTCTTCCTCTCTCTTTCTCTCTCTCTAGAAGCGTAGTAAGAGAAAGGCAAAAGCCAAATGAGTTTCCCCAACCCATTCTCGGCCTTAAGAAGACAGGGAGGCCTCTCAGCCCTTGGATCCAGGCTGTAGGAATGGATGACCACAATTTCACCAAAAAATTAAATTTTGCCTGACACGGCCTATGACACGCCCGTGTCTGTGGCCGTGTTCCATAAGCGGTGCTCAACCGACTTATCCAAACCAGTGACACGCCCATGTGACACACCCGTGTCTGGGCCGTGTCACCCGACACGTCTTCAGACACGCCCGTGTCTGTGGTCGTGTTCATCAGGCTGAAAAATCTCAAAATCACCCGAGACTCACAAGGCCTGTGACACGCCCGTGTCCCAGGCCGTGTGCCCATACACGACACTCGACACGCCCCAGCTCAAAGTCGTCGGGCTGAGTTCGTCGAACCAAAGGGACACGCCCTGTGGCACGCCCTATGGCACGCCCTGTGGCACGCACCGTGTCACAGGTCGTGTTCACTGCACTCGACAAACGTCGACCGAATATTGTCGACATCTCGACACTCGACGATCGTCGAGAAACTTTCGTCGAACGCAAGGAGACACGCCCTCCCGACACGCCGTGTCGCCTGGCGTGTTCCTGCCGAACACTGTTCGTCGAACGACTTTCGTCGATCTCGCGACGACTCGCACCCAAGCAGGACACGCCCGTGTCCCAGGCCATGTCACCCGAAAATTTGCCTGCTGATAAAAAAATTGGGCTGTTACAACCCTCCCCTCCTACAAAAATTTCGTCCTCGAAATTAATACACAGGAAGGCAACCAGCAATCAGCAATCAAATAGTTATAACCTTAAAATTCTCATGTTACAACAACATTCTCTCCACGGACTACAGAAACAGCTCGAGAAACTCCTCTCGCATGGTTTGCTCTCTCTCCCATGTAAGTTCCTCACGGCCGCAGTTGTCCCACCGGACTTTAACCATGCCGACCGTCTTGTTCCTCAACTGTTTCTCGGCTCGATCCTCGATCTGAATGGGTCTAACTCTCGTTGTTAGCCCATATTCCACCGGCACACGATCATCCACGATCACTTGAGCTGGATCTTTAACGGCCTTCCGAAGCACCGAGATGTGAAATACATCATGTAATCCACCCAAGTCTGCCGACAGAGCTAGCCGATATGCCGCCTCTCCGACGCGCTCAACCACTTCAAAGGGACCCAAATATCTTGGACTCAACTTTTTCAAACGTCGAATCCCGGAGACACCTTTGAATGGCTTGATCTTCAAGTAGACTCCAATCGCCAACCGCAAATTCCACGTTCCGGTGCTTGGCGTTGTAGTACTTTGCTTGACGATCTTGGGCTATAAGTAACCTCTCTCGAATAGTCCGAATGGTTGAATTTGCTTCATCAACCTCATTTGGTTTATAAACTCGAGCTTCGCCCGCTTCTACCCAAGCCAAGGGAGTACGACACTTCCTTCCATATAGCGCTTCATATGGTGTCATCTCAATGCTCGCTTGGTAGCTGTTATTATACGCAAACTCCACCATATAGAGATGATCTTCCCATCTCTTTCCAAAGTCGAGGGCGCACATCCGGAGCATGTCCTCCATCGTTCTGTTGGTACGTTCAGTTTGGCCATCCGTTTGGGGATGAAAGGTTGTACTGAAAGTCAACTTCGTGCCCAACAGTCGGTGAACTAGCCTCCAGTCATTTGACGTGAATCGCCCATCTCGATCACTGACGATGCTCCGAGGAACACCGTAAAGCCGTACAATCTGGTCAACATATAATTTTGCCAAACTTTCGACTGAATCATCCCGCCTGTTCGGGAGAAAATGTGTCACTTTAGTTAGCCGGTCAACAATCACCCAAATGGAATCATTTCCTCGCTGAGATTTTGGCAACCCGTGCACAAAATCCATGGAAATATCATCAAATTTCCACTCTGGGATCGGCAGCGACTTCAAATAACTGTCCGGCTTTTGGCATTCCGCCTTCAGCATCGCACATGTTTAGCATTTGGCCACATAGAGGGCAACATCTCTCTTTAGCCCTGGCCACCAGAATAGCTTTTTCATATCATTGAACATCTTTGTGCTCCCGGGGTGAATGGAATATTTTGTATAATGTGCTTCATACATCAGTTCTTCCCTCAATTTACCCACATTCGGGACGCACAAACGACCCTCTTTTCGCAAAAGACCGTCATTCCAGGCGAATTTGCCCTCTGGCCCTTCGTTACCATAGCGTAAGAGATCTTCATCCAACTTCGTTGCCCGTCGAACTCGGTCTGCAAGGTCACATTGCACCTCCGTCCAGTTCAAACATGCATTGACAGTGGCATTTTTGTCAACACAATATATCTCTAATGCTTCCAACTCCTGGATAAGACGTTCATCATGCCTTTGTAACCAACTCGCTATAGCCGGAGCCCTCCGACTCAAGGCATCCGCGACAACATTTCCTTTCCGGGAGTATAGTGAATCTCAAAAGTGTAGTCCCCAAGGAACTCCAACCACCTTCGTTGTCGCATGTTCAAATCTTTCTGCTCCAATAGGTACTTTAGGCTCTTGTGATCTGTATAGATTTCCACCTTCACTCCATAAAGGTAGTGTCGCCACAACTTTAGTGCAAAAATCACCGCCGCTAACTCCAAATCATGGACGGGCTAATTTCGCTCGTGCACCTTCAGCTGGCGTGAGCCATAAGCAATTATCTTTCCATTCTGCAAAAGAACGCAGCCCAAGCCGCTCCCTGAGGCATCACTATAAATAACAAATCCATCGGTCCCACTGGGCGAAGACAACACCGGCATCGTGGTCAACCGAACCTTCAGCTCTTCAAAAGCTCGTGCGCACTCTGGCGTCCAAATGAACTTCTGATCTTTTTGCGTCAACGTGGTTAGCGGCAAAGCAATCCGCGAGAAGTTTTTCATAAATCTTCGATAGTAGCCTCGCAAGTCCAAGGAAACTTCTGACCTCGGCCACAGAAGACAACATTGGCCACTCTTGTATGGCCCATATCTTCGCTGGATCCACTACGATGCCCGCTCCACTCACCACATGGCCCAGAAAAGCCACCGACGATAGCCAAAACTCGCACTTCGAGAACTTGGCATAGAGCTGATTTGCCTCAATGTATTCAACACCAACCGCAAGTGAGTCTCATGCTCAGCTTCTGACTTCGAGTACACCAGGATATCATCAATGAACACGATCACAAACAGATCTAGGTACTCTCGGAACGTGCGGTGCATCAAATCCATAAACACCGAGGGCGCATTGCACAGTCCAAATGGCATGACTGTGAACTCATAGTGCCCGTAACGCGTTCCAAATGCGGTTTTGGGAATGTCACCTTCCCGAATTCTCAACCGGTAATAACCAGACTTCGGGTCCAACTTCGAATAGACGGTCGAGCCCACCAGCTGATCGAATAACTCATCAATCCGGGGTATCAGATATTTATTCTTCTCGGTCAGCTTATTCAGTTAACGGTAGTCAATACATAACCGCAACCCACCATCTTTCTTCTTTACAAAAAGCACAGGTGCGCTCCAAGGTGACATGCTTGGGCGTATATAACCTTGCTCCAACTCAGCCATCTCTTTCGGCGCGACGCGATATGGCGAGCGGGCCACAGGTTTCGCACCTGGCACCAACTCGATCGTGAAGTCAATCTCCCGCTGGGGTGGTAACCCAGGGAGATCCGTGGGAAACACATCTGTAAATTCCGCCACAATCGGAACCGCGCACACACTGGCCTTAGGCTCAACAGCCTGAATCAGTGCGAAGTAACACTCCGCACCCTTCCGAACAGCCTTGACTACCTGGAGTGCAGACATCAACGTCCCGCCCACTCCTCGCATACCCGTGAACTTTGTCTCTTGTTCGGTATTCTGGCCCAACGTGATCTCTTTGGACTGGCAATCAATCATGGCATGCTGCTCCGCAAGCCAATCCATACCAAAAATCACGTCAAATTCCGATATCGGCAATACAGAAGCAGTCAAACGGAAATCCCGACTTCCTATTTGGATCGCCACATCGCAAGCTTGATCTGCAAGCATCCAACAGTCATTCGGCAACACCACTCTGATGCTATCTGTCTTTGCACGACTAGGTATCCCAAGCCGCGCTATAAACTCGCTAGACAGAAAAGAATGCGACGCACCCGTATCAAACAGTGCTCACGCCAGCGTGTCCCGAATCATCACAAAGCCTGTGACAATCATGTCACACACACAAACCACAAACACATATGCACGAAGCAAAGCATACAAGCAATAACATATGCAAAACTAAACTCATACATGTGACGACGTCACTCTGCTTGATGGCCTCATGCAGGCCAAGATTGTAGAATCGGGGCTACGCCTGCGAGGCAGAGGAGTCCACGACTGCCTTGCCCTTCTCTGCATACGACGCTCCCGCCTTCTTTTCAATCTTTGGCGGCACCCGACAATCTAGAGCGATATGCCCCACCCGACCACAATTATAGCATATACGAGTATCCGGCTTTGAGGTAGCTCCCGACGTTGCTCCTGATGCAACTGATGAAGGAGCTTGTCCACTTGTCTTGGACTTCTTGCCCCATTTCTTTTTATAAAATGGTTTCCCAGATCGGGGCACCTTCCACTCCGGTTTCTTCACAGCCAAAGCTCTCTTCCCCTGCACCCTCTTCATATCCTTTTCTAGCGCGCTTGCAGTGTCGACCAACGTCTGGAAGCCTTGGTTCACGGAACTAGAAACCAGGAACCTCAACTCGTCCCTCAGTCCTTCATAGAACCGATTTGTCTTCCTCTGCTCATCAGCAAAAATAGAACCCGCATACCGCCCTAAGCGAGTAAACTCATGCAGGTACGCGTCAACACTGCCATCACCTTGCATCAGCCTTTGGAATTCATTCTCCATGGCAATCCGTTGCGCCGCAGGAAGGTGCTTCGCTAGGAAGAGTCGGGAGAATTCTTCCATCGATACTTGTGTTAAGGGACGACCCACCAAGTGATGCAGCTCCATCTCGTCCCACCACAGTCTAGCCTCTTCTTCAAGCAGGAAGGTAGCTAAGGTGACTTTCTGATGCTCCTCCGATCCAATCGCCGTCATGATTCGCTTGACGCGCGATAGCCAATCCTCAGCCTGCGTAGGAGTTCCCGCTCCCGAAAACGTACGCGGATGGAAACTCATAAACCGCGTCAGCTGCTTCTCAGCCGCTCGAGGAGCCACATCCACTACAGGTTCAGGCCTTGCCGCCACCTGTTCTGGCCTCACAGCCGGTTGTTCCTGCCCAAGTGGTCGGCCTTGGATCATGGCAAATAAAGCCTCAGCAACTAAACACACATGTTCCACAGACGGTGGAGGTGTAGGCACCGCGGCTGGTGCCGTACTTTCATCAGAATGCTGGGGCTCTGACTGCCCAGCTCCACTCTGTGTCACCTAAAGGTGGACAAGACACACACATTAGCGGCCTTACACAAGCAAACAACACAAAAAAAAAACACGCAGGTTCCCCAAACACAACAATTTGCATTCCTATCATGGACATTCAGGAGTTCACTAGTCTAAACATGGTTTACACAAACACGTACTCGCCACCCCACAAAAGAAGTGGCCCATAACCCACAGGTCCAGGATCGAAACCTGGCTCTGATACCAAAAATATAACAACCCCATCAGTTCATATGGTATATACTAGAAGGTCCGGCCGGGGCCCTACAACATATATCACAAAACAGGCGGTGAAGGTACGTGATGATATCAGAGCAGCGCAGCGCATCTTAACACACTACATTCTAGCGGAAGCCTATACTAACACTTGAACTCCACAGTTGAATGTCCAACATATAAAACAACTTCACATTGTATATATCATAGGAATGTCTTACAACATGTAAACATCATTGGCCTTATGACCTTACAAGGCTTTCAAACAGTGGCCTAAACATTGGCGCGCAGGCCGGCCACAATAAAAGAAAACACAACAAGCATTCCAAATAGCCTTCGAGGGCTAGCAGAAGCAGCAGCAGCAACAGCAAGGACCTCAACCTTTATGCGTCCCGCTTGGCTCTCCAGCACCTGTACAGGGACAATCCACCCAACGGTGGCAAACAGAAGAAACGGTCAGCGTTCAGCTGACCAAATTATAACGACCCTACCACTTTTCTCGGGGCAACGGTAATCTTCCCTGCAGGCATACATATCACAAGCATGTCAATAGATCTCATATAAGGTGCTTTCACGCACACATGCCATCACAACCGTTCGCCACCCAGCCCAACGGTCCATGCACTCAGGGCACATTCTTGGTGTTCTGGCAAAGCACTTGCCCACCACCGTATCAGGGTCACAACCCAACGGTAACTCTCTTGAGCATTTACTCCATGGTGTGCAGCCGGAGTTCTAGTCTTACTACACTGGGATGACTCGTATCCCCCCATTGTGTCATGACGTGCTGGCCTAAGACTCTCGCTATGCGCTCTAACAGACCACACCTTCTGGTCCACGTCGGACGGACATAACACAGGTCAGATCGTCCACCCCCCGTTGCTCAAATCGTCCTTGCCTTCACCGAGTACGACGTACTCGCGGCTTAATCAAAGGCGCGGGTCGGTTTCACCAATCCTGTTCTTGGCATTCATCCTGGGTATTTTTATTGCACTCATTCATCTCACAACATTAGCGGGTCTTTCCTGGGCACACCAGTACTTCCTGTTCCTCGTTCACAGGTACGACACCGTAATATCACAAATGTTAGGGGTCTTTCCTGGGCATGTCAGTACTAACTGTTACTCTCTTCACAGGTACCACCTACGATATCAAGCATCACAAAGGGACTTTCCTGGTCACACCAGTACTTCCTGTTACTCATTCACAGGTACGACCCAGTAGCACAAGCATACACAGATAGTTTCCTGGACTACCACTCCAGTACTTCCTGCTACTACCCTTCACAGACATAACCCGTTGACTCCTTAAACTACACGTTTATCACGGAGTTTTCTCCGATTCGTATGCAACATCACTAATCCAGACCAACCTGTCCAGATGGGCTTCACACAGCATGCCTATTTTGTACCCCAATTCCGGATCTATATGCCAACAAAAGGGGATTTAATGAATCACCCAAAGATTCCCAAAATCAGTCACCTCTTGGTGGGAGAATCACAAACATATGCCAAAAAGGAATCATTCATATGGCTAGGAAGAAAAGTCGTTACCCTTGAAGACCTCTTTGGTGCCACGAGCTCGAAGCTGGCTCGAACGACTCATAAGAGCTTTTCCTCCGCAACGTCGGCCTCGGATCTCTCGTCGGTAAACCGCAGCTCCACCGATGATCAGCCCCCTTTCCTCCTCCTCCTTCTTCCTCTCTCTTTCTCTCTCTAGAAGCGTAGTAAGAGAAAGGCAAAAGCCAAATGAGTTTCCCCAACCCATTCTTGGCCTTAAGAAGATAGGGAGGCCTCTCAGCCCTTGGATCCAGGCTGAAAGAATGGATTGACCACAATTTCACCAAAAAATTAAATTTTGCCTGACACGGCCTGTGACACGCCCGTGTCTGTGGCCGTGTTCCATAAGCGGTGCTCAACCGACTTATCCAAACCAGTGACATGCCCATGTGACACACCCGTGTCGTGGGCCGTGTCACCCGACACGTCTTCAGACACGCCCGTGTTTGTGTCCGTGTTCATCAGGCTGAAAAATCTCAAAATCACCCGAGACTCACACGGCCTGTGACACGCCCGTGTCCCAGGCCGTGTGCCCATACACGGCACTCGACACGCCCCAGCTCAAAGTCGTCGGCCTGAGTTCGTCGAACCAAAGGGACACGCCCTGTGACACGGCCGTGTCACAGGCCGTGTTCACTGCACTCGACAAACGTCGACCGAATATTGTCGACATCTCGACACTCGACGATCGTCGAGCAACTTTCGTCGAACGTAAGGAGACACGTCCTCCCGACACACCCGTGTCACCTGGCGTGTTCCTGCCGAACACTATTCGTCGAACGACTTTCGTCGATCTTGCGACGACTCGCACCCAAGCATGACACGCCCTGGGACACGCCCGTGTCCCAGGCCGTGTCACCCGAAAATTTGCCTGCTGATAAAAAAATTGGGCTGTTACAGACCATACGAAGAGAGAGTGCTCAAGTGAGAAGATGGATACGTATACAGAAGCCACAGTCTCTATAGAGAAGGACAATGTCATCATTGTTGTAGATGATGTCATAGCTGCACTCGTGAGATGAAAGAACCTAGATTGTGGACTCAGGTTCTACATATGTCTCTCACAATAGAGAGTTGTTTGTCACTTACATGACTCACGATTGTGGAGTTCTTATAATGGGCAATGGTGACACATCTAAAGTCATCTGGAGGGTAGACATGCACCTGAAGACGAGTTACAAGAGATTTGCTAATTTTGAAGGATGTGTGACACATACCTGACATCTGCTTCAACCTAACTTCAGTTGAGAAACTAGGTGATGAGGGACACTTGAGTGTCTTTGGTGGAGATTTTTGGAAGTTAATAAAAGGGTCGCTAGAAGTGACCAGAGGTTATAGAGATATTTGTCTATACTATACATGGAGGGGAGGCCTAAAGTTGCTCAAGCCAATACTATCAAAGATGATGTATATACATCTCTATGACATAAGAGACTGAGTCAGATTAACCAGAAAGGCTTGGGATGTCTCACTAAGAAAAAGATGATATTTAATCTATCTGTGGATCAATTAGAGAGATGCGATCATTGCATGACTGGCAAGCAGAATATAGTATCAGTCCAAAGCCACACTTCCACCAGAAGATCCGAGCCATTGGAGCTCATATACACATATGCCTGCGGGCCTTTGAAGGTCCAGACAATAGGAGGAGCATCTTAATTTGTGATGTTCATTAATGACTATTTGAGAAAACTTTGTGTCTACACAATTAAGACCAAAGATGATGTGCTTGACACCTTTCGAAGGTTCTACGCTGAAGTGGAAAGACAGACTAGGAGGAAGCTAAAATGCATCAGGTCGGATAATGGAGGAGAGTATATGGGTCTATTTGATGAGTACTGTATATAGCAAGGGATCAAACATGAAAAGACTCCACCCAAGACACCACAGTTGAATGACGTAGTTGAAAGAATGAATAGGACCTTGATGGAGAGGAAGAGGTGTTTGTTGTCTAAGTTAAAGCTACCTGTCATGTTTTGAGGTGAGCATTTATACATAGATGCACACATCATCAGCCTCTCTCATAACTATAAATTACAAGAGAATGTTCCTGATAGGGTCTGATATGGGAAGGACCTTTCATATAGTCACTTGAAGGTTTTTGGTTGCAGGGCCTTTGTGCACATCCCATGAGACGAAAGATCGAAGTTAAATTCCAGCTGCATTGATATTAATTAAATGTGATCATCGGCGCCTGACCCGGAGATGTGGATCATCCAAGGCACATTAGCTAGGCGTACTCCTCCTAGTTGAATCAGAGTTTAAAACCAAACTTCTCCTTAGGAGGATAGATGAGGCGATTCAGGTGAGATCTAATAGAGATCAAACTTTCTATTGACTCAAGGGATTCAGGCGCTCCGGCGGGGGACCCCACAACTACAATACATATTTCTCAGATATTGACATAACAACGAGTTTGGCTAGAGGTTCTTTGATCTATTTGAGAAGAAACTTGTACGCAATTGCGACACTCTATTTTCTAAAGATCAGTCTATGATTGATCATGAGAAGACTAAGAAGATAGACTCTCGTACTAATGCAGAGTCTCCTATGATTGAAAGTGACGATATAAAGGAGATCGTAGAGCCTAACCCGATACAGGGCACTGAGTCACTTACAAATCATGAGTATATTATTGATAAAGAGCCTACAGAGGACATCACTAATGATGTGTCTACACCACCAGTTAAGCTCGCTCCACGGATGTCTGATAGAGTCAGACATCCATCTTTGAGATACTCCATTAACAAGTATATTTTGCTGATTAATGCGGGGGAGCCTGAGTGCTTTGATGAGGCGGTGCAGAGCTCGGAGAAGAAAGAATGAATGGTTCCTATGCAGGAGGAGATACAGTATGTACATGAGAACCACACTTATGATTTGGTGTGATTGCCTAAGGGCAAGAAGGCTCTAAAAATCATTGGATTTTTAGAGTTGGGCAAGGAGACCCCTCAACACCACCCAGATACAAGGTAAGATTAATAGTGAAGGGTTTTAGTAAAAAAATTGGGAGTTAATTTTGATGAAATATTCCCTCCTATTGTGAAAATGACGTCTATCCGCGTAGTTCTTTACCTTGCTACGAGGCTAGACCTGGAGATCGAGCAGATGGATATTAAGACCGTCTTTTTGCATGGGGATCTTAAGGAGGAGTTGTATATGTGAAAATGACGTCCATCCAAGGAGTTGGATATCAAGACCATTGATCATTGTGTATTTGAGAAGCAGTATGCTCCAGAAGATTTTATCATCTTGATCATCTATATTATTGATAGTTGGGAGGAGCACTGCTCGCATTGTCAAGCTGAATGTCACAGCCCAATTTTTAGCAGCAGGCAACTTTTCGGGTGACACGGCCTGGGACACGGGCGTGTCCAAGGCGTGTCGAGCCCGTGTCGACGATCGGCCTGGGAGTCGACGTTTTTCGCTCGACAATGTGTCGAGAGAAGGCACACGGCCAAGGACACGGGCGTGTCCAAGGCCGTGTCGTGTGTTCGACGAAAATTGCTCGACGATCGTCGAGTGTCGAGATGTGGTCGTCGAGTGTCGAGATGTGGGTGAACACGGCCTATGACACGGGCGTGTCACAGGGCGTGTCCCTTTGGATCGACGAACTCAGCTCGACGACTTTGAGCTGGGGCGTGTCGAAGTACTGTGTATGGGCACACGGCCTGGGACACGGGCGTGTCACAGGCCGTGTGAGTCTCAAGCGATTTTGGGATTTTTTTGCCTGATGAACACGGTCACAGACACGGGCGTGTCTGAAGGCGTGTCGGGTGACACGGCCCATGACACGGGCGTGTCCCATGGGCGTGTCACTGGTTTGAATAAGTCGGTTGAGCACTGCTTGAGGCACACGGCCTGGGACACGGGCGTGTCACAGGCCGTGTCAGGCAAAAATCAGTTTTTCTGGCAAATTTGTGACCGTCCATTCCTTCAGCCTGGATCCAAGGGCTGAGCCTCTTTCCTATTTCCTTAAGGCCGAAAACTGAGAATATATTCTCATTTGTTTAGTGCCTTCATCTTTCTACAAGTTAGAGAGAGAAAGGGAGAGGAAGAAGGAGGAAGAAGGAGAAGGGCTGCTGCTGGTGGAGCTTGAGAGTGTCAAGCTGCGTTCTGAGGCCGGCTTTGTGGAGGAAAACCTCTTGCTAGCCAACTAGGAGCTTCATGGCACTGAAGCGGTCTTCAAGGGTAACGACTTTTCTTCCTAGCCATGTGAAGGCTTCCTTTTGGCATATGTTTGTGATTCCCCCACCAAGAGGTGGCTGATGTTGGGAATCTTTGGGTGATTCATGAAATCCCCTTTTGTTGGCATATAGATCCGGAAATGGAGTACGGAATAGGCATGCTGTGTGAAGCCCATCTGGACAGGTTGGTCTGGATTGGTTATGTTGCATACGAATCAGAGAAGATTCCGTGATAAACACATAGTTTAGGAGTCGACGGATTGGACCTGTGAAAGAAAGTAGCAGGAAGTACTGGAGTGGTAGTCCAGGAAAATATCCGTGTTATGCTTGTGCTATTGGGTCATACCTGTGAATGAGTAACAGGAAGTATTGGTGTGACCAGGAGAGGCCCTTTGTGATGCTTGATGTCGTAGGGTTTCCACCTGTGAAGAGAGTAACAGGAAGTACTGGTGTACCCAGGAAAGACCCCTGACATTTTTGATATTGCGGTGTCGTACCTGTGATGAGTAACAGGAAGTACTGGTGTGCCCAGGAAAGACTCGCTGTTATTGTGAGAAAATGGGTGTAAGAATTATGCCCAGGCTGAATGCCAGAACAGGATCGGTGAGACCTACCCGCGCCTTTATATAGCCGCGAGTACGCTGTGCTCAGTGATGGCAAGGCGATTTGAGCAACGGGGGGTGGAGGATCCGACCTGCGTTATGTCCGTCCGATGTGAGACCAGAAGGTGCGGTCTGTTGGAGTGCATAGCAAGAGTCTTGGGCCTGTGAGCCATGACACAATGGAGGGCTAAGGGCCATCTCGGTGTTGTAAGACTATGCGAGAGTCTTAGGCCTGTGTGCCGTGAGACCATGGGGGGGCTAAGGGTCAATCCCGGTTCACTAAGACTATAAAACTCCGGCTGCCCGCCATGCATTAAATGCTCAAGAGATTTACCGTTGGGCAGTGACCCTGATACGGTGGTGGACAAGAGCTTTGCCAGAACACCAAGAATGTGCCCTAAGTGTACGGACCGTTGGGCCGGGCGGCGAACGGTTGTGATGGCATGTGTGCGTAAAAAACATATTATATGAGATATATTGCCATGATTGTGTTATGATATGCCTGCAGGGAAGATTACCACTGCCCCGAGAAAATGGGTAGAGTCGTTATAATTGGGTCAGCTAAACGCTGACCGTTGCTTCTGTTTGTCACCGTTGGGTGGATTGTCCCTGTACAGGTGCTGGAGAGCCAAGCGGGATGCATAAAGGTTGATGTCCCTGCTGCTGCTGCTGTTGTTAGCCCTTGAAGGCTATTTGGAACTGCTTGTTATGTTTTCTTTTATTGTGGCCGGTCCTGCGCGTCAATGTTGGGGCCACTGTTTGAAAGCCTTGTAAGGCCATAAGGCCAATGTTGATTACATGTTGTAAGACATTCCTATATGCTATAAAATATGGTGTTTTATTTGTTGGACATTCAAGAGAGGAGTTCAAGTGTTAGGATAGGCTTCCGCTAGAATGCTTTGTGATAGGTGCGCTGCGCTACTCTGGTATCATCCCGTACCTTCACCGCCTGTTTTGTGATATATGCTGTGGGGCCCCGGCCGGACCTTCTAGTATATACCATATGAACGGATGAGGTTGTTACACTGAAGCAGCATTTGAGCTCCATATTTACGATGAAAGACTTGGGAGCTGTGAAGACCATCATAGGGATGTATATTCAGAGAGATAAAGACTCCAAGTTACTTTGGCTATCACATGAAAGATACATCAGGAAGGTGCTATAGATATTTAGTATGGATCAAGCGAAGAAGAAGAGCACGCTGTTTGCGGCTCACTTCATACTTACTGCTGACCAGTGCCTGGGCACACCTAACAAGAAAAGAGGAGATGCAGAAGGTCCATTATCCTTCTGCAGTTGGCAATCTTATGTATGCAATGGTGTACACTTGCCCTGATATAACACACACGATTGACATTGTTAGTAGGTTTCTCTCCAACCAAGTTAGAGTGCATTAGAACTTTGTGAAGTTGATACTAAGTGTAACATCTCGACTTTTATTGGGCCACCAGAACCCTAATGGGCCTAATAAAAGTGACCCGAACCTCTACCCATAGCCCATACCAAGGTAAGAGGTAACCCTAGATGTGAATACAGGGATAGAGAACTCTGATTTGAGTTTTGTCAGTTCCTGTGGCCTCGTATAGTCAATACGAGTGCGTCAGAACTCGTCCCGTTGAATTCCGAGGTCATATGGTGGATATGGTCGTTCCTCGTAGAACGTCACAAAAATGAGATTTTTGAATATTGACCTAGAGAACTCCGATTCGAGTTCTGTCAGTTCCTGTGGCCTCATATAGTCAATACGAGTGCATCAGAACTCGTTCCATTGAATTCCGAGGTCATATGGTGGATATCGTCGTTCCTCGTAGTACGTCAAAAAATGAGATTTTTGAATATTGACCTAGAGAACTCTGATTCGAGTTCTGTCAGTTCCTATGACCTCGTATAGTCAATACGAGTGCGTCGGAACTCGTTCCGTTGAATTCCGAGGTCATATGGTGGATATGGCCGTTACTCGAAAACGTCGCGAAAAAGAGATTTTCGAATATTGACCTATAG
Organism: Platanthera guangdongensis; assembly: GCA_039583875.1. Taxonomy (NCBI): domain Eukaryota; kingdom Viridiplantae; phylum Streptophyta; class Magnoliopsida; order Asparagales; family Orchidaceae; genus Platanthera; species Platanthera guangdongensis. The sequence continues at coordinate 156,146,786 of CM077165.1, forward strand.
AACTCTGATTAGAGTTCTGTCAGTTCCTATGACTTCATATAGTTAATACGAATGCATCAGAACATGTTGCGTCGCAATTCGAAGCCTAACGATGATTATGAGTGTTTTGACCGTTTTAGCGCGATGTGACGCTTAGATTTTGAATACTTAGCAAACGAACTCCGATTCGACCCCGGTCAGTGGCATTGGATTCGCATGGTCAATACAAAGTCAACGAGGTTGGTCCCGGTCAGTTTCGATGATGAGTGGTCAAACCATGGTCAAATCAAGCTCAGTTGTGCACCGAAAAGCGTGCGCACACCAATTGTGACACGACACCCCCAACTTTGACCTGACCCCGATGACTTGGATCTATTTTGACTTTGACCCCCATGGGTTGACCCATCCCATGGTTGACTTTTGGTCAAACTTCCTAAAAATCCATTTTCTTAAGGAAATTTAATTCCAAGTTACCCCCACTTGTGGCCACTCATGTAGGCCACCCTTGGGCCCAATATAAACCTCATATGGGCTTTGGATTCCAGCAAGGAGGATGGCCCATGGGCCAAGTCAAGAAAGAGTACGTCTCTCTCTTTCTCTCTCTTTTTCCCTTTCCAAGCCCAAACCAACTTAAACCTTTCTCCAAGCCACCAATATGGTGACACTTGGTTGTAGCACTCCCTCTATATGGCTTCCACCTATTGCCCTTGACATGGGTTGGGTTAATCTAACCCAAGATAAAGGAAAAGCTCCAATCACAAGCCTCCACCTACCCAATCCAAGCTCCAACCAATGGGAGGCTTACACCATGATTGTACCTCTCCAATTCCATGCTGCCAGGTGCCCCATACAGCTGGGTAGTTGACCCTAGAAGGGTTGGCTAACCTATCCATGGTTTGCTTAACCAAGAGGGAGAAGGGAAGGAGGGGCCTTGACCCCCTCCTATAAATGGAGATCTTTGGCACCAGATGGTTGTACCCCTCTTACAAGCTCAAAACGAGCCTAAACCACCCCTTTCAGAGCTCTGCCTCGCCGGAAACCGCCCACCCAAGCTCCACCGCCACCTCCACCACCTCCCATGGCGGATCTCGCCGGAAGCCTCGAAGGCCCCGAAATCAGGTGGAAACCTTCTCCTATCATTCCTACCTACCTTTCGGACGTGTCGCATGTAAGCTCTTGCCTCCGGAGCGCCGCCACGGCACCACCTCGCTTGGAGTTTACAAGCTCTGTAATGGAACTTTTCCGGCGATGGCCGGCGGCGGGAGGCCGCTGGACCACCGCCGGAGTGAGCGCCCACCACCGGGAAGACGGTCGAGGGCGGATACACGGCCGGCCGGCGGCAGGCCGGCGGCGGGGAAGGCCCGTATGGGCGGCGTGTTTCGGTACAGGCGGAAGAAGATCATAAAAAAAAAAATAATATATTATAATTATTATAATATTATAATAAAAATTTGTATTTATTTTCGGAAGACTAATCTAAGCTCCTAAGAAAAAGATTTTGAACAAGAAAGTTGTTCCCGTTAATGAGGGCAATAGCCACAAAGTTTTTGAGAATTTTTGGAATTAATTTGGTATTTTTAAAAATCTAAAGAAAAATTATTTGGCTAATTTAGAGGCCAAATTCACTCGGAAAATTTTAGAAAATTTACTAGACTCTTTTTAGGCCCTCTTAAAGGTTGTATTAAAATTTGGGAACCTTTGGATAAAAATTGAGGATTTTAGAATTTCTTGGAGACTTGGGTCGCGCTCAGAAATTTACGCGCTCAAATTATTTGAAAATGAAAATTGAAGCGCACGACCACTTTATATTGGATGTTAAGTTCAATTTATTGAACGACGAGAGTTATCGAGGCAAAATTTTCAGCTCCGAGTATTTTGAAGTTTTTGCTAAAACCACCTAGCGCCTCGTTCTTAAAATAACTCTCGTGCAGTTTGGGTACACTTGGAAAATGAAAGTATGAGCTTCGAGTAATATATTCTCCAATCTCGTTTTGGGTAAAGAATTTCCCCCATGTGTTGGGAACGATTTTCAAGGTTGAAATTCGAGGAAGAATGTGCCCTCTGACGAGATTCCAGATTCGATCTGACAAAAGAAATCGAGTTAATATTCATTCTCGGATGAATAATAAAAATATGACTCATGATAAGCTTCTCCTGATCTGATTAAGTCGTGATTAAAAAGTACGCAACTGAATTGATATAGGATCTTAATAATGGGTGTAACTCAAAAAAAACTTGAAAACTGAAAAGGGACTGAATACCTCCTGAGAACGGAGATGGAACTGAAGCCTCCTGAATGGAGTGATTGGACTACTAACCATTTTTTATGATTATTCCAGTCTTTCAGTTCCTTTATTTATTTCAGTTCAGTACTTTCAATTCAGTATTACACCAGTCTCGTACTGGTCAAGTTCATTTCAGTTCAGTACCTTTAATTCAGTACTACTCCAGTCTTGTACTGGTCAAGTTCAATTCAGTACTACTTCGTCTCGTACTGGTCAAGTTCATTACAGTTCAGTACTTCCGTTTCAGTACTACTCCAGTTTCGTACTGGTCACATCTCATTATGCAGCATTTATTATCAGCTGTTTTAATTACTATATTTTTGTTATGAAAATTTACTATTATAAGCGCGGGTCCTGCTTTGATGAGTAGTTGTTTGTTAAGGTTGAGCCTTAGTTGGGGATAACCAGAGTTGAGGTGTTCCTCCAGGTTTAGTCTCAAATAAAGTGCTCTCACGCTCCTTGACAAAAGTTGAGCTGAGCGTTGCTGCCTGAAGGTTAACGTATAGTAGGGCAAGCCGCCGCAGACCCGGTACGTATTAGCATGATGGTTTGATTGATTGCTTGTGAATTGCTTACGGTGAATTATGGTGGGTCAGTCCCTTCCGCAGACCGTTCGTACCGGTGCGCGAAGGTCGACGACTCAAGGTGACAGGGGAGATGGGCACCACGGGTGACCGATCGTTATCTTTCCCCGTTGGGTTTTCCTCCACTGGTCGGCCAAAATGTTGAATCGTTGGATGTCGCTCACATCCAAGAGTACACGGGGATGTACGTTCGAGCCTGGGCTGTGCTGTACAACCACCCCCAGAAGTGGCAGGACTGCCTACTGTCACCGACAGCCATATCAGTGAGGCCCGCGGGGCTCGCTACCTTGCTAGAACAAAAGCGATTCATACTATGTCGACATAGGATTGTGTGTGCGCGGCTGTGAATGCATGTAGTGTGTAATCGGCTGTGAATGTCTGTGGTGTGTGCGCTGTTGTGAATGCCTGCGGTATGTGTGCGGCTATGAATGCCTGCGATGTGTAATCGACTGTGAATGTCTGCGATGTGTAATCGGCTGTGAATGTCTGTGTTGTTTGTATGGGTTATGATTATTTGCTATGCTGCTGTGCTAGTGGAGCCTAAATTATAACTGACGTATATTACTGCTGTTTGTCTAGTTATATCATACTGCACCTCTTTTTGGTTGCTGCTAGTTTATTCATGAAATGTTGTACTAACTCTCTCATGTTTCAGCTATCTACTTTTGTTGGGTGCATAAGCTCGTCCCGAGGATATGGATCCGGGGAGGAGATTTATTTCCACTTAGCTCTGTGACTAACAGTTATTTAAATAACCATTCACAGGAGATGGTGCACCGCAGTGACCAGTTGCTGCAGGACGGTACACCAGCTAATAAGACAACTCGAGCAGAGGCACCCCCATCGTTTCTAGAGTTTTGAGACGTGAATACTAGCAAGCTGAGTCGTGTGGGAGATGAGTTGTTAGTTATAGTACTGTATAGCCTACGGGCTCTATGTATAAACAGTGGCTACGACCTTTTGTAGTTTTTGTTAAATATACAATGTTATATATATTTGCTGTGGTTTCCTGTTAATGCTTCCGCAATACTCTGTGATGTGATGTGATGTGAATGTTGTGACTCAAACCGAGCAAGGCGACCAACTAGTTCTTAGCAGAGTGGGTCGTTACCCCTTAAGGAGCACTGGGTGGACGTCTTGGGCAATAAGATCCCCTCCGGCCCGACCCGGGGCAAAGGTTGAGGGGGTCGGGGGGGTGGGGGGGGGGGGGGGGGGGGGGTCTTACACTAAGATACCTACATGGACATTCAACTTGACATTAAGGTTTGGATATAATGAGCCAGAGATAATAGGCTACACTAATGCTGATATGGCTGGAGATTTGGATTCTAGAAGATCGACTTCTGGGTACCTAATCTTATTTGTGGGTGGAGTAGTGTCATGGCAATCGAAACTGCAAAAGTGCGTTGCAATGTCGACTAAAAAGGCAGAGTTTTTTGTAGTTACTAAGGCAAAGAAAGAACTTCTTTGGATGAAGCGTTTCATCAAGGAGTTGAGTTTCACTTAGGAGTGTTACACACTCTTATGTGATAGTCAAAGTGCGATTCATTTGGGGAAGAGCCCTACCTTCTACTCGAGGTCCAAGCATATTGACATGCGGTATCATTGGATACACAATACTCTAGAGCAGAGAGAGCTGAATTTGTAGAAGGTGCACACAGATGACAATGGAGCAGACATGCTTGCGAAAACCATGTCGGGAGGGAAGTTCGAACATTGCGTGATGATTGTCGGCATGACGGTTCCCTCTACATAAAGGTATATAAGGGAATAAGTTGTTAGATATAGTTCTCGTCCTTTGTGTAGAAAACTGTTGGATTCGAGACTTTCTAACTCAAATTTGGTGTAGCTGACTGCATGTAGATGGAGGACTTGACGGGAGGTAAACTTGAGATTTAAGGAAAGATTATCAGAATAACATGTTTCTGCACTTAATCGAAAAGGGATAGATTTGTTGAGATAATTTTCTCCTAAGCATTAAAGAGGCTAGTCACCTTTGACCATACTTTTCAAACATGTGTTTCATGACAAGCGTGAAAAGGAGTAACCACCATTGACATTTAAACCAATATGTGTTCTTGAAGGAAGCTTCTAGGAAAGTAGCCAATGAAAACTTCATGACATGTGCTTTTGACCGAGGGAAGCTTCATGCACATGTCATCTCACATCTACCTCTTAGATTTTAGATCTATAAATAGGGATGAACAAGATAAGGTAAGACATTTACTTATCTCCAAAATCAAACATTGGAAGATTTTTAGAGAGGCCTTTGTGGCAGTCACTTTAGTTAGGGAGAGCTTTCAGACGACGGTCTACGACATTGACAATGAATACTTCGCATATACGGATTGGATCTGAGTAGATTTGGGCAAGATTCAAAGAGACAACTTAATGAGGATTTGTGTAATCCATCTCGTCTGCCACAGTCAGTAACTTGTAGTTTTTTGCTATAATTTATTGTATAATATTGTGTGGTGCGAACTTAGTAAAGATCCTGTGTGGATCGAGGAGAGAAAACCTTGTAATTGTCTATTATTTTCATACATTTTTAGTCACGACTTTTCAAGTTGGACTCCGATCGTCCCATGGTTTTCACTCTATTGAATTTTTACGTTAAATCTCTGTCACTTTTATTGTTATTATTTTGTGCTGTATTTTGGTTGTGTTTCGGCATACCGTTAATCGGTCATGCAGGTACTTGCTCAAACTAATTTGCAGCTGCTCTAGTCGGGCTTGAGTGTTCTCTAGCCCAACAGAAGGAGGTCTTCAAACCATCTTTCAGGAATATTCAAGCTCTGAAGGCAATCTTCAAGTGTCGATGGAAATCTTCCGAGGATCTTCAAGTAGTCTTCAAAGTCGGAATCTTCAAGCGCGTAAGGAGAACTCGGGGAGACCTTCAAAGAAAGGCTCTGGAGCTCTCTCGAGCGTAAAAGACCAGGTCCTCTCAAGTGTGGGCTCTGGGTCTCTTTTATAGATTATAAGAGGGGCATTTGGGCAATTAAGCTACTAAGGGGTAAGGTTATTCGCGCACACATAACGATTTATTTTGTTATGTGCACAACCATGATGGAAGATTTTTGTTATGCACATACCCTGTGGGGGATTTTACTATGCGCAACTCAAGATGGAGAATTTCGTTATTCACACCCCATGATGGAAGATTTTACTATACGCACCTCCATAATGGAGGATTTTACTATATGTACCTCATGATGAGGGATCTTAGTATTCGCATCCCCGTGACAGAGGATTTTACTATTCGCACACTCATGATGGAGAATTTTACTAATCACACTCACATGATGGAGGATCTTACATTTGCGCACCCATGAATTGGGGTTGTATTATTCACACACTCATGATGGGGATTCCGTATGCTGGTGCGCGCAAAAGGGACACCCATATGCTAGCTCGCACAGGGAGGCCCTCACGCGTGTTGGTGCACGTAGGACGAAGGCGATCCCCAATGAACCCGAGCGAACATTCAAATATCTGTCCCACATTCATTCATGAGGGGACTCCTAATGGGTTGAATACCATATCAACGGTCATTCCATGTTGCAAACAGGGCATATCTTATTTAGACAAAATCTTAGAAATTATATCCTTATTCTCATGCATTTAAGCTACTTTATCAACAATTTTGATTTCACATTTCTATGAAATATATACACAAATCCATTCAACATATATTGTTGCTTTTAAGTTACCCAATTTACTTCCATGCACAGCCACCTTCAAGTGTAGAAACCCCTTAATTTTGAGATTTTCATGGTTCTTCATTACATGGCTGATTACCCTAATGAACTTAGAAGAATATATCTTTCTACTATATACAAGTGACAGTGGACGGGGACTCCTCGTTCCCCACGCGACAGTATCCGGCTCACGACGGAGGGTTTCGCCCGTCCCCATAAAGCACCTTATTAATTTTTATAATTTTTAGCATTTTTAATTTCATTTTTGTAAAAAAAATTAACAGTAAAAAATTTTTAAAAAGAAAAAACACCACGCACCTCTCATGGGGTGGCTTCGCTGCCAGCTGCGTGGCCGGCCCGGTGCCCACCTTCGGGATTGCATGAAATTAACCCCACCGGACTACCCTCACGCAGGTTCACCGGGGACCAACGACCCCGCCGACGGGCTCCGGGCAGGAAGCTGATGGTTCCACCGGCGGTTCAGCCGGCGGTGGCGAAAGAAAACATTGAGAAGGGAATTTTTTGGGAGATTTTTTTTTTAAAAGACCGCGAGCTTTAGTCCCACATTGTGAAATTTACCGCTCATGTCAACTATAAATCAATTCAAACGGCAAGTAACATTGAGGTTTAAGATATATCTTGCTAGAGGCACGGTCATATGTTGCAATGGCTGATAATTGAGCTGCAATTTTTTTCCAATTCAAGAGACGAGTATATGAGCTGTTTTTTCAAACTCAGAAGAGTAAAATTACAATTTCATATTATAGGGTATATTATAAGGTAGTGACTTAAAAATATATATTTAGAATACCCTGCTATTCTAGGTATAGGTGCCCCACTAAATGTAACACGGACGGTCCTAATTCATTAGTGGCCAAACAGCTGAGATGTTATAATGTCGAAGGATTCAACGGCTGAACATGATTGGATAATCCTCTTAGGTTAGCCATGATATGACAAAAGAATTTTTATATATATAAATGAAATATTAATTGAACTTAATATAAATGAATGTGATTTTTTATTTTTTTTAGATAAAGAAATGATCATTCTTTCTACCTTCAATAGTAGAAGATAATACGAGCATTTAGAGTCGCGAATGAAGCTCCCAAGCTGGTACACAACTCTCAGTAGTTCTTCGATAACTCCGGCTACCTTTCACTCAACTTCTCTGTTACACACTCTAACAACGAATCCTTGAATCACTCGTCAAAATTGCCGCCAATGCTCATGTTCGCACTGAACCTTTAATTGACTTTTTATCGTAAGACTTGAAACGTTACAATTTTATGCGTGCTCCATAGTGCAAGAAAATATGAGCCCATTGAATCGACCCGAGCAGGAGTCGGTAACCCATTATGAAGTGGCATGAATAAGATCTGGATCTGACAGAACCCAATCTGGAAGGCATTAGAATCAAACCTGGATCATCAGAGCAGATTAGAACATCCCCACCATTCATAATAGAATATGCGGTCAGATAGAAGTACTTGTGCATGTACAAACATTATGCACTCAATAGGAAAGATACAAATATAGAGTTATTGACCTAAACTCATGAAAATAAACTTTTCCAAAGAAGCCACTCAATTACAGTTGATGGTGGCAGCTTCACGAAGAACAAGTTCCTCGTGTGCTAATAACTCGGCCGATCGTCTCCAACAATGCGGCGGCAAGAGTCGTGCTCTTCCCCTTTCCATGAAATGTGCTGGAATGAAATAAATAATCACAATAAATCATACATTTTAAAAATCACAATAAATCAAGGGTCATGTTATATGCAGGCCAGTTTTGGATTTATGCAGTCCACGGATAAATGCAGGCCAAACTAAAAACTCATAAAACATGTGAACCCGTTCAGAAATTGGTCTGCATATAGCCATTTTCAAATACACGGCCTGCAAATAGTCAAAGTGAGGACTGCATATAGTAAATGTGTAAATCAAAACCACCAGGAGCGAAAATTTGAGCAACTACACAACCAACTTGTAAGGCTAAAAGGAGCAAAAGCTGTTAAAATTCCGCAATCACAACCATTCTCGTGGAGCAAAACGGCGCTAATGAGAAATCCGCGTTCATTTATCGTTAAAACTTCGCAAATGAAGCGCTAGAAAGGGGATCACCAATTTGTATCCTCCATGGTACCAACAATGGCGCTCACCGTGAAGAGCGCGGCTTCGTTATAGTACATAGACACCGGTGTAGCTGTGTGTTTCACAAAACTTCATCAAGCTAGTATGGCTGAAAAGAGGATGGTGTCAAAAGCTTCTCCTCGAGTTCTTTGAAACCATGATAGACTGGCTCAGTCTGGCTCTGGGGCAGACCCAACCGTCTCACTTCAGTCATATACCTGCACCCAGAAAAACATGTAATCATCATCATTCTTATCCTAGGTAACTTGTAGTTGGGATAACAAGTCTCGAAGACATTATGCGTAGATGAATCACAATGAGTTATAAACTCACAAATGTGGTGAATGTAACATTCAAGAGATACTTCCAAAGAACAATATGTTATAAACAAAAAGTCAAGAACTGTACTAGAAAATTAGTTTTAATTAAGAAAACGGAGTAGCAAATGGCCATCAACTCATTATTAAGTCAATAGAATCAGCATATTAATACTTGGAACTAGACCTTCAAAATGCCACGGCACATCTTGGTAGTAGGTCTACAAACATTTGTATATGATAGCATAGGAATAATTTCCAAGACTTCCTCTAGAAGTTAGTGATGGGGATGAAGCCTCATTTATATAGAAATGGGTGGGCACTGTGGACTTAACCATCTCCCCCATGATCCCTCTTATTGTGGAGATCATGGGTTTGACTAGTCAACCCACTCCCCTCATGATCTCCATCACAATATGAGAGATCATGGTGGCCTCCCACTCAACATCTACCGCCGGCCGCCGCCGCCTCCGTCAACCGCCGCCGCCGCTTGCAAGTCGGCCACCGTCCGATCGTTACTGGGCATCAGTTGTCGTCCGATCTACAAGTAACCACCCACTAAGCCACTAAGTTAGTGGGGGGGCCCGCCATAACCACCTCCTGGAGGCTATAAAAGGAGTCTCAGGCCTCCTCATTTCTCACCTTTTTGCTCCAGAGTCTCTTTCCTCCTCAGGCCAGAGCTCTATCGAACTCCTCTCTCGGATCATCCTCAAGCCGCATACGAGCCAAGTCCCTAAGTGCGCGAAGAAGGAAAGAAGACGACCACCGCCAGCGCTCAAGCACACCAGCAACCAAGTTAGCGTTTAGAACTCCTTCGACGCAACCTGTTGCCCGTTGCGAGTAAGAAAATTTCTCTCTCACCTTTAAGTTGTAACGAGGAGCGGCTTGTCGGCCTCGATTCCCCCAAGTGCCTTGTAACCGCGAGCAGGTAGTGGACTTTGACCGGCACAGATCTGGTCACGTGGTTTTTTATCTGGTATGTGAGGAGTTTTGCCTTTTTAAAAAATATGTATATATATAAATAAATTTATTTAAATATGATATTGTATGATAACCCCGATAAATCCTCCGCAATCCGGCATCCGATATTTCAAATTCAAACCGACATGAATTCAACATCTGATATCTACAACCTTGGTAACAAGTAACAACCCCAAAGAGGAAATGCCACATCCTAGAGAAATTCGACGTCATAGGCATAAGAGCAGGAGTCGAATGCGTTTCAAGTTAACCGGTCTCTTCAATAAGGTCCATGATATACTTCTGTTAAGACAACACAACAACTCTGTTGTGTTTGGTAATCTCAAAACTAAGAAAATAATGAGGTGCACACAGTTCATTCTAACAGAGTGCATAAAGATAAATTTTTATTTCTACAATTCTAAAAATATTATTACTTGTAAGAAGAATGTCATTCGCATATACTACAAGAATCAGAAGACATGTATCCTTCTATCCCACAAATATTGAATTATCTGCATGGCTTTGATGTGATGATCTAACCAAACTTACCAAATCATGTTTTTTGGGCTATGTTTAACACCAAAGATAAACTATAGCATGCAAACATAAGACTAACACTAAGCAAGCATATCCTGGAGGTTACGCAATGCAAAATGCATCAGTTAGATCTCTAAATAAGAAGACATTCTTAACAACAAGTTGGGACAGGGGAATCGTCATTTACCGCAACAGAGGATGAAACTTGTTTAGATACAACACATACTACAAGAGAGAAGTCTCAAAGAACAAGCTGAACAATGCCACAACCGTAGGAACGACAATCCATGATACCTTTCAATGAGGGATAGCGATTGCATCTTTGTATGATCTGTAACTCCCCGGTCTACTATGGCGGCATTGCAGGTCAGCATAACAGTGACCCAAAACCATCTCCACGGATCTGATTGGCCTCAACAACCTGCCATTGGACTTGGCGACTGCAGCCAATCAGATTCGTGGAGATGGTTTGTGGTTACTGGTCTGCAACTTATAGCGCACCCACAGTACACCGGGGCGTTACATAAAAAAATTAATTTTCTTTTCTTATTTCTACGGAGAAAAATGAAGTGAAACCAATTGCCTTAATCAGAAGACTGCACATGAAAATTACTCGCGCTCAAATCCTGAAATAAAATCATTTTTGCGACTAAATAAGGTTGTTACAAATCTCCCCTCCTAATAAAATTTTCGTCCCTGAAAATTACAATATACCAGGGCTAAAAAGGAAGACATAGTCTTCATTCCTTCGCAGTTCATCTTCTCTTTCCCAAGGATATGTGGGTCGACCACAGTTCATCCAAAGGATTTTAACAAAACGGAACTCTCTATTCCTGAGGTTCTGATTACTTGAGCTCACTATCCTGACTGACTTAATGTTGATACTAAGATTTGAATCGATTGGTGCATCCTCAGTACTGATCACCTAACTCAGTTCTCTGATTGCTCTCCTCAGATAGGACATAGGAGACGCGGAATACGTCATGAAATCCACACATTTCATCGGGTAAGGTCAACCTGTAGGCAACCTCACCAATGTGCTTAAGTACCTCGAATGAACTAACGAACCTTGGACTCAATTTTTTCATCCGATTGATTCTAGAGACACCTTTAATTGGTCTTACCTTTAGAAAAAAATTAATCTCAACATTGAATTCCACTGATCTATATCACTGATCATAGTACTTGACTTGATTATCCTATGCTATTTTCATGCGCTCCTAAATGAGCTTGACTTGAGTTGTGGTCTTGTCAATCTATGATTCTTTATTAAAAGATCTATTTTATCATTCATCCCAACATAACGGTCTTCATGAGCTCCTCAATGAGCTTGACTTGAGTTGCGGTCATGTCAATCCATGATTCTTTATTACAAGATCTCTCTTCACTTTCAGTCCAACATAACAATGTCACGTCTTCCATAAAGAGACTCAAAAGACACCATCCTAGTACTTGATTGAAAACTGTTATTGTTGGAGAACTCCACCAAGGTGACATACGTTTCCCACTTACCTTCAAAATTTAGAAAACACATACAAAGTATATTTTTAATGGTTCTATTTGTGTGTTTCATCTTCTGGTCTATCTGGGGGTGAAAAGTTGTACTGAACTTCAACCAAGTGCCCAAACGCTCCTGAACAAATTTCCACTTCTTAGAGGTAAATCTTACATCTCTGTCAGAAATAATAATCTTCAGAACACCATGCAGTCAGACTATTTCATCAACATACAACTGAGTCAATTTCGGTCCTTGATTTGTTCTCTTATAGGAATGAAATGAGCAACCTTAGAAAGACAGTTAATAATAACCCCCAAGGAATCATTCCCACTCTGCGGCCTGGGAAGGCCATGAACAAAGTTTATTAATATATCTTCAAAATTCCACTCTAGAATAGGAAGAGGTTGCAAGTTGCCCTCTGGTTTCTGGTATTCAACTTTAACTAACTTGCAAATTTCACACTTCTCAACATGTTATGCAACGTATCTCTTCAACCCTGGCCACCAAACTGACTTCTTAAAGTCTGCGTACATCTTTATGCTACTAGACATATAGAGTACTTGGAATTATGAGCCTCAATGAGGTTGTCCTCGCAAAGATAGCTGACATCTGAGACACATTCTTCCTTTATGCAGTAGCAAACCCTCCTGAATCGCAAAATCCTCTTTCTGTCCCGTCTCTCTTCAACCCTGACTATTTGGATCTAAAGGCAAGACCTGTCAGATTTTATCCTTAATATTTCACTTGATATATATTCAATATATAGCAGAACAAAAACAAATGTGAGATATCACACTTACCTCCAGCCTCTCTAGAGCTCGCACTAAGTCCTCCTGCTAAGTAATGAGGGAGTAGCTCGAACCACTTCCGCTAAGAGCATCTGCTACCACATTTTCATTCCCCGGATGATACAGGATATCCACATCATAATTTGGAAGGAACTCTATCCATCTACGCTGCCTCATATTGAGCTCTTGCTGCAACTTTGTTGGTGATGAGGACCAGTTTAGAACAACCTTATCCAGGAAGTCTAGGGTTTAAGCCCTAGCTTCAACAACCTGCCATTAGAATTAGCGGTGGCGGGCAATCGAATCTGTGGAGATGAGTTGGGTTCACTGGTCTGCAGACCTGTAGTAGCGCACCCACAGTATACTGGGGAGTTACATGATCAACCATAGAAGTTGCAAAACCATATGAAATGTACGATAAGGATTGCCCATATGCTCATAAGAAATCACAATGACAATGGTGGGTTGATGAAAAAATTTGATGTCCTTTCTAACGCTGGACGACCCAATGTGCAATTACCGGTGTTGACATGCTAATGCAAAGCTAAGTGAACGTACAAAGTGAGTGTGATCAAGCCAGACTTAAAAGCAAAGCAATAGGAATGTTACAATTAGGGATGCTATCGTCACATTCCAAAGAAAGACAAGATTAGTACGAAACCTCATCAAAATTAAAATAACTACCTCGAAGCTAGCTAGAGCTCAAATCGGCTCGAACCGGTTACAAGTTGGCTCGAAATCAGTGGGCCCTCAACAAAATAAAGAAAATAAAAACGACAAAAGTGAAATAGCAAGTAGCCCTAGGCAAAGTCATGTGGAATGAAAAATTGATTCATTCCATAGACGGGCGCATCACCAACAATAGAGTCAAATAAACAATCACGTATAATGTATAAATATTTAATATTATTTCTATTTAATTTCAAGCAAATTTCAAACCGACTCGATCCAATATAAGGCCAGCTTAAATAAATAAACTCAATAAAGCTTAGCCTCATGGCTTGGATCATTTATGATTGATCTGAGATGATACAAGTAAAAATTGAGTTGTTTTCGAGTGATAATTGATCTAAGAGACACCCTAATAGCCATAGTTGCAAACACTCCTGATGGCGGTGGACCTTAGAAGAAGTGGATGCTGGCCTGGAAATGAAGGGTGAACCTAAAATATCCCAAGATTTGTACCCTAATTAAATAATTATTTAATCTAAGTAATTATAAATGAAATCAAAAATAAATCATGACTTTTTATATCATGAATAGGCTTAATTATTCTAAGATGATAAACATTAGGTTTGGGTTTTCACATTAAAACATGGACTTTTGGACCACTAAAAATCCAAATTGTCTTTTTTCTTACTTTTAGATTTTCACCTTTTTTAATAAAATAATTTATTATCCAGTTTTAATTTCAAAATCCAAGCCCTAGAATCCTATTTCCCCACATTTGATGGTTTGAGCATGAAACATCAGAAGTACAGCACAATAGCCCACATGAAAAAAGAGCTTCATCTCCCCCGCCTCGTGCGCCTGCTAGAAGCCCTCAATTAGGGATGGAGTTTGTGCTTAGAAGAAGGAAAGCCCTTTGAAATCCCTTCATATCCTCTCCATGGGATTTCTTGGGACAAGCCGGTAAGAAGAGCTACCTTGACCCCTAATCATGAGAAGGTGATCTGCCGGCCCCACATCTTCCTAAAAGAAGAGTTTCCTCTAGAAGATTCAGTTAAGTCTACTTGCTCTAAGATCACACCTCATCCAATGTGAATTTTCTACCTTCCCTAAAACTCTAAATGATAGATAGCTTAGATTTGTTTCCCTCCTTCCAAACAGTTTGGATTGTGAGCTGGTGCTTAACGGTCTAAATACTTCCCTTTAACATGCAATTATCTATGTGATCCTTGTATCTAGTAGAAGCATAATTTCAATCTTTATCAAGTAGAAAGAAATAAAAAAATTTAAATTTTATTTTCTTTTAAAAAGCTTAGATTAAGAATCTTACTTCTCCTTGGGGCATTTAGATTCTTAGGGTTGGTGAGGATCAATCCACTGACTCACATTTTTTAATATAATCATGCCACAGGTAATATGTAAATCTTTAGGAACTTTGCAAGTGGCTAGACACATCTTTGCTGGATTTTGAAATGATGAAATTTGTGCTATTGTAGGAATAGGCCACCTTGGGCCAACTGGCATAAGACACTTGAGGAGTTCAGGAAGATCAATAAGAAGACAGATCTAGTTCTCTTATCATTTCCTTCTTAGATGTTGTAAGTATATTTTTATCGATATTTTGTGATAATTAGGACAAATTGATGTACGAGGACTCTAAGCCTGGGGGCTGATGATGATGTTTATATCCATTCACGATTTCAAGCTTACTTGGATCTTATTCATATCCGATGCAGAATCATTAGTCTTATATAATTTGGACAACTCCACAAGGCATCATAAATGAACTAATAAAACACTTAAGGGCCCACCAAATTTAATGTAAGAAGGAATTGTCAGAGCAACCCTTTTGTCAAAAATATCTCGCACAAAATGCATAGTGTAACACCCCTTCCCAGTTTTTTAAAAATCAGCCGTCCGGCCGGGTCAGCGATATAAAGAGAAATATAAAACAGTATTAAAACTAGTACACAACAGGTATAAAGAAAAATACTGAGAATTTAAACTTACAACGAAAGCTATAAAAGAAACTAAGGGTAACCACATACTTTAATAAGTTGGATTCACAGATCCACTAAACATGAAATGAGACGAAAGAATTGAAAAATCTGAAGTAACATAATAAGTCTGATACATGATATTCAAAACATTAACAAGATACAATATCCAAGACTACAAGTGTATGCTGAAAAAAAGAAAACTGAATAGGAAACCAACTACAAACTGACACCACAAGGACGCTCATCCTAGCCGTAGTTTCCCACCTGAGTCACCTGTAAAAATATTGCCCACAAGGGGGGTCAGAGTAAGGGAATGTAACTTGGTGCCCAACCGCTACCATAAAGAGCCTCAAACGGTGTCATCCCAATACTTGTCTGAAAACTGTTATTGTAGGAGAATTCCACAAGAGTGACATACTTCTCCCACTTCGCTCCAAAGTCCAACATGTATATCTGTAGTATCCAAAGTCCTATTTGTGCGCTCAGTCCGTCCATTTGTCTGGGGATGGAATGTGGTGCTGAAATGTAACTTGGTGTCCAACCGCTCCTGAACGTATTTCCACTCCTTGGAGGTAACCCTGCTATCTCGATCTGAAACAATAGTCTTGGGAACACCGTGAAGTCGAACTATCTCGTCTATGTATAACTGTGCCATTTTTGGACCTTGATCTGTCTTCCTAAGAGGAATGAAGTGGGCGACCTTAGAGAGCCGATCCACTGTAACCCATAAGGAATCATTCCCACTCTGCGATCTCGGAAGACCATGGATGAAATCCATGGATATATCCTCAAAAGTCCACTCAGGAATGGGAAGTGTCTGCAACTTGCCTCCAAACCTTTGGCACTCGGCCTTAACCAACTTGCACGTCTCGCACTTCTCTACATATTCAGCAACATCACCTTTCAAGCCTGGAAACCAGAAAACCTTTTTGAGATCCGCATACATCTTCGTGCTGCCCTGATGTATAGAATATCTGGAGTTATGTGCCTCAAACAAAATGTCCTCGCGAAGGTGACTAACATCGGGGATACAACGGTAGAGCTGTTCTGATTTTATCCTTGATGTCACATGTAATCTCCATCCAACTCAATCTTGCAGAACCAAAACTAAAACGTGGCACAATGATGATGTCCAGTCTCTCTAGTTCCCGCACCAACTCCTGCTGATTGAGAAGGGAAAAACACGAACCTCTACGACTAAGGGGATCAACTACAACGTTCGCCTTTCCTGGGTGATACTGAATGTCTACGTCGTAGTCTGATATGAACTCTAACCATCTGCGCTGCCTCAAATTGAGCTCCCGCTGATCAAAGATATATTTGAGGCTCTTATGATCAGTGAAGATCTCGCAACGCACTCCATAGAGATAGTGCCTCCAAATCTTCAGAGCATGGATGACCGCTGCAAGCTCCAAGTCATGCACATGATAGTTCCTCTCATGCACCTTTATTTGTCTCGAGGCATAGGCTATAACCTTTCGATGCTGCGTGAGGACACAGCCCAAACCCAGACCTGACGCGTCACTATAAATCTGAAAACCATCGGGCCCTGATGGTAAACTCAAAATCGGTGCGGTCATCAACCTGCCCTTCAGGTCATCAAATGCCAACTCGCACTTAGCTGTGCAATCAAAGCCTTTACTCTTCCTGGCGAGGGACGTCAGTGGTAAGACTATCTTTGAGAAGTCCTTGAAGAATCTCTTGTAGTAACCAGCTAGACCCAAAAAGTTGCAAACCTCTAAGACTATCCTCGGCCACGACCAATCCTTAATGACTTTTATCTTCTTCGGATCAACACTAATCCCTTTCTGACTGATGACATGGTCTAAGAATGCAATCTTTGGAAGCCAGAACTCACACTTTGAAAACTTGGCATACAGCTGGTTCTTCCTAAGAGTACTCAATACAATCCTGAGATGAGCGGCATGATCTTCTGCACTCTTTGAGAACACCAAAATATCATCTATAATGACAATAACGAAACGGTCCAAGTATACCTGAAATACCATGTTCATCAGGTTCATAAATACTGAAGGGCATTGGTCAGCCTAAACGGCATGACCACAAACTCGAAGTGCCCAAAGCTGGTACTGAAGGCCGTCTTCTGAATATCCACGTCCCGAATCCTTAACTGATGGTAGCCCGACCTCATATCTAACTTGGAGAAGGTGCACGATCCTACCAACTGGTCGAGCAAATCATCAGTCCTGGGAATTGGATACTTATTCCTTACTGTCAGGTTGTTCAATTCACGGTAGTCTATGCACAGTCTCAGACTACCATCCTGCTTCTTCACAAATAGTACTGGAGCACTCCAAGATGAAGTACTGAGGCGTATAAAGCCCAAGTCAAGCAACTCCTGCAACTGACTCTTCAACTCCGCTAGTTCTCTTGGAACCATCCGATAGGGTGATTTGGCTACCGGTGTAGCCCCAGACTGTAGGTCTATCGGAAACTCAATCTCGCTATCTGGAGGGGCGCCAGGGAGCTCTTCTGGGAAGACATCGGGGAATTCTCGCACCACTGTTACCTCTGACAAGTCAGCCTTAGCCTAAGCATTCACCAGTACTAAGAAGGTTTCACAACTCTTCCTGATGCACCTTTTAGCTTGGACTGAGGAGATGATCATCTTCGTTACTCCCTTCAAGCCCTGAAAGATAAACGCAGTCTTGTTGGGGCCCTCAAACTGTATCTGCTTCTCCCTACAGTCAATCCTGGCGTTGACAGCTGAAAGTCAGTCCATTCCCAAGATCAGGTCAAAACCTGCAAAAAAAAGCTGCAAGGCTTCTATAATATTCTCGGTATCACCAAACTGCACTGGTACATTGCACTTATCTCTGGTCTGCAGAAGGGATCCATTCGGCATCATGACTTCCAGCGGTACTGTCTTTGAAAAGACTTCTAAATTCAGCTTACGCACTAGAGATTCTGGGATAAACGAGTGCGAAGAGCCTGTATCGAACAAAATCTTGGAGGGTAAATTATGAATCATAAGGATGTCTACATGAATGATTTACAAAAGATTAATGTGAGTGTCACTACGGAGGATTAAATAAAATTATTAGTAAGTTAAACACTTACCCGTCACTACATCCTCTTGATCTTTTGTCTCCTGCTGGCCAAGCCCATACGCTCTGGGCTGCACTAAATCTCGACCCTGATGTGGCCTCCCGTTAGTGATCATCAACGCTTTGCCCTTGTCTACTCTGCTTGAGCCACCAACCTCAAACTTTGACTGATTTACACCAACTTCCTGACAGTAGCGAGCTATGTGTCCAGGTTGTCGGCACTTGTAACACACGCCTGTGTAGTCCTTGCTCCTGTCTCCAGACTGACCACTCTTCTTAGCATCAGGCTTCTGTTTCTTACTCCAGTTCTTACCCTGGTCATTCCTGCTCTGTTGCGGCTGATGCGAATCCTGAGACCGCTTCGTGTGAAAACTGTTTCGCTTCTGCACCTTCTGCTGAGCAGCCTCCAACCTGCAATTCGTATCCACTAAGCTCATGTAGTCAGCGTTGACCATGGTCATCAACGGCTGCGTCAACGAGTCACACAAGCCATCCACAAAGCGGTTGTACTTCTCAACCTGATCTCCCTGCATCGCGCCCGCATAACGAGCCAAATGGGTAAACTCTCGCTCGTACTCAGTAACAGTCATGTCCCCCTGGTAGTGTCTAAGATATCTCTCCGGGAGACCTCGTCGTGTGGAAGGAGGCACGAACCAATTTGCAAGGGCTCTAAAAAACTCGCCTCACGTAAACATATATGTTGGACGACCTGGCCAAAGAGCATGGTCACACCATTTATAATAAACGTATCACTTCCTAAAATAAGAGGAAATTTTCTTGACGATTTACCTGCAGGGTCATCTGCCCGGTACTTGTCCCATCAGACCTTTGTCTCACCCCGGAGGAGGAAAACTGTCAGAGGAACCTTCTTGTTCTCCGGACACTGCATAACGTTCAACAAATCTCTGGTGTTTGCTATCCAGTCGTCTGTGTCCATCGGGGTTTCAACCCCACTGTAGTTTGACGGTTGGAGCTCTCTAAAGTTCCTCAAATAGCGCTCCAGGGTCATCTCCACGGGTGCTGGTGCAGGAGCTGGTGCAGGGGCTGGTACTTGCACTGGAGCTGGAATCCCTATAGTCAGTCCTCTCTGAAACTCCATCAAGGCTACAGTGACCGCCTTGGCAATCTGGGACGCTATGTCAGTGGCTTCTGGGGCTGCTGGAACTGGTGGCACCTGTGGCATATCCACTGTTGTAGATATCGGCCGACATGTCCGATATGTCGGCCGACATAAAGGTTTTGGGTGTAAACCGCAACGAAATTGATTTGTTTAATATTATAAAAAAATTTACGGGGATGCGGCAGTTTGACAGTTCGGCGGAATCGGCCTCTCCTGGCGAGGATCAGCATCGGCCTCTCCTGGCGACGGATCGGCCTCTCCCAGCAACGAATCCGCATCTCCGACGACGCATCTTCCGCCCTAACTTCACTCCACTGTAACTCTGTAAGTTCCCTTCTTTTATCTTCTTCTTCTTTCTTCGACTTGGCTTTCCATGGAGTCGTGAGTGGTGGTTTTTCAGTTGATGTTCTCAATTCTTTCAGTTGTTTGAGCTTTCAGTGAGATGGAACAAACTCTGGTGGTATTTGTAAATCGCGATAAGCTTTCGCCCTAACTTTCTCTTTAGCGGCGCTGCGGCAGTTTGACAGTTCGGCGGAATCGGCCTCTCCTGGCGACGATCAGCCTCTCCCGACGACGAATCGGCCTCTACCGGCGACGGATCGGCCTCTCCCGGCGACGGATCGGCCTCTCCCAGCAACGAATCCGCATCTCCGACGGCGCATCTTCCGCCCTAACTTCACACCACTGTAACTCTGTAAGTTCCCTTCTTTTATTTTCTTCTTCTTTCTTCGACTTGGCTTTCCATGGAGTCGTGAGTGGTGGTTTTTCAGTTGATGTTCTCAATTCTTTCAGTTGTTTGAGCTTTCAGTGAGATGGAAGAAACTCTGGTGGTATTGCAAGGTACCAAAAAATGAAACTGAGGCTTATATTGCTGATAACAGTAGAATTGCATTGCTCATCCACACATGTATATTCACATATTTTGTTGGTGGCTGATAACAATAAAATGTATCATCTAATTAATTATTCACATAATTGCATATTCACAGTAAATGAAACTGAGGCTTATATTGCTGATAACAGTAAATTAATTGTTCACATATTGTATCATCTAATTAATTGTTTGAGCTTTCAGTGAGATGGAACAAACTCTGCTGGTATTGCTAGGTTCCAAAAAATGAAACTGAGGCTTATATTGCTGATAACAGTAGAATTGCATTGCTCATCCACACATGTACATTCACATATTTTGTTGGTGGCTGATAACAGTAAATTGTATCATCTAATTAATTATTCACATAATTGCATATTCACAGTAAATTGTATATTCACATAATTGCATTGCTCATCCACACATTTAAATTGCATTGCTCATCACACATTTCCCACATCATCTAATTAATTATTACAACCACTTAAAATGAAATTACAAAGTGAATTGTATATCTATTCACATGAATCAAGTATATTTATGATGGTGGTTGATAACAGTAGAATTGCATTGCTCTTGCTCGATTGCCTTGATGATAATGTTGATATATTGCTGATAACAGTAGAATTGCATTTCTGTTTTGATCATGTTGCTATATTGCTTCCAAATCTTGCAATATTGAGGCTTATTTGTTGATTCTACTGAAGACATGTTTTTCTACGTTCTTTGTTTAGTCATGATAAGTTCATCCACACATGTATGAAATAATGAGGCATGTTTTAATTTATTATTTTGTTCATTCACATATTTTGTTGGAGTTGTAGAATGGATTCCTCTCAGTCTTCTACAAAAGACGTAAGTGCGCCAGTTTCTGGCGTTAGAGATGCTTTTTGGGCATTTGGAGAGAAAGTGGTTGCAACGGATACCAGTAAAATTCGTTGCAATTACTGCAAGCAAGTCATAAATGGGGGCATCACTCGGTTCAAACATCATTTGGCTGAGATTAAAGGCAATGTAAAGTCATGCCCTCATGTCCCAACAGATGTCAGAGCAAAAGCCGAAGCAATCCTTGCAGCAGTACAAACTAGTAGGTTGTTGAAAAGTAGTAGGTTACAGAGTAGCTTGGATAAGGTCGTTGTTGGAGAGGCTGCAGATCCCGAAAGTTCACAAAGGACTTTGTTTACAAGTATTGGAAATAAAGGTCCAATGGACCAATTTATTGAGTTAGGAAATAGTTCACAAAGCACGATTGAGAGTAAGTTTAAAAAGAAAGCCAGAGATGACGCAGCTCTATATATTGCTAGGTGGGCATACGAGATGGGCATTCCTTTCAATGCTCTATATAGCATATTTTTCCAACAAATGTTACATGTTGTCGGTCTATGTGGCCCTGGGATGAAAGGAACAACGCCGTATGAGATGAGGGAGAAGTTCTTACAGATGGAAGTTCAACGGACCAAGGAAATGTTAAGCATCTTCACTCAAACATGTAGGTTGCATGGGTGTAGTATTTTGACTGATGCTTGGACAGATCGCAAGGGCAGAAGCGTCATGAGTATTGTTGTGCACACAGTTGCTGGTGTAGCATTTTGGTTATCGAAGAATGTATCATCATCTACATATGATGACAAGTTCATATATGAGTTTGTTGATGAGACAATCAGTAGTCCGGATGGCCCAGGACTCCAGGAGAAGCAAACATAGTACAGGTTGTGACGGATAATGTGTCCAACAATATGTCTGCATCACGATTGCTAGTGGTAAAGAGACCGAAGATTTTTTGGACTTCTTGTTCCGCTCACACCATAAATCTTCTTCTTCAAGATATTTCAAAACTGAAGCAAATTAAAAGTGCAATCTGTATGGACTGACAACTTACTGTATTTATATATGCTCACACCATTGTTCTTGCTATGTTCAGAGAGACGACTAAAGACATGGAGTCTCATGATCTCATTAGGTCTGGTGTGACCAGATTTGCTACAGGTTTTTTATCTTTGCAGAGCCTCCAGGATAAGAGAAGACATTTGAGGGAATTGTTCACATCTGCTAAATGGGAGGCAACAAAGTTATCAAGTACCGCACATGGAAAACAAGTAATGTTTCCATCTAATATATTTAAAATTATTTTTTGCAAATACATTGCATCGTTTTAATATTTTGTTGTTGTATCATTGTATGTAGGCCACAACAATAGCATTGAGTGCGACATTTTGGCGTAATGTTGAGCTGACACTCCTTATATTTATCCCACTGGTTAAAGTTCTATGAAGAGCAGATGGAGATATACCGTCAAATGACCCTGATATGCAAGATCATATCACTAGTGAGCTTGATATATATCAGTTCGGGCAAGGACTATTTGGAAAGGATCTTGCAAAGAGGCAATTGCTAGTTCCTTCTTTTAATCCAAGTAGTTTAAATTCTAAGTTCACGAAGATTTATGCATATTACTAAATTTTGCTTTTTAATTAGTACACTGGTGGAAATTACATGGAGTTGAGACTCTGAATTTGAGGGAGATGGCCATGAGTATATTGAGTTTGACCACAAGTTCATATGGATGCGAAAGAAATTGGAGCACGTTCGAAATGATAATACAGTAGTTTTGCATACATGCAATTTCTTTTAAGTAATAAAGAGATACTAAATATTTCAAATATTTCAATTTGTAGATCCATTCGAAAAAGCAAAATAGACTTGAGAGCAAACGTTTAAATGATCTTGTGTTCGTGAAGTTTAATGTCATGTTGAGGTCTAAGCATGACGATATCTCTCGAGATCCAATATATGCAAAAAGTTTGGATGAAGGAAAAGCAGTAGAGTGGCTTGTTGGTTCAAGTGAAGGTGATAATGAAAATGAGGAGGAAGTGTTTCCTGGAGAAGGATTGACTTGGCAACAACTTAGAGACATTGTGGATGCTGATTTGGGACCAAGAAGGAGCATCAGACTTACTAACCAATAATCACAAAATGAAAGTTTAAAGGGAAAGCGCATTGTAACACAAGCATTGAAGAAAGATGATGAAGATGCGGGGCTATCAGAAGAGAAAATGCAAACTCCACTATTAGACACAATGTTAGAAGACTACGAAACAGAAGAGGAGATATGAAATGTAAGTCTTTACTATAAAATAAATTATAAATCAATTTACTTAATAGGATTTTACTCATTAATAATTAATCTATACATGTTTTTTGATGCATGCATACATATGAAAGTTATGCAGTGGAGATTTTGATTTTTGATCTTTTGACATTCAGTGTGACTTATGACTTTTGATTTTTGAACTTTTGACATTTAATGTGACTGATGATGTTTCCTCTTATTTTCTCATGACTTCCTTTCCGGCACTTGTATTATTATTCTCTTAAATTGATTATTATTTGGTGTGTTGGTTTAGTTAATCAATCAAATTGAATTATGTTGTAATCTGTTTATTCATTTAATCATGTTAATATATAATTACTTCTTTTTTGAATAAATTTTCAGCAATTATCACAAAAGCTTTGCTGATAAGGTGGATGATTTTTGGTTCATGTTGGTTTTGATGGTACCTAGAAGTCTTCATGTCATTGAACTATTAGATGACGAATTGGTGAACCACAGATCCAGAAACAATCATAACAATAAAAGCAAATTGTTTTATTCAATCTTTGTCATTTATTAATATGCACAATTGTGTTTATTTTTGTTTAATACTTCATTATAATGATATTATTACATGTTTAATGCAAAGTGTATAAACATATATTGTCTGTACATTTTTACTTATTTGCAAAAAAAG
Source organism: Platanthera guangdongensis (assembly GCA_039583875.1). NCBI lineage: Eukaryota > Viridiplantae > Streptophyta > Magnoliopsida > Asparagales > Orchidaceae > Platanthera > Platanthera guangdongensis. The sequence goes on from CM077165.1 coordinate 156,171,083, forward strand.
TGTTTATAAAAATCCAATATTGTAAGATATCCCCGATATATCCCCCGCAATCCGACATACGACATTTCAAACTTAAACCGACATGAACCCGATATATGATATCTACAACCTTGGGCATATCAGCATCTCCCATGGCAGCGTTATTAATAGGGTCCTGACGTGAAGATTCACCCGGTTCACTGACACGTGGTGCCTGATAGAACATATAAAAGAAGTATGATTATTTATCATTGCATCAGTGAAAACTGGCATAGCAAGTAATTTCATACCCTTGCGAAAATTAGGGCTTAGATGCAACTTAGATACTCTACTAACAAGTGTTTACCCATACACAGTCCTATGACTGTGAATTTTTCCTGGGTTCAGGGATCATAAACCTTGCTCTGATACCAATTTGTAACACCCCTTCCCGGTTTTTCAAAAATCAACCGTCCGACCGGGTCAGCGATATAAAGAGAATTAGGAAACAGAACATTTAAACTTACAACAGAAGCTATGAAAAAAAGTAAGGGTAACCACATACCTAAATAAGCTGGATTCACAGAGGCACTAAACATGAAATGAGATGAAAGAACTGAAAAATCTGAAGTAAAATAATAAGTCTGATACATGATATTCAAAACATTAACAAGATACAGTATCCAATGCTACAAGTGTATGCTGAAAGAAAAGAAAACGGAATAGGAAACCAACTACAAGCTGACACCACAAGGACGTTCATCTTAGGCGTACTTTCCCACCTGGGTCACTTGTAAAAACATTGTCCACAAGGGCGGTCAGAATAAGAAAAAATAACTTCTCCTAGTGACACTAAAACATTTTCTTAAATGATGAATGCATGACCATTGAAAATAGTTTTGTTCTTTAAAAATCTTTATGCTAGATGTTATGCATGCTTTTACAATGTTTTCTGGTCAACACACATACTCGTTCTATGTTCATGAACTTTCATTATATTTACCCAAGTCTCGGCGTTCACTAACAAGTGTACTGTCTCACGTCAGGTCTATACTTGAGTTCTAAGTGGCTTCTAATTTGCACTTCTACTTGAAAGGCTCTAGGCAGAGTAGCTCCTAACGCGCATCTGAAAAACTGACAACCCGAGACAATCTTACGAACTCAATTATCCTGGTGTCGCGCAGACACGGTTTCGAATCTACTAACTGTCCCAAAGGGGAGTCAACTCCCAAAACTCTACTGCTCATAGGATACCATATGCCTTATGAGAAAGGTAGTGTGCCTCTACCTAGCACGAGAAGACTTAAGTGTGCTTACTGACCCTTTTAGGTCTGACGCTACTCTGCTCGGGACATCTCTTTGGTGTACTACTGAGCGACCCTTGATTTTCTTGTGGTCGGCTAGAAGGGACGTTCACGCACTTAATTAGACAAATTTCCAAACTTACGTACACGTGTAAATGTTTCGTACCTAACGTTAGTATGCATGATCTGACTATTCGGGTCTGGAAAAGGTGTCATCCTACACTAATTCCGCGATCGTCTTCCTACCGCCACACCTTTCTATACATGGTTATGATGTTTGTACAAAACTTACACAAGCGTACATAAAGTAATTACTTGATATATCTAACTAACAAGAATTAGACTTCCTTACAGTGGCGTTGCGGCGCTCGTACACTCGGCGCGACGACATTGCTTTTTCGAAGAAAATCTGACTACTGAGGACTTCCAGAACTTTGCCCCGAGGCTACCAAAAATCTGTAATCGATGACAACTCCAAATTACGTGTTTTTCCCTTTAGGGTTATCGGTAAAAGAACTCAAAACGGCTAGGTAAAAATATGAAGAACCAAAATGGTGCAGTACCTCTATGTGAGAGCGATTAAGACTAAACTATGCGATCAACTCCAGATTGCGGTAGATCTAGTACTCTGATCCCTAATTAGTGCATGAAGGAAAGAGAAGATAGTTAGAATCGACTTCCAATTAGAAGGATATCCACCAAGAAATGAAGACAAGTGAGGAACTAAACTCACCGGGACCAAAACGTTGCCTCAGCACCCTTGACTTCCACCGGAAAGGGATGAATCCGGCTCTCCTACGACACAGGAAGGTAGGCGGGAACACGTCGGCCCCCGTAGAGGAAGGAGGGAGGGTCGGCTCTGAGAATCGGAGCGGGGGAAGGCGTCGGCAAGGCTGCGGGAGGCGGAGCGCACGACTAGGGTTGCGGAAAAACCGAAGTTGGGAGGGGGGTGTTTGCGGTTTCTCCCGTGCCGCTGGGAGTTTAAATTAAAGTGTCGGGAGAGTAGGCTTGAACCGGTGCTCCTATTCAAAACCAAATTAAGGTTTAAACTTATTTACACTAATGACCCTCCCAATTACAATAAAATGCGTCACACATACTAACATTGTACCTCGACAACACGTTGCCTCGATCAAAATCCTTCGCAATTTGACCCTGCAATTTAATTAAATTTTTGCGTCAAAAACACGGATGTTACACATAGAAGGCGAGATGACACCTCGACAGTGACAAAAGTTATGATAACAAGGCATCTCGCTTCACGAGCGAGTTATCCCATCCTGACCAAAGCTTTGTTCAGGTCGTATTATGCATGACTTATGCCCTCAAGATCGGTAGTAATTATATAGAAAATTATTATTTATATAGTAATCTCACATCCACTCAAGTAAATAAGTCAAAGGGCTATCTTCTTGATTCAAGGAAAATCATAATCAGATAAAATTTGCCTTATCCAAGGATAATCTGTATCAAATTGGTTCTTACGCCAAGGATATTAGATTATCTTGATTGTGCGGGTGCTTTATACTGGATTTCTGGCCATTAATAGACAAATTAGCCATGATAATCTGACAGATTATAGGTTTATCCTGGACAGTACTAAGTCAATCATCACAATACGTGACAAGCCTCCATTCAAAATTTTCCTTCAACAATTATGTTTCCACTGAGTTTAACTAAACGATTATTTGTTACAATTTCTTTTAGATAAAGAATAAATCATTAATAAGGTATTTAGACGCATAGAATTTATAGAATCACTAGAGTATGAGTAAATAAGTACTGGCACATGAGAATGTCACCTAAAGATATGGAAGACAGATGGAGATAGGGGTGGAGTAGATACTGATTGAGATAACAATGGAGCTATGTTGCGGGCTTCATGCTAAATTAATATATTGACTTTTATTAATTGTGTTTTATTAATCATTGTCTTTTACTTCTTAGTTGTTGAAAGCTAGAAGTTAGTAATTGTCATTATGAGTAGTATCTTCTCTTGGAATGAAAGTATGCATGAATTAGTAGTATCTTCTCTTGGCTTGTATGAGAAATAGTGAGTCGGGTTCCGCAGCTAGCAGGCTCGCGGAAACATGAAAAAGTGGACATGCTGGAATGGAGCTTGTGCAAGTATAATCACGACAAGCTCGCAACAGAGGAGTTCACAGCGACAGGAACCGACGAGAGCTCGCAGCGACAAGACCCGACGAGAGCTCGCAATGACAAGAGATTGCGGCAATAGGAAGCGGCTAGAGTTTACAACGGCAGGAATTACAGATTGCAACGACGACAGAAAGAGATCACAACGACAAGAAGGGGCGAGAGTCCACGTCTATGGAAGAAGGAGCTCACAACGATTTGGAAGAAACTTGCAGGAGCTCATAGAGATGGCAGAAAAACTCACAGCAACTAGGACTCACATTGACTTTGAAGGAACTCACGGGATCTCGGAATCACGGATCGTGCAAACAGATGGGCTAGCACTAGAAACTTGCAGGAGGAGGCAAAGTGGCCACACCAAAAGGCAATAATTTGGCGGATCGAGGATCAAATGCTTCTGTAAAACTGCAGGAGTCGGAAAGTGTGTGATTCACGTGAAACGGTAGGAGCTTGCAGAGGGATTGACGAGTGGCGTTTAGGGTTATCTGATTGCTATGGGGACTTGCAGGATGCACAGCGGTTTGAAAAAAAGTCAAAAAACAGAGCAACGAAAAAAACGTATTTTCAAGTTGAGAAAACGAATAAAATATTATTTCCAATCTAAAATATAAACATAACATGACACCTGAATATACACACAAAAAGAGGAGAACCCAAAATAATATTAGAGGGGTGAGACTAAAATTGATAAAAAAGAAACATGGGCCTTTATAGTGGGCATTTACAATAGGTTCTAATACAACTGTATGCATATTGCATAACGCAGAATTGAATAATTAGCTAAAATCAATTTTGAATAAATTTTGAGTCTTCTTAGAATCTCATCCTTCCTAGTCAAGTCACCTAAACTCATTGACTTTCACATAGTTTAAGTTGTGTTGTAATAAATTTTTTGAATTCCAGATTAAACCAAATTCGCTCAAAATAGACTTCTAGTTATCGTCATGTGAATGATAACACATTAGACAGAAGCTAGCAAACCATACCAAGGAATTCCAAGAACAAATAAATAACACAGGAAAAATACTTGAGTTCAAACAAGCCCATGCATGATGTTAGGACATGTTATATGAAGGAGGTTCGGTCATTGTGAATTCACACAGAAAGACTTCCCAGTAAGAATGTACCATAAGCTTAAGAAGAAAGATAGTCACATTTTGGATTTTATGATATTTGAACGACATGCTTATCCGATACAATTATTGACTGGGATGGCTATTACCATCTCATTCAATGGATTGAATCTATGATTCGAACAACAACAGCAACACTCAAGCCTTTATCCCACTATAGTGGGGTCGGCTATATGGATCCTTCGTCGCCATTGTGCCCTATCTTTTATCATAATCTCACTAATGCCTAAGTACATCATGTCTTTCCTTATAGTAAATCTATGATTCAAACATAACAATTAAATTGAGGCATTACAACTCAAGGAGGAGTTTCTTTCACTTTGAAGTGATTGAATAGATTTTAGTCTTGCAACATTTACTGCCAATTCAATATCACATATACCATATAACATCTAAAAGGGAGGTTAAGAATGTTTGTGATATTAAGACATGCTTGGAGGCTTGGGAAGCTCAATCCTAGTAAAATAATATTATTAGATAAAATGATAAGTGTTGAAGCCAGGAAAATCCTAACCTCAGAATTCGGACCAAAGCCGCCTAAGGTTACCGGCTCAGAAGCAAGATCGAACGGCTAGGGTGACCAGAAAGAAGGAATAGGTCAAACAGGAGCCCATACGTTGCGGCAGGAAGGACCCACCACGTACCTGGATGCTCGAAAGGAGCAGCCCCTTCTCAACCAAAAATGACCGAACTGGGTACGAGGGAAGCTAGCTGGCAAAGTCGCAAAGTCGCGAGTTGCTCTAAGGAAAAGGAATCCGAAGAATTAGCTAGTATCCTGAAGCTTGCGAGTATCCTGCTGAGGATTTCAAGTGCTCCACCTCGTACCCCTGGGGTCCTATTTATAGGCAAATGCAGGGGGGGGGGGGGGTCATATTTATACCCCACCCCCCGGCGACTAGGCGACTTCCAGGGGAACTCGCATGGGCTGGGCGAGTATCTCGCCTAGTCGCCTCCCTGGCGAGTATGCGAGGGGAGCTCGCCTATACTCGCTCAGGCCTTCTGCGATCTTGAATGCTGACTTTGACACCTGCTTTGACTTGTTGACCTTGACTTCTGCTGACGAGGCAGTAGTAGGACCCACTCTCGACGAATACGGGTTGTACACAATCCCCGCTCTTTCTGAGCGACATCGGAGCTCGGAAAGAAACATCCAACACTTATTCGGCGAACTGCTCTGCCGATTATCTGGGTTGCTCGCCTCTTGTGACTGCCTGCCGATCTCTATAAATAGGGGGGGGGGGCTAGTTCTTTAGCCGGTTCTCTATAACTCGCACATAATGTTGAACGCTGAGAAGATTCTTCGCGATAGTCTCGCTGCGCTGACGGGCGCCATTGGAGTCACTAAACCAAAGCGACCGCGCGAAGAGGATGTCGCCGCCGACTTACCCCCCCTTAAGAGGAAAAAGATAAAGAAGTCCAAGAATAAACCCGCCTCTGGTGGTGATATCTCGCGGCCACCCCTTTCTCGCCCTGCGGCCCCCACCAGTAACCCCGTGCTCTCTACCAGCACGCAACAGTTGCTTAGCGACTTGGGACTCGACGACATTCCCAATGTCGCCGTCTCTGATGCGAGCCTCCTCGACTCGCTTGACATCCCTGAGCTCGCCACTACCACGGCCCCGGAACTCGCCTCCACTCCGGCGCCACAGCAGGTTGGAGTCGTCGACCTGCCAGGTTGTCTTTTTGCCGAGATGATTTCTCATTCTGACGGTTGTTTCTATTGCTTGCTAACTGGACCATGATACTCGCAGATTCTCCCTCGGGGGGTGTGGGCGCGGCTTTGAATGTCGCTCCGTTGAGCTCCGCGCCGCTTGTCGCCCTTCCCGCCGGGAGACAAGTAAAGACCGCGCACACAGTGCGGATTAATATCAGTTCCAAAAGGACGGTTGAGGCCTCGGTTCCTTCGGCGAGCAGGGAACCGTCGTCGAAGAATCCTCCGCCGAGGAAGACTCTGGCGAGCAAGGGTCTCCCGGCGAGTTCTGAGTTGCCTGCGAGAAGTTCTGCTCCGCCCGCCGCGAGTTCTGCACTGCCTCCGGCGAGGTCTTCTCTGCCTGAGGCGAGCTCCTCCTTACCCCCGCCGCCGTCGCTTACCAACGTCGCCACCATCCAGTCGGTGACCGTATCCTTGTCGCCGCCGCCGCCCCTGATCGCGCCTTCTCAAGTTACCACGACGCGACTTCCTCCGCCTCCTCCGCTGAAGAATCCTCCGCCACCGGCGAGTTCATTGCTCCCTCCGCCTTCTTCATCGCATCCCGGGGCGTTAAGCCGGTCAAGCCGCGGCCGAGCTACTTCCCGCCAAGGAACGCGGATCTTGGACAAGGGGGGCGCGGGCGAGGCAAGGCGGCCGAGCGCGCTGGTGGGCCACCGTCAAGCCGGCGAGATGAGCCAACCCGCGGATCCCCTCCTCGCCGATCTAGATCTCCTCCCCGATCTGGGTCTCCTCGCAGCGGTATGTATCGCTATTTATATGCATATGGCGGTTATGTATCTGCGTCTAATTCTGGCGACTTTTATTTGCTGTCAGATCGGCCGGCGACTCCGGGGGCGGCCTTCATCGATGCCATGGGGTTACAGGGCATGGAATATCTCCGTGCTGCCGCTCGCGCCTACCTGGAGTTGGAGATCAAATTTGACCAGCTGGCGATCTGCGAGCCTCATCGTCGAATATCATCGCTGGAAGTGCGGATGGCAAAGATGGAAGAGCTCAAGAGTACGCTGGAGAGCTACGAATCTCGCTTCCACATGGTAAGGAAGAATGATCGTCAGCTGGCGATTAACAATCATCGCCTCCAGCTCGTCCTTGACGAGGTTGCCGGTATCCGCGCGAGTATGGGCTCTGTCGGCCGGTTGACGAGGATGGAAGAGCAGCTGCGACTCGGCGATGATGCAATGGCGATGGCGACCGATCACTTCCGGCGAGCACGCGAGATGGGTTGGGCCGGGCGACATCCGCATCCCCCGGAGAGGCCTAGGCCTTAGATTTTTTCTTTTCTTCTATTATTTGGAACTCGCCGAGTGCGATTTGAACGACTTCTGATTCTGTAATAAGCGAGCTTTGATCTCGCAACATTTTCGATTCTGTTTTTGTTTTTTCCAATGTTTAAGCGACGTCTGTCTGGATTGTGCCGAGTTTGTTCTGCAACTTGCGATTATGCTCTTTCTGTTCTGTGCGACCTACGCGACGCGTCAACTTGCTCGCTAAAAGTGCGACCTGACTTGATACTCGCCGCACGGATGGTATACCCCCCCCCCGACGCCTATAAATAGAGGGGGTAGGTAAGACATAAGTACGATGTTGCGCCTTTGACCTCCTAGCTCGCGAGTATCTTTTCTTGCTCGCGTGCTGTGATTTGTTTTACTACTCGCTATTTCTTCCTCTTCTCTTCTTTAAAACTCGCACGATGGTTGCAGACGACGCAAGTGCTCGCCGCCAGGCTCATGCCGCCAACTTCGCGGATGCGGCTTTCAAGAAGTCGATCACCACCGAACGCGACTTAGAAAACTTTAGGGAAAGGCTACTTCCCGAGGGATACTCGGTCAGACTCCCGAGCCGTAGCGAGCGACTGAACACCTTCATCGAGGGCGCGCTGGTCCTTCCCCTTCGCCACTTCGACGCCGGCCTGCGACTTCCACTATGGCCGGAGTATTGCGATATCCTCCGATACTTCGGCATAGTCCCCGCGCAAATCAACCCCAACGGCGTCGCCATCATCATGGGGTTCCTTTGCTATCTGCGCGAGGAGAGGATCATCTTCGATCTTTCCGTCTTCCGCAAGATATTCGCCTTCGCCGCGACTGCCGAGGGGGTGGTCTATTTTAGCAGCCAAGTCTGCACCCTGGTGGGGACGGCGAACAAAGTACATCGGTGGAGTGAGACGTTAGTCGTCGTCGAGGGCGACTTTGGCGACGTCCAGGGAAGGCCGCATCAGCCTGCTGATGTCGCCTTCCTTCCACCGATTCTGGAGGGTGCGCGCGAGCAACTCGTCGAAGCGTTCCGTGGTCGCCGGTTTGATGTCATCTTCTGGCGACTAAACGTCAACACTCTGTTCGAGGTCCACTACAACGAAGGTAAATCTTAGCAAGAAATGTCGGTAGCATACTCGTCGCAATAATCGCTTGTTTACACTACTCGGTCTTTTGCAGAGCCGAACGAGCTCCCGGCGAGGCCGCTTCCTCCAGCCAAAGAAGTCGCCACCTCGCTATTTGAGCCCAACTCGCCAGCTGATATCGGTGAGAAGAAGAAAATCGCCAAGGGCAAAGGCAAAGCCAGGTCGCCTGGCCCCGCGACTAAGAAACAGAAGGTGTCCTCGCCACTTCCGGACGACCAGGACTCGCCGCTCCACGCTCGGCTTCCCCACTTCCACCCCAATTTCAACTTGGAGCTTGACGCGGTGGACGTATATGGTCGCCCGTTGGTGACCTGGGCGCCGGACGAGCATCTGGTGACGCTGAGCACCAACCTCCCCTCTTGGGCGGAGGAGGGGGAGGATAAGGGGGAGGCCTTCGCCGTCCTCCACGCGATGTATGGGCGAGGCGACGCCGAGGCTATGCTGGATCTCAGCGAGGAGGAGCTCGCCCAACAAGCGGCTTGCTCGCTCGCCCGAGCTGTCGAGTTGAATCACTTTGCGGTGAGGAGGATGCTGGAGAGGACGAAGGCCTTGAAGATCGTCAGTAAGAAGGCGATCGATCTCGGCATGGAATCCACTCGCTGGCGAGATTATGAGGTATGTCGCCTCTACGCGCGATGTTGATGTCATCATGTGGGCTTCTTTGGCTGACTTTGTTATTTGTCGCAGGCCGCCGAGATGGAAACCGCCGAAAAACTCTCCGAGTATGAGGCGGAACTCGCTAAGGCTCGGGCTGATTTGGAGACAGCCCAGATTCACACGACCGAGATGGAATCTCGCCTGGCCATTTTGGAAGCCGGCGCGAGTTCCTCTGCTCCTCAGCCGCGCCCGGAGGACGATCCTCTTTACGCCATCAAGCGATCTCGCGTACTGTGTGAGGAGAGGTCGTCGGTCCGACGCGAGATAGCTCGTGCGGTAGGCAACGTGGTCCTCGCGAGGCTGAGGATTAGCGGGAAGCTCTACGAAGGGGAGAAGGAGTTCACAGTCGACGAACTCATCCCTGAGTTACTCGCCAAGACGATCTCGCCAGATCGCCTGCCTCCGACGTCGTCGGGCTCTGACAGCAGCGGTAGCAGCGGCAGCAGCAGCGGCAGCGGCGAGGAGGAAAGCGAGGAAAGCGGCGATGAAGAGGACGCTGACATTGGAGATGAGGAATATCGGCCTGATACTGGCGACGATGAGTCCTAGTTGCTTGCTGATATTCTTCATACTCGCACGACATAGTCTCTTTTTTGTAACATCTTTTGTAACTTGTAAAATTTTAAAGGAAAAATATATATACAAGTTTAAGTTATCATGTTGTTGATTTCTTACTCGCTTATCTGCTAACCTCGCCTGTCTGCTGATAATACTCGCTAGGCTCGTAGGCTCGGGGAGAACGAGTGTTCGCGACGATTACTCGCACGCCGATATTGTCGATAATCGCGTATTTGATACTCGCACGACCACAGTCGTCATCCATAACTCGTGCCCCGACACTCGCCCGTAGCTACTCGCCATGTCATACTCGCATTTTGCTATGCCATACTCGTATATTCACCGATGTCTGCATGCATACTCGCCCCAATGCTGCTCGCATCATCCCTCCGGAAAGCTTGATCTAACTCGATCTCACTCGAGGAGGTCTCTGACCAATATGCAGGAGAAGAGCTCGTGCAGGGACTTGGACTTACGGGGACCTACCACTCGAGGACTTGAGCATTGCTGGAGTCGACAGCTCACAGGAGCCCTGCTCAACTGGAGTGGTGTAGGTCGACTCGGGGAAGCAAGTAGTCGGTCTGCAGGAGAGGAGCTCGTACAGAGATCTCGGACTACGACATCACTCCAGCGAGGAACTCGATCTCACTCGAGGAGGTCTGTGGCCAATTTGCAGGAGAGGAGCTCGTGCAGGGACTTGGTCTTACGGGGACCTACCACTCGAGGACTTGAGCGTTGCTGGAGTCGACAGCTTTCAGGAGCCTTGCTCAACTGGAGTGGTGTAGGTCGACTCGGGGAGGCAAGTAGTCGGTCTGCAGGAGAGGAGCTCGTACAGACGTCTCGGACTACGGCATCACTCCAGCGAGGATCTTGATCTCACTCGAGGAGGTCTGTGGCCAATATGCAGGAGAGGAGCTCGTGCATGGACTTGATCTTACGGGGACCTACCACTCGAGGACTTGAGCGTTGCTGGAGTCGACAGCTTTCAGGAGTCTTGCTCAACTGGAGTGGTGTAGGTCGACTCGGGGAGGCAAGTAGTCGGTCTGCAGAAAAGGAACTCGTACAGAGGTCTCGGACTACGACATCACTCCAGCGAGGATCTTGATCTCACTCGAGGAGGTATGTGGCCAATATGCAGGAGAGGAGCTCGTGCAGTGACTTGGTCTTACGGGGACCTACCACTCGAGGACTTGAGCGTTGTTGGAGTCAACAGCTCTCAGGAGCCTTGCTCAACTGGAGTGGTGTAGGTCGACTCGGGGAGGCAAGTAGTCGGTCTGCAGGAGAGGAGCTCGTACAAAGGTCTCGGACTACGACATCACTCCAGCGAGGATCTTGATCTCACTCGAGTAGGTCTATGGCCAATATGCAGGAGAGGAGCTCGTGCAGGGACTTGGTCTTACGGGGACCTACCACTCGAGGACTTGAGCGTTGCTGGAGTCGACAGCTCTCAGGAGCCTTGCTCAACTGGAGTGGTGTAGGTCGACTCGGGGAGGCAAGTAGTCGGTCTGCAGGAGAGGAGCTCGTACAGAGGTCTCAGACTACGACATCACTCCAGCGAGGATCTTGCTCTCACGCGAGGAGGTCTGTGGCCAATATGCAGGAGAGGAGCTCGTGCAGGGACTTGGTCTTACGGGGACCTACCACTCGAGGGCTTGAGCGTTGTCTTTCCTGCTGCTTCAAGAGTTTGAAGATGGATTAAGCGCATCAATATCTTGGAGGAAGAAGAAAACAGAAATCAGACGACGATCTTGTCGACGTCGAGTTGGGAGGTTGGCGTCTAACCCTGTTCCTGATAGTTCCTCCAGTCGGAGGAGAGATGCAATCGGGGTAGCTAGGCCAACATGCAAGTGGGGAGCTGATCTTGGCCGTCAATGCAGGGGTCCGGTCTTACAAGGGCGCTTATATCCTGAGCCATCGTCCCATCGTCCGAACTGGGCTATCCACGAGAAACAGGTCGGAGGCACGTTTCCCAATCCAACCGCTGCGATCGTTCTTAGCTCTGCCAACCGGCTATGAGCGCAAAAGCATGGGTGAGGGGTTATGCCTTTCCGAGGGTCCTCCTGGACGCACTCGCGACTAACATACTCCCTTGAGCCTATCCTGGCTCCCTGGCTACTGGAGGGAAAGTTTGGCCAGGTTGATCCTTCCTCAAATCCGAGAGGTTGGAGTCCAGATCTGTTCCCGCTAGTTCCTCCAGTCGGAGGAGAGATGCAGTCGGGGGTAGCTAGGCCGACATGCAAGGGGGGAGCTGATCTCGGCCGTCAATGCAGGGGTCCGGTCTTACAAGGACGATTATATCCCGAGGCATCGTCCCATCGTCCGAACTGGGCTATCTAGGGGGAATAAGTTGACTGCCAGCTTCTTGGATCGATCTTGAAGTAAAACCTTAAGCTCCCAGAAAGCTTGCGATAAAAAACAATATGGACAGAAAAAGAATAGCTGTCATTGCATATATGTAAAAGTATGTAAACAAAATACATCATCGGCTGCTAAGGATAGAATATTTTCAGGTCATCCCCGCTCCAAGTACCTCTCAGCTGCTCTCCAACCTGATCCCGAAGATAATAGCCTCTGGTGGCTAAGGCTTCCTGGACAATGAAGGGACCTTCCCAATTCGGATGCAGCTTGCCCACTGTTGCTCCCCTTCCTGCAGCGTCTACCTTCTTCATAACCAGATCTCCGGCGAGAAAATGCTTTAGGCGGACATTTTTGTCGAAGTGCTTCGCCATGCGCCGCTTGATCTCCTCTTGGCGGATGGAGGTCAAGTCACGAAGCTCTTCCACGAAATCCAGTGAGAGTCTTTGGGCGTCCTCATTCTCCAATCGTCATTCTTCGCCGCCATCTCCAGCTGCTATAACTCTCGGGCTCCGAATCTTGAATTCTACTGGGATGAGTGCCTCAGACCCGTGGGATAACTAGAAAGGAGTTTCCCCCGTGGCCGAGTTTGGAGTTGTCCTCAAGGCCCAGAGAACCGAGGGAAGCTGCTCCGCCCAGTTGCCTTTCAAGTTAGTGACTTTCTTCTTCAGAAGGTTGATGATTAACTTGTTGGCTGCTTCCACCTGTCCGTTGCTGCGAGGATGATGCACAGAGGCGAATCGAAGATCCGTCCCTAGCTGCTTGCAGAAATCCTCTAACTCCAAACTAGCGAATTGCGACCCGTTGTCGGTGACGATGGCTAGATGAATCCCGAACCTGCATACAATTTCTCCCCAAATGAAGTTCTTCACGATCTGCGACGTGCTCTTGGCTAAGGCCTTTGTCTCGATCCACTTGGAGAAATAGTCGATCATGACAAGCACGAACTTCCTCTGCCCGCTGGCCTGAGGAAAGGGGCCAATCAAGTCCATCCCCCAGATGGTGAAGGGCCATGGAGCAGTGATCGAGCGAAGGTGTTGAGCTGGTTGTAGTTGAAGAGGCGCGAAGAGCTGGCACTGGAGGCACTTTTTGGAGAAGGTCTCTGCATCCTTCCTAATGGTGGGCCAAAAGTACCCATGCCTTAGAATCCTTTGCTCGAGGGTCCTAGTTCCCGAGTGACTGCCGCACTCTCCTGAGTGAATCTCTTCCAGGACACGAGGTATTTCAATCTTTGATAGGCACCGAGCTAGAGGACCTGAGATGGTTTTGCGGTAGAGTTCTCCTTCTTGAAGCAAATAGTAGGCGGCTTTGTAGCGAAACTTCCTCTGGTCTCCTTCGCTGGCAGGTATCTGTCCCGTCGTTAGAAAAGAAACGAACGGATCCTCCAAGATGCCCTCTGCTCGATCTCCATCATCTACCATTCCTCGATGGACGGTCGGAAAAGCTCAGTCACGATCCACCCAGCCCGGGGACTGTATTTGGCAAGATAGTCGACTTCTGAATTCTCCTCTCGGGGCACGTGCTCGACGAAGAAAGATTGAAATCCCCCGATCAGACCTTTCACTTGATCAAGTACCGCTGCAAAATCGGGTCATTCACCTCGAACTCGCCTCTGATCTGGGAAGCAACTACCATCGAGTCGGTGAAGGCCCTGATATCTTTAATCCCCAACTCCTTGCCGAGACGCAAGCTCGCCACCATGGCTTCGTACTCCGCCTGATTGTTGGTAACTGGAAAGTGGATCTCAACTGCCTGCTCGATCCTGGTTCCCTGAGGGCTGACAAGCACGACTCCGACTCCCACGGAGTATCTGCCCGAAGCCCCATCCACAAACACCTTCCAGGACACTATGCTAGAAGAGCTTTCCTCTACTTCCACTCCGGCCGAGAAGTCGACATGGAAATCTGCCACCGCCTGCGCCTTGATTGCTACCCTTGGAGAGTAAGAAATATCGAACTCGCTAAGCTCCACCGCCCACTTTGCCAGCCTGCCAGAGTGCTCCACTCCATCCAGGATACTCCTTAGAGGATGATCGAAGACGACCCTGATGAAGTGAGCTTGAAAATACGAACGGAGCCTCGAGCCGACACCACCAAAACGAACACCAGCTTCTCCAAAATAGGGTACCTCGTCTCCGTCTGCCGCAACACTCTACTAACATAGTATATAGGAAGTTGCATATATGTAAAAGTATGTAAACAAAATACATCATCGGCTGCTAAGGATAGAACATTTTCAGGTCATCCCCGCTCCAAGTACCTCTCAGCTGCTCTCCAACCTGATCCCGAAGATAATAGCCTCTGGTGGCTAAGGCTTCCTGGACAATGAAGGGACCTTCCCAATTCGGATGCAGCTTGCCCACTGTTGCTCCCCTTCCTGCAGCGTCTACCTTCTTCATAACCAGATCTCCGGCGAGAAAATGCTTTAGGCGGACATTTTTGTCGAAGTGCTTCGCCATGCGCCGCTTGATCTCCTCTTGGCGGATGGAGGTCAAGTCACGAAGCTCTTCCACAAAATCCAGTGAGAGTCTTTGGGCGTCCTCATTCTCCAATCGTCATTCTTCGCCGCCATCTCCAGCTGCTATAACTCTCGGGCTCCGAATCTTGAATTCTACTGGGATGAGTGCCTCAAACCCGTGGGATAACTAGAAAGGAGTTTCCCCCGTGGCCGAGTTTGGAGTTGTCCTCAAGGCCCAGAGAACCGAGGGAAGCTGCTCCGCCCAGTTGCCTTTCAAGTTAGTGACTTTCTTCTTCAGAAGGTTGATGATTAACTTGTTGGCTGCTTCCACCTGTCCGTTGCTGCGAGGATGATGCACAGAGGCGAATCGAAGATCCGTCCCTAGCTGCTTGCAGAAATCCTCCAACTCCAAACTATCGAACTGCGACCCGTTGTCGGTGACGATGGCTAGATGAATCCCGAACCTGCATACAATTTCTCCCCAAATGAAGTTCTTCACGATCTGCGACGTGCTCTTGGCTAAGGCCTTTGCCTCGATCCACTTGGAGAAATAGTCGATCATGACAAGCACGAACTTCCTCTGCCCGCTGGCCTGAGGAAAGGGGCCAATCAAGTCCATCCCCCAGATGGTGAAGGGTCATGGAGCAGTGATCGAGCGAAGGTGTTGAGCTGGTTGTAGTTGAAGAGGCGCGAAGAGCTGGCACTGGAGGCACTTTTTGGAGAAGGTCTCTGCATCCTTCCTAATGGTGGGCCAAAAGTACCCATGCCTTAGAATCCTTTGCTCGAGGGTCCTAGTTCCCGAGTGACTGCCGCACTCTCCTGAGTGAATCTCTTCCAGGACACGAGGTATTTCAATCTTTGATAGGCACCGAGCTAGAGGACCTGAGATGGTTTTGCGGTAGAGTTCTCCTTCTTGAAGCAAATAGTAGGCGGCTTTGTAGCGAAACTTCCTCTGGTCTCCTTCGCTGGCAGGTATCTGTCCCGTCGTTAGAAAAGAAACGAACGGATCCTCCAAGATGCCCTCTGTTCGATCTTCATCATCTCCCATTCCTCGATGGACGGTCGGAAAAGCTCAGTCACGATCCACCCAGCCCGGGGACTGTATTTGGCAATATAGTCGACTTCTGAATTCTCCTCTCGGGGCACGTGCTCGACGAAGAAAGATTGAAATCCCCCGATCAGACCTTTCACTTGATCAAGTACCGCTGCAAAATCGGGTCATTCACCTCGAACTCGCCTTTGATCTGGGAAGCAACTACCATCGAGTCGGTGAAGGCCCTGATATCTTTAATCCCCAACTCCTTGCCGAGACGCAAGCCCGCCACCATGGCTTCGTACTCCGCCTGATTGTTGGTAACTGGAAAGTGGATCTCAACTGCCTGCTCGATCCTGGTTCCCTGAGGGCTGACAAGCACGACTCCGACTCCCACGGAGTATCTGCCCGAAGCCCCATCCACAAACACCTTCCAGGACACTGTGCTAGAAGAGCCTTCCTCTACTTCCACTCCGGCCGAGAAGTCGACATGGAAATCTGCCACCGCCTGCGCCTTGATTGCTACCCTTGGAGAGTAAGAAATATCGAACTCACTAAGCTCCACCGCCCACTTTGCCAGCCTGCCAGAGTGCTCCACTCCATCCAGGATACTCCTTAGAGGATGATCGAAGACGACCCTGATGAAGTGAGCTTGAAAATACGAACGGAGCCTCGAGCCGACACCACCAAAGCGAACACCAGCTTCTCCAAAATAGGGTACCTCGTCTCCGCCTGCCGCAACACTCTACTAACATAGTATATAGGAAGTTGCCTCTTGCCCTCCTCCCGAACCAACACTGAACTGACCGCTTCCGCCCCGACTCCTAGGTAGAGGAAGAGATCTTCATTACCCCGCGGCCCTTGGAGGAGAGGAGCTTGGGTTAGCTGTTGCTTGAGCTTTCTGAAAGCCTCCTCGCACTCCACCGTCCACTCGAACTTCTGATTTCCCCGAAGGGTCTTGAAGAACGGAGAGCACTTCTCCCCTGCCTTGGACAAAAAACGGCTGAGGCCTGCCAGCCTTCCCGTCAGCCTTTGGACTTCCTTAGGATCTCGCGGCGACGCCATCTCCAGAATGGCCTTCACCTTGTCTGGAATAGGTTCCACCCCCCTGGGAGTAAGGAGGTGACCTAGAAACTTCCCCCTTCCCGCACCGAAGACGCACTTGGCCGGATTGAGTCGCATCTTGTACTTCCTCAGGGTGGCAAAAGTCTCCACCAGATCCGTTATGTGCTCCGCGGCGCTCTTGCTTTTGACGAGGAGGTCATCCACATAAACCTCTATGTTCAGTCCCTTCTGCCCCTTGAAGATTTGATTCATCATCCTCTGGTAAGTGGAGTCTGCATTCTTGAGCCCGAAGGGCATCATCTTGTAGCTGTAGCAGCAGTCACTGGTTATGAAGGAGACGTCCCGACAGTCGGGGGGATGCATCCGGATCTGGTGATATCCTGAAAAAGCATCAAGAAAACTCATCACAGGAAACCCGACGGCGGAATCAACCGGCGTGTCGATTTGAGGCAAGGGGTAGCAATCCTTCGGGCAAGCTTTATTCAACATTGAAAAATCAATACATAAGCGTCAGCCCCCTCCAGACTTTTTCACCATTACAACATTGGAGACCCAGCCTGGATACTGGATCTCCGAGACAAATCCTGCCTTCAGCAGCTTCTCCACCTCTTCCCTGATCGGCTCAGCTAATATGACGGCACTCTTCCTCTGCTTTTGTCGAAATGGAGCCGCCGTGGGATCCAGGTTGAGGCGATGACAGGCAACATCGGCGTCCACCCCTGGCATCTCGGCGGCGCTCCACGCAAAGACATCAACGTTGTCCTGCAGGCAAGCAGCCATCTCTATCTTCCCCCCAAGCGACAAGGATCCTCCCACCTTCAGCATTCCCAGCTCTCCCCCTCGAGAGATCACTTCTATCTCCTCCACCTCCTCAGCAACACACAACCCTTTCTCCTTCTCCAGCAACTCCTCTAGCTTCTCCGCGTCACCCATCCAGGTGATGGTGCTGACGGCGTTCAAGTAGCATTCTCTGGAAGCCTTGGGATCTCCCCTGATCCTGATCTGCACATCTCCGCGGCAGTACTTCAGGCACTGGTGATAAGATGACGGAACGGCCCTGAAGTAGTTGATAAGAGGCCGCCCGAAGATAGCGTTGTAACCGCTCGGCGCGTCAACGATGATGAAGCGGCATCGGATCGACGTCCCACCGAGTGTAACCAGTAGCTCCACTGCTCCTTCCACCTCTTTCTTCTCTCCTGAGAAGCCAAAGAGCGGTCCATCTGCATCTTGGATCCGGGACGCTTCCACCTGAAGCCCGACGAAGGTTCTTTTGAAGATGACATTCACCGAACTCCCGTTATCCGCGAGGATTCGGTCGACGGTGAAGTCCTTGATGGCAGCTTGGATCACCAGGGCGTCATGGAATGGATTCTCATTCCCCAGCATATCTTCCTCTGAAAAGGTGATCTCCTCCAACAGCGGCGGGTTCTGCGACGTCGAGGCGACGTTCTTTCGATAGATCTGGGGAAGACTTCCCTTGCGGGAAGCTCCAAGCCCGGCCCCTCCATTGATCACACCTACATGCCCACCTCCTGGGCCATGTATCACTTCCCCACGAGTCCCCAGATCGACTCGGTCCTCATTCCTCCTTCTTGCCGGAGCTTGAAATGCTACCTGTCCCACCGGGGCCTCCTGCCTCTGTTGCTCTCTTTCCGCTGCTCCTGCCTCCAGCCTCCTCCTTGCTTCCCAAAACTCGGGGCAAGTCAAGGTCACGTGCCCCTCTACTCGATGAATATCACAGTAAAGGGGAATTGCCGCCTCCTGGCGCATCGCTCGCTGCTCCCTCCGACGCCGCTTGTTGTCTTGGCGAGCGATGACCATTGTCTCCCTTCTTCCTCCTCCTCGACCTCCCTCCTGCCGATTTCCGTTCCTCCTCTCTTCTTGATACTGCTGTCTCGCTGGTCTCCATTGGGGGTGATTCTCTGGATACTGGAATCGCCTTTCCTCCCTTCCTCCTTCCCGAGCTTCCGCCGGCCTCCTCTCTTCCTGCCTTCGAGGCCTCTCCTGCCTTCTTTCTTCAACCCTCCTGGGTTCCTCTATCTTCCTTCTTTCTTCTCTCCTTGGCTCTTCCTTCTTCCTTTCCTCTTTCCTCTCCTCTTTCCTTGCTGGCGTCCTCCTCGACTTTGACCCCGAAGGTCTTGTCCCCCTTCTCTCCGTCGCTATCTCCTCATCCAGCCTTGCTAAGAAATCTTTATTCTTCTCCTCTCCTCGAACAAAAGTGTTCGCCTTCTCTATCATTTCTTCAAAAGATCTCGGGGGATTGGACCTCATCTCTAAGCTGAAGAGTCCCTGCTTCAACCCAAACTTGAGAGCCACCATCAAAGTAAAACTGTCCACCTCCTCCACCTCCAGAATCTCCTATTGAAAACGGTTGATGTAGTGCCCCAAACTCTCGAGTTGCCCTTGGACGATTTTGAAGAGGGCTGTCGCTTCCTTCTTCCTCTTTTTCGAAGTCGCGAACCTTGCCATAAGGCCCCGACGCAAATCTGAGAAGTAGTACACGGACCCTGCCGGTAGTTGATGGAACCAATCCCGAGCATTTCCCTTGAGGGTGATGGAGAAGAATCTGCACTTGAAGACGTCAGACATGTTACGAATGGAGACGACGTTCTCAAACCACTGAAGGTGTCTGACAGGATCGTCTCTGACGGAGTAGTAAGTAAGAACGGGTTCCCGGAATCCTTCCGGAACTGGAGCGGCGAGGATCTCGTCACAGAAGAGGCTCCCCCCTCCCTAGCGGTGTCGAGTTTCATCCTCGCTGGAAACGTCATACTCGTTGTATTGGCGAGTATCTCTGAATCTCGCCGGCGACATTGGATCCCGAAAACGGACCCCCTGGCTGCTCGCCGGATAAAGCCGCGACTGCATTGGTCGCTCTTGCCTTGCCCAAGCAGGCTCCTTTCCATCTCGCCTCGGCGGCGCTTCCTCTTCTAGCGGCGTCAGGCGACGAGGGGAAGTCGTCGTGACCTCTGGGCGCTGAGCGAAACCGGTGAGAATGGTTTGCTCGATCTTCCTTGCGAACTCTTCAAACGCGGCCACTGTTACAAACTCACACCTCGCGCGGCGTCTCCTCCCACTGTCGAGTTACCGACCAACTCTCCTTGCTCGCCACCTATGGCCATCTCACTCAACTCTCAAACTTTCCTCCTTGGCTGCGATCCACGCTCACCGCACCAAGTGTTGAAGCCAGGAAAATCCTAACCTCAGAATTCGGACCAAAGCCGCCTAAGGTTACCGGCTCAGAAGAAAGATCGGACGGCTAGGGTGACCAGAAAGAAGGAATAAGTCAAACAGGACCCCAGACGTTGCGGCAGGAAGGACCCACCACGTACCCGGATGCTCGAAAGGAGCAGCCACTTCTCAACCAAAAATGGCCGAACTGGGTACGAGGGAAGCTAGCTGGCAAAGTCGCAAAGTCGCGAGTTGCTCTAAGGAAAAGGAATCCGAAGACTTAGCTAGTATCCTGAAGCTTGCGAGTATCCTGCTGAGGATTTCAAGTGCTCCACCGCGTACCCCTGGGGTCATATTTATAGGCAAATGCAGGGGGGTCATATTTATACCCCACCCCCGGCGACTAGGCGACTTCCAGGGGAACTCGCATGGGCTGGGCGAGTATCTCGCCTAGTCGCCTACCTGGCGAGTATGCGAGGGGAGCTCGCCTATACTCGCTCAGGCCTTCCGCAATCTTGAATGTTGACTTTGACACCTGCTTCGACTTGTTGACCTTGACTTCTGCTGACTAGGCAGTGGTAGGACCCACTCTCGACGAATACGGGTTGTACAATAAGCATATAAGGTTGTCGAATGGATGGAATTTCCATGATATTCAATTCTTAAAAGAAAACTGGCATTTGCTACATTATTGCAAAATAAATTATAGTAAATCATACTCCATCTGAGATAGGATGTTAAAACCTGTTAGTGGCACTGACAATTTTATCACAGACTCCTTTCTGCATTGTTGATGTTTGCTCGAGTAATGAAGCTCCACCAAGCATAAAGGAATCTCCCGTTGTTACAGCACCTAGCCTATAAGCAAAAACTGACATAACCCACTCGCGAAGAACCAGAAGGACCGACCTCAAAAGACGAAGCCTCAGATTCTGTGAAGGAACTATAGCTCCATTTGATAATAACTGATCATAAACAAATAACACATGTTCAGATCTTCCTCGACAGGCTGCAAGAAGAGCTCTTGCAATTTCCTCGTCTCCAATTACCTCGGTTCCAGAAGACAATCGTTCCTGCAATGGAGAATTTCAATTTAGGTGTTGCCTCTAGATAAAGAAAGATGCATTAACAAATGCTACTTCAGTAATGAACATAATCACAACCTAAGGGACATAACGAATTTTAAAGGAAAAGCAAGAAATGAAAGACAAATTTTACCAGGGCAGCCTTTTCAAGATGAAGGCATAGTGTGTCTAAGGGGATGGAGGATCCATCTAAAGGATAAAGATTTGTCCCAACTCTCTTCAATACAGTACAAGCTTCAGCAACACCACCTCTTGAAAGAGCCTGATCAACAAGTCTGACCCATGTTTCTCTAACGATTTTGCTGTCTGCATCTCCGGAATAATTTGCAAAGTTGAGCATTTCCAGGCATACCTAGAGGGGAAGAAATGAAGTGAAAGGTTTGATTACCATAAAAGCTGGAGAGAATCTTCTAAAAAAACATACAAAGGAAACAGTACTGCAAAATATGGTTCATACAGGAGATGATTTAAATGGCTGATATTGAACATTTATGCGTTGATATACTCACAATAGTAACCCTTCTATCGTTATCTACTATACCTTAGCCAGAGATAGTAGGTATATTTCACAAAACTGGAGAAAGGTTGAACCCCACTTTATAGGAAAACCTAAAAATAACCAAGTAAAAAAGGTAGCATCTGCATCTGTTTAAAACAACTAGCGAACTAGGCAGAATAAAGATAAACAATTCAAAAGAATGAGCAACTCCATGTTTGCACCTAATCATGCTAAGCACATTGAGAAAATAAGCAATAATTCTGGTCCACTTCAAAAGGAATAAAGCAATGTTAGATCTCCAAGAATATGAGTTCTCAATCTTCTTGAACTGCTTCTTGACAACCGATTTGTCAGCTGACTTCTCCCTCTCACACTTGATCACATTCTGCTTGCGCACTTGATAACACTGACTTTGGCCATCGACTTTTTCGGCGCTTGATTGGCACTGCTCCAGTTGGAAAGACCCGAGTGGGCACCTTGGACAGTTTGAGAAAGCATTGTGTGCAATTCGATCTAGAATACAGAGCTTGAGTTTGTTCATGTAATGATATATTTCTTGTATGCAAGGAAAAATACGTTCAACTTTGCATCTTTGCCCCAGAAATAAAATGTCTCTTCAATTCTCCCTTACATTCATTCAGAAGTTGATCAAACCAAGTCTCCACAGAAAATTGGGAAGTCCATCTGAATTTTAAAATTGTGTCCTCATCCGTACGAAATTTCCCTCTGACAATTATGTTTTACATAATTGTTGTCCAACAGATCTTCATTAGGAAGATCATTTCACCCATAATCTTGGCGGATTATTCCTGCTGCACCAATCCCAAACTTGTCAACTATCTTTTGACTTTTGTGACTTCGCCAACTGTTTCTCTGAGCATGAACATCTACATCCAACTAGCTCAGACTATGAATCTAGTCCAGTTTCTCATATTTGATGGACCTCTGTTAACCTTTTGCCCTTCCCTTAGGAGGTAGTCAGCTAAGTTCACGCAAGACAACACTAAAATTTAAGAACAATGACATCTAGTTCTTAAGTCATGAGGATTTAGAAACTGTAACATCCTTATTCCTTGTATAAATTCCACCTAGTCTAGTTGTAGCACACAAAGACTTAAAGTCCCTTCGAGAGTTCTCAATATAGGGAATTGTTGCAAATAATCCTTAAACAACTTGATCTCTACCGAGATGTTATCTATTATAGTTTTCATTGGTTCACATCATTCTTCAAAAATTTATAATATCTTGTGATACTTGATACATATAAAAAATGTTGATGGCTGAGAACCAACAACCTCACGTGAACTAATTTAGAAATTCTAGTAGTCGCTCACAACCACGCAAAATATAATTGAGATTCAAAGTGATCCATCCTAGTTTTCTACTATGTAATATTTATTGTGGAGAAAAACCGAAACTTGTATATACTTTCTCAATAATCAAATACAAGGTATGAATACACATTTATAGGAGGGAGAAAGAGAGAAGAGATCCCTATACATGATGTGAGACTAAAGAGAAGAGAAGAGAAGAAAAATAAACAAATGGGCTCCATCATGGGCCTCTTTACATAGGCTTTTCCAACACTTCCACGCAAGTTGGAGCGTACAAGTCATAGGCACCCAGCTTGGACAGGAACTGATAAAATAGGGTACTTGGTAGGGCCTTCGTGAGGATATCAGCAACTTGTTCAGTACCCGGAACATGCTTCAATTATATCTTCTTCATTTGAACTTTCTCCCAGATGAAGTGACAATCCACTTCAATATGTTTCGTCCTTTCATGGAAGACAGAATTTTTTTGCTATGTGTATAGCCGCTTGACTGTCACATAATAGGATGGCTGGTGAGGGAAGTTTTACTCCTAGATCTGCGAGGAGACTTTCAAGCTATGTGAGCTCAGAGACAACCGATGTCATCGATCGGTATTCTGCTTCAGCTGAGAATCGAGCAACCACGGCTTGTTTCTTACTCCGTCAGGTAACAAGATAACCTCCAAAATAGGTACAAAAACCATTGATTGACCGCTGATCATTCAAGGAACCAGCATAATCTGCATCTGAATACGCAACCAACATTGGAGTAGAGGATGAGGTTTTGTAAACCAGCCCTTGACACGGAGCTGTTTTAAGGTATCTTAGGATGCGTTCGACGGCTTGAAGGTGAGATATTCGAGGAGCATGCATAAACCGACTAACAACCCCAACAACAAAGGATATATCCGGTCTGGTCTTGTGACCGTTAGGTAGATCAATTTTCCAACAAGTCGTCGATAGTATTTAGGATTTTGGAGAGTCAGATCTGTATCGGAAGCATGTACACAAAGCTTGTGATTTGCATCCATTGCAGTAGTAGTCGGCTTGGATCCAGAGTAGCTAGCATCTTGAAGGAGATCGAGGCAGTACTTCCGTTGGGAGAAGACAAGTCCATCCGGACGTCTCGCGACCTCAAGACCAAGGAAGAATCAAAGATGTCCCAGATCTTTTGTTTGAAAGACAGAGTTATGATGTTGTTTGACCGCTTGGATTCCCTTTGAATCGTCTCCAGTGATTAAGATGTCATCGACATATATTAACAAAAGAACTGTTCCTGTTGCCCGATGTCGAGTGAACAAAGAAAAGTCTGCTGAGCTCCGAGTAAAGACAACTTTTTGAACTGCCTTACTGAACCTGACAGACCATGCCCGAGGGGATTGTTTGAGACCATAGATGGACTTCTTAAGATGACAAACTCGGGACTCCCTCGTGATCTCAAACACGGGAGGTTGCTGCATGTAGACTGTTTCTTGGAGGTCGCCATTCAGAAACGCATTCTTGATATTCAGTTGATAATCAAGGATAATGAAGTGGCAAATGTTTGAAGTTGTGGGGATAAGTGATGTAAGGATACATAATTCGTCATGGGATGAGCGGTTGATTCTGGTGTCGGATCAGCAGGACGCCGAGCGTCAGAAGTTGAAGCCGACTGCATTGGGGCAACAGAGCGATGATGGCGACGAATGTAGACATGGATAAGAGGCGGCTTGGGAAGAGCGGGAGCCCGATCAGGAATTGGTGGTGGTGGAGTGATAACGGGAATGACATGTCTTAGGACGGGTGGTGGTAGAGGAGTTGGATCTGGAGAGGAGAAGAAAGGAAGATCCTCTCGAAAGGTAACATCAGCAGAAACGGTCACCTTGCGGGTAGCAGGAGAGTAGCACATGTAGCCTTTCTGAGTTTGTGAATAGACAACGAAGATGTGTTTGGCCGCCCGGGGATCCAACTTCTCTGTGGACGGACCAAGAATGTGAACGTAGCAAGTACAACCAAAGATGCGGGGTGTGAGAGAGAACGACGGAGTAGAGGGGAACAGGAGGCTGAACGAAGTGACATTGTGGAGTATGGAGGAGGGGAGACGGTTAATCAGATTAACATGTCGTTGAAAGCGCAAAATTCCAATAAGCATTGGGAACTTACATGTGAAGCATGAGAGAGCGAGCAACATCAAGCAGATGTCGATTTTTACGTTCCGCAACTCCGTTTTGTTGGGGGGTATAGGCACACGATGCTTGGTGAATGATCCAAATTCATAGCAGAGATTCGCAAATTCGTGGCTACTGTATTCGCGAGCATTATCGGTGCGAAGAGTTTTGATGTTCGCGTAGAATTGCGTGCGGGTCTCAAGGATGAATGCCCGAAAGACACGGGGAAGCTCGGAGCGATCACGAAGTAAATATAGCCACGTCATCCGAGAATAATCATCAATAAAAGTTAAAAAATAGTGATACCCAGAAAGGCTAGTGATTTTGTACGGACCACAAACATCAGAATGTACTAAAACAAAAGTAGCAGAGCTCCGAGTACAATGAGATGGAAAAGTTGAACGAGACTGTTTGCCGAAAATACAAGATTCACACTGAAAAGGAGAAAGAGATACATCTGGTAGAGCCTTCTGGTGGACCGGTAGAGGGGTAAAGGGGCATGCCTAAGACGCCTGTTGATGCGCGGAAACGTCGCGGGGCACCAGCCAGCTAACACGGAGGGGGTGTTCGATCTCACAAGCTAGGAGAGGAGGAGAGGTGGGAAGAAAGGAAGCCTCTGAGTGCTCGAGAGTGGAGCAAACGACTTGTCAGAGGGTTGCGGGGATAGAGGAGAGAAGCTTGATCAACAGAGCAGGTTGATCAAGAGGAGAGGAGGAGGTTGATCAGGAGCTGTCGAGCAGACGGCTAAGGGGACGGTTGTGCTTGCAGGTTGGATGCCGAGGAGAGCTGAGCTGAGAAGAAGTCTGCTGAGCAGAGGAGCAAGACTTGCTGAGCAGAGGAGCAAGGCTTGCTGAGCAGAGGAGCAAGACTTGCTGAGCAGAGAAGAAGAAGAGGGGGCCGCTAGCAGCGGCAACAACACACTTCGCCCGCCGCGGCCTAAATGTCACTCCTGCGACGGGCTTTCCTTTTATTAATAGCTAGAGATTACAAGCTTACAAGTACACCTTTACAACAAAATCACTTAAAGGGTACATGGAGAAGCTGGCGGCTAAGAGAGAAGAAAGTGCCAGAAAGCAGAGGAGAAGCTGCCAGAGACTAACTAAAATGGTCTGCTGGCAAGCTGGAGGACTGAGAAACTGAGTCTGCAGAGTCTGCTGGCAAGCTGCTGAAGAGCTGTTGTAGAGCTGCGCGGACAGGAAACTGAGTCCGCAGAGCTTGCTGGCAAGGCTTGCAGGATCCAGGAAGATGCAGAATGAGAGGCACCATGGGCTATTTATAGGCCCAGGGAAGTTTTTCTAGAAGCGGGGCCCAGTGACATCAGCATGACGACCTGCGCGGACTCCGCGGACAGAGATTTTGCGTCCGCACCTTGACTGATGAAGCGAGCGGCAGAAGGCCCTGGAGAGAACTGAGGTCCGCCCCCTAGCGGGCGGACTGGGCGGACTCCGGGAGGAGTCCGCCCGGCAGGCCGGAGGCCGCCCCCTAGCGGGCGGCCTGGGCGGACTCCAGGGGGAGTCCGCCCGGCAGGGCTCGGCCGCCCCCTAGCGGGCGGCCTGGGCGGACTCCAGGGGGAGTCCGCCCGGCAGGGCGCCGGGGCCGCCCCCTAGCGGGCGGCCTGGGCGGACTCCAGGGGGAGTCCGCCCGGCAGTCGGGCAGAGGCCGCCCCCTAGCGGGCGGCCTGGGCGGACTCCAGGGGGAGTCCGCCCGGCAGGGCTCGGCCGCCCCCTAGCGGGCGGCCTGGGCGGACTCCAGGGGGAGTCCGCCCGGCAGGGCGCCGGGGCCGCCCCCTAGCGGGCGGCCTGGGCGGACTCCAGGGGGAGTCCGCCCGGCAGTCGGGCAGAGGCCGCCCCCTAGCGGGCGGCCTGGGCGGACTCCAGGGGGAGTCCGCCCGGCAGGGCGCCGGGGCCGCCCCTTAGCGGGCGGCCTGGGCGGACTCCAGGGGGAGTCCGCCCGGCAGTCGGGCAGAGGCCGCCCCCTAGCGGGCGGCCTGGGCGGACTCCAGGGGGAGTCCTCCCGGCGGGCCTGGCCGCCCCCTTGCGGGCGGCCTGAGCGGACTCCAGGGGGAGTCCGCCCGGCAGGCGGGCAGAGGCCGCCCTGGGTGGGCGGCCTCGGCGGACGGCGGCAGGAGGCCGCCGCCCCTCGGGCAGCATGGAGGTCGCCCCTGGTGGGCGGCCTCGGCGGACGGCGGCTGGAGACCACCGCCCCTTGGGCGAAAATGGGAGGCCGCTCCTGGCAATGCTGTTGGCGGACTCCTGCAAGGAAAAGTACTGCATGATTAGCGGACCCAACCGCATGTCCCGCGAGGGTGAGCCATGGGAATAGCCCGCCGTCCCGTAGGGCATGCGATTGCTAGGAGACCTAGGCGGATAGGGAAAACTGTCCGCCTACGCTGGGGCTCATCGCGATCAGAGAGAGAATCTAAGGGTCGCGATTAGCCAGCTGTCCACCTTGGGAAGGATCGCCGATTTCTGGGTTAACATAATCCCCGCACTTTTTCAAGTTCTGCAAAAGAACTTCGAAAAAGTTGGAGACCCACGAAAATCGTGATCCACCCCAACGGAAGAAGAGGAGCAAGGAGAGACAGAACCTGAAGACTCTCCTTACAAGCTTGGTGCTTCCTGTCTGTTTTCCTGCAAGAGGAAAGTTAGGGCAAATATGTATGGGTGGCACATCGAGTGTGTACCTGAATTTGCTTTTGCAAAACGAAGAAGGCATGTCTTCTGTAAACGTTCTGCAAAACAAAAGTGAGGAAAGCAGAAGGACATAACAACCCGCAAGTACCTGTGAAGAAACTTGCAAGGGCTTGCTGATCTCTGCAAAAAGAGAGTTAGGAGCAGGTATCGTATAAAAATAAGCTGCAAGTACCTGGATGAGGCTTGCAGGTGTTTGCTATCTCTGCGAGAAGAGGAGTTAGAAGCAAATAAGATATGAAGATAACTTGCAAGTACCTGTGAAGAGAAGGCTTGCAAGTGTTGACTGTTGATTGTTAACTGTCGACAAGATAGGACCGATACGACCAATTAGCAAGAAGAATGTCTGATGGATACTATCATGAAGCCCAGATCCATAAACTGTGTTAACTGCTGACAGATATGACTGGATTGCGATAGCATGGCTGGTAGCGCTTGAGCAAACAATATATAGAAGATAAGAGCAATAGAACTTATATAGATAGAGTGCGAGTCATCATCCGATAGAGCTTTGAATAAGCAATTCATATAGGATGAGCACGAGCAAAGTGATTGCTGGAAATCCTTTTGAGATAACCCATGAAGGTTGATGAGATGAGGTCGATATGACCAAGTATCAAGAGAAAAGCCTGATGATCATTATCACGAAATCCAGATTAATGAATCGAGCGCTAGCTGCTGATATGACTGGACGGACATGATCAAAATGAATGCCAGAATCCTTTTGATAGGTGGGATTAACCTGTTCACCTGTGAAAGGAGGGAAGAGAGAAAAGGAGGGCTGCACCCGGAATGATTAAAGTGGGTTGAATGCTGCCACAGGTGTTCCCCGTGGGCCTTATGCATCACTTGCCCGGAAAATCATCCCGAGTATAGTCCTACTCAAAGCGGGCTGGCCGCGCATCCTCAAGGAGGGGGGAAAAGGAAAAAAGAGGTCCATGTTCGGAATGACTACAGAGGGTTGAATGCTGCCACAGGTGTTCCCCGTGGGCCTTATGCATCACTTGCCCGAAAAAATCATTCTGAGTATGGTCCTGCTCGAAGCGGGAAAGGAAAAAGAGGTCCATGTTCGGAATGACTAAAGAAGGTTGAATGCTGCCACAGGTGTTCCCCGTGGGCCTTATGCATCACTGGCCTGAGAAAGTCATTCCGAGTATGGTCCTGCTCAAAGCGGGCTGGCCGCGCATCCTCAAGGAGGGCACAAAGCAAGGGAAGGTCCTGAGAAGGACCGCTGGAAGCAAGGAAGATCCTGAGAAGGATCGCTAGAAACTCTGCTCTCTTGCCCTGGGCACAAGCATCACTGATCAAGGAGACAGGTTGCGCCAAGAGGCCTATATTGTCTGTGTATTGATCAGTGGAGTTGTGAGAACCCGAGAGGCATGGATCGAGGATACCGGAGAGTTATTCGACCACCACAGTTGAAGGCTGATCTAAGAGACAAGGCTACGCTTGATTGCCATTGCTTGTCCAGCGAAGATCATCCTAACCGTAGTGTTTCCTATAAGACGCACAGCAGAGCTAACACATGGGGCTCCCCTAGCACACACTCTGTGTCAGATGCTGGCTAGGATCCTAAGCCTGAAGCCCATAATCGTAGATGAACTGCTCCCACTACACACATGGGTATACTCCCGCCATATGTGGTCGAAGCGGTAGTGCGAGAACAAACTACGGAGGGAACGTTTCAGACTCGGCGAAATCTCATTGGCGTATTGATCCAGAGAGAGAGAGAGAGAGAGAGGCAACAAAAAGGGAACTGTGTCAGTACAGGATCTCTGAATAAAAGCTTTGCAGAAAAGCAAGAATAAAACACTGGGAAGTGTTGTAAAGAATGTATGAAAATGAGAGAGAGTAAGGGTTGAGATAACCCCTGAAGGTTGCAAGGAGCTCTGGAGGACTGTGAAGTCCATGGCTTTGGAGGACTGTGAAGTCCTTGCTAGTTCAGAATAGCCTTCCCAGCACGCCCTCATCGTCGGCGTCGAAACATTCGACTTCTTGGTTGACAATGAGGAGAGGAGGCTCTTCGACGTGATTCACTCCCCTTGAGGAGCAAGGAACATCTGAAATCTCTTTGCCCTTTGACGTTGATGGGTCAGGGCGATCTTCTTTAGGAAGCAAGTCATGCATCTTGCCCTGTCGGAGCATCCTTTGCACAAGCTGACGGAATGCTCGACAGTTTTCTGTTCGATGGTCTGGCTCTTTGTGGAATTCACAATAAGGCTCTGAGTCTCTAGACCTCTGATCTGCTGGCCGGTAGGGCTTCTTGTAGCTTGCCCTGTCTTTCATGATCTGGATCACTTCTTGCATGACGTCGTCGAGATCAGACTCGTGCAAGTCATCGTCTTGCTGCTGTTGGACAGCTGCTGTTTGAGAAGGAGCTAGCGGTAGCAATGGATCTTGAGCATCACGGCTCGGGAAGGAGTATCGCTGGCGATGAAGCCTTCTCTCCTTCCTTGAGTGAGCTGGGAAATGATTGTAAGGAGACCTTAGAGGTTGCTTGCGAAACGGATCTTTCTCTGACACGAGCTTGGAGACGAAGCCTGGATTGCTCTTCTCGCCTCGGATGTATGAGTTGGCTAGAGCGATCAGCTCTTGGTATGTCCTTGGAGCACGGACATTAGCTTCAAATTTGAGAGGCCCTTCGCGAAGACCGTGGATAAGAGCCACTCGGTACATTTCTTGATCAACGATTTCGATGTCCAGAATCTCTCTCTGGAATCGATCAACAAATTGAGACCAGGTTTCATCACTGCGTTGTCTGATCTCAAAGAGGGCTTCAGGACCGCCCTTTCTCTTGGAGGAGGTAGAGAATCTGAGAAGGAATTCTCTACGAAGATCAAGGAAGGAAGAGATGGAGTGGGGACGGAGGCCATAGAACCAATCCCTCACTTGCCCATCAAAGGTTGTCACAAAGAGCTTGCACTTGGTTGCATCTGACAGAGTCTTGAGAGCAACGGCTGATTCGAAGGCTTGAAGATGCTTGACCGGATCAGTCTCTCCTGTATAGATTGGCAGTCGAGGCTCTCTGAAGTTTGCTGGAGTAGGTTCAAGGCGAACACTCTCAATAAAGGGCGACGGCTCTTCCTGCTCTCCCACAGCATAGGGATCAAAGGGAGCATAGGCTGCAGCTGCAAAAGAAGCAGGGGGGTAGAAAGGAAAGGTTGTTGCAGGGGAGCAGAGGCAGGAGCTGGGGGGCAAGGATGACTTCCTTGAAAGTTGAGAAATCTAGCAGGACTTCCCCGGGCTGCTTGCCGGAAGAAGTTTTGGCGAGCGGCAAACTCTTCACCTTGAGTTCGCAAAGGAGCAGCAGGACCTTGCGGGAAGGTCGGAGTATAAGGTGGATAGAACGGAGGACAAGCTTGAGAATAAGCTTGCTTATGCTCTGATGTTGGCGTTGGGTTGATTGGAGCAGCTGGAGCAGCTGGAGCAGTTGCTGGATGAGAGTCTAACCGCTGCGTGATCGCAGCAAGGACTTGGTTGATGGCTTGGAACTGTTGAGCATTCTCACGGCGCGACTGCTCAAAAGCTTCCCAGAGAGGATCTTCACTGGGACTTGGAGCAAAGTTCTCGGCTGATTGATCTGACATGGCTAACTGTCGCTGTTCACCGTCTGACCGGATCTGAAGGCCGCGTGTTAACTGTTGATGCGCGGAAACGTCGCGGAGCACCAGCCAGCTAACACGGAGGGGGTGTTCGATCTCACAAGCTAGGAGAGGAGGAGAGGTGGGAAGGAAGGAAGCCTCTGAGTGCTCGAGAGTGGAGCAAACGGCTTGTCAAAGAGGGTTGCGGGGATAGAGGAGAGAAGCTTGATCAACAGAGCAGGTTGATCAAGAGGAGAGGAGGAGGTTGATCAGGAGCTGTCGAGCAGACGACTAAAGGGACGGTTGTGCTTGCAGGTTGGATGCCGAGGAGAGCTGAGCTGAGAAGAAGTCTGCTGAGCAGAGAAGCAAGACTTGCTGAGCAGAGGAGCAAGGCTTGCTGAGCAGAGGAGCAAGACTTGCTGAGCAGAGAAGAAGAAGAGGGGGCCGCTAGCAGCGGCAACAACACACTTCGCCCGCCGCGGCCTAAATGCCACTCCTGCGACGGGCTTTCCTTTTATTAATAGCTAGAGATTACAAGCTTACAAGTACACCTTTACAACAAAATCACTTAAAGGGTACAAGAAGAAGCTGACGGCTAAGAGAGAAGAAAGTGCCAGAAAGCAGAAGAGAAGCTGCCAGAGACTAAGTAAAATGGTCTGCTGGCAAGCTGGAGGACTGGGAAACTGAGTCTGCAGAGTCTGCTGGCAAGCTGCTGAAGAGCTGCTGTAGAGCTGCGCGGACAGGAAACTGAGTCCGCAGAGCTTGCTGGCAAGGCTTGCAGGATCCAGGAAGATGCAGAATGAGAGGCACCATGGGCTATTTATAGGCCCAGGGAAGTTTTTCTAGAAGCGGGGCCCAGTGACATCAGCATGACGACCTGCGCGGACTCCGCGGACAGAGATTTTGCGTCCGCACCTTGACTGATGAAGCGAGCGGCAGAAGGCCCTGGAGAGAACTGAGGTCCGCCCCCTAGCGGGCGGACTGGGCGGACTCCGGGAGGAGTCCGCCCGGCAGGCCGGAGGCCGCCCCCTAGCGGGCGGCCTGGGCGGACTCCAGGGGGAGTCCGCCCGGCAGGGCTCGGCCGCCCCCTAGCGGGCGGCCTGGGCGGACTCCAGGGGGAGTCCGCCCGGCAGGGCGCCGGGGCCGCCCCCTAGCGGGCGGCCTGGGCGGACTCCAGGGGGAGTCCGCCCGGCAGTCGGGCAGAGGCCGCCCCCTAGCGGGCGGCCTGGGCGGACTCCAGGGGGAGTCCGCCCGGCAGGGCTCGGCCGCCCCCTAGCGGGCGGCCTGGGCGGACTCCAGGGGGAGTCCGCCCGGCAGGGCGCCGGGGCCGCCCCCTAGCGGGCGGCCTGGGCGGACTCCAGGGGGAGTCCGCCCGGCAGTCGGGCAGAGGCCGCCCCCTAGCGGGCGGCCTGGGCGGACTCCAAGGGGAGTCCGCCCGGCAGGGCGCCGGGGCCGCCCCCTAGCGGGCGGCCTGGGCGGACTCCAGGGGGAGTCCGCCCGGCAGTCGGGCAGAGGCCGCCCCCTAGCGGGCGGCCTGGGCGGACTCCAGGGGGAGTCCGCCCGGCTGGCCTGGTCGCCCCCTTGCGGGCGGCCTGGGCGGACTCCAGGGGGAGTCCGCCCGGCAGGCGGGCAGAGGCCGCCCTGGGTGGGCGGCCTCGGCGGACGGCGGCAGGAGGCCGCCGCCCCTCGGGCAGCATGGAGGTCGCCCCTGGTGGGCGGCCTCGGCGGACGGCGGCTGGAGACCACCGCCCCTTGGGCGAAAATGGGAGGCCGCTCCTGGCAATGCTGTTGGCGGACTCCTGCAAGGAAAAGTACTGCATGATTAGCGGACCCAACCGCATGTCCCGCGAGGGTGAGCCATGGGAATAGCCCGCCGTCCCGTAGGGCATGCGATTGCTAGGAGACCTAGGCGGATAGGGAAAACTGTCCGCCTACGCAGGGGCTCATCGCGATCAGAGAGAGAATCTAAGGGTCGCGATTAGCCAGCTGTCCACCTTGGGAAGGATCGCCGATTTCTGGGTTAACAACGCCGATGCCAATCGACGGAGGAGACGGTGGAGAGGATAGTAGGAGAGTCATCAAGAAGGTAGAGCCCGTTATGCAGTCGTCTCTTGCCAACGATATTTTGCGTCCGTCGATCTTGTATCAGAAAAGAAGATGATGTAAATGTTACAAAGCAGTTTAAATCAGCAGTGAGACGACTAACAAAAAGAAAATTAAATGGGGAGCCCGGAACATGAAGAGTCGAGCGTAGGGATAAAGAAGAAGTGAGAGGGATATCAATAGAGCCGGAGATCGGAACATTGTCACCATTGGCCACTGTGATACACTTAGGATGAGGAGAATCTAAGTACTGATGTGGACGTAGTGAGTTTATGTGATGAGTGGCACCTGAATCCACTATCCAGCACGAACTAGTGGAGAGACAAGCGATACCTTCATTTGAGATGGAGGCAGCGGAGGCAACGGAGGCAGGTGGGCGGCTGAGCAGACCATGGAGTTGTTGAAGCTGAAGCCGGACTTCTTCAAGGTCACTACGAGTGATAGATGAGTCGTTAACGGCAACAGAGGCAAGCAGACGAGGAGGAAGCCCATGCTTGCGGTAGCAAGTGGACTCAAGGTGGCTGTCCTTACCGCAGAAAGAACACTTAGGTCGTGGCCGGCCACCCCGACCTCTGCCCCGAGAACCTGAACGTCCTCCACGAGCAGGAGGGAGGGGCAGTAAGGGCGCATAAGTTTGTTGAAGGAGGGCCGGTGAGAGAGCTCCAGAACTGTCAGGAGGTGGTGAGACCTTGATCAGCATGGAGCACACATCAGATAGTGACGAAGTACCAACATAGGAGAGGATCTGAACCCGAACGCTCTTAAGATGAGGCGGGACACGAGTCATCATCATGGCAATACCGACGGCTTCTTTTTGGCCACACTGGGCATCAAGATCCATTGTAGGGGGCTGATGTTGAATCCAGGTTTCAACTAGAGTCTTAACCCGAGCAACAAAGGAGGTGAGGTCGGCAGCCCCGCCAACGTCAAGAGCCTGAAGATCTGTTATGATGTCATACAAGTGTTGGAGACTATCTCTGTCGGAATAGAGCGAATGGAGCTCATCCCACCTCACCTTGGACGTCTCGTGATACATGGTTATGCGATAAGGTTCGCCATCTAGGGAGTTGAGGAGTCAAGTCTGAACACGACCATCGTTGCGCAACCAGTCTTCAGTAGGAGCATCGGGAACAGCTTGGGTCAAATGATGTAGAAAGCCTTTGCACTGAATAACTCGGCGAACAGAGTGCACCAACTCCACAAAGTTCTTTTTCCCGGCTAAAGAAATAGTGGTGATCCGCAATTCATCCCGGAGTTCAGGAACAAGGGCCGGGCGGTCTGCAGGAGAGGAAGTCGTCTGTCTGGTTGAATCAAGAGAAGACCCCATGGCAAGACGGTCAAGAGGCTAGACCGGCGGCAAGTGGACCAGCGAATAGAGAGAGAGTTCGCGCGGAAAGCAGATCGCGCGGGTAGACAAGCAGCGATCAGAGAGGGGATCGTGCGAGCAGAACACAACGAGAAGAAAGAGGCCGCACGGTAAACCGCATGAGAAGACCGCACGATCACAGTGACAACACACCAGCGGCAAGAAAGAGGCCGCAACCAAGATGCGGAGCCCGCAGCAGAGAGGAGAAGCCGCAGCGACTAGAGAAGTCGCATCGACCAAGCAGCGAATAAACAACGCGAGAAGACCGCACGGTCACGGTGACAACACACCAACGGCAAGAAAGATGTCGCGACCAAGATGCGGAGCCCGCGACAGAGAGGAGAAGCCGCAACGACTAGAGAAGTCGCAGCGAGAAGGAGGAGACCACAACGATCAAGATGCGGAGACCGTAGCGACCAAGATGCGGAGCCCGCAACGACCAAGATGCGGAGCCTGCAGCAGAGACCAGGCCGCGCGAGCAGATCGCGCGAGCAGAGCAACGAAGGGAGAGAAGGCAAAGAGATCGCGGCAGTCAAGGTGAGAAGACTAAGATAGATCGCGTAAGGAGACCGCAGTGAGTAGTAAAAAGGAGCGGGTAGACAGGGAGAAACCGCGCGGTTAGATGGGAAAGTGGGAAATGGGCCCATCTGTCAGAGAAAGAGAGCTATAAAAGGGCCAAGAGGAAGAGGAAGAGGAAGAAAGGGAGGTGGAAGCCACGAGAGAGAGCAGAAGGAGCGGTTAGAGAAGGCTTAATCGCACGGGTAGCAGCGGTTAGAGAAAGCTTAACCGCATGGAGGACCTGTTTCCCTCTGATAC
Source organism: Platanthera guangdongensis (assembly GCA_039583875.1). Taxonomy (NCBI): domain Eukaryota; kingdom Viridiplantae; phylum Streptophyta; class Magnoliopsida; order Asparagales; family Orchidaceae; genus Platanthera; species Platanthera guangdongensis. The sequence continues at coordinate 156,206,639 of CM077165.1, forward strand.
CATGTGGAGAAAAACCAAAACTTGTATATACTTTCTCAATAATCAAATACAAGATATGAATACACATTTATAGAAGGAAGAAAGAGAGAAGAAATCTCTATACATGATGTGGGACTAAAGAGGAGAAGAAAAATAAACAAATGGGCTTCATCATGGGCCTCTTTACATAAGCTTTTCCAACATTTACGATCAAGGGTTTCCTCATAAAATACAGTAGTAATTATAATAAATGTTAAAAACATACCACTTACCATAAAATGCAAAAAAAAAACTTATTATGGAAATCTTAGGCGCTCTTCCTAAAAAAGAATAATGACAAATGGTCCAAGTTTTCTGAGAAAAAGAAAGTTCCCTTTGTCAAAAATATCAAGGCAGGAGTTCTTGGGGCAACATTATGGCAAAGATATTTGTTATTTGAGGTCTTGGCAAGTCATCTCCGTATAGCTACTTGTCAAAGATTCCTTTCGGTGGTATGGAAGGGTGAAAATAAATTCCATAATATTATGAATGAGAGCACTCGTGTATATAAATACGCACAAACAAACAAAGACGTGTGTATTACCGTTGAGGAGAAGATCCGGGCAAGGGGAGGGCCGACAGTAGGGGAGAGAAGGAGGCTAGGGTTAGAGGGGAAACTAGGGAACAACCCTTTGATATTACTTCCGAGATAAAATAACAAGTACAACTTCAGCACATTATATAGAGGAGGGGTGCCAGCAGCAACATCAAAATAACAATGTACTAAAACAGCAACATATAATGACAAATATCAAAACAACAAAACACAATAGGAACTGAATATTAAGTTTCCTCATTGGCCGGCTGCGCCCTAGCCTGTCTCGTCCGCACCCCGTTCGGTTTCTCTCCATCGGACCCGGTCACGTACGCACCAGCCTGGCGCCTTCCCCGTCGCTTGTATGCCCGCCATGGATGTTCATTGTCGTGAATATCAGGTACAATACCGCCGTCTGAAAAATTTGCCTTGTCCTCGAGGCAGAAGTCGGGAAACTGTACGTGAAATCATCTCGCAGTAGCCAAGTGGCCGCGAACGGGGGGGGGGGGGGGGGGGGGGGGCGGTGGTGCCACGCCGCGGGAGCTCCTCCGGGTCCGCGTCACTGGGCAAATGGTGTCGGCGGTCTAGAATGTTGTGCGGATAAGTGGGGACGGTGTCAGAGTACTCCAGAACGCCTGGTATGTAGTCCAATGTCGGGTGATCACCCACGACTCGGCGCAACTGAGAGACGTGGAAGAACGGGTGAATGCAGCTTCCTTCGTGAAGTTGAATCTTGTAAGCGACAACCACAATTCGGCTTAGGACAGTGAATGGTCCAAATAATCGCGGTGCAAGCTTGGGGCACGGACGTTTGGCGACCGAGTGTTGCCGGTATGGATGCAGCTTGATAAAGACCTTCTCCCTGACTTGAAATGATAGGTCCCGGCGTTTGCGATTGGACAAAGACGTCATCTTGGCTTGGGCCCGACGTAGGTGGTGCTTGAGGCTGTCCAAAATAACGTCCCGATCCTGAAGATGAAGCGCCAAACTCTGTGGAAGGCACTCCTCAGGGAGATGTCGTACTACATCTGGTGGTGAGCGGCGGTAGACGGACTAGAATGGAGTCGTGCCCGAGGCATGGTGGTAGGCGGTGTTGTAGGAGTACTCGGCCCAGCCCAACCACTTGGCCCAAGTGCCTGACCTCTCGCCGATGAAATAGCGTAATGTACTTAAGCAAGGGTTGAGAACCTCCGATTGGCCATCCGTTTGAGGATGGTAGGAGGAGCTCATGCAGAGGTGCGTGCCTTGAAGGTGAAATAGGGACATCCAAAAACAGCTCAGATAGAGGGGATCGTGATAGCTCACGATGGAGAATGAAAACCATGGAGGCGTACGACTCCAAAGATGAAGCTGTCGGCCACTCCCGCCTCCGTATACGGGTGCCAGAGAGGGAGAAAATGCGCGTACTTGGAGAGTCGGTCCATTACTACCAGGATACAATCGAACTCGTTGGACCGTGGCAGGCGAGTAATGAAATCCATGAAATGTCCTCCCAAATGTGGTCTGGAATCAGCAGGGGCTGCAGTAACCCGCCCAGAAACATGGTTTCGTATTTTGCTTTCTGTCATGAAAGGCAGGCGGCCACATGGGCTTTGACCTGCTTGAACATGTGAGGCCAGTAGAGGGACGTCGCTAGGCGCCGGTAGGTGCAAAAAGCTCTGGCATGGCCTCCGGATGGTGTAGCATGGAATTCGGCCAGAAGGCGTGGCAGGAGCGGAGAGGCCGCGGAGAGCACTAAGAGTCTGCGGTAAAAGAGTCGACCGCTCACTAATGAGTGGGGGGTGGCTGCCCGGGTCGGTAATGAGGGTTGTCCGAATGGAAGCCAGGTGTGGGTCCCTTTCCACATCATGCTGGATCGAGGCGGCATCCTCCCAAAGAGGGAGGGAGATGGCGCAGAGTTCGGGGGACTGCACTTGCCGGAAGAGAGCGTCTGATGACTGATTGGTGCGGCCCGGTCGGGACTCGATAGTGAAATCGTATCCGAGGAGCTTGGTCACCCAAAGTTGTTGCGCCGGCGTGGCGATCTTCTGTTGCAGGAGGTACCGCAAGCTGTGGTGATCGGTGCAGACGATGAAGGTGCAGCCCAAGAGGTATGGTCTTCAATGCTGAACTGCTAGAACGAGCGTCATGAGTTCATTCTCATAGGTCAAACGGCTCTGAATGGTGCTAGAAAAGGCCCGACTATAGTAGGCGATGGGGAGGTCGCCTTGCATAAGAACCGCACCCACGCTGGTGCCCAAGGCATTGTACTTCACGAGGAATGGTTGGATGAAGTCCGGCATGGACAAAACGGGGCCATTTACGAGTGCCGCCTTGAGGGCGATGAAGGAGGACATGGCCGCCGGAGTCTACTTGAATGGTCCCTCCTCTAAAGACTTAAGCAGCAGTGTCAGGGGCCGGGCCAAGGAACCGTACTCCCGAATGAAGCGCCGATAGTACCCGGTCAAACACAAGAAACCCTGGACATCCTGCTGGGAAGTGGGGGTCAGCCAGTGTAGAACGGCTGCCACCTTGTCGTCGTCCATGGCTATGCCTTTGGCCGAGATTGTGTGGCCCAAATAGTTGACGGTGGTTACGCCAAACGAGCACTTCGTGCGGTGGAGGACCAGATGATGTTGTCGAATCGTCTCGAGCGTGCGACGCACATGACAGAGATGCTCCTGCCAAGATGAGCCGTATACCAAGATATCATCAAAAAAACAAGGACATGTTGTCGGAGTACCGCTCGGAAGATGTTGTTCGTGTGACCAGGAACTCATAATGCTTGTCATGTGTCCAGAATGTTGTCTTTGGAACATCTCCCGGCCGCAACCGAATCTGAAGGTACCCCGTCCGGAGGTCGAGCTTTGTGAAGAAGGCGGCTCTGTGGAGTACATCCAAAAGCTCCTGAATGACTAGAATGGGGTCGGAGGGAAGCCCCGCGGTGTCCGTCGGTGCGGCCTGCAGCTGCCAGATTCAAACCGAGAACTCCACGACGGAAGTGCGGCGGATGGCCCGAAAGGAGACCGGCGTGCGGAGAAGAGTGGAGTTGCCCACGGGGTGGCAAGGAGACCTCTTCCTGGAAAACTGCATAGACATCTCGGCCCAATTGACCTGAACGTCGCCCAATGTCGCTAGCCAGGTGTTGTGGTCCCCCGACCAAGATCTGGTGATCGGGCCTGAGGAAGATGAAGATCTCCAAGGTTCGTTAGAACCCATCTTGGACCTGGTCGGTGTTATGGTTGGAGATGGGGGAAGGAGAGAAGAAGAGGGGGGTGAAGAGATGGAGAGGAGAAGAGAGGTAGGCGGAAGAAGCAAAGAAGGGGGAACGAAGGGCCCCCGACGGCTTGGTCGCGGGGTTCGGCGGAAGCCGGGCGGCTACGGCTGCTAGGGCTTCCGTCAGAAGGGTTAGAGAGAGAGGAAGAGAATTAGAGAGGGGGAAAGATAGGATTAATTCATTCCTCCAAAGTCCAAAGTCCAAACCAGTTCATAACTCGGTTCCACAAACGAGCCCCCACTTGAGCTTAAACACGTGGGACAATTAAAAACAACAATATGAAATAAAATGTAAAACATAACACAGTCACCAAAATATTCGAGCCCCACTCATGCGGATGTGGCCGGTGGTCGGCGCTGATAGGTGCGGCCCCAACGCGGATCGGGCTCATCATGTGTCGCAACATCACCGTCCTAGTCAGAAGACAGCTTGTCCTCAAGTTGGGGAGGGATGTCGACTAGAGGAGCAGGCGGTGGAGGTCCCACGAACAACTTGAGTTGTGAAATGTGAAAGACATCATGAATTCGGGCCCCCGGGGATAAACCGACGTGGTAGGCAACATCCCCAATGCGGTCCGTGATCTAGAAGGGGCCAAAAAACTTGGGTCCCAACTTGTTGGAGGGCGGTCGAGTATCGGAAAGGGCGGCGTCGCACGACTCGCACCCACACCCAATCACCCATGGCAAAGGTGAGATCGTGATGTCCTCGGTGGTAAGCAACTTTCATACGTTGTTGCGCTTGGCCGCCTACAGAAGACGATTTCGGGCCGCATGCAGAAATTTATCTCTATCTTCCAATTCCCGGTCAACGGCCGCCAAGCGGATCGATCCAAGGGAGCCAATGCGGCCAATCGCGAGGTCGGTCGTCGGAAACACACCGCAAGTACATGCCCAAAGTGCGGTTGACCATCTCGGCTTGCCCATTAGACTGATGGTGGTATGTCAAAGAGAAGACAAGCTTGGTACCGCTTAGGGCAAACAACTCCCTCCAAAAGTGACTAGTAAACACCTTATCTCGATCCGAGACGAGTTTCTGGCATGCCATATAACCGGAAGATTTCCTGGAAGAAAACTCGCGCCACGTTCTCGACAATGAGTGGCCGAGCTAATGCGTTAAATGGGCTCCCTTCGAGAACCTGTCCACCACCACTATCAAGATGGACTTCCCGCGAACAGAGGGCAGCCCTTCCACAAAGTCCATGGAGAGATCCGCCCAAATTTATGTTCGCACCGGCAGAGGCTGAAGTAAACCGGTCGGGAGGAGATGGACGGCCTTGTTCTGTTGACACACGACGCAGTTGGCAATGAAATCATGGACGTGCTTGCGCATTCCCTTCCAAAAGAATTCCACGTGGAGGCATTGGAGAGTGCGGTGAACGCTTTCGTGGCTTCGTGAATAGACGTCCTCTATAATGGTCGGAATGAGAGGAGACGCCCCGTCCACATACATCTGATTGCGGTAAAAAATCAAACTGTGTCGCGTTGTCCACTGGTGGTCCGTGAGCCCCTGTTTCACTCGGTGAAGGAGCTCGAACAAACTGAGAGACGTGCGGGTCTCCTGATGAAGCATGGAGGGAGTACTTGGGAAGAGAAAGGCGAGACGCTCCGCCGAATGAGACCCTACTGGAGGAGGAGATCGCATTGCCGCTCGATCTCATCCTTCTGGAGGAAGGGGTACTGGTATGGCCGCACCCCCACTGGGGCCTCCCCTGAAAGGAGGCAAATGTGATGGTCCTGCTGATGTCGTGGCGGAAGGCCCAAGCGTGGGCAGAATATCTCGGAGAATGACTGTACAAGGTGAGCAAGATCCGCAGGATGGTCAGCCGACTGCCGGGTCGGAGCGACCAGCAACTCGGTGTGAACTAGAAAGGAAGAGGGGAACTGTTCCGGGGCCTGCCCTTGTCACTAAGGCTTCATTTGACGCGGTGGGTGGAGACGGGGGCGGAAGGAGTCGGGCCGCTGTTCGAACCGGAGGGGGGAGGCCGCCGCTCGAAACGCTGCGGATCCCTCCATTTCTCAAGGGGCGGCGGGTGGAGACGCAGCAAACGCCGCCTCCGGGCGTTTGGTTACCCACCTTGCGGCGGCGTTTGCCGCAAACACGGCCTCCAAATGCTGCGCCAAATGAACCCTAAATCAAGTGAGAGCCAGCGTGCCATTAGATGGTCAGACGATCAAAGTCCCACGTGAGTGGCACCAAAGCGCATCCAACGAACACACAACAAGATGTGAAAACCCCGAAGGTCCACGACAAAGAAATCAGTCTATGAAGAATAACTGTCCACAGCAAAAGCTACACGCCGACATACTCCCGGACACGGCATCTGCTGGCCATTTGCCACCGCCACCTTGACATGACTACGTTGAACATACGGAAGGTCAAGCTGGAGGGCTCTATCCAGACGGATGAAACTGTGAGTACTGACGGTATCCATGAGAGCTAAGAGGGGTGTATCCGCCACATCCACAAAGAGCTGAATGGTGCATCCCTCCTGCGGCCCGGCAAAGGCATGCAGAGAAAGTTGTGGTGTGCCCGAATCATCAAACCCGTCGTCCTCATCCTCCGGTGGGTCATCAATTTCCAACCAAAATAGACGCTTGCACCGATGACTTGGTGTTGTACGGTTCATCACAATTGAAGCAGAGGCCCTTCTCGCGATGGGCCGCCATCTCCGGTCGGGACAAATGGAGGTGGTAAGGAGGCCGTCGGGACTGGTCCTCATCCGGCGGCTTGGAGGTGGAGAAACTCGATAGTGGCCGCGGGCTGAAAACTTCACGACAGCCCCTGGTTGAAGGCGTGCTGGTGCTCATAAGCGTGCCGGCGCGGGAAAGACTCATAACTGTCAAGAGGTCTGGTGGCTTCTGAAATTCCATGTCCCAACGGAGCCGGTCGGGTAACCCGACAGTGAAGAGTGGAACCTGTTGTGACGGTAACACGGATGTCGCACGGGAGAGTAACAACTGAAATTGCTCTGGATAGGTCTCGATGGGGCCAGTTTGCTTGAGAGCGATAAGGTCGCAAAGGGGGTTACCCGACATTGTCGGTAGGAAGCGGAGAGAGCAGCCTGCCCGGAAATCCTCCCAAGAGGTGTTGGGTTGCTCCAGCAGAAGTTGAGTGACCTAGAATTGCACCGGTCCAAGGAGGTGAAACGAGGCGATGACGATGCGTTCCTCGTCCGGAGTGTGTTGATTGGTGAAGAAGAACTCACAGCGCGTAAGCCATAGAAGGGAATCTTCGCTGCCTTCATAAATCGGAAAATCCATACGAACGGAGCAGTTGTCGACTTGTCGGAGAAGAAGTCGCTATGCAGAGGAACCGACTCGACCCGACTCTCGGTCAGGGAGGCCTCCTGGTGCAGTGGCGGTGGTGGAGTCCCCTGAAGGGAATCCAAACGGGCATGGAGGACGTCCATCTTTACATTTAAAGTGGCAAACATCGATTGAAAAAACTCCAGGAGTTGGGTGAGAGTGGGGCCACCGCCGGCCATGGGGAAAGGCAACACTGCGGGTGCTGGAAGCAGCTTGGCAGAGTCAGGTGCGAGCGGAGGTGGTGCGGGCGGCGGAATCCCGTGAGGGAGGCTCGATAGGTGTCAGGGAGGGTAGTGTCGGCGTTTCGCTCTGATAATAGGTTGTTGTGGTCCCCCGACCTAGATCTGGTGATCGGACCTGAGAAGATCTCCAAGGTTCAGTAGAACCCGACTTGGATACGGTCGGTGTTATGGTTGGAGATGGGAGAAGGAGAGAAGAAGAGAGGGGTATAGATATAGAGAGGAGAAGAGAGGTGGGCGAAAGAAGCAGCGAAGGGGGAATGAAGGGCCACCGGTGGCTCGGTCGCGGGGTGCGGCGAAAGCCGGACGGCTGCGGCTGCTAGGGCTTTCGTCAGGAGGGTTAGAGAGAGAGGGAGAGAATTAGAGAGAGAAGGAAAGATATGATCAATTCATTCCTCCCAAGTCCAAGGTCAAAACCGGTTCATAACCTGGTTCCACAAATGCGCCCCCACTTGGGCTTAAACACGTCGGACAATTAAAAACAACAATACGAAATAAAATGTAAAACATAATGCGGTCAACAGAATAGTCGGGCCACCCTCATACAGATGTGGTCGGTGGTCTGCGCTGATAGGTGCAGCCCCAATGCGGATCGGGCTCGTCATGTGTCGCAACACCAAGCAACGCCCAGGATGATGTCGATGCCGCCCAATTAGAAGACATAAAAATCGGCTGTCACCGAACAAGGTCCCAGGGCCACCTTCAAGGGCCACCTGCACGTCAGTGCACGAACCTGCAGTCGGACTTCAGCGGCCGTCGCCTAAGCAGCCCGTAAAATCCGGCAACAGAGTGCATGGAATGGAGAGGTGTCAGACCAAATGTTGAAAAATAAAATTGTGGCATGCGTCGCTATCGATCATAATGAGGACTGGGTGGCCCCGGACGAAGCCGGTCAACTTCATCGTCCAAAGTCCGGTGATGCCGCCCACCGAAAAGCAGGGAGATCCAAGCGGTGGAAGGAGGCTCCGTCGACCTCCGGGGGTGGCGCCTCGTCGGATATCTCGAGCGCCACAAAGCCCTCCATGTGATTTTCGGGCCCGGGTCCCTGATAATTGCATGAAACTCCTTCGTGACACACTCGTGATTGGGATAATAAGGTGATCGACACTTGAAGCATTACCCCTTTTTTCCTGAGCTCGTTGTAGTCCCCGTTAGAAAGGTGATGGGTGGTTGGGGTGAGGCCCGGGCGAGGCCTGCCCGGGGGAGGTGGTCGGGGACTGACGTACCGCGATGGTGGCGGGAGAGGAGGAGGCCAGGTGACGGTCGACCGGCTGGAGAAGAGATCCGCCTCCACGACACGCGCTAGATCGAGTGCTCCGGAGACCGTCAGCAGATGGTGGGTACGGAGACGAGAGCGAATCGATGGAAGGAGGCCTTGCATGAAGAAACCCAAATAGTGTTCCGACGAAAGACCTAGAACGTGTGTCACTAGGGCGACGAATTTGTCAATGTAGGCGTCGAGGCCGGTCGACTAGCGGATGCTGCAAAGACGCTCAACAGCGAAACCGGCATAGCGGGGCTCGTACCGTGGGTCCATTTCATGTTTCAGTTCACCCCAAGAAATGTGGGGCTGGGATTGGAGTAACCATCGCGCCCAATGCAAAGTGGATCCGTCAAGGCCGACCACGGCGGTGCGGATCTTGTCGGCCTCGGGCGTGAGGTGGAGATCAAAGTATTGTTCCTCCTTGGAGAACCAACCCATGGGATCGGTGCCAGAGAAATGTGGGACGTCGAGGGTGAGGGACGAGCGACCCGAGAGAGGGATGGCAGCAGCGGCCGGGGGTGGTGGGCCAAGGAGCGAGCCTCCGTCGGTAGAGGAGGCGCAACCGCCGTTGGTGGCAAACGCCGGAGAGGCAGGTCGGGCGTCCAGGCACTCAAGGATGGCCTGCAGCGTGGCCTGGATGAAGGTGAACTGCGAATAGTGGGCATCGCGGCAGCGCTAGACACTGTTGTCGGGGGCCTCGGCGGCCGGGATGTCCGAGTGTGCGCAGGTGGTGGGGGTCATGCAGAAGAGAGCGTGGTGAAGGGTTGAAAACAGATTGGAGGAGAACGCATGGCAGAATCGCTGCCTAATCAGCGGTGCGATGCAGAGAGGCCGGAGAAACCATGCGGCTGATGTGCGGGTTTGTTGCGGAAGCGCGAGGCGGAACGGAAGCGGAGTGCTGCGGAGTCACAGTGGATCGGGCCTTGCATGCAGTCGACGCGGCGGAATCATGGTGGACTCGATGCGGATCGGCTTGTTGCGGACTCGCGGCAGAAGAGGCTTGTTGTGGAAACGTTGCGGACCACCGCGCGACGCGATACTGCGAACAGGGAGGCGCGGGCTAGGAATCAAACGGTCAGCGGCTTCCAAGCGAGCGGCAAGGTAGGTCGGACCAAATATTATCGTTGAAGGAGAAGATTCGGGCAAGGGGAGGGCCGGCAGTAGGGAGAGAAGAAGGATGTTGGGGTTGGAGGAGAAACCGAGGAACAACACTTTGATATTACTTTCGAGATAAAATAACAAGTACAACTTCAGCCCCTCGTATAGAGGAGGGGTGTCAGCAGCAACATAACAACATACCAAAATAACGTACTAAAACGACAACATATAATGACAAATACCAAAACAACAAAACACAAAATAGGAACTGAATATTAAGTTTCCTCATTGGTCGGCCCGGCCCCAGCCCATGTCTTGTCGGCACCCTTGTCTAGTTCCTCTCCGTCGGACCTGGTCTCATCCGCAATCCCCGTCTGGTTCCTCTCCGTCGGACCTGGTCTCATCCGCAATCCCCGTCTGGTTCCTCTCCGTCGGACCTGGTCTCGTCCGCTCCTGCCTGGCGCCTTCCTCGTCACTTGTATACCCGACATGATTGTTCATTGTCGTGAATATCGGTAATAGTGTGTCTATATATATATACAAGCTTGTAGATTGCGGCCGACATGTCGGCCGACATGTCGTCTTTTTTTTTGGGGGGGGGGGGGTCGCAACGTTACCGCTGCAAATGCTATTTTTTGCGTTTTCCAAAACTGCGACTGCCATGTCGGACATGCCGGCCCGTTATTGCGGGTTATGGCAGCTTATAGCGGGATACTGTGTTTTTAAATGCTTTTATATTATTAAATATTAAAACTTGATTTACTTAATACTTATTATTACTTAATAAGTTAATATTTAATTAGTTATACTTATATAATTATAACTTATAAGTTTATACTAATACTTATTAATATATTACTTCTCTAAATTCCCATCAGCCCCGACTCCTCACTTTCCGCCTAGTTTGCCCTAATCTCTCTCTCGCGCGATTTCTTACTCTCGCGGTTGACGACTCTCGTCTTCTTCCTGGCTCTCTGTTCAGTGATTCTCGTGCCTGGGTTGTGTTCTTCTCGTTGTTTGGACTTTATCATCAGTCATCTTTCGTCGGCCTTCTTTTATCGGCATTGGTTCTCAACATTTTCTATATCTCCTCTCCTCTTCTGTGACTCATCTCCTCGGCATTGTGAGTTTTATCTTTATTTTTTAAGTTATACTTGTTAATTTTGATGTGGTTTTTGGCACTGTTAATTAGGTTATTTTATGGGGTAACCTTCTTCTTGGCTGGTTGTTTCCCACTTTCTTCTTCCTCTTCTTCTCTGATATCTTTTCCTTTATTTATCTCTTCCTTCTCGGCTGGCATTCTGACATTGTTGGTGTGGGCCGTGTGACATTGTTGGTATGGCAAAACCTTATGGCAGTAGGATGGCATTGTGGAATTGTGGTTGTGGCAAGTCCAACAGGCCTTATAGCAGTCAACTGACATTCTGGCAATGTGGGCCTTGTGGTTATGGCAATTTCTTATGGGAGTTGATTGACATTGTGGCATTGTGGTATTGTGGTTGTGAAAAAATCCCTATGACAGTCGATTGACATTATGGCATTGTGGCTGTGGCCAATTCTTAAGGCAGTCGACTGGCATTTTGGCAAAGTGGTTATATATATTTCTAATCCTCACTTTCTTTTTATTTCTCTATATTTCTCTCTTCCTTCGTCCTCTATGATTGCAGATTTGCGGCATTGTGACAACATATGATGCGGAAAAAAATTATTCAGCTATGTTTTTAGACTGATCAATGATCATTGATTAATGATGACATCAATATTGTGGGCATCTAGATATAAAATATCATTGATGTTGCTTTTTTTAATTTTTTATAATTATTTTTGTGTATAATGAATTCATCGGAAAGTTCTAGCAAGATTCTCAGTACTCCCTCCGAAGTAGGTCAAGATCCTTGTTGGGCATTTGGGGAGAATGTGACAACTAATGATACCAATAGAATACGATGCATATATTGCAAACAAATTGTGAATGGTGAAATTACTCGCTTGAAGCATCACTTGGGGGAGGGGGGGATAATGGGCAACGTTAAGGCTTGCCCGACGGTACCAGCTGATGTTAAAGAAAAGGTTGAGGGATATTTACACAATGCACAAGCAACAAAAAAATTTAAGACTGAAAGGTTGCAAATAACTTTGGAAGAGGTAGTTGTTGGAGGATTAGATAGTGACATAGATGAAGCCGCACAAAGGAGTCTTTATGCAAGTGTAGGTACTAAAAGGCATATGGATCAATTTGTCCAAGCTGAAAGCGTCGAGAACAGCAAAATGGTGCAAACCACCATTGATAGCAAGTACAAGAAAAAAGCTAGAGATAATGTGTGCTTGTATATAGCTAGGTAGGCATACGAAACAGGCATTCCTTTCAACGTCATGTATGCTACATCCTTCCAACAGGCATTGCATGCAGTTGGGCTATGTGGACCGGGGATGAAGGGTCCAACTAGGCCTGTACAGGAAACCCCAAAACCGCACCAAACTACACTGCACCGCACCTCATTCCAAACCGAACCGATCGGTTGCGGCGCAGTTCGGTTTTAGGGGTCTGGAAACCGCATGTTGATTGGTGCAGTTCGGTTTTTAGTTTGTAAAAACCGCGCAAACTGCACCGCACCGTATTTATAATTCATAAGTTTAAAAATGTTTTGGGCTTGCTTAGTTGGTAGAAAACAACATATCTAATTGACTAAATATTTATAAGCAGACAGTTTCAACTTTCAGGGTTCAAAGTTCAAACCGCATCATCCTGCCGGTTTCTCATAGTCACGGATGATTGTTCTTCCTGTCGTACAACACGACATCTCCCTGTCTATTTCTGAAAGTTCAAAACCTAGATTTCTTATTTGCTTCTCAGTTCTCAAGTCTCAACACGACAACTTCTCATCATTTCTCAGAGCCGAAACCCAATCCTCCTCACAATCGCAAAAACCCCCTACCATCTCCCTGGCGCTGCTCCCCGTCGTTCAGCGACACGGCGACACCACGCTGCAGCACAAGGCCGGCAATCGTGTGCTGCTGCTGGTGGCTCTCCCCCGCGTGCTGCTGCTGGTGGCTCTCTAGTTTCCCCCGGTGCTACTCTCTGTCGTTCAGCGACACACTCTCAGATCTAGGGTTTACGTACTCTGTTCTCCAGGTATGCATTCTTTCCATTTTGCTTACAGACTCTATCATGGCTGCAACGAGCTTACACACTTTGTTCTTAACTTTGATTGTTAATTACACCTACCTATGTTCTTATTTTGATGTTCATATTATTTCCATTTTGCATCGACTGATTCATTGTCTTTTTATTTCGTCTATTTTGATGTTCCTCTCAGATCTAGGGTTTACACACTTTGTTCTTCAGGTATGGATTCTTTCCATTTTGCTTACAGACTCTATCATGGCTGCAACGAGTTTACACACTATGTTCTTAACTTTGATTGTTCATTACCCCTACCTCTGTTCTTATTTTGATGTTCATATTCTTTCCATTTTGCATCTCCTGATTCATTGTCTTTTTATTTTATCTATTTTGATGTTCCTCTCAGATCTAGGGTAAATCATTGCTCATTGTCTTTTTATTTATATAGTTTGTGTCATGCTTTTATTTTATGGCAGTATTTTGGTTGTTTTATGGCATATTGGCATCCTTCTGCATCTCCTTTGCTATACCCAATGCCTATATTTGGAGAAGCAACAAACCATAGCCCATAGGTATGGTAATATCATTTTGGTCTTAATAGAGAACTTTATTTTTTCTCCATACTGCAAATAGTTTAAACATTTTGTTGTTGTTGTTGAAAACTTAGTATTGATCATAACTGCAAATACATTTTTTTACATGAAAAACCAAGTATTTATCATAAAATGTAAATAGTTTGATAACTATCCTGAGATTTTTAACCTCCAGAACTCTTAATATGTTTTGGTTGTTGTTGCATGAATCCTTTGTAAGGTAGTTGATCGTGCTATTGAGGGCAGTACACTCGATGAATCTCTTGCGAGATTACCCTTAATTCAGAAGGATAACTATTTTAATCATCAAAAAATAACTAAATTCCTAAAAATGAATGGGATAAGAAAACAGTGAAAAAAACCAAAACCGCACAGCAAAAACCGACCGCAAACCACACCGAATCGAAACCGCACAGCACGGTTTCGGTGCGGTGCGGTTTTGGTTGGTCAAAAACGGCACCCCTGCGGTGCGGTGCGGTTTCGGCTCAAACCGCACTGAACCGCACTGAACCGCACCGCACGCAGGCCTAGGTCCAACTCCTTATGAGATGAGAGAAATTCTTGAAGATGGAGGTTCAACGGACGAAGGATATGCTAACTACATTCACACGAACCTGTAGGGTGCATGGATGCAACATTCTTACGGATGCGTGTACAGATAGAAAGAGGAGAAGCATCATGAACATAGTGGTGCACACTATTGTTGGGGTGGCATTTTGGCTATCCAAAAATGTACCGTCATCCACACATGATGAAAAATTTATTTATGATTTTGTGGATGATGCGATTGTCAGCCCAGATGGCCCAAAAGAGAAGAATAATATACAAGTTGTGACAGATAATGCATCGAATAACATGGCGGCATCAAGATTGATGGCTTTGAAGAGGCCAAGGCTCTTTTGGACTTCGTGTGTTGCACACACTATCAATTTGCTTCTCCAGGACATTGCAAGATTAAAGCAAATAAAAAATGCTATTGCATTTGGACGTCAATTGTAAGTGTTTATATATGTTCATACTATCTCCCTTGACATGTTTAGAGAGACTACAAAAGACTTTGAGTCTCATGATCTTGTGCGCCCTGAAGCTATCAGATTCGCCGCAGCATTTCTTTCGTTATAGAGCATACATGAGAAAAAGAGACAGTTGCGGGAGATGTTTACATCAGTAAGGTGGGATGCTACCAAATTATCTGGCAGTGATGCGTGCAAACAGGTATCTTAGTAGTTTATTTCAAATATTAGTTCTACGATTAATCTGTTTCTAATGTTATCTTGATTCTTGAATTGTAGGCTACAACTACAGTTTTGGGTGGTACTTTTTGGGTGAATGTTGAGCTTGACCTTCTTATATTTTCCCCATTGGTGAAAGTTCTTAGAAGAGCTGATGGAGACACACCTTCAATGGGATGGTTATATGGTGAAATGAAGAAGGCTAGAGAGGAGATTGTTGTTGCTCTTGACTTTAAGGAGAGTAAATATCTTCCTATATGGAAGTTGATAGATAGAAGAGTGGAGACTAAGATGAGCAGTCTTCTACATCTAACAAGATATTTTCATAATCCCTTCTTCTACTACCCAAATAGGGAAGAGATAGATGGACACCTAAAGTTTATGGGTGGGTTTATTGACTGCCTCACTAGAATGTACTCTCATGATCCTTCTATGCAAGATGTCATTACTGCTGAGGTTGAAGTTTATCAGCTAGAACAAGGATTATTTGGCCAGGACATAGCAAAGAGGCAAAAAGTACTATCGGGATTCAATCCAAGTATATTATTTTTCTCTATTTTTCACCAAATAATTGTTGGATTACTTTTTGAATTGACTAGTATAAGAATTTGTTATTTTTCAATAAGTTCATTGGTGGAAGTTCTATGGAATTGAAACTCCAAATTTGAGAACTATGGTCATGAGAATCTTAAATTTGACAACTAGTTCCTCCGGTTGCGAAAGGAGTTGCAGCACTTTTGAGATGGTAAATTACTTCTAAATATAAATTTTAACATGATATTTCAAAAATATCTTAAAATGATAACAATTTTTAATGTTTATGTATATTATATTTAGATTCATTCCAAGAAGAGGCATATACTAGAAAGCTAAAGATTGAATGATCTTGTATTTGTGAAATTCAATTCTAAACTAAAGTCTAAATACTCTGATCCATCTCGAGGCCCATTGTCTGTAAAGAGTATTGATGAAGGAAAGGTTGCTGAGTGGTTAAAGGATCCTGCAGATGATGTTGTAGATGATGATGATGACAACGAAGTGTTTTCTGGAGAAGGGTTGACTTGGACTTAGATTGGGGAAATTGTAGATGTTGATGTGGGTTCTGCTTCTAGGAGAAGTGCAAGGTCGGCTTTAAAGCGGGTATATATGGCAAAATAAAAAGGAAAACGGCCTACGCAGGAGAGGGATGAGGATGGGAGTTCTGAGAAGGGCATTGATGATGCATTAATGATTTACACTTCCGAGTATTATCTAACAGATCAAGAATCTTGATATTATTTAGGTGAGTTGTATCAAGTTAATTCTTTTTTGTCATGTTTTAATCTTTAATATAGTTTAGTCCTTACTCATATGTCCGTTCATTGACTGCAGGAAAATAATATATAGATTTATATTAGAGTAGCAGATTTTGTGGAGCAGTACACTCACATTTTGGGAATAAGGTACAATTATATTTTTAGTTTAATATGATTTTGGGATGTTGTATTACATGATAGAAAGTATGCAACGTTTCTTTTTTATTATAAAATGATTAGATGCTTGTTAGTAGTTTAACTTTCTTGTAAGAATTTTAGTTTACACTTGATTAGATAAAATAATTACAATTTAATTAATTAATAAATAATACTATGGAATATACATATATATATATATAATTATTATATTATAATCCGACATTTTGAAATGTCTCTGATATATCTTCCGCAATCCGACATAAAAACTCAAACTGGCATGAGTTCAACATCCGACATCTGCAACCTTGTATATATAATATGTACTGTTGGAGGAGAAAAGTTAATTAAGTTTATTCATCCACATGGGGGTATTTATACAAATACAACGATATGACACGTCACTGATCCGTGTGCTCTCATATTTCCTAAATAGGAATCGATCTATTTAGAAACAAATAATGTAATCAATACAACGATATGACACGTCACTGATCCGTGTGCTCTCATATTTCCTAAATAGGAATCGATCTATTTAGGAAACAAATAATGTAATCAATACAACGATATGACACGTCACTGATCCGTGTGCTCTCATATTTCCTAAATAGGAATCGATCTATTTAGGAAACAAATAACGTAATCAATACAAAGATTATATGCAATATCCAACACCCCCCTCAAGTTGGGCGTGTGATGTCAGCCATGCCGAACTTGCCAATAAGATCTGCGAACATACTGGAACTTAGACCCTTTGTGAGAACATCGGCCAACTGTTGGTCAGATGGTATGAATGGGATAACAACGGTTCCTCGGTCGATATTTTCCTTGATGAAATGTCTGTCAATCTCAATGTGTTTCGTACGATCTCAATGTGTTTCGTACGATCATGTTGTACCGGATTGTGGGCAATAGAGATTGCAGCTTTGTTGTCACAATACAATCTGATGGGCTCACTTCCTTTAAGCCCAAGTTCCTTCAGGATAGCGGAGACCCATAATCCTTCACAAATGTCATGTGCGATTGCTCTAAACTCGGCCTCAGCATTGGACCTAGCAACAACATGTTGTTCTTGCTTCTCCAGCTGACCAAATTCCCACCAATCATGGAACAATATCCGGTTGTGGAGCGCCTATCGGTGGGCGATCCAGCCCAGTCTGCGTCAGTGTAAACTTCAATAATCAACTCCTTATTTGGTGAGAACAGGATGCCCTTCCCTGGTGAGGACTTGAGGTATCGGAGGACACGATGTGCGGCATCAATATGACGGGCCTTTGGAGAGTGCATAAACTGGCTGAGAACTCCCACAGCATAAGAGATATCTGGTCGAGTGTGAGATAAGTAGATTAATTTCCCTACCAGCCTCTGGTAACTGGGAATGTCATCGATCACATCGCCATCTTCTCTGCCTAGCTAGTGATTGGCTTCGATTGGGGTTTCGACAGGCCGACACCCGCTCATTCCAGTGGCTTCAAGAAGGTCGAGCACAGACTTCCTTTGTGATAGGAAAATGCCATGCTTTGATCTTGCAACTTCAATGCCGAGAAAGTATTTGAGATTTCCCAAATCTTTCACTTCAAATTCTTTTGCCAATTTCTCCTTCAGTGCTTGAATCTCCTTCTTGTCATCCCCAGTGATTATGATATCATCCACGTAGACAATCAGGACGGTTAACTTCCCCTTGTTGATTCTGATAAAGAGGGTGTGGTCGGCATTGCTCTGACGGTATCCAAACCTGTTCATGGCTTTGTGGAATCTTCCAAACCAGGTCCTAGCTGATTGTTTCAGGCCATAGAGTGGCCTCCGTAATCTGCACACTTTCCCTTTTGATCCGCTAGGGCTGAGTCCCGGAGGGAGAGCCATGTAGATCTCTTCTTTCAGGTCGCCATGAAGATAAGCATTCTTCACATCCAATTGGCAGAGCTGTCAATCCTTGCAGCCAGCACAAGATATGAGGATTATGATCGAATTCATTTTTGCAACAGGAGCAAAGGTCTCCTGGTAGTCTATGCCCTCTGTCTGAGTATAGCCTCTTGCCACGAGTCGTGTCTTGTATCTTTCTACAATGCCCGAGGGTTCTGTTTGACGGTGAATACTCATTTGCATCCAACAGCCTTTTTTCCTGGTGGCAGTTGTACCAGGTCCCATGTGCCGTTTTTTTCCAGGGCACTCATTTCTTCGAGCATTGCTAACTTCCACCTGTCGTCGGAAAGGGCATCCTGCCATGAAGTGGGGATGGAGACAGAGGACAAATAGGAAACAAATGCTCCATGGGAAGCTGTTAGGGATGAGTAAGAAACAAACTGAGATAATGGATGTTGAGTGGAGGTACCTTCCGTAGGGATGATGGATCCCGACGACGGGTCAGGTGGGTGGTCTGATATCCAGATGTTGGGCCGCGTGTTCGATCCCTTGGGTCGACGAGAGTACACCTGCGGAGGTTTAGTAACAGGGACCTTGACAGGAGGGGCGCAAGGAGTAGGAGGTGTAGACTGAGAGAGATGATATACCGGAGGAATAGGTAGAGGGGTGTCAGAGTAAGGTAAGGTACTCACTTTCGTTGTGGGAAGAGACCCCCCCTGAAGTGAGGACCCATAGTAGCTTTTAGATTCCCGGAAGGTAACGTCCATGGTAACGTAAACCTTCTTGTTGACTGGGTCAAAACATTTATATCCCTTCTGAGTAGGGGAGTAGCCAATGAATACGCACTTGTGCGCACGAGCATCAAGTTTCGGGCGGTGGTGGATATGGACGAAACAAACACACCCAAAAACACGTGGTGGGAGAGTGGTAGGTGGAACCCCAAGTGTGGTGAGGGGAGTTTTGAAACCGAGAACACGGGATGGCATACGGTTTATAAGATACGCTGCGGTGAGCCGGTGAGTACAACATCCCCCAGTAGTATTTAGGGAGTTGCATGTGGAGGAGGAGACACCGAGCAACTTCCAATAGGTGGCGGTTCTTACGCTTAGCCACCCCATTTTGAGCCGGGGAGTAGGCGCAGGATGTCTGATGGATAATCCCCCGATTGGCGAGGAACTGCTCGAAAGTGGAATCAATGAATTCACGGCCATTATCAGTGCAAAGAATCTTGATGGGGGTCGAAAACTGTGTAGAGACCATGTTGTAGAATCGCTGGAACAAGGGAAAGACCTCATTTTTGGCTTTCATAAGGTAAACCCAGGTGATACGTGAAAAACAGTCGATAAAAGTTACAAACAAAAACAACCCGAAATAGATGCAACCCGGCAAGGTCCCCAAACATCACTATGTATCAAATGGAAAGGAGCAGGACTTGGAGAAGAAATATGATTAAAAGACATACGATGATTTTTACCACGATCACATGCATCACAACGAAATTTATCAACTAACCCAGACGGGAAATTAGGAAATAAACGTTTCATAGAATGGATAGACGGATGTCCCAGCCGACAGTGTCAGGACTCCAAAGTAGTTGTCTGATCCACATGGAGAGCTCGGGGAGGAGAGGCCGGGGTGGAAGAATCAAACACATATAGCCCATCCACTAGACTACCAGTTCCAATCACCGTTCCCGTCTTCAGGTCCTGAAAAATGCAAGAAGAAGGAAAGAAAGTTACTGAGCAGTGCATAGAATTGGTTATATGACTAATAGAAAGGAGATTGCAGGTAAAGTTCGGAACATGAAGAACAGAGGAAAGAGTTAGGGAGTAGCACGAGATGGAGTCTTTTCCGGCAATGGGAGAGAGGGAACCATCTGCGATGCTCACTTTGTCCCGACCAGACAACGGAAGGTAGGACACAAAACCTGAGGAGGAGCCGGTCATATGGTCTGTTGCTCCAGAATCAATGATCCAGTGAGTAGAGGGACGGGTGGAGGCAGCATGAGCACCAGAAGGGCCCTGATGGGCATATGAGGACGAAGAGACATGTGGCTCTGGTGATGGGCCCTGCATCAGGCGTCGGAAAGCAAGGACCTCATCAGGCGTCAGAGTCAATGTGGGAGTTGTCGGAAGTTGTGGCTCGTCGAAAACATCAGACAGGTGCGCAGAGCGCGGCTGGGTAGAGCGACCCGAAGTGCGACCAGGACCGCGACCGCCACGAGAGGAAGATCCACCACGGGGTGTAGGGAACCCATGAAGCCGAAAGCAAGTCACCCGTGTATGACGGTTCTTCCCGCAATAGTCACAGAGGAGGTGATCCTTGTCAGTTGACTTCAGCCGAGAATCACGAGCCGCTCGTAGCCCAACCGGGGCCGTCAAGGCCGAACCATCTGGAGGAGGCTCAGGAGTCCAAGTTTGCCTCCGATCAAATTCCTGCTGAACGAGACTGAAAACCTCTGGAAGAGAGGGTAAGGGTGAGCGGTCAAGTATCTGCACACTGATTTGGTCAAAGTCCCTATGTAGCCCATGAAGGAACTCGAAAACTCGGTTGCGATCTTCCCGTGCGCGAACAAGGAGCTCATCCTCAGGCGATGCCAAGGTAATGGAGTCAAAGTGATAGTACTCTTGATATAGCTGGGTGAACTCGAGGTAGTAGGCAGACGGAGGGCGATCTCCTTGGCGAAGAAGGAAGATCTTGCGTCGTAGCTGAAAGATCTGGGCCGCGTTGCCGCGACAGGAGTTGGTAGTTTCCGCCCTTCGCCAAATGTCCGCAGCCGTATCCAGAAAGAGATAGTTGCGAGCGATGGATTCGACCATGGAGTTAGTCAGCCAGGACATGATAGATTCCTATTTAGGAAATCATACAAAGAGGGGCCTAGAGCAGCCTAGATAGAAACTAGGTCGGCCTCATAGAAAGAGGAAGGAACCAAAAAAATGGTGTAGGCATCGGAAAGGACATTAGGAGGAGCACCGCATGTGCGGTATCAAGGAGACGACGCAGGACAGGGGCCGGAGGTGCTGGCGGTGCCGAGGGGCCGCTGGAAGAGGGCCGAAGCCCGACAGGCGCGGGCGCGGGAGGCGCGACGTGCGTACAGCGTCTGGAGGCGGGTGCGGGGTGCGGCTGAGGAGCGGGAGGGGGAATCAGTCGTGGCTAGGTGGGGCTAGGGGCCGCCGGAGCCAGCGGGTTGGGAGTTGCTCGCGGAGGTCGGCGGAGTTGCGGGCGGAGGTTGGCGGGTTGTTCGTGCGGGAGAAAGAAGAAAAACGTACGGGAGAGGTATGTTAGCCCTAAGGCTCTGATACCATGTTGGAGGAGAAAAGTTCAGTGAGTTTATTCATCCACATGTGGGTATTTATACAAATACAACGATATGACACGTCACTGATCCGTGTGCTCTCATATTTCCTAAATAAGAATCGATCTATTTAGGAAACAAATAACGTAATCAATACAAAAATTATATGCAATATCCAACACGTCACTGATCCGTGTGCTCTCATATTTCCTAAATAGGAATCGATCTATTTATGAAACAAATAATGTAATCAATACAAAGATTATATGCAATATCCAACACGTCACTGATCCGTGTGCTCTCATATTTCCTAAATAGGAATCGATCTATTTAGGAAACAAATAACGTAATCAATACAAAGATTATATGCAATATCCAACAGCATAAGTTCATTGAGCTTATTCATCCACATGTCCTGGTGGATACCATGTTGGAGGAGAAAAATTAATTAAGTTTATTCATCCACATGGGGGTATTTATACAAATACAACGATATGACACGTCACTGATCCGTGTGCTCTCATATTTCCTAAATAAGAATCGATCTATTTAGGAAACAAATAATGTAATCAATACAACGATATGACACGTCACTGATCCGTGTGCTCTCATATTTCCCAAATAGGAATCGATCTATTTAGGAAACAAATAACGTAATTGTTGGAAAAACCCACTTAACATTAGGCCCATTTGTATAGCATTTATTGCTTTTTTCTCTCCTCTCTTTAGTCCCACATTGTGTATAGGACTTTTCTCTCTCTTTCTCTCATCTATATATATGTACTCATTCTTTGTATTTGTATCAAGTGGACATATATACAAGGTTGGCTTTCTCCATTTCTACATGGTATCAGAGGAGGTTCGACTCTCCTGCGGACTCCCTCTGCTGTCCGCCCAGCAGCCTGCGGTCTCTGCGGCCTCCCTTGTCCAGTCCGCACCCTCTAGTCGCATCTCTCCTGCGGCCTCACTTTTTCCTGTCCGCTTCCTCTCCCGTGGATCCACTTCGTCCCCCCCTCTCCCTTTCTCCTCAGGCCCCCTCCTTTTATAGCCATCCTGTGGGGTCCACTGCTTCCTCTTGTCGCTGCGGCCTCCTCCTGTCCGCCGCGACCTCGGCGACCTCTCTCCTTGGTCTCCTTCATCCGCCGTTCGCACTGCGTTCGCCAGCTCGCCAGCTCGCCAGCTCGCCAGCTCGCCAGCCCGCCAGCTCGCCAGCCCGCCAGCCCGCCAGCCCGCCAGCTCGCAAGTCAGCCCCGGCGTGTCCTCTCTTATCAGTTCTCTCCTGTCCGCCGCGGTCTGACCCAGACCGCCGCGACCTGAACCAGCCCGCATCATCCTCCAGCTCGCCGCGACCTCATCCAGGTCGCCGCGTCCTCTCCCAATCCGCTCTCTGTTTGCTTCCTCTAGCTGCTGCCTCCAGTCCGCTGCGGTCTCCTCCAGCTCGCTGCGACCTCCTCCCACTCGCTGCAGCCTCCTTCAGCTCGCTGCGGCCTCCAGCTCTGCTGCGGTCTTCTCCAGCTCGTTGCGGTCTTCGCCAGCTCGCTGCGGCCTCCAGACCGCTGCGGTCTTCTCCAGCTCGCTGCGGCCTCCAGCCCGCTGCGGTCTCATCCAACTCGTTGCGGCCTCCTTCCAGCTCGCTGCGGCCTCCTTCAAGCTCGCTGCGGCCTCCATGTCTACCTCTGCAGACTCCGTCGGTACGGCAGTTCCTCCTGAACGCCCGGCCTCTCTACCAGAAGTCCGAGACGAGCTCCGGATCACCACAATTTCGCTCAATGGCAAGAAGAACTTTGTGGAATGGGCACACTCAGTTCGCCGTGTCCTTCAGTCCAAGGGATTCCTTCATCATCTGACCCAGACCGTTATTGGTGTCCCTACTGAGGAGTGGTTACGCAATGATGGGGTGTGCAGACTTGGCTCCTCAACTCTCTTGATGGCGAATCTTATCGTCTGGCCATGTATCATGAGAGGCCAAAGGCATGTGGGACGAGCTACACACCCTCTACTCCGGCAAAGATAGTCTCCACCATCTCTATGATATCATCACCGCTCTCCAGGCCCTTGACAGCAGTGACGCCACCGACTTGACATCCTTTGTTGCTCAAGCCGGGTCTCTGGTTGAGGCTTGGATCCACCATCAGCCTCCCACTCTAGATCTCGCTGCTCAACGTACCTACCCAGAAGGAAGCTGTGGGTATCGCCATGATGATGGCCCGGGTACCCCCTCATCTTCACAGTGTCCGGGCTCACATCCTCTCCTCTACTGTTACACCGTCCTTTTCCGACGTGTGTTCAATGCTTCTCAAAGTCTCCCGCCTCCGGATGTTCCGGACTTCCGTCTCCGGCTCTTGTTCAACAGGCACCTGCTCCCTTACTACCTCTTCCCCCTCTGCCCGTGGTGGCCGCTCTGACTCTCGCGGCCGGGGTCGCGGTGGCCGGTCTAGGCCTCAATGCTCGTTCTGTGGTAAAGTTGGTCATCTTGAGGCCACTTGCTTTCGCAAACATGGCCGTCCGCCTCGTCCACATGCCTCTGCTGCTACTACCGACTCTGCCTCCTCTCGTACTGAGCTCGACGAGGTTCGTCTTCAGCTCCAGCACCTTCATGGCTTGCTCAGCCGTCCGCCTGCCTCGGTTGCCTCTGCTGCCTCTCTCTCCAATGAAGGTATCGCCTGCCTCTCCTCTGGCCCGCGCTGGATCCTTGATTCTGGTGCCACTCATCATATCACCTCTGTTAAGCCACCACAGTACTTGTCTTCACCTCACCCGAAGTACATTACTGTTGCTAATGGAGCGTCGGTTCCCGTATCTGGATGTGCTGATATTTCTCTCACCTCTTCTCTCCTCCTACGCTCGGCTCTACATGTTCGGGCTCTCCTTTCAATTTACTCTCTGTCGGTCGCCTTACTACTGATTCTAATTACTCAGTGACATTTACTTCTTCTTCTTTTCTCATACAGGATCAGCAGACGCAGACTATCATTGGTAGAGGACGACTGCAGAATGGGCTCTATCTCCTTGACGACTCTCCTACTGTCCTCGCATCTACCTCCTCTTCGGATTGGCATCGCCGTCTGGGACATGCTCCTCTTCCAGTCCTCCGGAAGGCCCTTCCTGATGTCACTCTCCCTGCTTTTCGTTGCGACACATGTATTTTGGGCAAACAGCCCCGTTCTTCTTTTCCCCTCATTGTACTCGGAGCTCCGCTCCTTTTATTTTAGTACACTCCGATATATGGGGTCCGTACAAAGTAACTAGTATTTCTGGCTATCGCTATTTTCTTACTTTTATTGATAATTACTCTCGCATGACATGGTTATATCTCCTTCGGGATCGCTCTGAACTTCCCCGCGTATTCCGGGCTTTCATCCTCAAGACCCGCACTCAGTTCTCTGCGCCTATTCGCACTATTCGTACAGACAATGCGCGGGAGTACACCAGCCATACGTTTGCCACTCTCTGCTCTGAATTCGGCATTCTTCACCAAACCTCCTGTCCGTACACTCCACAACAGAATGGTGTCGCCGAGCGCAAGAATCGTCACCTTCTTGATGTCGCTCGCTCGCTTATGCTTCAAATGCAGGTCCCAAACCGTACTGGAACTACGCTCTCTCCACGGCTTGCTTCCTCATCAACCGCCTCCCGTCTTCCGTCCTCCAGTATGCTACTCCCTTCAGCCTCCTCTTTCCCACAACTTCGCCTTTTCCTCTTCCACCACGAGTGTTTGGGTGTACCTGCTACGTTCACCACCTCGGTCCCTCCACGGACAAGCTGGACCCTCGTGCCACCAAGCAGATCTTTGTCGGGTACTCGCGCACTCAGAAGGGTTATGTATGTTATTCGCCTACTACCCGCAAGGTTACTGTCTCGCCTGACGTAACTTTCCGTGAAGATCTTCCGTTCTTCCCTGCTCCGGATATCGCTCTGCCTCCCGCTCCCGTCGTTCGTCCTATCATTCCTGCTCCTCACTCCTCAGCCTCTCTCCCTTCACCACCTCCGGTCCGTCCACCACCCCGGGTTATCCGGGTCTATTCTCGTCGCTCTCCTCATTCTGTGGCTCCTCTGCAGTCGGCTTCGCCCTCTGGTGCTCTGCTCCCTGCTGCTCCGGCTCCCGTCTCCACCGCTCATCCGATGGCGAACTACGTCTCGCTCCATCGCCTCTCCCCCTCTCTTCTTCACCTTGCCACCTCCTTATCTTCTGTTTCAGTCCCTAACTCTTTGCAGGAGGCGCTTCACCATCCTGGCTGGCGGGCTGCCATGGACGAAGAAATGACGGCCCTTTGGGCCAACCAGACCTGGGTCTTGGTTCCCTTACCTCCCGGTCAGCACCCGTTGGATGCAAATGGGTCTTCGTTATCAAGCATGCTCCGGATGGCACTATTGCCCGTCTGAAGGCCCGTCTTGTGGCCCGGGGCTTCACACAACAGGAGGGCCTCGACTATGAGGAAACATTCTCTCCGGTGGCCAAGCTTAACACTGTCCGCGTTCTTCTCTCCGTCGCGGTACACCGCCGCTGGCTCTTCATCAACTTGATATCAAGAACGCCTTTTTGAATGGCGACCTTCAGGAAACTGTCTACATGCGCCAACCGCCCGGGTTTGAGACCACGGGGGAGTCTCGGGTCTGTCTTCTCAAAAAGTCATTTTATGGTCTCAAACAGTCCCCACGGGCGTGGTTTGACAAGTTTAGCAAGGTGGTTCGGGACATGGGTTCACTCGGAGCTCTGCAGATTTCTCCCTCTTTACCCGACACCGGGCCACTGGCACCGTTCTTCTGTTGGTTTATGTTGACGACATCCTTCTCACCGGGGATGACTCAAAGGGATTCAAGACGTCAAACAACACCTGAGCACTGTTTTTCAGACTAAAGATCTGGGGGAAACTTCGCTACTTCCTTGGTCTCGAGATCGCCCGGCGGCCGGACGGGTTGGTACTCTCCCAACGAAAGTACTGTCTCGATCTTCTCAAAGATGCTGGTCAGTCTGGTTGCAAGCCAGCATGTACCCCGATGGAGGCAAATCACAAATTATGTGCTCATGCTTCGGATGACGATTTGCTACTTCCGAACCCGGAATACTATCGACGCCTTGTGGGCAAGTTGATCTATCTAACAGTCACAAGGCCAGATATATCATTTGCAGTTGGGGTTGTCAGTAGGTTCATGCATGCCCCCCGGGCTTCTCATCTCCAAGCGGTTGAACGGATTCTCTGATACCTTAAGGGAGCTCCAGGCCAAGGGCTGGTTTACAAAACCTCCGACTCTGCTCCCGCATTGGTTGCCTATTCTGATGCCGACTATGCGGGTTCCCTGGACGATCGAAGGTCAACTAGTGGTTCTGTACGTATTTTGGTGGGCATCTTATTACTTGGAAGAGTAAGAAACAAGCTGTGGTGGCTCGTTCCTCTGCAGAGGCTGAATACAGATCGATGGCCTCAGTTGTTTTTCAGAACTCACATGGCTTGAAAGTCTCCTCACTGACCTGGAGTAAAACTCCCCTCCTCTGCTGTTCTATTTTGTGATAGTCAAGTCGCCATACACATCGCAAAGAATCCGGTCTTTCATGAGCGCACAAAACATATCGAGGTTGACTGTCACTTTGTTCGTGAAAAGGTTCAACTGAAGAAACTGGAATTAAAGCATGTTCCAGGAACTGATCAAGTTGCCGACATCCTCACAAAGGCCTTATCAAGCACTCTGTTCTACCAATGTTTGTCCAAGCTGGGTGCATATGACCTATACGCTCCAGCTTGCGGGGGAGTGTTGGAAAAGCCCACTTAACATTAGGCCCATTTGTATAGCATTTATTGTTTTTTTCTCTCCTCTCTTTAGTCCCACATTGTGTATAGGACTTTTCTCTCTCTTTCTCTCATCTATATATATGTACTCATTCTTTGTATTTGTATCAAGTGGACATATATACAAGGTTGGCTTTCTCCATTTCTACAGTAATCAATACAAAGATTATATGCAATATCCAACATGTACTTATGTAGGTATGTACGTATCTTTTTCTTTCTCTACACACACTCACACACATACACGCACACCTGCCCGTTTATCGCCCGCCCGCACACGACCACGCTCCCCCGCCCCACCCACATAAAAGGTTCAATAAGTTAAAACATATATATCAAACAGAAAATAACCAGTTTTAAAACTCCGACTCAAGCTGGAGTATATATATATATATATGAATCATGTCCGACTTGATACATATATAAAAAAAGGGAGTAGAAAGAGACTTAGTGAAAATGTATGTAAGTACCTTGTCGGAAGTAGCAAACATGGTGCATACTCGCTCATTAATAAACCGCATCTTTGATGAAGTGACAACACGCCTCTATATGTTAGTTCTCGCATGAAACTTGGGTTCTTAGATATAAATATCGATGTTTTATTGCCACAGTACATAGACAAAGGTATATTGTACATCTCACACAGGTCCATCAAAGTTTAAGATACTTTAATTGACAAAAAGCCATAGCACGATATTCTGCATTGATATTGTATATAAGGGGTGTGCAAAAATAACCGAAGAACCGAGAACCGGACCAGAACCGAACCGAGCGGTTCGGATCGGTTCTTATGTGTCTAACTTCGGTTTTGGGTCCAAAATTTTCAGAACTGATCACTTGGTTCGGTTCTAGGTTCTTACACTCGAGAACCCAGAACCGACCCGAGAACAGAGTCATTGAATTTAGGTATCAAAATATATTTGTGATGAGCAAGAGGCTTTTAAAAGAAATTGATGAATAATTCACTTGAATGAGGCATTTCATGTGTAATTTTATAAAATATTTACTTATGTTTTTGTTAGAATCTTTGAATATGAAATGTGGTATGATGAGATTATTAAATGTATTTAGTAATCTAAGAAACCTTGATTATTTTGGAGTCATGCAAGTTTAAAGACTCCTACTTTCTTCGATTTATAAACATTGGCTTTGCATTTGTTTTTTAGTGCAACATATCTACATCCTAAATTTAGGGAACCAAGAACAGAACTGGAACTGAACCGATACTTCCGGTTTGGTTCCGGTTCTACAATTTAGAACCGTGGGTGGGTTCCGGTTCCAAAAATTTGGAACCGAGCCAATACGGGTCGGTTCTTGGTTCTTAGTGGAACCGAACCAAACCGATCCGAGTTGCACCCATATTTGTATATAGAGAACCATTTGTTTCTGGTTCTGACATGAGATCAAATTGCATCTTAGGAAACTACAATACCCTGAAGTAGATTTTCTATTAACTATGCCAACAACGAAACTAACAGCTGAATATGCATCGATACATAAATGGTTATTCCTTCTAAAAAAACTCTTCCTATGAGAGCTCATAATATACTATAATATTTTTTTAGTGGCACAAAGATGACACTCTCTAAGGGCATGCATGAATTGTCAGAGTTTACCAACTGCAAACGCAATGATAAGCCGCATTATAGTAAGATGAATAAGCTTGCCAATCAAATGCCCGTAACGAGTAACAACCTAATAAAACAAGATGTTTTGTCTAAGAGACTATCAAACCTTATAGGTATGAAAGTGTAACTTGGCTGCGCTCCAAGTCAATCAATCTCATCAAGAAGGTCCAAGCCATATTTCTTATGTGATGCGATAGCGCAATACCTTTGTTTTATCTAGCAATCGCGTACCAATAAAATTCGAGGAATATACATATTTTGTCACAAAATGTTTTTGCAAATACATTTTGTTACGATGATACATCTGCATGAGTACACCTCACAGGATTCATGAGAAAGTATATGGAAGTCACCGTGATAATTTTATACAATATTTTGTAATTAATACAATTAATTAATTTAATTGATATTAATTAGTATTGCTTAAATTAATTGTATTAATTAAGATATTGCGTAATAGTGTAAGGGGGAGGGGTAACTGTGTCTGGGGGCATGGCTAGTAGTAGTTTGGGGCTCTAACATGTCAAACCAGGCTTTGGGCTCTGTTTAGGTTCAAAGATATTTTTATTTAGATTGCAAACCTGAGACTCCTCCTAAACAACATATCCTGATGATTTCTTCATGTACACCATCTCCCTGAGAACACCATACACAAAGACATTCTTAACATAAAGTTGGAACATAGGCCAACACATAATGATTGTAATAGAGAACAAAAATTGTAAAGAGCTAATGCGAGTTACAAAGGAAAAAGCGTCAAAAAGTCACTCTCTTACGTCCAAAGAAAGGGCTTTGCAACTAACCTAGATTTGTATTTGTTAACCTATCTATATGGTAGGAGTTTGATAAGAAAGACCCATCAACAATCAATAATATCACCCCAACAGGTGTAGAGTCCATATGCAACAGGAAAGAAGAGTAGGCATGTCCTCATCCACAACTTCTTCTAATAGAGGATGGTCATAGCTTCCTTGTATGAAAAAGGAACAATAGTAACGGACAAAGCCAATGCAAACATATTCAAGAAGTACTTAGATGTTGATAAGAAATCCCACCGGTAATTGGATATTGAAATTTGAATACAAGACGTAACACCCTTCAGGAGGGGGCAATTTGAGGCTACTGGTGGCGTTGAACTTTCAAATGAAGGAGACGATGATCTTGTTGCTGAGGGATGGAGAACTAGAGGAGGATGAATAAGGAAAATAACATGAGGACATCTTCTGCAGACACAACAGATTGGAGGATAAGGACACAGAGGAGCTTATGTAGAAAGAATGAAAGATGACGACATGTAGGAGCCGAAGGCAAAGCGTGAACGATGAGTATGGAGATCGCCGACTCAGAGGATCGTGAACACCATAGAGTAACACGAACATGATCTCAGAGAATGGACTTTCAATTCTTGCAGAAATATGAATTGGACTCAAAGAATGCGACATTAGTGGATACATCTTTAATGTTTGGAGAGAGGAACAATGCAATGATATCCCTTATGGGTCAGAGAGTAACCCAAGGAGATACATTTGGTGGAACATTTGGTGGAACGAACAATTCGTAATGACCTTGAGAAGGAACACCGATAAAAGCACTACAAAGAAATGAGTCAGAGGAAATTAAGGCACATCAGGATAGATGGTGGAAATGGGTGATTTGCTGGTAGGATAGATGATAATTGATAACAAACAATCGATTAAATAAATAAGATAAAAACAGCATGGCCGGGTACGATCTAGGAACACACATTTGATATAACAAAATACAAATAACATCGAGACGACGATCCCTCCAATTTGCTGTACTTTTGTTATGACATATGAGCACAACTGGACACAACTGGACGAATCCATGATGTCATGGGAAGCACAAAAAGAAGTGAATAAAGGATGCATGCATTCTTCAGTATTGTCTGTGCGAAGATTTTTCAAACAAGTGTCAAACGGAGTTTTTATTTCATAATAAAACGATCAAAAAATAATGAACCAAGTTAGACACATGCGTCAAGAGGTATACCAAAGTACAAGATAAATTATCAATGAAAGTGACAATACACAAGCTTCCTTAACCTATAGACTTAGTAGGACCAGTGATGCAGGACAGGTATCACACCTGCCTGCTACCCTGGCGTAGCACCAGGGGTCCACCATGGCGTCGCACCATTAGCGGCTTTATCAAGGACTGCAGCCCTTACACACCAACCAGTCTCCAGCATGGGCTTCATGCGGCGGGTTATTGAGGAGGGGTCTCGAACACGCAACCTCCTTGATAAGGAGCCTCCAAATCACTCATCATCACCAACTAAGATGTCGGAGACGGGTTGGGGTGTACGGGTTGCAGTCCCTGATAAAGCCCCTAATGGTGTGGCACCATGGTAGACCCCTGGTGCAACGCCAGGGTGGCAGGCAGGTGTGACACTTGTCTTGCATCATAAAAGAGCACTTTTATGATGCGGCACAAGCGTCACACCTGCCCACCACCCTGGAGTCCCAATAGGAGCCCACCTTGGCATCTCACCAAGGCGACTTTATCAGGTCCGCGGACCATACACCCCAACTCATTCCCGGCTCCACCACAGAGCCGATAGATTGTTGAGATCACGGCTCGATCCCCTGACCTCCTTGATAAATATTCTTTAGGCAAACTCTCATCACCAACTGATCTTGCACTTTTATGATGCATGACAAGTGTCACACATGCCTACCACCCTGGTGTCGCACCAGGGGTCCGCCATGGCGTCACACCATTAGCGGCTTTATCAAGTACACCCCAACCAGTCTCTGACATGGGCTTCAAGCGGCGGATTGTTGAGGAGGGGACTCGAACCCGCAACCTCCTTGATAAGGAGCCTCCAAACCACTCATCAACAACCCGCCACATGAAGCCCATGCTGGAGATGGGTTGTGGTGTACAGGCTACAGTCCTAGATAAAGCCGCTAATGGTGTGACGCCATGGTGGACCCCTGGTGCAACGCCAGGGAGGCAGGCAGGTGTGACACATGTACTGCATCAACTAGGG
This sequence comes from Platanthera guangdongensis, assembly GCA_039583875.1. Classification (NCBI taxonomy): domain Eukaryota; kingdom Viridiplantae; phylum Streptophyta; class Magnoliopsida; order Asparagales; family Orchidaceae; genus Platanthera; species Platanthera guangdongensis. The sequence goes on from CM077165.1 coordinate 156,238,342, forward strand.
TCTTGGATGCCAAGACGCACTAAATTAAAGAGAAAAGTACTTATTCTCTAAGTTTGGTGGAAAAGAATTTACAATGATGTTTGTCAAACTAATAAGTCTCACACTCTAATACAGACTCGAGAAAAAAGATGGTAATAACGGATGAAGGAGGCGGGTTCCGCCGAAAGAATGAGACCTTGGCAGGGAAACTAGATGAATAGTGTCATCCATGTAGCAAAGTCCTCACAGCGCAGTCCAATAGCTATCATCTTCCAAGTATGAAGGTCCAGAAAATTGCAATAAGAGAGAAAATTGTGTCCATAATGAAATCTCTATAATTTGTTGATGGAATGATGGGTCATCTCATACGAATACAACAAACATTGGCGATAGCAAAAAATAAGAAACTCATGATATTGTTTTTGCTGGGTTGCAATGCCAGTAAAAACAGGGCAAATTGAAAAAATTATGCTCCTAATGACTGGACCTCGAATAGGAGGTCTTCCGTGTAAGAGTAGTTCGAGCAAACAAATCTGAAATGAAGTGTACATCTTAGATGTTTTGATGCCTATTGAGTAAAGTGTCTCTAGATGATCTCGAGATGCTTGGACAGTTTCATCATGATGGATGATAGGCAACTAAGAATCTGAAAGACTATTTAACTATGTTGAACAAGAATTGGACAGTTTCATCATCATGGATGATAGGCAACTAAGAATCTGAAAGACTATTTAACTATGTTGAACAAGAACATCACTGTATAACAATCGACATAAGTGAGAGAGGTAGCTGATGTTGGAAGTTCAATAAGGTGGTTCAGCGTTTGTTGAGATCAAACTAAGAACAAGAAAAAAACACTCAAAGACAAGGCAGAGAGGAGGTCGATTTTGGAACCTAGAGCTCACCGCGGGTAGGGAGCTTATGATGAGCTGATCACCTGTTGAAAGCGGGAGGAGCAGAGGAGCAGATGATTGTGTGACAAGCTATTGCGAAAATGATAGGGTTCTCGATAACTTAGAGCAAGAACGATGGGTCGTCCCCCCTTTTTGATTCAATAGAAAAACTTATAATAAACATGCATAACCATAAAGCTTGGACTCCTTTATATATAGGAGGGTCCACTAATAGAGACAAATCCGTTGCAAGCCCCCTCCATTGGATGAGGATCAATTGTACCCGCTGACCCTGAATTTCCTCGATACAAGATCCTAGCACCGCCTCAAGCTCATAACGAGAAATGGATTTGACCACCAACCCTACAGGTAGGGTGGCTGGGAGGAGGTGATCTCCCAACGTCAACTTTAGCTGGGAAACATGAAAGACCAGTGAATGCGACTGTTGGGAGCCAGTAGTAGGCAGTATGCCACCTCTCTTACCTTCTCCAGAATCAGAAAGGGACCAAAGTAGCGGACAAATATCTTGGTGTGTAGGCATCCATCTAAGAAATTTTAACAGTGGGGCCATAATTTGGCGAACACCTTCTTGCCCAGTGAGAAGACCACATTGCGGCGGTGCCGGCTAGCCTGTTAAAAAATGTGTTGCTGAGCACGAAGAAGATGACGCTTCAGCTGGTGGAGGGCCTCGTCGCTATCTTGGAGATTAGTCGCCAAGGCATGTACTATGGCACTCCCCAGGAAAGCTGAACGAAAGCTTTTGTGGCGATAGTCCATTGACCAGCTGAAAGGGGGTCGAGCCTGTGGAGGACTGGTAGGAAGTGTTGTACCATAGCTTTGCCTCCATTATGTTCAGTGGCGGGGTTACTCGGTATCAAAACTGTTAGAGCTTGGCGGTTTGGCGGTTCAAACCAGGTGGACTCTTGTTTCATAGCTGATAGCATGCCTTAACCGCTCAATTCGTGCGGATTGAAAGTGTTTGTCCGCCCAGACCGTATGTGGTATTTTAGTCACACATCGTCTATTGTATTCTCTCTTTCTCCCCCCCCCCCCTACAAATAGGGGGTCATACCTTTGTAAATTAACTTTTTTGTGGAATGAAAAACTTGTTATTTAGATTTTTTTTCACATGGTATCAGAGCCCACTCAATCTATGCGGACTCCGGTTTTCTAACCGCCCGCCTTGTTCCTCTGAGCTCCTTACGAACTTCGATTTTTTAACCACGCGCCTTGATCTTCTGTGATCCGTGCGGACTCCAATGTTTTCTAACCGTCTATTTCGCTCTTCTGTGAATTCTGTTGTTTTTGCGGACTCAGGTTTTTTAACCGCCCGTTGTGTTCTCATTTCCGCGCGGACTCCTTTTTTAACCGCCTTCTCCATAGCGGATACTGAGTATTCTTCCACCTTGTTCGCGCCTTCTTCTCAAACCGCCCCTATTGTTTCCCTTCCGTCTGGCAATCTTGGAACAACTTCCAAGCTGACTGGCCTGAAGTATCAAGACTGGAGTGTCTCGTTTGTGTTCTTGCTGAGATCTCAACGCAAACGCCATCATCTCATTGATGACCCTCCAGCTCAAGGGTCTGTTATCTTTGATGATTGGGATGTCAATGATGTTTTGGTTAGAACATGGCTTGCTAATAGTCTCTCTGATGAGCGTCTGTCTATCATTCGACATGATGAGACGGTTAAAGCTGCTTGGACTCATCTTGCTGCTTTGTATTCTAAAGGCGCTCAGACCTCGCGCATATACATATTGTATTCGAATCTGTTTGTCCGCCCTACTTTGACTCACGTTGCTGCTTATCAGGAGGTGCAAGCTCTTGGTACTGAGATTCTACAGCATCGTCTGTTCTCTGCTGATCTAGCTAAGCAGCACAATCACTTCCAGAACTTCTGGTTGTGTGTTATGTTCTTCGCCTTCCAGAATCTTATGACATGATAAGGCAACAAATTCTTGGCAAAGCTGATTCTCCCACCCTTGATGGTACTGCTGCCCATATTGCAGTTGTTACCACTCTTCTTCAGCGCTCTCTGCTTACTTCCCCACCCCTCCTGACACATTTGCTCATCCGATTAGTTTTGCTAATTCTAGTGGTCGTGGAGGTCATTCTGGTGGGCATGTTGTCTCGTCATGTCTGCTCTCATTGTGGCAAGACGGGTCATCTTGTTGATCGTTGCTGGGCTAAATATCCTCATCTTCGCCCGTCTGAGGGAGACAACACAAAGAATTCCACGTCCCTTGTCTCTTCTTCTTCGTACAATGCTAATGTAGTCACTCAAGGTAAGTGGCTAATTGATTCGGAGGCTACTAATCATATGACAAGTGACCCTGGTTTATTCTCTTGCTTGGACAAGCATAACTGGTCTCCTCCCATTTTTGTTGTGCACGGTAATCCGTCTCCAATATGCGGACTGGTACAGTCTGTGTCACTCTGACTCTGCGACATGAGGAAACACTTTACGCCCCGTCTTTTCCGTGTTGAATTGCAAAGTTACATTTACATCTACTACTTGTTCTTTTCAGGATCCACATTCCAAGGAGAAGATTGCTACTGGGACTGAAAGCAATGGGCTCTTCTTCCTCGACAATGTCACTGCTTTCTCCACTTCTCTTCTACAATGGCATCTTCGCCTTGGACATCCTCCTCCTAGTCTCATCCACCAAATTCTACCGGATTTGCACAAGGAGGAATTCTTTTTGAACTGTGAGGCATGTCAATTTGGCAGGCATCATCGTTCTTCTTTTCCCGCAAGACGATAACGTAGTTCTTCTCATCCGTTTGAACTTGTTTATTCAGATATTTGAAGTTCTACTCCGGTTAGGACTGTTGGTAGGGGGAGTTTATATTTTGTTACTTTTGTTGACAATTTTTCTCGTTGTACCTGATTGTATCTCTTAAGAGAACGTTCTTAACTTTATTATGTGTTTACAACCTTTTATAATGAGATAAACACTCAATTTGATGTTTCACTTAAAGTTCTTCGAACTGATAATGCTCGAAAATATCTTAGTCAATAATTTCCGATTTTTGCATGCATTTGGGGCATAGTTCATCAAACTAGTTGTCCCTACACATCTCAGTAAAATGCGATTGTTAAGCGCAAAAATCGACATCTTCTGGATGTTACTCGCACTTTTCTCACACAGTTGAATGTTCCCCGATCGTACTGGGGACATGTTGTGCTTCATTCTTGTTATCTCATCAACCGTATTCCTTCATTGATTCTTCAGGGCAACACCTCATTCTTCGTTTTTCATTCAGGAGCTCAACCATTTTCTTTTACCTATTTGTGTTTTTGGTTGCACGACATTTGTGCACTCTCCTTATCCTGGTCGTGACAAGCTTTCATTTCGCTCGGTGAAGTGCGTCTTTCTGGGCTACTATCCGACCCAAAAGGGGTATCGGTGCTTTGATCCACTGCTTAGGAAACAATTTGTTTCTACTGATGTTACATTCTTTGAAAATATGTTTTATTTTTCTCGAGCTTCTACTCTCACCATCTCTTCCTCTTGGTTTCGTTCCTTTGTCTGCTTCTATTCCTCCTTCTACGCAATTACCTCCTCTTCTCATACCAGTTCCTTCATCTTCGCCTCTATCTTCTGATTCTTCCTTGCCTTTGGAGTCATTGCTGACAGTTCTCGGGCCAGTAATCTCTCCGACGGATGGATCTACTACAGAAGACAAGTCGGATCTTGACCTTCCTATTGCTCTAGGGAAGGGGGTTAGAACGTGCACTAAACATTCCATTCATGATGTTGTATCTTATGCTCGTCTATCCCCAGCTGGAAGGAGATTTGCCCTTCCTCTCCCGACAGATGTTGTCTCGGTTAACTATCAGGAGGCACTTTATGTTCCGCATTGGAAAGTGGCAATAGATGAAGAAAATGAAGACCTTAACTGAAATGGGTACTTGGATTCTAGTCCCTACTCTAGGTGTGGATATGGTTGGTAGTCGGTGGTCTTTGTCATCAAGTTTCATCTGGATGACACTATTGATTGCTATAAGGTTAGTCTTGTTGCCAAAGGCTTTACTCAAACATATGGTGTGAACTTTTTTGATACTTTCTCCCCCAGTTGCTCGCATCAGCACTATCTGTGTTCTTTTATCTGTAACGGATAACAAAGATTGGGAGAGATATCAGTTAGATTTGAAGAATGTCTTTCTGTATGGTGATCTTCAAGAGATAGTTTACATGAAGCAACATCCTGGGTATGTTGCTCTGGGGGAGTCTCAGGTATGCAAGTTACGGAAGGCAATTTACGGTCTAAAGCAAAGCCCACGGGCCTGATTCGACAAGTTCAGCAAGGTTGTCTCTCTTGTTGGCTTCACTCGGAGTTCTGCTGATCATTGCCTTTTTATTCGCAAGACTACTAAAAGGCTGGTGGTCCTTGTTGTCTATATTGATGATATTCTTCTTACTGATTATGATAAGGAAGGCGTTGATCTAGCAAAAAGACATATTCGCCAACATTTTATTACAAAGGATAAGGGCTCTCCTAAATAATTCCTTGGAATATAAATCTTGCAGAAACACAACTCTATGGTGCTTTCACAATGGAAGTATGTGTTAGATCTTTTGAAAGAAACTAGTCTTCTTGAGGCAAGACCTGTTCGCAGTCCTATGGTCGTTGGTGATGACAAGAGTTGGACAGAGGATTCACCACTTCTTTCAGATAGTACTGTGTACAGGCGAATCGTGGGAAAACTCATCTATCTGACTGTTACCAGACCTGACATTTGTTACTTTGTACGGAAGGTCAATCAGTTTATGCAAGCTCTCAGAGAATGTCATTTTCGATCCGTCTTAAAAATTCTGAAGTATGTGAAAGGGTTTTCGGGGAAGAGGCTATTGTTTCGAAAACATAACCATCTGAAAGTAGAAACATATTTTGATGCTAGTTATGCTGACAATAAAGAAAATAGAAAGTTTACTTCTGATTTTTGCACATTTGTAGGAGGAAATCTTGCCAGCTGAAAAAGCAAGAAATAGACTGTTGTGTCACGATCAAGCGCTGAAGCTGAGTACCGAAGCATGACATCGACTGCTTGCGAGTTGAAATGGTTGTGTGCCCTTATGCTTGACTTGAGGGAGATATATGACCATCATTTACCCATGTTTTGTGACAACCAGACTGTTATACATATATCAAAGAATCCAGTTTTTCATGAAAGGACAAAACACATTAAAGTTGACTGTCACTTCGTCAGAGAAGAAATTCTGAAGAATCAAATCTGTACTTCATTCATCACTTCTGACAAGGAACTTCCTGACGTCTTTACCAAACCAGTGTTCGCCTCTCTTTCGGGTGTCTGTGACAAGCTGAGCTTGGTTGACATATATGATCCAGCTTGAGCGGGAGTGTTAAAGCTTGCCGGTTTGGCGGCTCAAACCAGGCGGACTCTTGTTTCACAGCGGATAGCATGCCTTAACAGCTCAGTTCGTGCAGACTGAAAGTGTCAGTCCGCCCAGACCGCATGTTGTATTTTTAGTCCCACATAATCTGTTGTATTCTCTCTCCTTCTTCTTTCCCCTATAAATATGGGGTCATACCCATGTAAATTAATTTTTTTGTGGAATGAAAAACTTGTTATTTAGATTTTTTCACAAAAACATTGCAAGTATGTGCCAACGCAGCAATTGAAGGCATCTGTTTACTAGTCGGTCTAGAGATGGTAGATCGCGTTGCGCCGCATCTTAGTGCCCTACAGTTGAAACATCCTCTGCCAGAAAGCACTCATAAACATTGGATCACAATCATTGGCGATGGAACGGGCAAACTAATGCAAACAGACCACGTCCCCTGTAAAAATCTAGGTGACAGAGCTGGCAGTGTATGGGAGTTTGATGGTAGACTGGAATATTGCAGGGGGGTTAGTCAAGACAAAAGGCATAACTAAGAACTTAAAGTGGATGTCATGAGTGCGGAAAGTCGTCTTGGGAACATCCTCATCTCGTATTTGAAACTGATGGTAGACCGAGCGGAGTTCCAATGTGGAGAAGTAGGTCGCGCCCTGCAATTCATCTAACAACTATTGGATGAGAGTAACTGAGTGCTTGTCGGGGATCGTGAGCTTGTTAAACTCCAAATAGTCCACGCAGAATCTCCAACTGTCGTCCTTCTTGCGCACCAGAAAGAAGGGCTCGAGAATGGTCTGACACTCGGCTGAATGATGCATACGCGTAACATCTCCGCCATCATCATGTCCATGATGGTTTTCTGAGCATGACCATTACGGTACAAAATATAGATGAACAAAAACCGTGATATCCCAAGGACTGGAGAACAATGGGTCGGTCTGAGACTTTGTTCGAGGGAAGCCCGTGTGGAGTGGCAAAGAGGGAAGCATGTTTATCCAACACTGAATGTTTGGGTGTGGGCTGGTCGACGGAACAGGCACGTCAGTCCCTAAAGCCATATAAAACCGCAAAGATCAGGGTCGACGATCCTGAGGATGGAGTGTGGGACGGTTAGTGAGTTGGCTAAAGAAGGGTCCTATTGCAGGAGGTCGAAAACCTTTGATATCTTGAAAGCCATGGCGAGGCAATTCCAGCTATGTTTGACGTCACCCAGAGAATGGCGGCATGGCGCAGACCACCCAATTCAAAGACATAAAAATCCAATGTGCCAGAATACGACCCAATGGAGAAGAAAAGGTCACACAGCGGCCCGTCGTGCGAGTCCGGCCGTCGCCGAGGAACACGTGGCAACTTGGGTCTGGTATCACTGAAAGTTGTACCTTTGGTACGAGATCTTGGGAGATGAAGTTGTGCCTCTCCCCGCAGTCGATCAAAAGTACCGCGGAGTGAAGCTGCCAGTTTCATAGTACAAGGACCAGTCATCCCGCCCATCGAGTAGCATGAGACATCGAGGTTGTTGAGTGAAGGTAATGGATGGGAAATCAGATCATCTTAATCTAACTCTCGGGACTCAAAGTAGGCAAACCCAATTTTATCATCCCCCCTCCGAGCATTTTGAAATTCTTATTTGGGCAGTCATGTGTGGGGAGTAGAATCCTTTGCAGTAGAAACACAACCCTTTGTTGTGGAGGTCCTAGCACTGGACTGAGGATCACTGGCGATGGGGGTCCCGGAGTGGTTTGGGGCTTGACTGGAGGACAACTCGGAGATGCGGAAGGCTTGGAAGGTTAGTGATGGGTCGAGGAGAGTACAATATGTTGGCGGTCTGTTATGGGAACTAGAAGAGAAGGTGGTGAAGTCCTCGACGTAACAGGCTTGCTCCATAGCCCAGGTGAGGGTAGTCGGGTCATGCACGCGTAGACGTGCCCGAATATGCGGGCGCAATCCAACGAGGAAGGTCCCCAAGTAGTGGGTTGGTGCCAGATCGGGGACATGTGTTGTCACTTTAATGAACTCATCAACATAGGAGTTGACTGACTCCTTCCGACGAACATTGCTTAAGCGCTCGAATGGGTCGTCGGTGTGGCATACATCATAACGATGAATCAACTCGTCCTTGAGGCCCGACCAAAAAGAGTAAGATTGGATTGGCGAATCCGACAAACCCAGCGTAAGTGAGAGGCTTTGATGTAAATGGTTGCGAGGGAAACCTTCTGAAGCTCAGGGGTGCCCTGGAGATCAAAATATTGTTCCATGTGGGTCAACCATCCCATGAGATCGGCCCCGTCGAAGATGGGGATGTCAAGTCCGCATAGGCGGGCTGTCGATGGGTCGCACAGGGGATGCAGGAGCCCGAGAGGGTCGGCGATATTGCTGGTCGAAACGGATGACGAGGTTAGAGGAGCGGGAGGCGGCGGAGCAGCATGCCAATTGGAATAAGTTGATGTCGCGGATTGCGATCTGGGGGATCAGAGAGGGTTGTGTCGATGCAATACATGTGGTTAGAGAGAGAGAAAAAACTTCGGCATAAAGAGGGGCTTCCTTATCGTGCGATGTGCTGCGAGTTACGGCCAAGCAAGGAACAACGAAATCTAGAGCGCACCAGACGAAGGAGGCCAAATGGGGCGTGGATTGCAATTAGGTAAGTAGACGGCTTGTAACGTATGCAACAGAAGACTGCGGGATGTGATGCGACGTCGGTCGGCACAGGCGGACTGGAATCGAGGACGTGTGATGTGGTTGTTGTGGCGGAACGCGCGAGGCGAGGTGGGCCGACGCATGCTAGGTAAGCGTCGAGGGATGGAAGGCGCGGAAGGCGTACCAAGTTGATAGGGTTCTCAGGAACTTAGGGCAAGAGCGCTGAGTCGTCACCCCTTTTGGATTCAATAGAAAAACAAATACAAAACAGGCATAACCATAAAACCTAGACTCCTCTTTGATACATATGCGGGTCCACTAATAAATACAAATACATCGCAAGCCTAAGTAGATAAATCATTTCGTCATTGTGATTGAAGCGTGTGCACGGAGTGTATAAACCCGTGCAAATTGTTGTCCAGGAATGAGATCGCTCGTGCTACTATCAGACGAACAACAAGAGATGTGGTCGGTGATGGAGCGAGTCGAGTTGATGCCAGACGATGGCAGTCGAAGCTAGTCAGCTAGGTCAGAAATGCTATTATATTATAATAGCATGTGAAGAGAGAATATGTTTCATAATATTATTAATGAAAGCACCGCACTTTCTCTCTTTGATCCACACACACACAAATAGAAGGGCAATACATTGGACCACTAACAATGAATAACTGGACCTCCGGTGCAAGAGTAGTTTGAGTAAGCATATCTGAATGGAGAGAGTAGATCTGAGACGTCTTGGCTCCTTTTGTGCAAAGTATCTCTAGATGATCTCAAAAAGCTTTGACAGCCTCATAGTGAACGATGATAAACAAGAAGGAATCTGAAAGACTGTTCACTAACCATGTGCGAGCAAGAGGATCACTATCATCTCCATAAACATAAGTGAGACAAGTAGCTGACATTGGAAGGTCGGTGGGGTAGCCATGTGATTGCTAAGATTGCACTAGGAATGAGAAAGAAACATTATAAAATAAAGTCAAGCGAAGGTCGGATTTTGGAACCTAGAGCTTGTTGTGGGCAAGGAGCATATGACGAGTTGACTGCCTGCTGGAGGCGGGAGAAGAAGAGTGAGAGAGTTGTGCTATAAGCTGTTGCGACAAGAGATGTCAGTGATGGAGTGAGTCGAGTTGATGCCAGTCGAAGCTAGCCAGCTAGGGAAAAGACGTGATTATATTATGATAGCATATGAAAGAGAATATTTTTCATAATATTATTAATGAGAACACCACTCACTCACTCTCACCACTTTTTCCATCCGCTGCCTACTGACTCTCATGCCTCCACATACAAATCCCTTTCCAAGTCACGTCAATCACACTTTCTTCTCCTAGTCACCCTTCCCAGCCCCACCAGTCACCTCTTTGTGCCTCCCACCACCACCAACCACTATTTCCTACCCTAACCCCCTTCCAGTTCATTCACATCCGCTTCCACAGACTTACTCACCCTCAGATGCACCCCCTTGCATCCCTTAACCCTAGTCGAGTATCACATACCACCTTCCCAACATTATTCAATCCAAAAAAATCACACCCCTCTAAGATAGGCCTCTACCAGGAGCATGTACCTTATCTCCTCCATAAAACAGTCACCCTTGTATTCCGCCAGTCATTAGATAATGACTAAACCCTCATTTGATCTCCACGCCTTCGCCTCCGGTCTCTTGGTAAAACAAATATTTATTTTCATATTTTTTACATTTGTACGTATACACTTTTATTGCTAGTAATATGTTGGATCCCTAGTTTGGATTTGAGCTAGGTTCACTAATTAGGATAAGTTTGACCCATATTGTATAGTCAGGGTCAAGTCACTGAGTCCTAGAGTTTAGGCTAAGTCATTAGGTTCAATCTTCATGGACCAGCCAGCAGAAGACTTCAGGATACTCTAGACTTAGAAGAATTCAAGTTCAAAATTATCAGTTCGAAATTCTTCGAACTCAGCTCGACAATCGTCGATCGCAGATCGACGAACTCAGAATCAATTCTCTGAGTTGAGCTCGACGATATTCGAGCTCAGGTCGACGAAGTCTGGTGTTCAGCTTCAACAGATTCTTTCCAGTTTATTTTCTCTGAACTCAGCTCGACGAAGACAGATTATGTGCTCGACGAACTTGGACCGCAAAATTGGCAAGCTATTTCCAGAATGCAGTTCGCTGAGCTCAGGTCGACGAACAGGATTTCTCAGCTCGACGAACTTGGATCTCCGGTCGACGAAATCTGTTCAGAGCTCGACGATTTCTGTCCAGTGTCAGACTTATTTCCTTATTTTCTGTCCTTATTTTCTATATTATTTAGCAGTAATTCTCTGAGTAATTAATGCATATATTCCCCTGAATATAGTCGTTATTGGCAGCAAAGATCAAGAGTCTTCTTCAACTTCTTCTCTGTGCAGATTATCTGCTTCTTCTCTGTGCAGAAAACAACCAGTTTTCTCCTCGTGCTTACTGAAGACTGAAGAAGAACAACAAACAAAGATCAAGAGTCTTGTTCAACTTCTTCTCCAGGAACATTCAAGGACAACAACATTCAATCAGTCAGAAAGTTCCTAGACATCATTTCAAGACAAGGCTGAAGACCTACACCCTGAGCAAGGCTCCAAGTGATTTTAGAAGGAGCTTTTGACAGCAGCAATCCACTAGTCTTCTCTGTTGATTAGAGAAAGAGAAGACACCATCACCCCCCCCCCCTCTAGAGTAAATCAGGTCTATCCCCCTTCTTTCATAATATTTGGCACTTATTAGTTTGGTTGGTCTCTTTATTAAGAAGTGTATTATTTCTTTGATCTGCATTTTAATTTATCTGCACTCTCATTTAGTTGGAGTAATTATTTGTTTACTTAAATTGCAACATTTGTGATCAATTGTGACATTTAAAATTAATATGATCTAATTAATTATGCATTACAAATCATTGTATGATTGGATCACTAACGAGCACCACATTAGAGTTCATCAAATTGTGTGTGCGCATTCATCCTCATCTTCATTTTAGGGTTCGTCGTAAGTCCATTGCAATCATCACATCCTCACTTGCATTGCATTTAATGTTAGGGTATTTGTGAACCTGTCACCCTTAGATTCATAGTGCTCAGAAACCACAAAAAAAGAATGGCCCAATTCAACTAAATCAAGGTCTAGAATACCGACATTAATTTTATTAAAAATATTAGAAATAGAGGCTCAAATAGGATCTAACTGCAATCAAATTGTGCCGACCTGTAATATCTTTAATTTAAACCACATGGTCCACACAGTACAAAGTACTATAGATACTCAAAGATTCTAAAAAAACATTTGTACATATTTAAAAACGGAAGCTACTCACCTCCCAAAGCTGAAACGGTACTGCATAATCATTGTATAACTGGGTGATGCTCTTCAGATTCAATTCCAGCTCCTTAGCTTTATCTCTAGCAATCTTTGCAGTGTTGGCATCATAAACCAGATCTCCTTGCGGAAATGGGTCATTTGGATGTGATTCAACAGTAGCCCGGTGACTTTCTAATCTAAGTGCAATTGACTCCAACTCATCTTTGATTCTCATTTGAAATCGAAGAACAACAAGTTTGGCTTCAAGCATATCCAACAACCCATCATCAATAGGATTTCTGGTCGAAGTTGAAGGACCACTAATACTACTTGCACTTTTAGCTTGCAGGACCGCATTACTCAAATATTGACGCCTGGTTTAATCAAGATGCAATGTATACATTCATTAAATCATGATGCCCCTAGAATTATCTAAATAATTAATTATGTAGATACATATATATGATAGGAAATTAAGAGAACTGTGGACAGACCTTTGCTCCAAAGTAGGAGCCTCAACAGCATCAGCACAATGTCTTTCTGCTAACCTATACAGTACATGAGCAGCAAGGAAATGCTGCCGCTTCATAACATAGTATCTTGCAAGAAGATCGAGGTATTTAGTTTGATTAGAAGGAATAGAGGCCTCTGGATTTCTTGTCGTAGCCATTGGAGTAACGACAGTAACAGCTTGAACCTAAACAGGGCAAATCAGGATATAGTAAATCTCAAAATAAGGTAAGATGGGAATGCCAGAAAAATCTCACAAAGAAATACACGTTAAAAAGTTGTCTGGCAGAATTATGTCAAGTATTTCTGTCATACCATAATTTGTGACAAAATATAAAGTGACTAGACAGAACAAGGAATGTTTTTGACGAAATAGTTTCTTTAAATAAAGAAATCAACGTACTTTAAATAAACAAAATAGACGAAATAACATGAATATAGGTTTCACATGATAACATAATTTGTGACATAAAATGAAACATGACTAGACAGCACAAGGCATGTTTTAGAGGAAATAGTTTCTTTAAATAAACAAATCAACCTACTTTTAATAAACAAAATGACGCAAAACAAATCTATAGGCAGCGGATTGGCGACCTAACCCTACATGCTATGCAAAGCCCGACGGATTAAATCAAAATTCAACAATAAATAATAAAATCACACGCAATTAATTCAAACAAGGCAGGGTAATTTATTATGGCAAAGAAAGCTTTGGCTTTCCTCCGCGTGGAGAGCCAAAGCACGAGCGCGCGGTGAACCGATTCTTCCTGCAATTAGAGATTTCTCAAAAGCAAATAACATAATAAACTAGATTCCCAAACGAACACATAATATCCAAACCATAACAATGTTTACAACCAAACAAACCAATACAGAACACATTACGAATGTTAGAGCTGCTGTAAATAAAAAGATCTGAACGCGTTGGAGGGCTCAAAGAGGGAATCCGGTGGTTGGTGGACAGGATCGGGTAAGGGGAGGGCTGGTTGGGGATTAGTAGGGTTGGATCGGGGCGGGGGATGGCTGGAACCGGGCTAAAATACCCAGATCTAGACAGATTTGGAGTTGGGTGGTTGTTTCGAGGAGTATCCACGGGATGGGGGGGTGATGGCAGCAAAGGGGAAGAAGGGGGCGGCTGGATCTAGCTGGAAACGGCCAGATCTGAACTGTTTTGGGGTTGAAAACAGTCAAGCAGTTTGTTTGGGATGGTGGCAGTGAAAGGGGAGGGTTGTGGGCTGTGGGGAAGGCGACGGCAAGGCTGGAACAGGGAGAGGAGAGGCTGTTGGCCGGATCTGGGCAAAAAAATGGCATACAGCCTGTTGTGGAGGGGCAACGGCCAAGGGCTGAGGGGGCGGTGGCTGGCGGTTTAAAGGAGGTGCGGATGGAGGGGGTTTCTGGATAGTGGTAGTGGTTGGACAAGGGGGAAAACGGATGAGGGGCTGCTGTTTGAAGGGACTGGACAACAAAAATGGAAAGGTGGAGGGTGGGGGAGGAGGAAAAAAAATCAAAAGATACAAGGTTTACCTAAGGAGTCGTCACCTAGGGGTTCCACAGAGTCAGCACCACGAAGAGATCACCGGAAATGAGGAAAAAGACTCCAAATTTCAGCAATCCAAAATGACGGTAACCCTAACAATCTATTTATAATAAACTGAAATTAGGGCACTCGGAATCAACGGCTATGATTGGTTGCTGGTTTCGGAGCAAAAACTACATGAAATATAAACCGAAAAATACAAAGCTATATATGAAATTGAATCGCAACGCGAATCCGGACGCATCCACGGAGTCCAATCGTCGATCCGGGCACGTCATATATGGTAAGTCACCACACCGCATAACTCTCACCGGCTTGAAAGAATTCATCTCGAGATGAATAGGGGTCAGAATTGCCTCGAAGAATGTCGGGTAAGACTCAATGAGGTCCACCAGAGGTCGTCCAAATATCGCCGATGGAAAAGTGTCATTGTCAATCAACTCCCGGGACTGAAAAGCTTCCATCTCCGATGAATGGAGACGGTCGTACTGAAGTTGAAGTTCAGAGGCGAATCGATCAAGTTGTCGGTAGCATCCATGCGTCGTCGGTGAAGGCTCGTCTACGCCAGCGAACCAGGTAGAGGCACTCAAGGACGTCTATAGAGGGGACGGCCTCATGCATAATGATCTCAGTGGTACACTCAACACACTAGTAGAAGGATCTGGTAGGATCTGAGGTGTCAATGGTGAAGTCATTGGGGACAACATCCCGGGTAAGTGGGGGTTGGAGGCGGGCTGAGCACGGGGCAATGAATGTGGTGGTAAGGGCTCGAGGATAAACTGAGTGGTGGGCTAAGTTATCAAAGGCGCAAGGCGCACCGAGGCGCAAAGGGCCCCTGGAGCCTAGGCTCAAGGCGCAGGCGCGCGCCTGAGGCACGTGAGGCGCAAAAATGAGGGAAAAAAGAAATTGGGCGAATTGGGCGCCCAATTCGCTGAAATTGTGCAAATTGGGCGCCCAATTCGTTGAAATTGTGCGAATTGGGCGCCCAATTCGTTGAAATTGTGCGAATTGGGCGCCCAATTCGCTGAAATTGTGCGAATTGGCCGGACAATTCGCTGAAATTGAGCGAATTGGGCTCCCAATTCACTGAAATTGAGCGAATTCGGGGAATTTCAGCGAATTGGGCGCCCAATTCGCTCAATTTCAGCGAATTGGGCGCCCAATTCGCTCAAGTTCAGCGAATTGGGCGCCCAATTCGCTCAAGTTCAGCGAATTGGGTGCTCAAGTGCGCCTAGGGGGTGCCTCGGGTGTGTCTAAGATCATGTTTTTGCCCATATCAAAAAAAAATTAAAAAAATACCTTGAAAGGCTCGGGCACGCCTTTGGCGCGCCTGGGAGCCTGTAAGGCGCGCCTGAGGTGCGTCTGGGACACATCGCCTGCCTCAGCTGTGCTGAGGCGCGCCGGGCTGCGCCAGGTGCGCCCGGCGCCTCAGGCGCGCCTAGGCGCGCGCCTTGACAACTATGGTGGTGGGTGGTAAAATGGTGGTAAAGGCTCGGGAGGGCCGCCAAGATGCGAACCCGAATACTTGTGAGGTGTAAATTAGGGCGTCAGGTCCTCGACATTGAATACAGTATGGGTATATTCATACTCGCCGGGATGTCCAACTCATAAGAATTTGTCCTGATGCATCTCAGGACTTGAATAGGGACCCATTCGCCGAACGCTCAACTTTTAGCAAGCCTTGCACGAAGCCTCACAACGCAGATTATCATCATCATCTGCTCGCCTTCATGAAGTATCTGCACTTGTCAATGAACAACTTACAAGATTTATTACCAATATGAATTATTCGTCAGACCAACTTATGACACGCATGCAAACGATGAACACACAACACAACAGACTCATGCAAATGATGACGAAACGACTCAACAGACACGTGCAAATGATGCAAATAAAAAATGACATATACTACATGTTTGCTACGGGAAAATCTAATAATGACCGGGATGTCTCTAAAATATGGTGGCCTATCGGGGGGCTCTCTCGGTTGAGTGTACAAAAACTCATCTTGTGTGTGTCGAGTGCTCAGGTAACCGTGGGGGCATCTACACTCAAGGGCGAGCTCATAAAGAGTCAAATGTCTCTCAGGGAACGTGACACGTCAGGTGGCTCACCAGGAGATGTATACGAAAAGTCATCACGAATGAGACGACCGCCCAAGTGAAAATCGCGTACACTGACTAGAAGATGTGACTCTATAGTGTGGTGAGTGTCCCTGAAAGTAAAGAACTCGTCAGGTGGATCAGCACGTGGTGCGTCCCAAAACTCATCGAGAGTGTGATGCATCGGCAAGTGGTGCCCTAAACACTTGATGCTCCACACAATACTATCCTCTGAGGCAAGGCCAGGGACGATAAAGGAAGAGGCTCTACTAACTTGAAACTCGTAAACGAGTGGCTCACCTGAATTGCATCCTCACCAGGATGTGGTGGCTCATAAGGAGGCTCAACAAGGGGGTCATCATAGAACTCGTCACTAGGGTAATGATCCTCCATATGAGTACCCTCGTGAGGGGTAGTGTCCCCGTGGGTGGATGACATAGCCACTACGAGATCAACGCCAGACTTTTGGCTCTCGGTTGTGATGTGACTCAGAGCAATGACAATGAGAGGGGGACATAGACCAACTCTCAAGAATGGGTCTATGGGTGTGTTGTCAAGAATGGGGTCTTTGGTTGAGGTAACTAACCCGGTGTATGACAAAAGATGAGGTGTGGGTGTGGAGCACAACACTGCACACTCAATAGGTTGCTCAAGCTCACTCTTAGTCGGAGTCAATAGAGGAGCGTCAGAAACAAAAGATAGGTCACTCTCTGGGCTAAGCACCTCACTGGGGTGAGAGCAATCCGCCTCAGGTATCATTTTTGTCGTGGTTGACAAGACAGTGGTAGGTATCGTGGTGACCTCAGTATGGGAGGGGCACGTACTGCGGAGGTCAAGATGAGAATCTCATCGACCAGTTTTTGCGGATCTCAAAGACTATTCATAACGAAAGGCGAGTTAATATGTCGACTCGAGGGAATTCGAGCTATGATAAACAAACTTAGTACGTATGTCAGATTGAAGTCAAGACCGAAATCGGGCAATGGTCATGGTTGGGTCCTCTCGGATATCAGTACTCGCAACTAACTTATCAAACAATCTATGTACTCAGTGACAGACATGGATCTTTGTTGAAGGGAAAATAATTGGTTGAGCAAGTGACTCTGATACGACGAAGACAGATACCTCTGACATAAAGTATGTTTCATGTCCACCCAACTAGTGATACGACGAATACGGTCTCGCTCGCGGGTTCTCTCAATGCTAGACCAATAATTCCTTGTCTGAACGAAAAGTCTAAGTTTCGCAAACTTGACGTGACGCTCACCGAATAACTCAAAATGAGCAAGATAACACTTCATATCCACGAGCCAATAACTGAAAGACTCGGGACTCAATGAGCCGTCAAAGGAAGGGGCAACTGTACGAAACTGCCTCTCAAGATCTCTCTCGGAACGACAATCCACATAATAATCATCCCTAAGGTAACTGAGTAGTGTCGAATGATCAACACGATCCGCTCGCGTGCAAGGATATGAATGACGACAATAATCATATTGATCGTCTCTAGAATAGTGGGGTCGTGTCGGTGGTTCAACGCGATCTCTAAAAGTGGTGTGTTGCGATCGAGAATGATCGTCATTACAACCCGAGGATCTCCCTAACGGGGCTCTGTGAGAGCGGGAGCAAGTAGACTCAAAACCTCCAAATTGAGGAGGGGAATAGTGGTGATGCCTAGACATCACTAAAGAAAAAAAATCCTATAGACTCTACTACTGCATATTGAAAAGTGTGTGCAACCTCCCTCTGATATCAATTGACGCAGAACGAATCTATAGGAGGTTGATTAACGGCGACCTAACCCTACATGTTATGCAAAGCCCGATGAATTAAATCAAAATTCAGCAATAAATAATAAAATCACACGCAATTAATTCAAACAAGGCAGGGTAATTTATTAGGGCAAAGAAAGTTTCGGCTTTCATCCGCGTGGAGGGCCAAAGTACGAGCGCGTGGCGAACCGATCCTTCCTGCAGTTAGAGATTTCTCAAGAGCAAATAACATAATAAGCTAGATTCTCAAGCGAACACATAATATACAAACCATAATAATGTTTACAAGCGAACAAACCAATACAAAACACATTACGAATGTTAGGGTTGTTGTAAATAAAAAGATCTGAACGTTGGAGGGCTCAAAGAGGGAATCCGGTGGTTGGTGGACCGGATCAGGTAAGGGGAGGGCTGGTTGGGGATTAGGAGGGTTGGATCGGGGCGGGGGATGGCTGGAACCGGGCTAAAATACCCGGATATGGACAGATTTGGTGTTGGGTAGTTGTTTCGAGGAGGATCCACGGGATGGAGGATGATGTCAGCAAAGGGGAAGAGGCGGGGCGGCTGGATCTGGCTGGAAACGGCCAGATCTGGATTGTTTTGGTGCTGAAAACAGCCAAGCAGTCTGTTTGGGGTGGTGGCAGTGAATGGGGAGGGCTGCGGGATGTGGGGAAGGCGGCGACGAGGCTGGAACAGGGAGGGGAGGGACTGTTGGCCGAATCTGGGCATAAAAATGGCCCGCGGCCTGCTGTGGAGGGGCAGCGGCCAGGGGCTGAGGGGGCGGTGGCTGGCGGTTTAAAGGAGGTGAGGATGGAGGGGGAAACGGATGGGGGGCTGCTGTTTGCAGGGGCTAGACAGCAAAAATGGAAAGGTGTAGGGTGGGGGAGGAGTAAAAAAAATCAAAAGATACAAGGCTTACCAAAAGAGTCGTCACCTAGGGGTTTCACGGAGTCGGCACCGTGAAGAGATCACCGGAAATGAGTAAGAAGACTCCAAATTTCAGCAATCCAAAATGATGGCAGCCCTGACAATCTATTTATAATAAACTGAAATTAGGGCACCCAGAAACAACAGCTATGATTGGTCGTTTGTTTCGGCGCCTAAACTACATGAAGTATAGACCAAAAAATACAAAGTTGTATATGAAATTGAATCGTAACGCGAATTCGGACGCATCCACGGAGTCCGATCGTCGATCCGGGCACGCCATATATGATAAGTCGTCACACCGCATCACAAAATAGACGAAATAACATGAATATGGGATTCACATGATAACATTGCAATGTTTTTTTGTAGTGATGTAGCCTGATTTGCTCAGGAAGAGCCTTGTACATGATCTGCAGGCCATATAGAAAATGCCGGTAATGAAGTCATAATAACTTGCGCAGTGCAATCACTAAAATCAAGAAACTAAATGTATGAGCTCAACTTGGACACCAAGTACTGCAAAATAAATGATGTATGTTTAAAATGTCTAAATATAGGCTAAGATTATTTTGTTAAGTCTTATGAGAATTACAAAAAAAACAAATATCTTATACGTATATTACTGTCGATGCAGTAACACTACTATGTTATGAACCACCACAAACAGTCCAATTTGTCTTACATAAACAAAAATCGCATTCTGACATTGAAGCCATGTTGACAATTTAAGCACGCATGAACATGATTGGAGAAAAAAGATTGACAAGTAGAGAGTTATAAGAATTAGAAATACACACGCAAAATTAAATGAGATCAAACCTCTTGGAGTGGTTTCCTGCCAGCACTCTGTAGAAACGAGACCAGATCAGAACCCCCATATTCCAGTAACTCATCTTCAAGGCCCAGTTCAATTAAGGTTCTATACAAATGTTCATGAAAAGCTGTATCTGGCCACTGAACACTAAGTTGAATGATCTGTCGTATATATTTATCCTGTGAAGCCCGATCAAGGATACTTCCTGAACAAGAAACTCGACCAACTTCATCCTTTAGAGAACGAAGGGCATTCATGATTATTTCATAGCATTGTTCTCGTTGAACAAGTGCATTTTGACGGCGATCAGGATCAATTTTACCATTAAAAGCATCACCTTGAGGATCAAGAGTTTGAGCCTTTTGCAACGGTAACCGAACTACAGCTTCATAAAATCTAATATACAAACAAGGCCCTGTTACCGTTATAGTTAAGAAAGGATAGTAGAAAAGTAACAAAATAAATTGATAGTATAATTCCCCGACGACAGTATATACCTTAGATCTTCAAATCGCTTACATACAGTTCTTAAGTCTGTTGATTCTGGAACTTTGGATAGATGATTAAAAGCAGTTCTAGCAAGATTTTCCTTCTCATCAGCTTTGTGAGTCATAGATGCCTTTTCCAGGCATTCAACCGCAAGGAAATATTTGTAGTCAGATTCATTGAAGTAGCTTGGACAACCATCCCTTAGCTTTGCACTAACCTCATCTACTGTGCCCCTGCCATCAGTGCCAGTATAATACTGCAGCAATAGAAGGAAAGAGAAGACGGATTAATACTCTTTTTCTTTTTCTTTGTTGAGAAGAAGGGTATGACCCAAATTTGTTTTAAAATAAAAGGAAATGGTATACATTACAAAATAGTGTTGAAAAGAGGAACTACCATACGGAATGAACAAGCCATAAGCAAAAAGTAACTAAACGATGTTACACGAATAAAATGAAAATGGGGAGTAAAGTTCGAGGTAATATGAAGATGGACAATAAGAGCAGTAGAAAACAATAATATTAAGTAACAAGATAAAGTAACAATAACATGATAAATAAAAAAAATTAAGGGGGAGAGCAAACTTGAGGTCATATAAAAAGACTCGCAAGGATAGGAATGCGTGCATCATTGCATGGGTTTTCTTTGCCCAAACCAAGAGAAGGAAAGAGCCCAGTTGTCCAAACTGCAACCTATCAACCATCAATCATTTTTTCAGTCCAGAGAAGATGCAACCACTGGACTTCCAGTTTGTGAGAAGTTTGATTTCCTCCCCAATTGCGCCGAAATGAAATGCTCCAAAGGGTAAAAAATCTCGGCAATGTCTCCGTGAATTTTTTTTCCTTCTTTACGCTTCTAAGTGCCTTAGCGTTAGATTCCTAAAATATCAGGAAAAATAGATGATGCAGTAAGCTTTCTCCTTTTAGCCTCACCTTTATTCGATAATTTGGTTTCTTTCTTTCTCCCCAATTTCTGAAGGTTACGTGATGCTATTAGGATTTTCAACTGAACACTAAGGTGGTTTGATGATGCTTTTAAATTTTCATGTTGTATTTGATCTCTTTTCGAAAGTCTTAGAAAAGAAAGGTGTAAATGTATCATACATTGACATAATCAAAGATATGTATACAAATTCAGTGACAAGGGTGAGTACATCTAGATGATTAACACGGGAATTCTCTATCACTGTTGGCTTATATCAAGGTTCAGCTTTAAGCCCTTATCTCTTTACCCTTATCTTAGATGAGCTCACCGGACATATCCAACAAGTAATATCTTGGTGTTTATTGTTTGTGGATGATATCGTTTTGGTCGATGAGACAAGCGAGGGTGTAAACGCAAAACTTGAATCTTGGCGAGACACTTTAGAAAAGAAGGGTTTTAGGATGAGCAGGACGAAGACGGAGTATATGGAGCTTAAATTTAGCAATGCAAGAAGGACGGATGACTTCGTTATTGAGTTGGGTGATCACGATATTTCCCATAGTGAGTGTTTTAAATATCTTGGATCGATAGTTCAAAAAGACTGAGATATTAATAAAAATGCGACACTCGAGTGCGAGGATAAGAACGACGACAATCATCATACTGGTCGTTTTAGCATAATGAGAACGTAGTGGTGGATCAATACGATCTTTGGAAGTGATGTACGGTGATCGAGTATAATCATCGAAGTATCGTAAAGATCTCTATGAAGGGGCACTATGGGAGTGTAAGTGGATTCGTGATCCTCAAATAAAGCATTCCTCCTAAGTGTAGACCATTCAACATAGTGATGTGGGACTTCGTGGTGAGGTTGAATGAAATGTTCATCTCGAATTTGAGGTGGTATTGACACTCGAGGGGATATTTCTAAACTATTCACCCTAACAACTAAGGTTTTCAAACACTTCTCGCACTTGGTGTATACCTTTGGCTAACGCCATCAATTGGTGGGCGTAAGATAGAAACCACGGGGGTAGTCGATTCTCTTCGTTTCCACGACTCGGTTGACCTCGTTCAACTCGACGCATCTCACTAATCTTCACTAGGCTAAAAAAATCCTTTTGCTTGTTTTTTTTTATAAATTATTTTGTGGGTTCCTATTCGACACAGGGCGGATCCCAAACTTAGAAAATTTTGGAACTTGACTCTGATATCAAATTGATGCAGGGTGACGCGTAGGGTTTGCGCGTATGTCGGCTTTTTCTAGGAAACTCTAAATGCATGCAATGAATAATTGAATTTTACAAAAATAATTAGAGCGGTCGTTGCGTGGACTTTATAAAATTAAGTAACGTTTGTTTTTTATAAAGCACAAAAACTATTTTGTTAAAAAAAAGGTTTTCTTAAAATAACGATTCGATTCTAAACCCAGGAAAGGAAGTTCGCAACTTTCGTTTCGTCCCCTTGTCGTAGCAAAACAAAAATTGTGAGCTCCAAATACGTTTCCGTTTGGAGTTTTCGACGTAGCGTTTGCTGACAAAATTCGGGCGAAAACTCAGCAATGAATCTAAAATCCTAAGAGAAAATGAAGAAACACGCAAAGGAGGGATAGAAGCAAGTTACCCACGGAAAAAGACGTCTTTCCGTATTCGAAGTCGACGGCGATCAAGCGAGGAATTCTGTGCCACCTTCAATCTCCCTCTCCGATGTCAGTTGCTATCGCACACGGGCACTAAGGAGAAATTTCACTCACTCTCACCAAAAGTGGTTCCACGGAATCTCAAACACTCAACAGTGTAAGGCACAAACTAAACAACCAAAAATTCACTCACTCTCACAAGGTGGTTCCACAAATTCTCTAACACTACTAATTAAATTTCACTGACTGTTCACAGGTTCAGAAAACCAAACTTCTCTATTCTCTCTCTCAAGGCGTCTCCAATGAAAAGAACTCACAAGAGAATGAAGAGAACACTCAAGAGCACAGTATCATTTCGTCTCCACTGCTCATGGAAGAGAAACCAAGACAACACACAACTATCTTAAATCTCTCTAACTGTTCACGGAAGCAAAACAGCAGCAACACACTGATTTCTCTAACTCCTAACTCACAGGCACTTTAATTTCAACATCTACATCATTAATCAGCATTCATCTTCTAAGGAAAACTACAGTAAACTTAATCTCAAATGGAAATCAATCACAACTACAGGAGCAATGTTTGAATAGTGAAATCAGATCCAATTCAATTGTTCATCATCACCTACATCAACACTCACATGGAAATTAATTCACAGCAACACTCAAGTTTTTCATCAACCACCCCTAACTCTAACACACATATTCATCATCTCCTCAACGAAGGAAGCAGCAGCACACAAGTTCATTTTCGTCAAAAAAAATTCCCACCCTCTCCCAACAAATTACAGAGCTTTATATATTAAAAAAAACAGAAGCGAAATATCCCAACCGATCGTAGAGGAGGACGTGGTCAGAAATGGCGACTGGGAGTTGCGCTGGATCGTGGTCGGGAGATACGGGAACAGAGCCTCGTGCAGTCGGTTGATGTCGTGCGGTTGAAGGGGACCGACGTTAGATGCGCAGGTGACGACGTCGTGGCTGGATTGTGGGGCGAGAATATGCAAGAAATCCACAATCCGGAACCCTAACTTCAGCTTCTGCCATTATCGAGAGCAGTCTGCTTCTTCTTTCTCTTTTTTATGGGGAAAAACACGACCCGTGCTGGACCTATATTTCATGGGCCGGCTGATTTCACTCTTCATGGGCCGCCTGATTTCACTCTTCATGGGCCGGCTGATTTCACTCTTCATGGGCCTGCTAGTGTAAATCGTGAGTCGGTCCTATTTGATCAATCATATAGATATCTTTATATATATGTATGTATGTATATAACATATATATACATATATTTTCCTTCGGGGAAAATAAAATTCTAAAACATGGCTACGCATGCACGCGTGCACAAAATAAAATTGTCCAACAAACAAATTGCAAAATAAAATAAAATGCAATAAACTAAAATGCAAAATGCGATAACTCAGAGCCGGTAGAGATCCGGTCAGGTGCGGGCCGTGCGGCGTCGGACACATTTGCGACGACCAGATCGGAACTGGTCTCCACCACTATCCTTGTCGGAGTAAAGAGAATAGAGCTCATCCCACATTGTCATGGCCGTCTCGTGATACATGGTCATACGGTAAGGTTCGCCATCAAGAGAGTTGAGAAGTCAGATCTGAACACGACAGTCGTTACGCAGCCAGTCGTCAGTAGGTGTTGAAGGAGGATCCAGAGAAAGATGATGCAGAAGTCCCTTGTACTGAAGTACCCGACGGACAGAGTGCACTCATTCAACAAAGTTCTTCCCAGTAAGGGAGATTGTCGTAATCCTCCACTCATCACGCAGTTCAGGAGGAGCAGGAACCAGGCGGGCTGCAAGAGAGGAAGTCAGCTGCTCGGTAGAATCAATCGAGGAACCCATGGAGAGGCGGTCTGGCGGCTAGAGGAATTGGTTAGAGCAGATACAGCAGACAGCAGCTAGGCAGCTAGAGCAAAGAGGCAACTTGACAGTGGCTAGAGGCTACTTGACAGCGGACGGCCGCTAGAGGAAATGCACAGTCGCCAACGAGTAATGGTCAAGAAGCAGCGAGCACGGCT
The DNA here is from genome assembly GCA_039583875.1 of Platanthera guangdongensis. Taxonomy (NCBI): domain Eukaryota; kingdom Viridiplantae; phylum Streptophyta; class Magnoliopsida; order Asparagales; family Orchidaceae; genus Platanthera; species Platanthera guangdongensis. The sequence goes on from CM077165.1 coordinate 156,263,286, forward strand.
GAGGAGACCGCGGCAAGAAGGGAAGCCGCAGTGAAGCCGGTAAGAGGAGCAAAACGTGAATGAGGAAAACCGGAAGAACACCAACAAACTGGACCGTGCGGCTACAGAAGAAGACCACATGGTAAAAGAGTAGACCGCGGCGGCTAAAGAAGTCAGCAGTGGGTGCAACAGACCGGCAGCACTGAAAGAGGCCGTCAAGACCGCGTGAACTAGAGAAGTCGGCAAGAGCACCAGAGTCCGCAGCAAACACTAGGAGATCGCGCGATAAGAACAAACCGCACGAACACGAAAAGAGGAAGCAAACACGCGGCAGTGTGCTGCAAGATTAAGTCGGCACGAGCAGACCGCACGAAAAGCAACCCGTACGAATAAGAAAGAGGCTGGAGCGGCTTAAAGTCGCACGAGAGGCAGGTGGCGGGGAGACCGGAGGATCCAGAAGAGGAGAGGACCGCAGCGACTAGAGGAGAAGGCCGCGCGGTAAGAGAGGAGGTGGGATCCACGGAGCAGACCTAAGAGAGTTATAAAAGGAGAAGAGGAGGAGGGGAGGATGGTGGTTCCACGAGAAGAAGTAGCAGAGAAACTGACGGTTAGAAGAAGTAACCCGCGAGAGGTGCGGACACTAGACCGCAAGGAGGATTGCGGTTAGAAACTCAGAGACCGCCCGGGATCGCCTGGATCTGACACCATGTAGAAGAACACTCGGGCGGAAAAATGAAACCTTGTATATCCTTCTTGTGTATGTGATGCAGGGACAGGAGTCCACCTGCCCTGCCACCTTGGCATCACCACCAAGGGGCCCACCTGGAGTCAGCACCAGGCGGCTTTATCAAGCCCGCGGGCCGTACACCCCAACCAGCTCTCCGCCACGGCATCAGCACCGCGCGGCAGGTTGTTGAGGCCGGGTCTCGATCCCGCACCCCCTAGATAAGAGGCCCTCAAGCAACCTCTCATCACCAACTCAATACAGGTATGAGTACAAATATATAGGGAGAGAAGAGAGAGAAGAATCTCGAGATGTGGGACTAAACAATAAGAAGAAAATACAAAAATGGGCCAAAACATGGGCCTTAACATTGTATTTTCTAACAATAACATTGAGAGAGCGAGCTTGATAATGCCATTATATTTAAAAGTAACCGTGCTCTAAATCCACTATAGTAAAATAAAATACAACTACAGCATCATATAAAATAAAAGGAAATAATTAAATAGGGCATAAATGTTCGTATTGATCATAAAAGCTTCATAGAGAAATCACCACAAGTTAAGTATCTCAAGTATCGAATAGAGGGTGAAGTGAAGAATACCTCCATCAACCCAGATATTAGTTGCATAGCAAGCTGGTCACCCTCCTCTGAGCATACTAACTGATTAAATGTCAATTGAATTAATTTATCGCGGACATCGCTATGCAATCCCTGAATCAATCGTGTAACATGATGATGACAGATAGTTTGTAGCAAGAAAAGTGCTTCACTGGATCTCCGAAGAAGCCTTCTTAGACATTCCATTGCCCTCACCTTTTTGAAAGTTATATAAATTAGAAAAAAAATCAGATTGCATACAAAATATTTTGAAAATCAGTCATTTACCTCCATTGCAGCCAGCTCAGCATTTGTATAAATAAGCCTCTGCCTTTTATTTGAAGCAACATCTACAGAACCAGTAGCCCTAGAGGATGGCGCAAACAGATTTCTCCCCTCATTTTGGCTGCTAGCTCCAACATCCGAACGAATTCCATAAAGAATAGAACCAGTAAAATCACCTTTGCCGGCAACAGAACCATAAAGCCCTCTTCTTTTGTTTCTTCGGGACCGTATAAATTGTTCTAGAGCGCGAATCTTACTTTCTAAAACTTGCATTGCGTTACCTTGGAGTCTACAACAAACTATCCCGTCCTCAAACCGACCATCAAATCCAACCTCCCTTTGGACAACCATCACAGGTAGTTCCCACACAGGAAAGAGAAGCCTGGATGCACATAAACAAAGACCTTCATGAGCACCGGAAAATAAAGGCTCTGCTTCCGGAAGCACCTGTCCCATGCTAAAGCCCCCGGCTGGAGCCCTAATACTTGACAAGGCATTATTACTTTCAAGCTGTGGCATACCAACAATGCCTGGATCTTCAAATGTTTCAGCTGCCCTCTCAGTAACTAAATTGCTTATTACATTATCTTCATCAAAAATTAACTTTGCTGCCAACATCAAACACATTGCAGCAGCCTCTCCAGCTCCAAACCTACTGAAAAACTCCTCAATTTGTGCTCTTGGTGCATTAGACTGAAAAAGCCTTCTGAGAATGTCCACAGGTCTGTTGAAAACAATCTCCATCAAACCCATTGTACTAAAAACAATGATTTTTCTCCTTGGTAGAATGTGCTGGAATGGAAGATCTCCTCTAGCCCATAGTCTCATAGATGCCTTCTCAAATGATTCTCTCAATCCGTCAAAACCATCCAAATCAGAATACAGTGAATGCACTGTAGCTGCAGCATCTGGTAGAGGCAAAACATCAGTAACACACAGCATTCGACCATCCACGGGCAAGGAGGAAACTAACTCCCGTAATGCACGGGAATTTCTTGAAGAAATTCCAAAGTTACTTGGAAGAGATGACTGAATGGTAGAATCACGATTCACAATCAGAAGAGATGAAATAGCTGGCGACGATGAATCTGAAAGAACAAGCATGCCTGCAGAATAAAAACCTGTTTCAACCTTCAAGACCATGTCCTCAGGTTGAGCTCTATTGGCAGCAGACATTGCACCAAAAGTAAGCCCACCACCAACCCCCAAGGGTGGTGAAGGCCTTGTTGCAATAACCTTTAAGCACGATGGCCGCTGACTAGCATTACCGAGACCAGTTAATCCTACAGAAGCATTATTCGTAGTTGACCGTGAAGTGGAAATATATAGCCTTCTCCCATCAGATAGAACAACGACCATATGAAGAAATTTTGATTCCATAGTGGATAAAGGCGCAATAGAAACAATAGATGGTTTAGCATCACGAACAATTGCTCTTGATCCAACACGCCTACCTCCATACTGGGAATCTCGTGGATCAATCAAATTTTTTTCTTCAGCAATTTTTTTAAGTGGGCCACTACCACCAACTCCCAAATCATAGACCTGCAGTTTCATGCCCTCTGTCCGTGCGTAAATAGCATGCCTTTCGTTGTCAATAACCATGTCAACAATTGGATCCACAGCTCCAAACTTGAGAGCATTTGGCAGAATCCACCTGCACATGGACAATCCTGACATTATAACGTCCACAGACAATGCAGAATATGTCATATATACTATATATCTAGGGAATTTCCAAATTTGAGATGACACCATCAAACTCATCAAACCATACAATTCTTCTATTAATGTTAGTAAGGAACTAAATATAAAATGAAATTCTACAAAAAAATTTAATCAATTCTTTTGAAATGGAAGAAGAATAGGCGTCCGCTGAAAATATCACCCCAAAATTGTGTGATCACCGGAATGCCGTCGCAGTTTGGAGTATTTTAATCATCATTATGTGACTAAGTTTACCGCCACAGAATACTAGGCACAGTGCGCCAGCCACATACCTCGAAACAAGAGTACCAAAACCAGTTGTGAGGCAAACCATACGACAAGGCTTCCGCCAGCTTGAACCCGTTGTGTATTGAATCTCATAAATATGTCCATCACGACCGGCAGCAAAAATTTGACCCTTATCCATGCACGCAACACATGTCATAGTCACACCATCTGATGATACAGTATACTCGGGCAATGGCTGTAGAGAAATCTCAGCGTATGGATCTGCTCCATCCACACTAGCAGCACAGCAAACTCCAATAAGGAACAACTAGCAACAAGAAGAAGGATCAGAAAACAAACCCGGATATAGAAATCAAAAACAAAATATCAGAAGAAAAAACAGTAGCTTTTCTAACCTTCAATAAAATCTAAGACAAATAAAAGGCAAAAACAAAATTATAAGTCCAAATTAATGCCACATTTCATTCTACTAGTTTTTTTAGTTTTCAAATAATGAAGGAAAATTCTAGCAAGTCTATTGATTGTTCGTTAGGGTAACAGGGTTTCATGAATTGTTTTAACTTATATCAAAATTAATACAGACAAACATGTCTATTAAAATTTAAACATAACTTTTTGAATGGGATTCAACAAAAAAAAGCTAACTTTATTTTAAAAACTACCAAAGGAACTAGGAATTTTCTTATATTTTATACAAAGGACCATGCTTCAATCCTGTTTAATCTGAGTATGGAGGTTGCATAAACAGCACAAAGCATTCATAATAGTTAAACTCATTTTAGCAACAGAAACACATTGGAAGAAAGAGAACAAGAAGAAAATGATGGGATGACCTAAAATATATGCAGAGATAAACTTAAAACTTGTGAGTCAATCATAATCATCAAAGCAATAATGGATGAGTGGACAGAGAAAGGAACATCGGAAGAGAAAGTCATGTATGATGAATGTAGAGTGATGCGGGACAGGAGTCCACCCGCCCGCCACCCTGGAGTCCCACCAGGGGGCCCACCTGGAGTCAGCACCAAGCGGCTTTATCAGGTCAGCGGGCCGTACACCCCAACCCATCCCCGGCTCCACCACAGGGCCGAAAGATTGTTGAGGCCGGGGCTCGATCCCCCGACCTTCTTGATAAAGAGCTCTCAGACGAGCTCTCATCACAAACTGTTCCGCGGTTCAGTTGGTGATGAGAGCTCGCCTGAGAGCTCTTTATCAAGGAGGTCAGGGGATTGAGTTTCTACCTCAACAACCTATCTGCCTTGTGGTGGAGTCGGGGATGGGTTGTGGTGTACGGCCCGCGGGCCTGATAAAGCCGTCCGGTGCTGACTCCAGAAGGGCCCTCTGGTGGGACAGGAGTCCACTCGCCCGCCACCCTGGAGTCCCACCAGAGGGCCCATCTGGAGTCAGGACCAGGCGACTTTATCAGGCCCGCGGGTCGTACACCCCAACCCATCCCCGGCTCCACCACAAGGCAGATAGGTTGTTGAGGTAGAGACTCGATCCCCCGACCTCCTTGATAAAGATCACTCAGGCGAGCTCTCATCACCAACTGAACCGCGGAACAGTTGGTGATGAGAGCTCGTCTTGTAACGGCCCCTCTTACTAGGCTACCGTCGCAATTTCCATTCATCTACTATATTCACTAGGAAATTCAGAGTATGGCAGTTATATAATCATCATTGCTTATATATATAAATAAGTATCATGACAGAGTAAAAGAAATGCTGAAAAGTACATTCCATCTTATTTATCATACATCTGATACAGTATAGTATATACTGACAGGTGACTGGATATATATATAACAAAAGGAGTCACCAAAATATCTGAGCTACAGTTATAAAGATACTGTCGCATCAGCTCAAACTATACATGTAACTCAGAACAAAAAGCTATACTGTAACATGTGACAACCATGAGTAAACTATTTGAAATAAAACTGAAACTCGTCGTGGGGGCAGTCGGGGTCGCGACAAGACGTCTTGTGGGCATCCATGACTTCGAAGACGGTTGTGATGACATCCACCCAGATCTTGTACATCTTTTCCCGGCGTGTAGGGGGCCTGCTAGAGCTAGCAGGGGAAGCCTCTGTCTTTATCTGTTTAGTTACATTTTCTATTAGTCAAAGACTAAATGAATTCTCATTATTCCCTTTTACTATGATGTCTTATTTGCATTTTACGGATTTCATACTTTATTATCTTGATTACGTTCTCTCTCGTTATATCACATTAATCGTTTTCATCATCTTCTTATTATGAAACTTTTTCTTCTCTGGTTTATCTTTTACTCATCCTTTTTTATATATATCATTTTACATATATATATTGTTTCATGGGTTGTACTTTGTTAGTCTCTTTTAGATTTTTCATGTTGTTATTGGGCAGTGTTAAGGGAATATTAACCTTTCGTATCATTTATATAGCACGCTTGCGTGCCATTTCATATTCGCACGCATTTCTTAACGTGCCTTTTCATATTCGCACGTTCCTTTCATTTCATCATCATTGGGAGGACATTCACTCCAGCTCCACTGTTGGGTTGACCTCTAACTTAGCTAATTTCATTTCTTTATTCTTCTATTTTTTCCTTTACTACATTTTATTTTAGTAGTTTCAATTGCTCTTTTCATATAGCATACACATAAAAATATAAGCATGAAGAATAAACATGAAAATTACGTGATTACAAAGGGTAAAACTCACTTTTTTCACCCATTTTCCTTTATCTCTGCGCCCACCATCGTCATTTTGCCTTCCACTGCCTCGAGAAGTCATATCCTACATCGGCGATATTGTTAAAGACATATAAGTTGGTCAACCACTTCAAGATGTTCTTGACGGGCTCCACTTGACCTAATTAGGTCAAAGACCTCTTTAAACACTTAGGGTTTTACACACTTAGGGTTTAGAGGAAGGGCAGCATAACATTTTTGCTAAGGACCCTTAGGGTTTCACCTATTTCAATCCTAAGATCAAAATCAAGTTAGTCGTTACTAGGGTTTCCCCAAATTCATGGATTTAGATAGTAAAATCGTTACAGAAACTTTTCAAAAGAAAATAAACAAAACTTTTCGAAAAACCCTAAAATCTCATGTTTCTACCATTTACAATCCATGTAAAAACTTCATGAAAGAAGCAAGAGGAGTGGAGAGGAAGTGATTACCTTTCAATCGGAGGAAAAATCACGAAAAACGGAGGAGGAATCAGAGCTCGGTGAAGATCGGCGGTTTCCGGCTTTCTTCCGTCGTCTGTGCGGGCGTGCGGGATCGGGAAAGATGAATAGAGGAAATAGCGGCTTTCCTTTGCTTTAATCCTATCGGGCGCCGCTTAATACCCGCACGCCACGTATTTCTAACAACCGGGAGGTGCCGGTTCACTACATTTTAGCCGGTTCCAGCCTCTATTAGCACACCAGTTCTTTAATATAGTGGTGGTGTCACACGTCTGAGAGCTCTTTATCAAGAAGGTCGAGGGATCGAGCCCCGACCTCAACAATCTATCGGCCCTGTGGTGGAGTCGGGGATGGGTTGGGGTGTACGGCCCGCGGGCTTGATAAAGCTGTCTGGTGTTGACTCCAGGTGGGCCCCCTGGTGGGACTCCAGGGTGGCAGGCGGGTGGACTCTTGTCCCGCATCATAGAGTGTGTAATGCAAATGTGCACTAAGGGGACTAATGAATTAGTGTAAGTAAAGTGTAGAAGGAATCAAAAATGATGTGATGTACAATCAATTATCTGGTGGTTAATGAACATTAAATACTGAAATTAGAAAGAAGTTCACATCCATTAACAATCAAGATTAGAACACTAAAGAATTCAAGAATTTCATGTTGAATTACGATTAAGAGTGCTTCAATTTAATATGAGTTGAATAAATCCCGAAATATGATCATGTGTAAATGCATACGAAATATATCCACAATCAAATATCTTTCACCAACACGACAAAGAGTAAAATTGACTTTGAGTATGAACTTACATAAGAAATAGATGTTGGGTTTTCTATACGATCACAATATATGTGCGCAGCGAAATATTTCTTCAAGAAAACCCTAATTAGAAGCAATGGATCTTGCGAAAACCATGATTCAAGAAATAAATGAAAGTACATGTGTCCGAATGAAGATTCATGACTTGATGGACTACTGCAGGAATGTTGTGCCTAAATCGGAATCCAAATCCAAAGTGTCTTCTTTGATTTACGCCTGATTCGAAATCAACGACTGGCGGTTGCTTGAGTTCAGAAATCGCAGAACTAGATCTGCAATCTTTATGGATATCCACACTAACGCCGAGAAATGCTGCACTCACGGCGAACGGAAGCAGGCTGGAAGATGATCAACTTCTTCATCTCCACGAACTACTAGGCTCTATTTCAGGAGAGGATGACCGGCGCTAGGGTTCCAAATCGAAAAGGTAAGTCGTCGCCGTCGGGATTGCCATTCTGAACACTTCAGAAAGGGGGCTGGGAATAGTTCACCTTAACCCTCAAACCAGGTATTATGTCTATATATACATACCAGGGAACTGGGTTCAGGTTCAATGGGAATTAACCTAATGACAAGTGAATCGGGTTCAGGGTTTAGAAGTAGGAGAAAAAACAGTCTCAAGCCATGTCGACGTGACATCTAGTCGATATACACTATATCGGCTAGAGGTTCGGACAGCTTCAAGTTGATATGCATTGTGTCGACTTCAGATCTAGTTGACAGACATTCATGTCGACCTGAAATCTTGTCGAAAATGTTCCGGTCAACAGACAGTCAAATCGATATCAATATATCGACTTGAAGTCTAGTTGACATACATTCCAGTCGACAGATACTCTATGTCGATAATCTGTCAAGTCGATATACATTATATCGACTAGAGGTCTAGTCATCGACAAAGTTCAAACAGACTTAAGGTCAAGTCGACAGACAGTCTGGTCAATATGCATTATATTGACTCGATATCTAGTCAATATTGTTTAGTCGACACAGACATAATCAAGTTAGCACAGATCAGTCGACAAACACTATGTTGACTTGAGCTCTAGTTGATATCACCATATTGATATGTTGTCTAGTCAACATAGATTTTCTCCCAATCAATTTACGTTTTGCTCTTCACTCATATCATATACAAGTAGAGCCACCCAGATCATTTATCCAATTTCTCGTATGTTATTATGTGTGATCTCATATGCTCATATTACGTTGGCAACGAGACTAACTCTTTGATTACTACTAGATCACGTAACTTTTGAGGATATGGATGCAGCCGGCTTGCAAAGAGTGAGGAGATTGGAGCTGGATTACTGTGCAAAGTAGAAATGTGAAACGACGTTGGCTGTCACACATAACTTTATTATTCTATGTATCCCTAGGGTCATGTTTGTACTTTGTATCCTTCCTATTCTATATATATGACTGGGAGTGTATCTTTATGATTATCTCTTGAGTTTTAGTGTCTTGAACTCTCTTTGGAGAGAGGATTGCATTGGAGGACCCAGTCTTCAGGTGCTTAGCGAGAACTTTCCTCTCGATTGTATCTTACTAGTTTACTATTATGCACTTCAAATAAGTGTTCATGTTATTTTAGATCTTCATACAGTTAGCCCTTATAAATTGGTCTAACATGCCCCCTCTTTTAGGGTTTGCGCTGCAACCCTAATTGAATCACCTCCTTGTTACCGCCGCCCGACGGTTTGCTTGCCCGTCCTCAGCCAAATCACGCCAGCGCCTCCTGCCATCTCCGACTTTGACAATTTGACACACGTGCATCCCCTCCATCACCTACACGACGCTTTGACGCATCTGCACTTCCTGCATCGCCATCTTCGGCTCTTCACCTCCCGCGCCTCCAGTGGGGTGACAACCTATTTGCACCCTTCGGCTGTCCACCTTTCAGCACCAAGCCGCACAATCACTGAAACGATCAGCCACACCATGTCACCTTTGGCTTGCGACTTCCGCTTATGACTCGATAGCAGCTTGATAGCCTTCAACGCGGGACCCGCTTGTGCCTTCTCCTCCACCCGTTGTCGTAATAGTCCCCTCTCTGGTACATTTTCTCACAGAGATCGGCCGACCAAAACAAGCAGTCTGCATCGTTTTCTTTTTGCATTCAGCGACTCCTCCTGTTGCCACCCTCTACCAGCTGTCTGATGGCACCTCCAGCGACCGATTCCTGACCATTTTTGTGTCCAGCCCTCCACCAGCACATGATTCCAGTGCCCATTCGGCTTCCCACACCTCCAGTCGGCCCTCTTCTTGTAACATCCATTAATTGACACGGAAATTTATTTAAAAATTGTAGGGGCAAGTCGCGACGGATTTTGATCGAGACAGCGCTTCGTCCAGGTATAATGTTACTTTTCCTTTTGATAGTCACCGTTAGTTCGTTAAGTGCGTTAATTATAGTGTGTGACGCGTTTTATTTTAGTGGCGCACGCAGTGAGAATGAGTTTATTTTCAAAGGGAATTAGATTGGGGTGTCAATAGCAATTTTTCCCCCCTCTCTTCATTTGGTTATCAAAACCGAAAGGGCATGAATTAAATCCCGAAATTTTTTTCCCACGGGAGAAACCGCAAGCCGCAACCCATTTTCGTTCTTCCGCTCCGTCTCCCGCACGCAGCGACGCCGGACGTAGCTGACGCCTCCCGCGCCCCTTTCCGCGGCCGATCCTCCTCCGGAACTCCTCTCCGACCACTCCTTCCTCTACGAGCGCCGGTGGACATTCATTTTCCTTCCTTAGCCGTGGAAGTGCCGGATTTCAACCCTAACCGGTGAAACTTGGTATCGTTCATTTCCGGTGAGTTTATTTCTTCATTTTCTCCATTTCTTCGGGGAAACCCTTCGATTTCAGAGTTAGTCTAACCTAGGTTTTCATCCTTATGCCCTAAATAGGTGTTGGAGTTCGTGATCCACCGCGAATCTGGTGTTGAACGCGTTGTGAGCCTTAATCGCCCTCAAGCAGAGGTATTATTCTATGTTTTGGTCCTTCATTTGCTTACCCTAGCCAGTGTGAGATTTCTTTACGGATAACCCTAAAAGGGAAAGTGTGTAATTTAAGTTATCTCGGACTACAGATTTTTGGTTGCCTCGAGGCAAGGTTCCGGAAGTCCGCAATAGTCAAATTTCCCGTCAAAAAAGCAAATGTCGCCGCGCCGAGTGTACGAGCGCCGCAGCACTACTGTAAGGAATTTAAATTCTTTTTAGTTAGACATATCAAGAAATTATTTTATGCACACACGTGTAAACTTCGTACGAGCATCATAGTCAAGCACATAAAGGTGTTGCAGTAGGGAAAAGGTCGCGGAATTAGTTGTAGGGTGAAACCTTTTCCAAGACCCTAATAGCCAGATCTCATATGCTAGCGTTAGGTGCGAATTTTTACACGTTTACGCAAGTGTGAGAATTTATCTAAGTTAGGGCGTGAAAGCCCCGTCTAGTCGACCATGAGAAAGTTAAGCGTCGCTCAGTAGTACACCGAAAGAGATGTCCCAAGCAGAGTAGCATTTGACCGAAAGGTCAGTAAGCACACTTCAGTTTTTTTTGTACTTGGTAGAGGCGCACTACCTTCCTCATAGGGCATATAGTATCTTATGAGTAGCAGAGTCTTGGGAGTTGACTCCCTTTGAGACAGTTAGTAGATTCGAGACCGTGTCCGCGTGGCACTAGAACAATTGAGTTCGTCAGAAGGTCTCGGATCGTCAGTTTCAGTTGCGCGTTACGAGCTACTCTGCATAGAGCCTTCCTAGTAGAGATGCAAGCTAGAAGTAACCTAGAACTCAAGTATAGACCTGACGTGAGACAGTACACTAGTTAGTGAACGTTGGGACTTGGATTAGTAAACTGAAAGTCGCAAACATAGAACAGGTAGTTGTCTGACCAGGTAGTGATCTGAAGGAATGCATAACATATAGCATAAATGTTTTAATGCACAAAACTATTTTTAAAAAGAATGCATTCATCATCCAAGAAAAAGCTTTTAGTGTCAATAGGAGCAGTTATTTTTCTTTCCTCTGACCCCTCGTGGGCAATGTTTTTTACAGGTGACTCAGGTGGGAAACTACGCCTAAGATGAGTGTTGGTGGCGTTAGTGTGTAGTGTTTTTCCCATTCAGTTTTCCCTTACTTTCAGTATATACTTGTAGTTGTGGATAATGTAACCTGTTAACATTTTATATGTCATGTATCAGACATATGATATTATTACAGATCTTCAGTCATTTCAATTATATTCATGATTAGTAGCTCTGTGAATCCAGATTTCAGGTATGTGGTTACCCTTAGTTTACTTTCTTAGCTTCTGTTGCTAGTGATAAATTTTTAGTAGCTTCTACTTTATACCTGCTGTGTACTAGTTTTAATATTGTTTTCTAGTTCTCTTTATATCGCTGACCCGGCCGGATGGCTGATTATTGAAAAACTGGGAAGTGGTGTTACACTTCTTCTCCAACCATGTCTGGTTGCACCTCCAGCGGCCCGCCGGCACTTTTGTAGCATTCTGACGCTTCTAGCTGCTACGCCCAGCCGTCTTCCATGCACGTAATTCGTTCAATGGCCCTCCACACTAAATAGAATGTCTTTGTCACTGCCTCTGCTGACTCTCATCGCATGGATCAAATTGAAGCAAAGCTTATAGATCTTGCTCTCCTCCTTCGAGAGTTTACGGCCACGGTTGTAAACCGCCCTCCGGCCACTCCAACACCCCCACCACCACCACTTCGACCTATCCCAGACTACATGGGGTTTCTACACCCCACTGCGGACACTCGGCCCATCTCCGCCAAATTGAGATTCATGAATTCGACGACAATGATCCTCTTAGGTGGCTCTCTCGCGTCGAGTAGTTCCTTGACCTTCAGTCCACCTCTGCCAACCAAAATGTCCCCCTAACCATTATCTATATGGAGGGCTCAGCGCTCCATTATGTGCGTTGGATGCGCCAACAGGTTTCTGCCACCACCTGGCCCACACAGAAAGAGGAACTCCCTTGTCACTAAGACGCCTGCCAGGCAGGTAATGCTTTTGAGCGCCTCAACACCGTCCGTCAATCCGACACAGTGGCCACCTACATCGATGAGTTCATCACGATCGCTATGCACGCCATGTTGTTAAAGGCGCGCCTAAGGGTCAAGGCTCGCCAAGCTCAGTGCGCCTTCGTGCGCCATATTTGAGCCTTTAGAAGATAAAAGACACGCTAGTGAGATTTTTGTTATAATTTTTTTCAAAGAAAGAAAAAAAATAATGCAAGAACTCAATAATTGTTTATTGATTTAGTGTTTGTGAAAATTAATTGTGAGTTGGGACTTTGATATGATGCAAGTGACTGCATTAATTTGATGTTGATTATTTAAAATGGATGTGATTGTGTCTCGCCTTCGTCAGGCGCGCGCCTGCGCCTAGGATCCAAGATCCCTTTTTCGCCTTAGTGCGTCTTGCGCCATTAATAACTAAGTACGCAAGTACCCGACCTAGCCCCTAACGACTACCTGGGGTATTTTATGGCGGGTTTGCAACCCCACCTTTGAGCACGCCTTCGGGTCCACAACTCATCTACTCTTTCCCACGCCATGGAGCAGGCCCAATACCTCGACGAGGAACTCTACACAACACCACCATCCTCCTCAATCGATCCTCCCCACCAGTCGTCGCAAGCACTTCCTCGCTTGTCTCGCCTGCAACCACCTGAGCTCCAGTTGTTAGGCACACCTCCACAACCGCCAGTTCCACTTCCACACGTACCTCGGAGACCCCAGCGCTTGTCTCACCTGCAACACTTTGAGCATTGCCGCAAGGGCCTCTACTTTCGTAGCAAACAGCCATACTCGCTCACCCACATCTACCCTCTCAAAAACTTGTGTATGCTGATTGGATCTGAAGACAACGGTCCATATTTTGGGGACTTGGATCCGCTGACACTCCCTAACAACCCCTACAGACCTCTCTAAAACTCCCTGGCAACCCCTACAGACCTCAACCTTGAGGACAAGGTCGCTTTTTGGGTAGGGCATGTTGATACGTCGTTGGCCGCCACACATATTTTTATTATTCTAAGCAGTCCTAGAGGCATGTTCGTACTTTGTATCATTTTCATTCTATATATATGAGTGCGAGTGTCTCTTTATGATTATCTTTTAAGTCTTACTGTCATAAACTCTCTTTGGAGAGAAGAGTCCTTCGGAGGACCCAACTTCCGCAAGCTTGGAGGGAGTTTACCTCGATTGTATTGCAAATTTGCGTTCCTGTTATTTTAGATCTTGATACGACTAGTGCGTATCAAAATGGATTTGAAAAACACAAGATTGCGCAAAATGGAAGGCTGGAAGGAGTCAATTCATTGGTTGGGGACAGATGTGTGGTTCTGGGAGGGCAAATGAAGTTAATGGTGCATAGTCACCGCAGTTATTGAAGGTTTCAAGGTTCGAGTTGGCAGGAACTGGAATTAGTGGCATGCTGAAATTTACAGAGACGGGTTTTCTGGAAGTAATATAGGTTTGGCTGGACTGAATTTATGTGGGAATACAGAAAATGAAGGTTCTGGGGAAGGAAATAATAGTCAGATCTATGGGGAAATGTTTGGTTACTGATTTGTGTAAGGGGATAGGTGGTTATGGAAAGGGAGAGGGGATCGGTTGACTGGTAAAGAAGAGGAAGAGAGGGGAAGTAGCAGTTAGTTTCTGGATGCGGGTAAGAGTAGTAGTTATGGGAAGTCATTGGTGGGGAAGAGGCTGTTATTTAGTATTTATATGGAAGAGGAGATGGTTACCTTGACTTCAGCACCAAGCATCCATGAAATCGACGGTGTTTGACGATCCCGATAGTCCATAATTTCAGTCCAAAATACACAATCTCTGAAATCAGGCCCCAAAACTTCTATTTATAAGCAAAGAGTCCACCATGGACGGCCTAGATCATCTGGAAGATAAAATTTCTAATTTTCATGAAACAAAATACAAAAAACAAGACGGAATTGCTTTAAACACGACTGCTAGCTCCGATCGTCTATACGACGATCCTATTTTTGCATCCTGCATATGTAGACTCGTGCAGACTCCGTAAGTATCGGTCTACCCTCAATCTATGATCCCCATCATAAAGGGGATTGTTCAACCACAAAACCTATTGCAGCAAAATTCTTTGCGCATAGCAATCTAGCTTTTTTTATTCATTCATTAACTCTGCAACCATTGTGATCTATTCATACGATTTAATTGCATAATGGTTGGGGAGAAAATAACAGCACCTCTATCTCCTTGTGTTGAATCCTCTTCTAATGAATCTCAGTAACAATGCAAGGGTATGTCGTGGAATCACTTAGAGAGAATTTTATCTCGTAAAATGATATAAATCTATATATGCATATCCGTGCCATAAAATAAAAATTGATATTTCCTAACACTTACTTCCGCTCAAGCAAGATGTTCAACTAAATCACCTTCATGCTTCATCAACATGGAATTGGGGTTCATAAGATTTTCAGCATGCTTGCATC
Organism: Platanthera guangdongensis; assembly: GCA_039583875.1. Classification (NCBI taxonomy): domain Eukaryota; kingdom Viridiplantae; phylum Streptophyta; class Magnoliopsida; order Asparagales; family Orchidaceae; genus Platanthera; species Platanthera guangdongensis. Next base: position 156,278,314 of record CM077165.1, read on the forward strand.
CAAACAATCTTGCTTCAGAGAAAAGATCAATGACATACTTTTAATGCATAAGCATATTGCCGAGGAGATATGAGCAACAACTATGATGAAGAAATATTTGAGTTTAGCCAGATCAAACTGAAAATGACTATGTCGATAAGCCCTTGGTTCTAACATCCCAATGTTATCCTATCACTACCTGCGATAACAATATCATGATGCACATCAATAAGATAATGCTCTGATCCTTCCAGCCCAAATATTCTTATGTACTCGAAAGTTTCAATGAGTATGCCCAGCGTCACTTTTTCAGCTTGTAAAATTATTGTTTTTAGTTTACACATCATACCACAACATTCTACTTGAGCAACAAAACATGGAGGTTGCTCCCGATGCATTTCTTCCTCCAGATATCCAAAGAAATGCATTATTAATGCCCACTCAAGAAAATGGCCAATGATTCATCGCGACTAAAGATATGATCATCTGGACACATTATTTTAGCCAATGAATAAAAATGTATCAAAGCAGTCCATCCATATGTTCAACTACAGCCACTGGCAACAAGTCTAGTCTTCAATCGAGTAACAAGACCATGCATATTCACTTTGATCGCAAACAACCATTTACATCCAATAGGTAATTACCCTCTACGAAAATAAACCATATCACATATGAAAAGGCTTATAATACATTCATTTCTTCCATCATTGTCTACTTCTATCCATGGTTAGATAAAGCTTGATTAACAATTCAGGAATACAAATAGATGTCATTGTGGTAAAAATACATGATATTTTACGGACAAAGAATCATAAGGCACATAGTTGAAATAGGGTGTTGTTGGCCTTTTCCAAGAGAAATAAGGAGCTCAAAAGGAGGATCCAGGCTTTCTGTGAGAATTCAGATGCAGCGGACGTAAGCCTGGAGAAATACTTTAATATCTTTGCTTGTCTTCTAGTGAGAATCTTTATGGATAATTGGAAGATAATTTATAGGTGTCTCTGCATGTAGTTCATTATCATCGGAGAGGATAATCGATTCAATATGAAGGGACAACTCTTTCATGTTTGCATCAAGCAGTCAATCACCTCAAACAATGATTGAATTGAAGAAAGAGGATACAAATTCATTAAAGGAAATTGAAGTCGAGGGACAAGATGATATGTCATCGAAGAATGCGGCATCATAACACAAAGTATCTGTTTAAGTGAGAAATTATAATACTTAACCGTTTCCAACCCATAAATAAGACAAAGGGATACAATTGGTTGCCTTCGGATCTTTAAACTCAGGGACTTTATATTATTTTTCTAATATTTTTTTTCATTTTAAGACGAGGGATTGATTGGGAAGAAAGCGACAGAATTGGAAACCAAAAATACCGACACCAACGAGAATATCCTTCAGTAATTGCATAATAAAAATAGAAATGACATTATAAAAATTTGAGGGGATTGAATGAGAATTGGGATGAAAAAGGAACAATAAGAAATTGACACCAAAGAGAGTTTACAATTGTATTAGTATTGATAAAGAAAATTATTAATCCGCAATTGAAGCTTTTTTGCCCATAAAGCTGAGCAGAGCTGAGCTTTAACTATTGATAGAAAATATATACACAAACGATAACAGCTTTCTATTTTATATCACATGTTTGTTAATTGATGCAAGAATTGAATAAGATGAGCATGAACATTTATTTACTGGAAATTTTGTTCACATATATTGGAAACAAATGCAGATAATTTTTAAAGAAGATACACCAGATTGTACTATAATGATTAGATCAGCATAACATACAAAATGTGTGCATGCATGTGGCATTAACAATACATGCAAGCTGAAGCGTAAGATTCTAATGGTACATAAATGGGAGTTCTTATTTTAAAAATGAATATTCAAGGTAACGAACTACCTCAAGTGGAGTTGCCACCAACAACATATACTGTATTGCTTCAATAAATATGCCATGTTTCACCCTAGCAAGACCGACAGCGCATATCGATTGCTCCACTCCACTGTATTCAGTACACTGTCCATCCCTAGACATAAAGACCAATTCTGAGTGTGATGGGAAACAATTTGTTCAGCCATATGACCATAATGCACAACTCCAAGGAAAATCTGTGTAATGTTAAAAACTAAGAATTTGGAGTAAAAAATATAATATTAAATACATGCATAATTTAGTAAGATGAAGGTGAGGGAAAACATTGCAGGTTTCATCTACCCTCAGTCGAAGGGTACCACGAGGAGATGACAAAAGAATCAAGATTTTTTCTTCAACAAGGAAGGTTGCTCAAAGAGCTAAATCAAGTTTGCATAGCAATCTCTTCTGACATAAAACTAAATCATAATTATCATTGATTTTAAGTCACCAAATTCGAATTTGGCAAGTCATAAAATTCAAAGATACTTGTAAGATGTATGCACACATGGAAAACAACAATTTCGATGTATAGGTTCCAATAATCTGGAGATATGTAAAATTAATTTTGGCAAAGCAATCCTTCTTAACGCTCTTCAAAACTACTCATATTTAAAACAATATCCTTCCAAGTAAAAATCTACCAAGCATAAAAATTTTATAGAATTTGCAAATGGAAAAGGAGATTATGCTGACAAAATAAAGCTTCATCAAGAAGGTAAATTCATACAAAGATCAAACTTAACACCTTCTAATCAACTCTCTATAAAGTCGAGTCTATCAGCGCCTTCACTCAACCTTTTTATTTGAGGTTGTAATTCACAATCCCATTTAAAAAATGGAAGGAACATCATAGGATAGGGGAACTGCTTCAGCAAAACATACCTATCTAAATCTAATTAACAATAATACATACAATCTAATCCGATTTTTTTGAAATTTTGACTCAATAATTATATTAGATAAGTACAATAAAGAATAAGCTCGAAACTTTATTATTATTGCCTATGCTATGACTCAATTTAAAAAATAATGCACCTAAATTCCTTTTTCTTTTTCACCTTCATGAATAATTGCCATCGCTGAATATCGAGTTCATAAGTTATTGTTGAAGAAAAGAATAAGCTCATGTGATGGGGAACCATCAGATGCACCTGGAGGGGTACGCCGCAAGGCGGGACACACATACATGTATTCGCACAGAAAGACTTGATCGGATCGCCGATCGGACTCCGCGGTTGCGTCCGGGACGTCGCCGCGAGTCAAAAAACTATATTACTTTATTTTTTTCGGTTTATTTTGATGTATTTTTATGGGCGAACCCACTGGCCAATCATAACCGTTGATGGGGATGCCCTAGCCTCTCTTTTATTATAAATAGGATGTAGAGGAGCTGAATTCAGTCGTTGTTGAATTTGGAGAAGAAGCTTTCCCGGATTCCAGCGATCCCTCCTCGGTGCCGACGAGGTGGAACCCTAGGTGACAACTCATAGACCGCCAAACTCCTCCCCAAGGTACCCCCTACCCCCACCATCATTTTCCCCCTGTCCTCCTTCATTTCCAGCAACCAAAGGACCCGAAACCCACCACCCAAAACCCGCCGGCCTGCAACCCAGCAGGCCGCCCCTTTCCCTGCTCCCCCCCCCCTTATCTGTCGCCGCCTACAGGACCGGAACAGGCCCGGCGGCCTGCTGTCAGCCACCCAGCCCCCGCCGCTCTACCCCACCTCAAAACCGGCCACCTCCAAGGCCTCCATTGCCCTAGCCGGCCACTCATCTTCCTTCCCCTACGTGGATCCACCTCTCACCGCTCTGAAAACCCTTGATCTATTTTGATCTAGTGCTACCACCCTTCGATCCATTAATTTCTCAATACTCATCATCCCAATCAGTGTTTTAAATGTCGGCCGACATGTCCTGTTTGAACAGAAAACGACTTGCATATTGAAAACTTAAAGGTTATGGCGTTTTTCAAAATGTCGGCCAACATTTCGGGTCAACCCCGCTATTTTGGCCGACACCGACATTTGCGAAAATCGCCCCCTGCCATCAGGGGCGTAGCTAGTATAGGTTCGGGGGGGGGGGGGCACGTGCCTCGCCTGATTTTTCGCGGATTTCGCCCAGGGGCCAGGGCGGGACATGCGGATTTCGCATTTCCGCCGAATTCATTTCTGCGCTAACCTAGCTGGCCCGCAGCTCTCCTTCGCCCGGCAGTCCAGTCGGCCGCCGCTGCTCTCCTTTCCCCAGTACTTCTTCTTCTTCGCCCTTTGCATTTCTGCGCTAACCTAGCCGCCGCTGCTCTCCTTCGCCCTTTTTCCCGATCTTCTTCTTCTTCTTGCGCTGCTGACCCGCCGCCTCAAGGACCGTAGTCCGCCCACTCGCCCAGGCGCTCTTCTTCTTCTTCTTCAATTAGTTTTGTAATTTGTAAATTAGTTTTTCAATTATTTTTGTTAAATGTCTGTAAATTAGTTCTGTTAGTACTTAGTAATATTAGTTAATTAGTTCTGTTAGAGTGTTAGTTAATGTAGTTTTTAATTAGTTTTGTTAATTTAGTTCTTAACTAGTTTTGTAAATTAGTTCTGTTAGTAACATTTGTTAATTAGTTCTGCTAAAGTTAATTAGTTCTGATAGAGTATTTGTTAATTAGTTCTGATAGAGTATTAGTTAATGTAGTTTTTAATTATTTTGTTAATTAATTCTATTATATAGATTGGAAGGATTTGATGTTTTCTCTTATTTGTAGAATGTCTTCTCAAGGATCAAGTAAAATAGGATCTTCTATGGGCGATAGAGATCCATTTTGGGCACATTGAGAGAAAGTAGAAGAAAAAGATACAAATCGGATCAGATGCCGCTATTGTGCCCAAATTGTTAGTGGAGGCATTAGCAGATTGAAGAATCATCTAGCTGGTCATAGAGACAATGTTAGACCGTGTTCCAAAGTGTCGGAGGACGTGAAAGCTCAAGCCATATCTTCTTTGAGCTCATCATTAGCCAGCAAACAAGCAAAAATGGCAAGATTAGAAAATTCCATCACTTTGGGACGGACACTTAATGTGTTTATCTATGGTCATACTATTTCTCTTGATCTTTTACGTCAATTTACTAAAGATTTGGATTCTCATGATATAATTCGTCACGGAGTTACGAGATTTGCTATAGCATTTCTTTCATTACAGAGCATAAACGAAAAGAAGAAAGAGTTAAGAGCAATGTTTTCCTCCCAACAGTGGGATGACTGCAAGTTATCAAAATCGGCAATAGGAAAGAAGGTAAAAAAGTAACTAATCTTATTTTTAATTATTATTTGCATATGCAATTGTATTAATCCAATTTTTTTTAATTGTAGGTGTATGCTATAATATTTAATGCTAAATTTTGGGAAGATGTTGAATTAGCTATTAGTATATTTGCTCCTTTGGTTAAGGTGTTAAGAAGAGCCAATGGTGATTAGCCTTCAATGGGATGGTTACATGGAGATATGTTAAAAGCTAAGGAAGAGATTGTTTTTGCTCTTGAGAAGAAAGAAGGTAAATATCTACCAATATGGAAGCTTATTGATAAGAGATGGCAGAGCAAGCTAAGTACTCATTTACACCTTGCCAGATATTTTTTAAATCCTCATTTTTACTACACCAATTGGGAAAATGTAGAAAGAGATGGAAGATTTATGGATAATGTTATTGAATGCATGACACGAATGTATGCAAGAGACACATCAATCCAAGATCGGATCTCAGATCAAATTTGTTTATACCGGAATCAAGAAGATACGTTGGGTAGAGATGCAGCAAAAAGACAAAGAAGTAACAACTCTTTTAATCTAGGTATAACAATATTTTTGTTTGTATGACTAAACTTTTGTAAATTACAAATTATCATTTACACGACTCTTTTATGTTTGTAGTCAATTGGTGGAAGATTCATGGCAACGGTGCTCCCGAATTAAGGGACATGGTCGTTAGGGTGCTTAGTTTGACTACCAGTTCATCGGGGTGTGAAAGGAATTGGAGCACCTTCGAGATGGTAATTTATTTTACTTTTTCATATTTGTAATATATAATTACAAACTGACTAGTTACTAATTTTTATATTAAATTGTACATTCATACAAAGAAAAGAAATAGATTAGATCAAAAGAGATTGATTGATCTAGTATTCGTAAAGTTTAATGCAAAATTGAAGACCAAACTATCTAGAACAAAAAAAAATCTTATTGCTTCAACAAACTTTGAAGATGGGCAAGTCGCTGAGTGGATGGTAGATAACAACACCAATGAAACATTAGAAGATGAAGAGTTGGAGGTTTTTCCAGGAGAAGGTTTAACGTGGCAACAAGTGGCCGAATGCATGGATACAAATGTAGAGCCAAGAAAAAACCCCCGACAAACTTCAACAAAAAAAGATGAAGTCATCAAGGGGAAAAGAAAAATAGTAGAAATCGAAGAAGTTGAGGAGGCTCACAATTCACCATCTTCATCTTCATCAATGGAGGAAGATGAGTACGATAATCTTTTACAAGCAGATTATGACACAGACAGAGACGAACAAGACTAATGATTAGCGGCGGTGAGGAATTCATTTGTTTTTCAAATATTTTTTATTAATAATTTTATCTCATGTGTTAAAAAATTAAACTATTTTTTTTGTCGGCAAAAGAGGATCACGATTATACTCTTCTAAGTCCATTTCAAAAAACTGCTTTTAAGACAATGATTTTCTTAAGATCTTCTCATGATCTATCTGATTATCTTGATATTAGTATTGTGGTGGTGAATACAATGATTTTTCTTAGAACATAATGCATTTTAATTGTTTATTAAAATTTTCATTTACAAATACTTCACATTTTCATGTTCCAAATAAAACTTTCAGTAAATGTATGTTTGATTACTTTTACTGACAATGATAATCTTGAAGAATCAGAAGTACTAAACTTTCAGGATTTTTTCAGAACCAAGTTAGCACACTAACAGTCAAGGATAAGATACTCGTTGCTGGTGGTTTTCAAGGAGGGCTCATTTTAAGGTACTTTTTTGTTATATTTTCTCAGAAGCAAGCTAAGTACTTTTGGTTAAATTTGTCGGATATTATGCTTGTCAAAATAAATTTGAAGTCAAAATTTGTTATCTAATGAGAAGATAATATTAATGAGTCAAAATTTGTTTTATAGTAGCAATTGATTTTTTGTTCAACTTTCTGTCTTATAAGAAATTTATGCATATAAAAAACTGCAGATATATATATATATACTTTTAGACATCTCGATACAATTACAAGATTCATATTGATATCTTGCTAATAAATTATAAAATTATATTGAACTTGAAACTTAAAAACATTCAAAACTTGTTGGAAGCGCCACAACATCGTAATTAACAAGATCATCCTTCTGGATTGGAAGGTATTCACCGTACTTGAGTTTCTTATTAGTTACTTCAGTTGCTCAGTACCAACATCATATTTGAAAGCACATAAATTTTTGCAAAAAGACGATAACAAAATTAATACATTGAGATATATTCATTAAATAAATTTTTAAATGTAAATGATAGAGCTAATTAATATATTACAACACATATAATATAATTTTTTAAAAATCCGACATTTAAAAATGTCTCTGACATGTCTCCGACATCCGACATCTAAGAACCCAATCTGACATGTCTCTGACATCCGACACTTAAAACTTTGATCCCAATAGCCCCAAAAATCCTAGATCAGTCCAGATCTAGGAATCTAGCCATCTGATCCACTATTTCCACCGCACAAACCTTCCATTTTTGCCTGGAACCGCCCCTAAATAGCGGATCTACTCACCCCCGGTCCGGATCTACTCATTCGTGGTCGGATCCGCCGTTTTACCATCTGTTACCACCGCTTTCCGCCGAGGGCAGTCACCGTCACCGTCGCCTCGCCACCGGTTCCATCTCTGATCGCTCGTCTTTACATCCGGCCTTCAAATCCTCCAGTACCTCGGTTCAGCCATCTACGTTGTGAGCACTTATGGTATTGTATTCTGTGACTTGACGTTTTCATTCGGTGTTGATCTATGTTGTGCTGAGATTATGATTGTGTACTAGTTATTTCCGTTTATGATAATAATTGTTTGTGGAATTATTCGCCGCACGCTTGCTTAGGCCCTCCGAGCGGAGGAAGTCATTACCAAATTGTTAACAATTAATTGTTTATTTCTTTATTTCAATTATTCGCGTGGCGTTATTAATTTCATTGTTTATAATAATTTTCGTTGTCGACCGACTGCCACCTTGCATGTAGCATTGCATTAGTGTGTCACCCCTGCACCTGCACGTAGAGTTGTAGTTTCCGAGCACCACTAGTCTACCCCTATATCATTTTGGTATCAGAGGCAGGTTAGGCAACTTGCATGCTCCGTAGTGGTAGGACTTTTAGAGTAAGCATGGTAGCACCACAGAACACCGAGGACCGAGCGACGAGCTCGAATTCGGACGCCGCTTTTGCTGAGTTCCAACGCCTTGTCCTAGGTCGCCTTGACACCATAGGAGCCCAGTTCGACGATGTGTGTCATGATCTTGTTGAGGTGAACCTTCGTTTAGGCCACTTAGAGGATGTCAGAGACACTCCGACACAGCATGACAATTCACTTGAGGACGACCCTGACGTTCCTCCACGTTATGATCAGCACCCAAGAGATGGTCAGCCTCCGGCAAACCGCTACCGACGCGATCCTCACCACCGAGCCCCAGCCCCGCTGCCCAGGCGACATCTTGATCCGGCGCGTGAGAGGCCCTACCTCCGCGTGATGAGTACCGTATGCCGCGTAGACCTCATCCTGACCCCAGGGATCAAGGGCCTCCACTTGGCCACCGAGACCATCATCGTGATGAGTATTATCCTCCAGGTCGAAGAGAGTGTGGCCCCCCACCCGGTCGACACGACTACACTCAGGATGATTACCCCGAGGAATACCATGATCCACGGAGAGATGGACGATACTTAGACATCACTCGTCGTATTTGACTCGACGTCCCTTCGTTCGATGGTCGCCTAGATATGAAAGCTTTCAGCGATTGGTACTTGGGCATGGACTACTACTTCGAGTGGTATGACATGAGTGACGAGCGTTGTGTCCTCTTTGCGAAGATGAAGTTGATCGGGCAAGCTAAGGTATTCTGGATCGGTGTTGCGAGAGCTTTAGAGCGGGATGGTTACTACCCCATCGTCAGATGGGATGAGATGAAGGAGAGACTGAAGGATAAGTACCTCCCTGCGTCATACTGAGATCAGCTCTTTGAGCAACTGCAGAACTTACGGCAGGGGACGCTTACCGTCGCCGATTACATGGCTCGCTTCGATGAGCTGATCGTCAGGAGTGACGTCTCAGAGAAACCTATTGTCATTGCCTCCCGTTTCAAGGCGGGCCTTCGTTCTGATATTCGGAGAGAGTTGATTCCCCACCGCTTGGAGACTGTTGATCAGATATTCCAGCTCACCCTCGAGTACGAGCAGTATCTCCAATCGTCTAGTACGAGGCAGTTCACCTCCGATCAGATATTACAGCTCTCTCTCTCTTTTCCCAAGTATAGATTAGTCCTACATTTGATTTGAAGTTGAGATTTCACTTCTCAATCCTATAAATATATGCACAATTTTTGTACTATTGAAGAATGAGAGATAATAAAAATATTATTCTGCTCTGAATTTCAACTTTTGACATTGTATCAGAGCGCCTTGATTCATGGCTTCCAAACACCAGTCATTTTTTTGTGCTACAATGTTTTGTTTTTCTTCAAGGGTACTCATAGTTGGCATCCCCGGTGCTTGCCAAGTTCATCTCCAACTACAGTGGGTGGACTGAGCTCCTCTGCCCCGTCTTTTATAGACTGTCAGTATTTTCCCTCGTCATCGGTTTATCACCTGCATCACTCAGCCTCCGTCTATACTCACTTGCGGTTTCTCCACTGCATAGATCAACTCGCCGACAAGTGCTCCCAGAGCTTGTTGTTACTAGCTTCCAACACCCGACAGCTTGAGCTCGCCTGCCTCATGAGCCCGCCACTCCTGCTTCAATGGAACTCGCTTCTCCTGATTTCCTGGACCTCGTTGCTTCTTCTCCAAGAGACCTCATCTCGTGGCTCCCTTATGGAGCTCGCAGCTCCTTCCAGAGAACTCCTGGAGCTCGTAACTTCTTCTTTCAGCGACCTCTTCTCGCGCCTCTAAGAACTCGTTGTCTCCCTGTCTCAAGCCTTGAGGTTGCCCATACCTAGTGCTCGCTGACACTTTCATGACAGCACTTATACGAATGCTGTTTCCGCCTCCTCCACCATTCCGGCCACGTTCGCACTGGCTCTCATCTATGAAGTTCGTGACGAACTCAAAATTACTATTATCTACTTTACTGACATTGGTAAGAAGAATTTTGTTGAGTGGGTCCACTCCATGAGTCATGTCCTTCAAACCAAGGGTCTTCTCCACCATTTAATTCGTGACACACCTATTGAGCCTATGGAGCAATGGTTATGGAATGATGGGCAAGTCTAGTCATGGATCTTAAACGTCATGGAAAATGAATCATATTGAATGGTTATGCACCACGAGGCCGCAAAGGTTATGTGAGAGGAACAGAAGTCTCTATACTTCGGGCAGGACAACCTCTAACATTTGTTCGATCTCTTTCACGATCTCAAGGCGGTTGAACCTTGTTCAGATGGTGACCTAACATCCTTTGTGGCCCAGTACGGCAGTACAAGACTCTTGCAAAGACTTGGATTCAACAGCAACCTCCTAAGCTGGATTTTGCAAGCCAACAAACTCAGAAGGAAGTTGTCGGCATAGTACGAATGATGACACAACCATCACCTCATCTTCATAGTGTTCGGGCGAGCATCTTATCATCAATCACTATTTTATCCCTCTCGGATACGTGATCCAAGATTCTGAAAATCACTTCTCCCACCTATGTCTTGTTGACTCCCTCTCCTGCCCTTCTTCAACACTCAATTGATGTTAGTCCTCCACCTAGTGGCCCATGGAGATTGTAATGGGTTTTGGAGTCATGGACGCTATGGTCGCAATCGCTCCAATAGGTAAAATACTTACATATGTACTCATTGTGACCGGAAAAATTATACTGAGGTCACTTGTTACAAAAAACATGAGTTCCCCCCGCAGCTTGCTTTTCACATCTCAACACCATGCTTTTTTTGCGGTGAACGTTCCTACCACATTCCGCTCAGGCATTGACGTCTTGCTAGAGGAACTCTGGCATCTCTGGGGCTAGTTACTCGGACTTCTAGCTTCAGCATCTCATCTCCAACGAAGGTGTATCATGTTTTTTCTAGAGTCCATCTTGGATAGTGGACTCTGGTGCGACAAATCACATTGCACCGCAAAAACTTTCTCGGTACACGGACTCTGCTTGTCTTAAGTTCATCACAATGGCCAATGGAGAAACCACACCGATCTGTGGATCTGGATATGTACCTCTCGCCCCGTCTCTTCCTCTTTGCTCTGTACTTCGTATTCTTGGCTCTCAATTTAATCTCCTCTTTGTTTGTCGTTTTATTCATGATCATGACTGCTCCAACACATTTTCTTCTTCCTTTGCGGTACATGATTGACGGATGTGAAACATCATTAGTAGGGTGTGACTGCCAAATGGGCTTTACACGCTGGTCCTTCCCACCATTATTATCTCTTTTGTCACCTTTGTTGATTGACATTGTTAGAAAATACAACGTAAAGGCCCATGTTTTGTCTCATTTGTGTATTTTCTTCCTATTTGTTTTAGTCTCACATCTTGGATTTGGGATTTTTCTCTCTTCTCTCCCTATATAATTGTACTTGTTAGAAAAGACTACTTTAAGGCCCATCTAGGGGCCCATTCTTCCCTCTTCTCTTTCTCTCTTTCTCTCCCTATTTGTATTAGTCCCACATCTTGGATTGGGATTTCTCCCTTTCTTCTTCCTCTATATAAATGTATTCATACTTGTAATTATTCATTGAAGAAGTATATACAAGGTTTGGAGCTTTCTCTACATGGTATCAGAGCCAGCGGTCTGTCACCTGCGGTTTCCCCTTTTCTAACCGCCCAGCCCGCCAACCCCCCCCCCCTCCCGTCCGCAGTTTTTCTCTGCGGCCTCCTTCTTCTATCCGCGGCCTTGTCTCCTGCGGCCTGGAAACCTATCCGCTCCGGTCTCCTGTCCGCGCGGGCTCTGCGTTTTGCAACTCTGCATCCGCTTCTCCTCTCCCTCTCCGTGGTTCCACCATTTTCCGGTTTCTTATAGCCACCTTCTCTCTACTTCGTGGGGCCCTCTTCTCCTCTGTCCGCTGCAGGCTCTTCTCTATCTGCTTGCCTCTGCGGCCTGCCCCCCTCTCAGTCGGCTTTCCTCTCTATCTGCTTGCCTCTGCGGCCTGCCCCCCTCTCAGTCCGCTTCTTTTCTGCTTCCTTGTGTTGCTCTTCTCCCGTGGATCCACCTTCCCCTCCCTGCTTTCTTATAGTCTTTCCTCCTTCCTCATCCTTGGGGCCACCCTCGTGTCTGTCCGCTGCGTACTAGTCAGCGGCCTGTCGTCAGTCCGCCGATTTGCTCTCCGCGTCTGTCTGTTCGCGGACTGCTTTGCTTGCGGACTGTTCCTGTTCGCTGCGGTCTTGTTCCCGCTCGCCTGCTTCTGCTTTCCCTAATCCGCTTGTCTCTCTACTCGCGGATTTCTTTTCTGTTCGACACTGTGATCTGCCTGACCGTGCGGGTTGACTCTTTCTCCCCCGCATCTTGGTCGCGGTCTCCTGCTCCTCTCCTCTATGTCCGCGCGACTTGCCTCTGTTCGCCGCTGTGATCTGCCTGACCGTGCGGGTTATCTCTTTCTCACTCGCATCTTGGTCGCGGTCATTGCTCTTCTCCGTCGGCCTCTCCTTCTCTTCGTGCGGTCTGCTCCTGTCCGTTGCGGACTGATTCCTGTGCTGTGACCGTTGTTGTGTCCACCTAGACCGTGCGGACTCTCTGTTTCCGCATTTTGGTCGCGCTCTGCCTCCTCGCTGGTGTGACTGCGCGGTCTGTTCCCTCTCGCTGCGGTCTTCTGTGTTTGACCTTGGTACGGTCTGCTTCTATCCGCCCGGTCTCAGTCCTTATTCGCCCGGGGTGTGCTGCTGCTGCGGTCTTCTCCTAACCGCACCGCCTGTTGTTTCTTGCCGCTGCTTGCTGCGGTCTTCCTGTCTGCTGCGGTCTTCTCCTTGCACAATGATCGGCTGTCCTCCGGGTTCTGTGGTTTCTGTTTCTGATGGTGGTACCTCATGCCTTGCTCACAGCTCCTCATGGATTTTGGATTCCAGGGCCTCTCACCACATTACATCACGGCAACCCCCGAAATATTTGCCCTTCGTGCATCCCCAGTTCATTACTGTTGCCAGTGGGGACACACTTCCCGTCTCTGGCGCTACAGATATCCACCTCACTCCCTCCATTACTCTTCGCTCTGCCCTTCATGTTTCGGGCTCTCCTTTCAACCTTCTCTCTATTGGTCGCCTCACTGCTGACCTCGATTGTACTGTTATATTTTCTTCTAACTCATGTGTTGTGCAGGATCGAGAGACGCAAACCATCATTGGAAAAGGGCATCTGTCGAATGGTCTCTATATCCTTAATCTGTATCCTCCAACGGTGTTGTCGTCTCTTAGCTCTGTTGACTGACACCGACGTCTGGGTCATGCTCCTCTCAACATTCTCAAAAAATCTCTCCCCGGCGTGTCCTTCCATGAGTTCATGTGTGAGTCTTGTATCTATGGGAAACATCATCGTTCTTCGTTCCCACCACATCCTTCTCGGCGTCCTGCTCCCTTTGATCTTGTTCACTCCGATATTTAGGGCCCTTACAAAATTACCAGTATCTTTGGATACCGCTACTTTGTCACCTTTGTCGATAACTACTCTCGGGTGACCTGGCTGTACCTCCTTCGTGACCGTTCTGAATTACCCGGTGTATTCCGGACCTTCTTTATTGAAACTCGCAATCAGTTCTCCACAACCATTAAAACCCTCCGCACCTATAATGCCCGTGAATACACCAGTCATACCTTCTCTCACCTCTGTGCGGAGTTTGGGGTCATCCATCAGACCTCCTGTGTCTATACCCCCACACAAAATAGCGTTGCTGAACGCAAGAATCGCCACCTGCTCGAGGTCACCCGCTCCCTTATGCTTCAGATGAATGTTCCAAAACAATATTGGAATTTTGCGGTTTCCACCGCTTGCACTCTTATTAACCGCCTGCCCTCATCTATCCTCAATTTTGCGGTTCCCTACAATCTCCTTTTTCCCTCCCACCCTACCTTCTCCATCACCCCACGCGTGTTTGGTTGTGTGTGTTTTATTCATCATCTTGGTCTGTCCACTGACAAGTTTGCTCCCCGTGCCACTAAATATATGTTTGTGGGCTATTCTCGCACTCAGAAGGGCTACCTTTGTTTTTCTCCCACGGACCGCAAGGTAGTCACTTCTGCTGATGTCACCTTCCTCGAACATCAGTCATACTACTCTCCATCTACTGACCCTCCTCTTTCGCCACCTCTCCCGCGACCTGTTATCCTCGTCTCTTCCACCATCCCACATCTCCCTTCCCCACCCAACCCTCCTAAACCACCTACACCACCGGTTATTCGTGTGTACACTCGACGTACTCCCTCGTCTACTACCATACGAGAGCTGCCCCACTCTAATGATGCTTTGCAACCTGCGGATCCGACCACTGCTTCCACTGCCCACTCGATGGCCAACTTTGTCTCTCTTCACTGCCTCTCTCCGGAACTCTGTCAGAGTGCTCTCTCTTTATCCTCTACCGCCACTCCTACTTCTGTACAGGAGGCTCTTCAGCACCCCGGATGGCGGGCGGCCATGGAAGCTGAAATGCGGGCTCTCTGGGCCAACCGCACTTGGGATCTGGTACCTCTTCCTGCAGGTCAATCCTGTGTTAGCTGCAAGTGGATCTTTGTTATTAAACATGCGGCAGATGGCACTGTTGAGCGTCTCAAGGCCCGCCTTGTGGCCCGGGGTTTTACTCAGCAACAGGGTCTTGATTATGAGGAAACGTTCTCCCCGGTGGCCAAAATGAACACTGTCTGAGTTCTTCTATCCTTGGTTGTTCACCGTCATAGGCCTCTTTATCAGCTGGATGTTAAGAACGCCTTCCTCAATGGTGATCTTCAGGAGACTGTTTATATGCATAAACCTCCCGGGTTTGAGACCACGGGGGAGTCTCGGGTTTGTCATCTTCGGAAATCCATTTATGGTCTCAAACAATCCCCGCGCGCTTGGTTTGACAAATTCAGCACGGTAGTCCGCAATATTGTCTTCACTAGGAGCTCGGCTGACTTTTCTCTCTTCACTCGACATCGGCCAACCGGAACAGTGATTCTACTTGTCTATGTTGATGATATCATGATTACTGGCGACGATACTACAGGGATACAACATACCAAGCAACAGTTGAACTCCGCCTTTCAGACCAAAGATCTTGGTAATCTACGGTATTTTCTCGGGCTTGAGGTTGCACGACGGCCTGATGGTCTTGTATTATCCCAACGGAAGTATTGTATGGATCTTCTTCATGATGTTGGCTATTCAGGATGCAAACCTACGGATACTCCAATGGACGCGAATCACAGGCTATTGGCCCATAGCTCTGACTCTGATGAGCTGCTTACGAATCCGGAATACTACAGACGCCTGGTTGGGAAACTGATCTACCTTACAATTACTCGACCAGACATCTCCTTTGCCGTTGGAGTCGTGAGTCGATTTATGCATGCCCCGAGGACATCTCATCTCCAAGCTGTCGAGCGCATTCTTCGGTATCTTAAGAACGCTCCAGGACAAGGGCTTGTGTACAAGCCATGCACTTCTTTATCCCTTGTCGCTTACTCTGACGCTGACTATGCCGGGTCCATTGATGATAGACGTTCCACAACAGGTTTCTGTACCTACTTTGGTGGACATCTCATAATCTGGCGTAGCAAGAAACAAAATGTGGTTGCTCGCTCTTCTGCTGAAGCTGAGTACCGCGCTATGGCTGCTGTTGTTTCCGAGTTAACTTGGCTTGAGAGCCTTCTGAGAGACTTGGGTGTTCGTCTCTCATCGCCAGCGACCCTATTTTGTGACAGTCAAGCGGCAATCCATATTGCCAAGAATCCTGTATTTCACGAACGCACAAAGCATATTGAAGTTGACTGTCACTTCATCCGAGAAAAGGTTCAGGCAAAGAAGATAAATTTAGAGCATGTTCCTGCTGCAAGTCAAGTTGCTGACATCCTGACTAAAGCTCTCTCCCGGCCTCTATACTACCAGTTTTTATCCAAGCTTGGTGCCTACGACTTGTACGCTCCAGCTTGCGGGGGAGTGTTAGAAAAGACTACTTTAAGGCCCATCTAGGGGCCCATTCTTCCCTCTTCTCTTTCTCTCTTTCTCTCTCTATTTGTATTAGTCCCACATCTTGGATTGGGATTTCTCTCTTTCTTATTCCTCTATATAAATGTATTCATACTTGTAATTATTCATTGAAGAAGTATATACAAGGTTTGGAGCTTTCTCTACAATACTCATACTTGTATTTACATACTGAAGAAGCATATACAAGGTTGACTTGTTTTCCTGCATTACTCGTGTATTTCTCTACATGGTATCAGAGCATCCTGTCCTACCTCCGGTCTCAGGAGGACAGTTCTTTTCTAACCGCCCAGCTCCTGCGGTTACTACCCTTGTTATCCGCCGGCCTGTCTAACCGCCTCTCCTCCGCGGTCTTCCTTTTCTCTACCCGGCTTCTCCTCTCCTCCCGTGGAACCACCCACTTTCCTCTCCCACTCCGCTTTTATAGCTTTCCTCTCTCTCTCGTGGAACCACCCCTTCTTGCGCGGTCTTCCACTCCTAGCCGCGGATCTTCGTCTTACCGTTGTGCTTTGCCGCGTGTCTCTCCTCTGCTGTAGGCGCTACTATTATGTTGTAGGCCTCTCTTCTAGTCGCGACGACCTCCTCTCCTCTAGCAGTTGCTCTTCTCGTTGTCGGCCTCTCCATCGCAGATCTTCTAGCCGCTGCGATCTCTACTGGCTTACCCACGGCCTTCTCTTACGCGGTTTCCTCTTTAAGCCGCAACTCTGGTCGGGATTCTCTTCGTGTTGTGGCCTCTTCTCTTCTTGTCTAGCCGCAATTTTCTAGCCGCGCTCTCCCACGTATCTCCTGGTCGAAGTTTCTTGTAAGGTTTGTCGCGCTGTCTGTCTCTTTGCCGCGAGGTTTTTCCTTGCTCTTTGATCGGTTTGCCACGCGGTCTGTCCCAAAGTTCTTCTTTTGTTCTCACTGCAGTCTCCTGCTCTGGCCGCATCTTCTAGCAGCTGGTCTAGCCGCTTGTTCTTTGTCGCGCAGTCTGGCCGCTTACTTTAGTCGCTGCTCTAGTCGGTCCCCATCTCCATACAGACCGCCCAATGTCTTCTTTCGGCCCTCTCTTCTTCCACCTTGACTACCCGTTGCGGCCTCCTGTCCGACGGCTTTCTCTTCTCTAGTCGCTGCATATTCTTCTCTAGTCGCTGCATATTCTTCTCTAGTCGCTGCAGATTCTTCTCTAGTCGTTGCGGTTTTTTGTTCGCTGTGACCTTCTCCTCTGGTCGCTGGTCGCTGCTCGATGGTCGTTGGTTGTTCTGTCCGTCGCGGCCTGTGTTGTTTCAGCTCTGCTCAGTGTTGCTTCTCTCTCGGACTACTCCCTGTGTTTGTTGGGGTTCCTCTTGCGCATCTTCTTCTTCCTGAGCGGGCTGTCTCACTTTTCCCACTTACCCGCTTGTCAGTTAATCGCTTGTCTTAACCGTCTGGCATAGGTTCTTCTACTGCTACCTCTATTCCAGCTGGGGCAATTGTCCGCATCCCTGATGTTGAAACCGGAAACCGGCCTCTTGTGGAGTTCGACCCTTGGGGAAGGGGTGGTCTCGCGCCTACTTCGCACCTGCAAGAAAAACAACGAGAGAGACAAGAAAGGACAGACCCAAGGGCTCGGCAGGGAGGTCCCACCACAAACCCGGAAGATCTCTGAGCGCTTCCCCTCCTTAGCCAAGAGCCGAGCTAAGGTACCCTCAGAGAACACTTGAGAATGAGGGCAAGGAGGCACTGAAAGCGTGCCCTCTGAGGTACCTCTTGGGTCTTATTTATAGATTTTCAGAATCTGAACTGCCAATAACCAAAAGAACTGACCTGGAAATACCAAAAAGGCCCCTGGTTGGGTCTGCCAACAGCCAAACTCCGCTGTTTTGGATAGCTATGCGCAGTCCAACCTGGTCTGCCAACAGCCAGGCTCCGCTGTTCTGAATAGCTATTCGCACCCATGGGGATTCAGTTCGCCTCCGATTCCACCCGCGAGAGGCGGGCGCGACCTGGCTCTGGGACTCGTCCATCCTCACTGGGCGAGTGCGAGCCGGTATGGGCGAGCTGCCTGTCTTCCGTCGGGCGGATCGGCAGCCTGGTCGCGCGTGGGGGGGTTGACCGGCGGATCACCAACCGCGGGTCTCGCTCGCTCGCCGCGGGTCGCCAGCCCGCTCGCCTGAGATGGGCGGGAGCGAGCCGGCCTTTCTGTCGACCTTACCCGTTTTGCCGCCCGGGTGCGGGTTGCGGGGTCAGGCCCGCTCAACCTCCCTGGCTGGGCCCGCTCGCCGGACACAGGGTTGTACACAATCCCCGCTCTTTTCGAGCTTGAATCAAGCTCGGAAAGAATCATCCAACCCGCGTGTTCGGCGAGCACTGTGCTGAGCTGGCAGGGAATCTTTTGTTGGCCCCCACTGTCCGGCTATAAATACATACCGCTGACCCCTGTAGGAGGCTCCCCAGATCCCCTTTATTTTCTCTGAGCAGACTTTTGTTTCTCGATGCCGGTTAGCGAAGAGGTGCGAGCTCGCCTGGCGGCGGCGGTCCTGCAGACTCAGGAGGAGGCCCTCGAGGCCGCCCCATGGCTAGTACGCGGATCTTCCGGCCCTCTCTTCAGGCCGGCGAAGGGAAAGATTGTTAAGCGTTCTCTGGCGGGTGACTGCCCGGCCTCCAGCTCGGCGGCGGGTGCTGAGGTCGTCCCCGGGGTACGTGGCCTTCCGCTGATTATCGCTATTCCCCTGACTCCCTGTTTTGCAGGTAATTCCCTGTGAGGAGGTGGAGAACCGGGGAGAGGATCGTCCCCCGCCTCCGTCGCCTGAGAAGATCGCGAGTTCCCCAGGTCTGGATCGCCCACCTCCGGAAACTCCCCGTCCGGCGGTCTCCCATGGGCTGGGGAAATCTCTTGAGACCCTCGAGGGAGGGAACTTTCAGGGTCGGCCGGGCTCTTCTCGCCCATCTGTCGGTGCGGGCGATGTGCCAACCCCTGGTGAGCTGGTTTTTATCGTTGGGCTTCGTCTCTTGCTCGCTCCCTCTGACTCGCCTCGCTTGCAGGCTTTCACAGGGCCTCTCCTGAGACCGAGATGAGCGAAGGGTACTCGCCTCCGCCTGACGTGGACAGCGTTTCTGACTACCTGGGCGACCCGACCGACGCGGTCGGGATGAAGGGGCAGGTGACACGGCTGTTCCAGAAACACACACTGATGTTGAAGGAGATCATGAGGAGGGTTGATGAAGACAAGGCCGAGACTGAGGCCCGGCTCGCTGTCCTGGAGGGCCCTCGGCGTGAAGCGGAAGACGACGACGTCACCTCGCCGGGCGTGCATATAACGCGGGCCGAGGGACATCTTAGGAGCGCCACAGAGCAGGTCGGCATGGCTCAGCGGGAACTGGTGGCGGTTCGCGACTACCACGATCCTCGCGTGCCGCCGCGAGCGGGAACGAAGAGGCGGCACAGGTGGAAGTGGGTCGAGTACTGACCCAGTTGTTTGCCCCTCGCTCGCGGGATACCGCGGGGTTATCGTCATTTCGCAGTTATCTTGTACTTATAATTGCTCGCGACTCTTTTAGCCCGCCTATGGGCCTAACTATTTTGTTGCTGAGATGTATTGAAATTATCGCGCTGCTTTTCTGTTGTTTTCTGTGGGCGGGTTAAGGGAAAGGTCCATTCTTCCTTTCGCGCTGATCGGGGCGAGGGCGAGCCGAGGAGCTCGCTAGACGGGAATCTCCCGTCTCGCGCGGCACGGCGTGCGGGTGCGGGTTGGGGTTGGTTCGCCCGCGCTGGTCTCCCGCGGTTGCAGCTGGGCGAGAACCGTGCCGGCTCGACCTTTGAGGTGCGCTCGCGCGCGGGAAGTCGAACCGTCGGATTAATTTTTGCTATCCGCACCCCATCTTTCGGCGGGAAGTTTCCCGCCCCCTCTCTTTTCCTATAAATAGGCCTTGCCGGCCCTTATTTCTCCACCGACTCCAAACCCTCCTGCTTCCTGTTCCCGCGGAGTATCGTCTGTGTTCGCCTTCTGGCTTTCTCTCCCGCGTTCGGCTGCGACTCGACGGGAATGGGCGGAGGCGGCGGCGACGCGGACGGCCGAAGCAAATGCGCTTGGACCTTCTCCGAGCATGATTTCCCTCGCGCCGTCATCACAGAGCGCGAATACTTGGAAGCTTTAGGCGACCACATCCCAGCCGGGTTCTCTGCGAGGCGACCCGAAGAGGGGGAGAAGATCAACGACCTGTTTAGGGATGAGCTCGCCATCCCTCTCGCTCACTTCGAGGTAGGCCTGCGACTCCCCCTATGGCCCGAGGCGCGCCAGGTGCTAAAATACTTCGGGGTCGTCCTGGGCCAGATGACCCCGAACTCCATCGCCGTCCTGATGGGGTTCGCCTGCTTCCTGCGAGAGGAGCGGGTGGAGTTCAGCCTCGCAGTATTCCGGAAGCTGTTCTCCTTCAGGGCGAACCGAGACGGGACGGCCTACTTCTCCAGCGCCCACCTCAAGGTGCGGGAGACAGTTAACAAGAGCCACAACTGGCTGAAGAAGTTCCTGTTCGTCAAAGGGGACTTTGGCAACGTGCCCTTCTCGCCGGTGCAGCTCAGCGAGGCGAGCTACCGGCCACCCAACCTAGGCGGTCATGAATCCGACCTGTTCGCGTTCTTCGTCGGGAAGAACTTTGAAGTCGCGTACCTGCGCCGTCATCTTGACGACCTCGCTGCTGTCCCGCCGGGGGGAGGTTTGTCACTCGCCGCTGTTATACCTTATTCCTTTTCTTCCTTTGTCTCACCCCTTCCTTCTTTCAGGCGAGCGCGACATCCCTCTTCACCCTCCTTACGAGAGCGCTCGTATTCCCCCCGGGGTTCTCGCCCGCGCGCAGGCTGCGGATGCCGCCCAGCGCGACATCCCATCGGTCCCGGCCAAGAAGCGGCCGGGTGGCGGACAGCCAGTCCCTCCGCAGAAGGTGGCGAAGACCGCGGATCATCAACCCGCCGCGAGCCAGAGGAAGGGCAAGGCCCCTGCGGTCCTACCGGCTGAGGGTCCCTCGCCCCCGCGGGTTGCCTCAACCAGCGACTCCCCGGTCGGGGCGGCGGGCACCTCCGCACCGCAGGGTGGGTCTGAAGCCGCTGCGGAGCCGGTGCCGAGAGGGCATCGGAACTTCGGCTACGGCGAGAAGTACTTGGACGAGCTTGGCGTCCCGCTCCTGGCGTGGGACAAGGAGTCGAACCGCGCGACGATCTCGACCCTGCTGCCGAGCTGGATGGAGCAGGATACCATCGGCGGGGAGGCGTACAGCCTCTCCTTTGGTCTGTACTCGCGTGAAGACGCCGCCATTTATGACAAGGAGGCGACGCGAGTGCTGATTCATGAGAGCTCGCGGGCCCAGCTGCGCGGTCTGGAGCTGGCTCACATGGTGGGGAGGCGCTGCACCCAGGTGGAGCGGAACGCCGCGTCCATCCAAAAGATGGCGGATGAGAAGGAAGAGGCTCCGGAAGCTCGCCCAGGCGGACGCGGACACTCACAGGAGGCGAGCCGACGCGGCCGAGGAGACCCTCGCGCGGTACCTGGGCGGGGTGGTGCGTGCTCAACCTGAATCGCACTCCCTCCTTTTCGTGCACACAGCTCACGATTATTCCTATTCATTTTTCCCCAGGACGCGGCGACGGCGAGCCGGATGGGTGCCGAGATCGCCACCCTTGGCCAAGAAAAGGCGGCGCTGGAGGCGCGGGTACGCGAGCTGGAGGCCGCCGCCGCTGTCCCTCCTCCAGACAGCAGGGTCTGCCCGCGCGAGCATCTCTCCGACTACGACCTGGAAGTGCTAATGCAAAAGAACGCGGCCAGCGCAGCGAGATACACGATGCAAACGCTGCGGCGCGCGGATCTGCTTACGAGCGAGGCAGCGGGACTCTCGGCGAAGGACGTGGTGCCGGCGCTGTTTCTTCCCGTGCCGGAGCCTGGCGACAAAAACTTCCAGCCCATTTAGGATTTCTCACCCCTGATCTCGCGTTTCCCCAGACTCTTGTAATTTATCTTTTTGGATGAACCTCATTATGTATATGTCTGTTTTGAGATGTATGCGCGGGTTGCGCTTATACTTCGTATTTTTTAGCTGCTGCTCTCTTTATAAGTGCTCCCTCGCCCCCTTTTTATTTCTTCCGACGCTGTTATTGCCGGATGGCGCGACCTGCCCCTGCGGCCCGGCTCTGGCGAGGTGGCTGCCCGTCCGCCGAGCGAGGCGAGCTGCCCGTCCGCCGAGCGAGGCGAGCTGGCTCGTCCGCCGAGCGAGGCGAGCTGGCTCGTCCCTCGGCCGCATGCTTAATTCCCTGTGGACTCTCGCCAGGCCTTTGCGTTTACTCGACCACCTTTCCTGGGGTCTGAGGATGGGGCCATGCTAGGCCCTTTCCCTCTTTTTGACTTTTTCTTGTGATTCCGTCTTGCTGCGCACGCTTTTCGAGTAGTTCTCGGCCTTGCCGGCTAGGTGGGAGTCCGACAACGCGATTTGTTCTGGGTCGCAGGTCGTTGCTTTCTGAGTCGTTCCATCGAGTGACTTCCGGTCCTGCCAGCTAGGTGAGAGCCTGGCAGCGGGATCTTCTCGAGGCTAAGGATGACACCGAGTGACTTCCGGCCCTGCCAGCTAGGTGAGAGCCTGGCAGCGGGATCTCCTCGGGGTCCAAACTCATTCTCCATCGAGTGACTTCCGGCCCTGCCAGCTAGGTGAGAGCCTGGCAGCGGGATCTTCTCGAGGCTAGGGATGACACCGAGTGACTTCCGGCCCTGCCAGCTAGGTGAGAGCCTGGCAGCGGGATCTTCTCGGGGTCCAAACTCATTCTCCATCGAGTGACTTCCGGCCCTGCCAGCTAGGTGAGAGCCTGGCAGCGGGATCTTCTCGAGGCTAGGGGTGACACCGAGTGACTTCCGGCCCTGCCAGCTAGGTGAGAGCCTGGCAGCGGGATCTTCTCGGGGTCCAAACTCGTTCTCCATCGAGTGACTTCCGGCCCTGCCAGCTAGGTGAGAGCCTGGCAGCGGGATCTTCTCGAGGCTAGGGATGACACCGAGTGACTTCCGGCCCTGCCAGCTAGGTGAGAGCCTGGCAGCAGGATCTTCTCGGGGTCCAAACTCGTTCTCCATCGAGTGACTTCCGGCCCTGCCAGCTAGGTGAGAGCCTGGCAGCGGGATCTTCTCGAGGCTAGGGATGACACTGAGTGACTTTCGGCCCTGTCAGCTAGGTGAGAGCCTGGCAGCGGGATCTTCTCGGGGTCCAAACTCATTCTCCATCTCTTTGTGCAAACCGGCTGTGGCGATTCCGGGGGGGGGGGAAGAAGGAGGAATTCATTATAACGAGTCGTGTTGTTTACATGTGCTTAGGGAAAAAACCTCTTCAGGTCGTCCCCACTCCAGGTGAGACTCAGGGTCTCGCCCTCTACATTTTGAAGTCGATAGCTCGCTGACTTCAGAGCTTCCTTCACGATGAATGGCCCCTCCCAGCTGGGGTTGAGCTTTCCCACGGATGCTGACCTCCCTGCCGCGTCTACCTTTTTCAGCACCAGATCCCCTTCTGCGAACTGCTTGATCCTGACATGTTTGTCGAAGTATCTCGCCATCCTCCTTTTGACCTCCTCCTGTCGGATGGCCGAGAGGTCCCTCAACTCCTCCACCATGTCCAGGGAGAGTCTCAGCTCCTCCTCGTTCTCGGCTCGCCATCCCTCTCGACCCTCTCTGGCCGTCCCGACTCGCGGCGTTTGAACTTCAAATTCTATGGGGAGCACCGCCTCGCATCCATGGGAGAGCTTGAAGGGGGTCTCCCCTGTGGCCGTGTTAGGGGTGGTTCTAAGGGCCCAAAGAACAGCGGGGAGCTGCTCCACCCAGCTCCCCTTTAAGTTTTCCACCTTCTTCTTGAGGAGGTTGACGATGATCTTGTTCGCCGCCTCCACCTGCCCGTTGCTCCTGGGGTGGTGGACCGAGGCGAACCTGAGGTTGATTCCGAGCTGCTCGCAGAAGCTGGTGAACTCGGCACTGGCGAACTGGGGTCCGTTATCGGTGACGATGGCTTGGGGCAGCCCATGGCGACAGATGATCTCCCCCCAGACGAAGTTCCTGATCACTTGGGAGGTCACCTTGGCCAACGCCTTTACCTCCATCCACTTTGAGAAGTAGTCGATCATCACCAGGAGGAACCTTCGCTGGCCGCTGGCCTGGGGGAACGGTCCAACCAAATCCATTCCCCAGATTGCAAAGGGCCAAGGGGCCGTGATACTCCTGAGTTGTTGGGCCGGCTGTAGCTGGAGGGGGGCAAACAGCTGGCACTTATGACATCTTCTTGCGAACTCCGCGGCGTCCCGGCCCAGGGTGGGCCAGAAATACCCCTGCCTGACTATCCTCCCCTCCAAGGTCCGACTCCCGGAATGACTCCTGCACTCCCCGGAGTGGACTTCTTCCAAGATCCTCTGCGCCTCGCCCTCGGACACGCAGCGAGCCAGCATCCCGGAGAGGGTCTTCCTGTAAAGCTGCCCATCTTTAAGGAGGTAGTAAGCGGACTTGTGCCTCAGCTTCTTCTTGTCTATTCCCTCCGGATACTCTCCCGTGGAGAGGAAAACTACCACTGGGTCCATCCACGAAGGCTGCTGGTCGATCTCCATGAGCTCTCCTTCTTCGATGGAGGGGCGAAATAGGTCGGTGATGGTACCCCCTGCCCGGGGGCCGTGCTTCGCCAGTTGGTCGGCCTGTTCATTCTCCCCCCTTGGCACGTGCCGGATGGAGAAGGTCTGGAAGGTCCCTATGACCCCCTTTACTTTGGTCAAGTATAACTTCAAAGCGGGCTCCCTTGCTTCGAACTCCCCGTTGATCTGGGAAGCCACCACCATGGAGTCGGTCAGGACCTCCACATCCAGCACCCCCAACTCCCTGGCCAGGCGAAGTCCCGCTATCACTGCTTCGTACTCGGCCTGGTTGTTGGTAATGGGAAAATGCACCACCACCGTCTGCTCGATCTGAGTCCCTTGAGGATTTTCCAGAATCACTCCTACTCCGAGAGAATGCCTCCTTGAGGCTCCATCCACCCTCACCTTCCAAGGAGTCGGGCGGGTGAGCTCCTCCTCTGCTACTTCTACCACGTAGTCGGCCAGGAAGTCGGCCATCGCCTGAGCTTTGATTGAGAGCCGCGGAACGAAGGAGACATCGAACTCGCTTAGCTCCACCGACCACTTGGCCAGCCGGCCTGAGTGCTCCACCCCCTCGAAGATGTTGCGGAGAGGATGGTCGGTCACCACTCGGATCGGGTGCGCCTGGAAGTAAGGCCGTAGCCTCCGAGCCGAGACGATTAGGGCGAATGCAAGTTTCTCCAAGATTGGGTACCGGAGCTCGGCTTTCCTCAGGACCCGGCTGACGTAATAAATGGGGAGCTGCCTCTTCCCCTCTGCACGTACTAAGACGGAGCTCAAGGCCTCAGCCCCGACCCCGAGATATAAGAACAAATTCTCACCCTCCTTCGGCCCCTGGAGCAGCGGGGCTTGTGTCAACTGCGCCTTGAGGGCCTGAAAGGCCTCCTCACATTCCTGGCTCCACTCGAACCTCTGGCCTCCCCTCAGCGTTTTGAAGAAGGGGGAGCACTTCTCCCCTGCCCGAGAAAGGAAACGGCTCAGTCCTGCTAGCTTCCCTGTCAGCCGCTGGACCTCCTTCGCATTCCGCGGGGACCCCAACTCCAGGATAGCCCTGACCTTGTCCGGGTTCGGCTCGACCCCCGCGGGGGTGAGGAGGTGCCCCAAGAACTTCCCTCGGCTAGCCCCAAAAACGCACTTAAGAGGATTCAGCCGCATTTTGTATCTACGCAGGGTGGCGAACGTCTCCTCCAGGTCCCGGAGGTGGGAGTCCACGTCCCGGCTCTTGATCATGAGGTCGTCCACATACACCTCCAAGTTCCTCCCCCTCTGTTCCTTGAAGACCCGATCCATCATTTTCTGGTAGGTGGCACCAGCATTCTTCAGCCCGAACGGCATCATCTTGTAGCAATAGCAGCCGTCCCCTGTGATGAATGAGACATCCTTGATGTCCGGAGGGTGCATCCTGATCTGGTGGTAACCTGAAAAGGCATCTAAAAAACTCATTACAGAAAAGCCGACGGCGGAATCAACCAGCGCGTCGATCCGAGGCAAAGGGTAACAGTCCTTAGGACAAGCTTTATTAAGAAGAGAGAAATCGATACACAACCGCCAGCGGCCGTCTCCTTTTTTAACCATCACAACGATTGAGACCCAGCCGGGGTACTGAATTTCGGATACGAAGCCGGCTTTGAGAAGCTTGGCCACCTCCTCCCTGATGGGTTCCGCCAGCCTATCCGCCGTGGACCTCTTCTTCTGTTGGACGGGGCGTGTTCCCGGGTCCAGGTTGAGGCGGTGGCAAGCCACATCCGCGTCAACCCCGGCATCTCCGCGGCGCTCCAGGCGAAGATGTCCACGTTCTTCTGGATGCACTCCAGCATCCTGCCCTGGTCCTCCGGGGTCAGCCCCCCGCTGACGCGGATCCTCTCCATCCTGCCTCCGCGGGTGAGCACTTCCAGCTCCACCACCTCCTTTGCGGCCTCCAGCCTGGACTGCTCCCCCCATCCTTCGGCGTCCCCTTCCTCCGGAACGCGGACCTCTACCTCCATCCCCCCTCCTACGGCCCTCACTTCGGCCACTTCCTCCATACCTCCTCTTTTCGCCTTCTCTGCGCAGTCCTTCGTCCTTGGCTTCTCCTCTCCGGCTTCCTGCTCGTCCTCCTCCATCCTCCGCCCCATCTCCTCGGCTCCTTCCTGCCAAGAGATGGTGTTTACCGCGGTGACGTAGCATTCCCGCGCCACCTTCGGGTCTCCTCTAACTCTGACCTGCACCCCCTCAGCGTTGAACTTCAGGCACTGATGGAAGGACGAGGGGACGCAGCGGAAGGCGCTGATCAGGGGCCTCCCGAAGATTGCGCTGTAGCTGCTGGGGGCGTCCACGATGACGAACTTGCAGTTTCGGGACTGCCCCCCCAGGGTGACATGGAGGCCGACTCCTCCCTCTACCTCCTTCCTTTCTCCTGAGAACCCGAATAAGGGCCCGTCCGAGGCCAGTACCCTCTTAGCCTCCACCTGCATCGCGTCAAACGCCTTTTTGAAGACGACGTTCACGGAGCTTCCATTGTCCACGAGGATCCGAGAGACGGTGAAGTTCTCGATGGCGGCCTTGATGACCAGCGCATCACAGAACGGATCCTCGTGGTCCGGCATATCACTTCTGGAGAAGGTGATTCTCTCCTCCGGGGGCGGGGTTTGGGATGTAGAGGCGACGCTCCGCCGATACATGGTGTGGAGACTTGCCTTGCGGGAAGCCTCGACTCCCACTCCCCCGTGGATCACTCCGATCCCTCCTCGGGTCCCCACATCCACCCGGTCTTCACAGCGATCCTCCTCCGCCCGAGGCAGGACCTCCTCGATCCTCACTTCCTGCCGCACCTCCTCCTGCTGCTGCTGCCGACCCCTGTTCCCTCTCATCTCCAAAAACTCCGGGCATGTGTCTGTTGCGTGCCCCTCTTCCTGATGGAAGTCGCAGTAGGGCAGCTCCACCCTGAACTCTCTTCTCCTCCTTCTCATGACCCCTCTCCTCGCTCCCAGGGCTATGGCCATGGCCTCCTCCTGATCGGGGAGTCGCGGCCTCTGACCCTGCCTCCAACCTGGGGGGTGGAACTGGTCCTGCCTCCCCTGATAGTGACCTCTCCCGTAGTATCCTCTCTGTGGCCCCTGCCCCTGCCACTCTGGTCTCCAGCCCAGCCTACGGTCGGGCTCCTGGCGCCCCCACCCCGGCTGCTGTCCCTGGAGCTGCCTCTGCTCCCTCTGCTCCCTCTGCCTGGGCTCCCCCCTCCTCTCTTCCTGTCCTCTTCCTCCCTTCGACTCCTTTTCCTCCTCGGCCGCCCACCTGGCCAACTTCCTTGCAAATTCTGGGTTCGACGCCTCCCCGTCGACCTCTCTCGCCGCCCTCTCCATCAGCTCCTCGTAGGAGAGGGGGGGAATTCTCTTCAGCTCCATGCGGAAGAAACCCTGCTGCAGGCCTAGTGTGAAGGCCATCATCAGACTGTGGCCCGGCATCTCCTGGACTTGGGTAACCTCCTCCTGGAACCGATCGACGTAGCTTCCCAACGTCTCGTTCACCCCCTGCTTTATGTGGAACAGGGACTCAGACTCCTTCCTCTTCTTTGAGGTAGTGAACCTCAACATGAACCCTCGGCGCAGGTCCTCGAAGCAATAGATGGAACTGGCCGGCAGCTGGTGGAACCACTCCCTTGCCTTCTCTCGGAGCGTGATGGCGAAGAGACGGCACTTGAATCCGTCCGACATCTGACGGATGGAGACCACGTCCTCGAACCATTGGACATGCTGAACCGGGTCTCCTTTTCCGGTGTAGTAGGACATCTCGGGCTCCCTGAACCCTTCTGGTACTGGTGCTGAGGAGACCAGCTCGCTGAATGGGCTGCTTCCAACCGCCGGGCGAGCCGGCGAGTCCCGCGAGCCCAACTCGCCGAATCGACCTCGGCCTGCCGAGCCGGGGAAGAGCTCGCGCCCCGAGAGCTCGTTCCCCCGACCTTCCTCAGCCACTTCCTTCCCGGCTCGCCTGCCAGGAGCGTCTTCGCCTAAAGAGGGGGCGGCCACGATCTGGGCTGCCGGAGTCGAGCACTCGGCCCGCACGCCGAGTGCGATCTTGACGAGGTCCAACACCTCGTTCCTGAAGTCTTCAAACATTCCCACTGTCGCGAGAGGCGGAGGGGCGGCGAGTTCTGCCTGTCGGATCCTTGACCTCCCGTCATTGAGCTCGCCGAAGCTTTTCTGCACTGACCACTCTCCACGCTCACCGCACCAAAATGTTGAAACCGGAAACCGGCCTCTTGTGGAGTTCGACCCTTGGGGAAGGGGTGGTCTCGCGCCTACTTCGCACCTGCAAGAAAAACAACGAGAGAGACAAGAAAGGACAGACCCAAGGGCTCGGCAGGGAGGTCCCACCACAAACCTGGAAGATCTCTGAGCGCTTCCCCTCCTTAGCCAAGAGCCGAGCTAAGGTACCCTCAGAGAACACTTGAGAATGAGGGCAAGGAGGCACTGAAAGCGTGCCCTCTGAGGTACCCCTTGGGTCTTATTTATAGATTTTCAGAATCTGAACTGCCAATAACCAAAAGAACTGACCTGGAAATACCAAAAAGGCCCATGTTTGGGTCTGCCAACAGCCAAACTCCGCTGTTTTGGATAGCTATGCGCAGTCCAACCTGGTCTGCCAACAGCCAGGCTCCGCTGTTCTGAATAGCTATTCGCACCCATGGGGATTCAGTTCGCCTCCGATTCCACCCGCGAGAGGCGGGCGCGACCTGGCTCTGGGACTCGTCCATCCTCACTGGGCGAGTGCGAGCCGGTATGGGCGAGCTGCCTGTCTTCCGTCGGGCGGATCGGCAGCCTGGTCGCGCGTGGGGGGGTTGACCGGCGGATTCACCAACCGCGGGTCTCGCTCGCTCGCCGCGGGTCGCCAGCCCGCTCGCCTGAGATGGGCGGGAGCGAGCCGGCCTTTCTGTCGACCTTACCCGTTTTGCCGCCCGGGTGCGGGTTGCGGGGTCAGGCCCGCTCAACCTCCCTGGCTGGGCCCGCTCGCCGGACACAGGGTTGTACACCTGAAGTCTGTGATGAATTGAAGACTACCACCATTTCCCTCACTGGGAAGAAGAACTTTGTGAAGTTGGTGCATTCAGTTCGTCGAGTCCTTCAGTCACCAGGATTTCTACATCATTTAACCAAGGATATTCCTTCTGAACCTACCGACAACTGGCCTCGTAACGATGGTCGTGTTCAAACATGGCTTCTCAACTCCCTTGATGGCGAACCTTACTGCATGGTCATGTATCACGAGACGGCTAAGACGGTGTGGGATGAGCTCCATTCTCTTTACTCAGGTAAGGACAGTCTCCAGCACCTCTATGACAACATCACTGATCTCCAGAGCCTTGACCCCGGCAGTGCTGCTGACTTAACCTCCTTTGTTGCTCGGTCCGAGAGGTTGGTTGAAGCTTGGATTCAGCATCATCCCCTACTACGGATCTCGCTGCTCAGCGCGCTCAAAAGGAAGCAGTCGTTATTGCCATGATGATGGCTCGTGTCCCGCCTCATCTTCAGAGTGTTCGGGCTCAGATCCTCTCATATGCTGCTACTCCCTCATTTTTTGATGTGTGCTCCATGCTGCTAAAGTTTTTACCACCTTTTGATACTATAGGACCTCCCTCCCCGGCTCTTCTTCAGCACTCTTCGGCGCCATTACTACCTATCCCTCCCCCTGCTCGTGGAGGACGTTCAGGCTCTCGGTGGAGGGGTCGAGGACGCCAGTCGCGGCCAAAGTGTTCTTTTTGTGGTAAGGATGGTCATCTTGAGGTCACTTGCTACCGCAAACATGGTTTCCCTTCTCGTCCAAATGCTTTTGTTTCTGGCCTCAGCCCGTCGTCCCCTCGTGCTGATCTTGATGAAGTCCGCCTCCATCTCCAACAACTTCAAGCGTTGTTCCACAACTCGTCTGCCTCTGTTGCTGCCTTCGTATCTAATGAAGGTATCTCTTGTCTCTCCACTAATTCGAGCTAGATGGTGGATTCAGGTGCTACTCACCATATCACATCCCTGAAGCCACCCCGATACTTGGATTCTCCGCATCCAAAGTTTATCACTGTCGCCAATGGCAACACCGCTCATGTCTCTGACTCTACCGACACATCTCTCAATCCTTATATTTCTCTGGCTCTCCATATCACGGGCTCTCCCTTTAATTCATTGTTTGTTAGTCGCCTCACTGCAGATTTGGATTGTTCTATCATGTTCACCCCTTCTTCTTTTTGATGCAGGATCGCAGGACGAAGAGTATCATTGGTAGAGGACGATTGTAAAACGGACACTACCTTCTTGATGTCTCTCTTACCATTCACTCCTCCGTCTCCTCAGTTAACTGACATCGGCAACTTGGGCGTGCTCTGTTTCCTGTTCTCCAGAAGGCACTTCCTGATGTTCCGCTTAAAGTTTTTTTATGTGATTCATGTATTCTGGAGAAAAAACATCATTCCTCGTTTCTCCCTCATTGTACCAGGAGTTCTGCTCCTTTTATGTTAGTTCATTCTGATATTTGGGGTCCCTATAAAATAGCAAGTGTATCTGGTTATCGTTATTTCATTACTTTCATTGATGATTATTCACGGATGACCTGATTTTACCTACTTCGTGACCGTTCCGAACTTCCTCGTGTGTTCTGTGTTTTCATTCTTGAGACTCGCACTCAGTTTGTTGATACACTCAAAACACTCTGAACAGATAATGCTCGCGAATACACTAGTAATGAATTCAATACTCACTGCTCTAACTTTGGGATTATTCATCAGACATCGCGTGCATATACTCCTCAACAAAACAGTGTGGTTGAGAGCAAAAATAGATATCTTCTTGATGTTGCTCGTTGTCTTATGATCCAAATGCATGTTCCCAAGGCGTATTGGCATTTTGCGGTTTCCATGACATGTCATCTCACCAACCGTCTCCCTTCCTCTGTCCTCAACAACGTCACCTCGTTTAGTCTGCTCTTTCCCTCTACACCACGATTCCCTCTCACTCCTCGCTCATTTGATTGTACTTGCTATGTTCATCATATTGGGCCCTCCACAGACAAGTTCAATCCTCGGGCAGACAAATACATGTTCGTTGGTTACTCCCGTACTCAAAAGGGATATGTTTGATCCTCTCCCACTACCCGCAAAACGACTGTTTTGGCAGATGTTACCTTTCTAGAAGATCAACCGTTTTTCCTACTCCATCACCACCTCCTCCATTATCATCATTACCTCGAGCTGTCGTTCCAGTTACATCTTCTCCACCACCACCACTTCCCACCGAAGTTCTTGTTCACCACCAATCTCCTCTTCTTCGTGTCTGCACTCGTCGCCCTCATCATTCTGCCGCCCCAATGCAGTCGGCTTCAACCTCTGGCACTCTGCGATCTGCTGATCTGATGCTGGCTTCCACCGATCATCTCATGGCGAATTACGTATTCTGACATTGCTTGTCCCCGACGCTTCAGGACTTTGTCACTACATTATCCTCTATTTATGTCTCTAATTCTGTGCAGGAGGCTCTCCAACATCCAGGCTGGCGGGCGGCCATGGACGAAGAAATGACTACTCTCTAGGAAAATCACACGTGGGATCAGGTCCCTCTTCCTCTAGGACAAACTCATATTGGCTGTAAATGGATCTTTGTCATCAAACATGCTCCTGATGGGACAATTGACCGTCTTAAAGCCCGACTAGTGGCTCGCGGCTTCACTCAACAACAGGGTCTTGACTATGAAAAAACCTTCGCTCCGGTGGCAAAACTCAACACGGTTCGTGTACGCCTCTCCATTGTTGTGCATCGTCAGTGGTCATTACATCAACTGGATATCAAAAATGCATTTTTAAATGGAGATCTTCAAGAGACGGTCTATATACATCAGCCTCCCGGGTTTGAGATCACGGGGAGTGCCAAGTTTGTCATCTTAAGAAGTCAATTTATGGTCTAAAACAATCCTCTCGGGCATGGTTCGATAAGTTCATTAAGGCTGTTCAGGAGGTTGGCTTTACTCGAAGCTCGGCAGACTTCTCTCTATTTACTCGACATCGAACAACAGGAACAGTTCTTCCTTTGGTGTATGTTGATGACATCCTAATCACCGGAGATGATTCAAAGGGAATACAAGCGGTCAAACGGCACATTAGTTTCGTGTTTCAAACAAAAGATTTGGGAAACCTTTGATACTTCCTTGGCCTTGAGATCGCAAGAAGTCCCGATGGCCTCGTTTTATCTCAATGGAAGTATTGTCTCGACCTTCTTCTGAATGCTGGCTATTCTGAATGCAAGCCGGTTAACACTCCTATGTATGTCAATCACAAGCTATGTGCACATACTTCAGATGCAGATCTTCTTCTTCCAAATCCAAAATACTATCGACAACTCGTTGGGAAGTCGATTTACCTAACGGTCACGAGACCAGACATATCCTTTGTTGTTGGGGTGATCAGTCGGTTAATGCATTCTCCTCGGATGTCTCATCTTCAGGCTGTCGAACGCATCCTGAGATATCTAAAAATTGCTCCTAGTCAAGGGTTGGCATACAAAACCTCTTCTTCTACTCCAACATTGGTTGCGTATTCAGATGCAGATTTAGCTGGTTCCCTGAATGATCGGCGTTCTACCAGCGGATTTTTTACCTGTTTTGGAGGTCACCTTGTTACCTGGCGCAACAAGAAACAAGTTGTGGTTGCTCGATCTTCAACTGAAGCAGAATATCGGTCAATGGCAAATACCAAGTACATTTAGGTCGCTTTAACCGAACGACATAGAGCGGGTGCGGTTCCGCCTAACCCGTTGCTCACACCGCCCTGTCACCATAAGACATGGGCACGGGTCAAACTTCCTTGAGTCCCAATCCGATCACACACTTCACATAACCCAGTTATGTGCAAGTTGGCTCTCAGGCCACCAAGTTGGCAGAATCACGCATCTGCCCAGTTTTCCGAGTGCATGTTGGAGTTAGTCCCCAAGGCTCTCTGTTGCAATCTACCGCGTAGAAAACCTGAAAAACAAACATTCGCACGGAGTCTTCTCCGGTCATTCATGCAATGCAACATCAATGATCCAGACCAATTTGTCCGGGTAGGCTTCACATATCATGTCTTTGTCTGTTTCTTGATTACGGACTCTACATGCTAAACAACATGGACTATTCATGTCTACCCGAAGGAACGCCTCACACTCACCGCAAACTCGCGAGAGCGGGCTTCCTATGCAAAGGAAAAGAGGACTTCACATGTCCTAGGATGAGAATCGTTACCCTAGCATTCCTTTTCGGCGCCATGGAAATCTATGCGGATGAAAAGCGACGCAATGTCCTCGCCTCCGTAGATCCGAAGTCGGCTTGCGATTTGGGGCTCCGAAACTCCGTCGGCGGCCGGATCTATCTCCATTCTTCTTCCTTGCTCTCCCCTCTCTCTAGAACTTTTAGAAAGAGAATAACCCAAAGAGAATGAGGGTTTTCAACCCTATTCCCGGTTATAACCAGCAAGAACAGCCAGGGACCGTTGGATCCCGAAATAAGGAAACGGACGGCCACGATTCGGGCTTGAAATCCAAAACCTGGGCCGAACACGGCTTGTGACGAGCCCGTGTCCAAGGCCGTGTGCCCCATTCTACGCCGAAACCGTCGCGTCCCGAAAAGTACACGGGCTCTCGACACGCCCGTGTCCGAAATGACACGCCCGTGTCATCCAGTACACGGCCGTATAGCGGGCCATGTTCCTCCATCGACACAGGACCAACACTAACCCGTGAAGCACACGGGTATTGGACACGCCCGTGTCCCAAATGACACGCCCGTATCACACCCGAACACGTCTGGGCTCCAGGCCGTGTTTCTCCCCCAACTCAACTCGGACAACTACCCGAGTAGGACACAGCCTGGGACACGCCCGTGTCTCAGGCCGTGTTCGCTGCTCGACGATCGTCGACTAAAATTCATCGACCACACGGCCATCGTCGAACCTGAGCACGACACATCCCTGGGACACGCCCGTGTCCCAGGCCGTGTGACCCCTACCAAATTGCAAACTTGGCTCAAAACTCCTTTCGTCGCTCTTTTGAGATTCGGGGCGTTACAACTCTCTCCATCTTAAAAGAATTTCGTCCTGAAATTACATAAAGGAAAGATAAAAACAAAACTTAAGCGCTACCTGAGTGGAATAACTCTGGGTACTCCTCAAGCATGGTCTGCTCTCGCTCCCACAAGAGCTTCTCCTGACCGCAGTTGTCCCAACGGACCTTGATCATTCTGATCTCTTTGTTACGCAACCGCTTGACTTCCGAGTCCTCAATACAAACGGGCTTGACCTTCGTTGTCAACCCATTATCGATCGGCACTTGATCGACCGCAATCACTTGTGAAGGCTCTTGCACCGCCTTCCGTAGCACCGATATGTGGAATACGTCGTGTAGACCACTTAGCTCCACTGATAGCCTCAATCGATAAGCTGCTACGTCAATCCGCTCCAGAACCTCAAACGGTCCAAGGTACCTTGCGCTTAGCTTCTTCAAACGCCGCACCCGCGAGACACCCTTGAACGGCTTGATCTTCAAGTAC
Organism: Platanthera guangdongensis; assembly: GCA_039583875.1. NCBI lineage: Eukaryota > Viridiplantae > Streptophyta > Magnoliopsida > Asparagales > Orchidaceae > Platanthera > Platanthera guangdongensis. Next base: position 156,313,759 of record CM077165.1, read on the forward strand.
ACATTGTCGCCGACAGCGAACTCCACGTTCCTATGCTTGGCGTTATAGTACTTAGCTTGGCGATACTGAGCGATCAGCAATCTCTCTCGAATCGTTCGAACCAATGACGTTGCATCTTCCACCTTTTAGCGCTTGTACAACTTTGACTCACCCGTTTCCAACCAAGACAACGGCGTACGACATCTTCTATCATAAAGGGCCTCAAAGGGCGTCATTTGAATGCTCGCCTGATAGCTATTATTGTAAGAGAATTCCACCAAGTATAGGTGATCTTCCCACTGCTTCCCGAAATCCAGGACGCACATGTGAAGCATGTTTTCCATTGTCCTATTTACTCTCTCGGTCTGCCCATCCATCTGCGGATGAAAGGCTGTGCTGAAACTCAGTTTTGTTCTCAACATCTGCTGCACCAGCCTCCAATCATTGAACGTGAACCGCCCATCACGGTCACTCACAATGCTGTGGGGCACACCGTGAAGCCGCACAATATTATCCACGTATAACTTTGTCAATTTCTCCACAGAATCATCTTTGCTATGCGAGATGAAGTGCGACACTTTCTTCAGACGATCTACGATCACCCAGATGGCGTCGTTTCCCTTTTGCGACTTTGGCAAACCATGCACAAAGTCCATAGTAATGTCGTCGAACTTCCACTCCGGAATAGGCAAGGATTTCAAGAATCCGGCCGGCTTTTGGCATTCCGCCTTCACCAAGGCACATGTTTGACACTTCGCCACGTACTGTGTCACATCCTTCTTAAGTCCTGGCCACCAGAACAATTTCTTCATATCACGGTACATCTTCGTGCTCCCCGGGTGAATTGAGTATTTGGTATGATGAGCCTCGTACATCAATTCCACCCGCAATTTGCCCACATTTGGGACGCACAGACAACCGTCTTTCCATAGCAATCCATCCACGACCTCAAATTGGGAATTTGACAAATCCAAAGCCTCAACCATGATTTGCTTCATGCGGTCATCCATATCCAGAGCCTGCCGAATCCGATCAGCCAGGTCACACTGATCTTCTGTCCAGTTCAATAGCGTTTCGACACTTGTCTGCTTGTCTACGCAAGAGATCTCCAACGCCTCCAACTCCCGAACCAACCGCTCGTCATGGACCGACAGCCAATTGGCTTGAGCTGGGTCCCTGCGACTCAACGCATCCGCGACTGCATTGCCTTTCTCAGGAACATAATGAATTTTGAACGTGTAATCCCCCAGGAACTCCATCGATCGCCGTTGTCGCGTGTTTAGATCTTTCTGATCCAACAAGTATTTCAGGCTCTTGTGGTCGGTATAGATATCGACATTCACCCCGTACAAGTAGTGTCTCCACAGCTTCAAGGCAAAAATCACGGCTGCTAACTCCAAGTCATGGACCGGATAATTCCTCTCATGCACTTTCAACTGTCGCGAGCCATACGCTATCACACTTTCATGCTGCAGTAGGACACAACCCAATCCATTGCCCGAAGCATCAATATAGATTTCAAAGCCTTCGGTCACACTCGGCGAACTCAGCACAGGCGTCGTGGTCAACCGACTCTTCAGCTCCTCAAAAGCTCGCGCGCACTCCAGCGTCCAAACAAACTTCTGCTCCTTCCTCGTCGGAGTCGTGAGGGGAAACGCTATCCGCGAGAAGTTCTCCACGAAGCGCCTGTAATAGCTGGCAAGCCCCAGAAAACTCCGGACTTCCGCTACTGTAGACAGCACATGCCACTCTTGTATCGCAACAATCTTCGTTGGATCCACCGCAATTCCCTCTCCACTGACTACGTGACCAAGAAACGCTACTGAGGACAACCAAAACTCGCATTTGGAGAACTTAGCGTACAATTGATTCCTCCTCAGCATCTCCAACACCAAATGTAGATGCTTAAAGTGATCCTCCTCATTCTGCGAGTACACCAATATGTCGTCGATGAAGACGATCACAAAGTGGTCTAGGTACTCCCTGAAAGTCCTGTTCATCAGATCCATGAACACTGACGGCGCATTCGTCAGCCCAAACGGCATGACCGTAAACTCGTAATGCCCGTATCTCGTAATAAAAACTGTCTTGGAGATATCACTCTCCCTTATCCGCAGCTGATAATAACCGGACTTGAGATCAAATTTTGAGTACACCGATGACACGACTAACTGATCAAAGAGATAATCAATCCTTGGGATCGGGTACTTGTTCTTCTCCGTTAGCTTGTTCAGTTCTCGGTAATCAATACAAAGTCTCAAGCTTCCGTCCTTCTTCTTAACAAAAAGGACCGGTGCGCTCCAAGGCGACGAACTTGGACGCACATACCCCTGCTCCAACAACTCTTGAAGTTGTACCTTCAGCTCCGCCATCTCCTTAGGCGCTAGCCGATACGGAGAGCGTGACACAGATTTCGCACCTAGCACTAGCTCGATGGTGAAATCAATCTCCCGTTGAGGTGGGGCTCCAGGAAGATCGCCAGGGAACACATCAGGGTACTCTGATACCACTGAAATACTGTCCAACGTACGCTTAGGCTTTGCAACCTCCACTAGCGTGAAGAAAAGCTCTGCACCAGCAAGAACCGCCTTAACCACTTGAAGAGCAGACATCAAAGTCTTGCTCGACCTCGTTCAAACCCGCAAAAGTCGTCTCACGACCAGTTCCCAACTTGACCTCCGTGCGATTGCAATCAAGGTATGCATGCTGCTCGAGAGTCAGTCCATACCAAAAATTACGTCGAACTCCACCAGCGGCAGTAACGACGCTTGCAAATCGAACTCCTGATTCCCAATACGAATCTTTACGCCACCGACTCTATCCGCGCGCATCGAACACCCATTCGGCAACAACACATCCAGTTTGTCTTTTGCCATCGAAGACGGTACTCCGATGCGCGATACAAATCCTTCGGACAAAAAGAATGTGAAACTCCCGAATCGAATGGTGCTCTCGCCGGATAATAGAAAATCAAAACAAAGCCTAGCACAAGCAGTCTTAAGCTAACATGCGCGAGGGCAACAAGTATTTACAGCTAATTGCTATAACTTTAGACCGTACCTGTCACCACGTCAGCGTGCTTTCTGGCCTCCTGCTGGCCTAGGTTGTGCTCTTTAGGCTTCCTCTCGGACTTTGGGCATCCGCTCCAACACTCGCGGGCAAAATGCCCCGGCTTCCCACAATTATAACATGCGCCCGGGGTTCGGCCTATAGTCGCCCCCGAAGCACCAAAAGGAGGGGCTGGACCCGAAGTCCTAGCCTTCTTATACCACTTACGCTATCCAGACTTTGAGATAGCCGGCACTTGGAACTCTGTCTTCTCAGCACTAGAGTCCTTCTTTTGGACTCTCCTTTTCCGTGTTATGCGTGGTGCAGCTCTTATAGGACTTGCAGAGTTCGATACCCTACTCACTGGCATCCGGTGAGTCTTCCCCAACTCTACTTCCAAAGATCTAGCCGACTCCACCAAGGCTCGGAATCCCAGTAGTTTTGGTCCAAGCAGTAGAATTCGCAGCTCGCCACGTATACCATTATAGAATCTATCAACTATAGATTGCTCGTTCTCCAACTCAAAGCATGGGTAGCGGCTTATCATAAGAAACGCCTGCAAATATTCATCAAATGAATGTGTACCCTGCACTAAGACATATTCAGCTGCTGACCTGATGGCCTTCTAAATGTCATTTGATCCGACACAACACCCGGCATTGAAGCCATCTCAGGGACAAAGGGTTGCACATTGCTTCCCTGCTGTGCATTAGTCACAGCGAACACCGCTTCAACGATCCTTCTTATGGTTTCAAACGAAGGAGGGGTCTCAAGCACGTCGTTGGGTGCACTATAATCCTCAGAAATCGGACGTTCCGACGGTCATGCACCACTCCTGGTCACCTATAGTTGTACAAAACATCGTTAAGCGACCAAACAAAATTGCAAAGAGAATCACGCCTAACCCGTTGCTCACCACCACCCCTTGGGCGGCAATATCTCGTGAGCATTATGGTCTTTCCGTCAATGCATAAGACCCTCCATCTATGCCAACGGCAAGTACCAAGTACATTTAGGTCACTTTAACCGAACGATATAGAGCGGGTACGGTTCCGCCTAACCCGTTGCTCACGCTGCCCTGTCACCTTAAGACATGGGCGCGGGTCAAACTTCCCCGAGTCCCAATCCGATCACATACTTCACATAATCCAGTTATGTGCAAGTTGGCTCCCAGACCACCAAGTTAGCAGAATCACGCATCTGGCCAGTGTACCGGGTGCACCTTGGAGTTAGTCCCCAAGGCTCCCTGTTGCAATCTACCGCGTAGAAAACCCGAAAAACAAACATCCGCACGGAGTCTTCTCCGGCCATTCATGCAATGCAGCATCATTGATCCAGATCAACTTGTCCGGATAGGTTTCACACATCACGTCTATGTCCGTTTCTCGATTACGAACTTTACATGCTAAACAACGGGGACTATTCATGTCTACCCGAAGGAACGCCTCACACTCACCGCAAACTCGGGAGAGCGGGCTTCCTATGCAAAGGAAAAGAGGACTTCACATGTCCTAGGATGAGAATCGTTACCCTAGCATTCCTCTTCGGCGCCATGGAAATCTATACGGATGAAAAGCACCGCAATGTCCTCGCCTCCGTAGATCCGAAGTCGGCTTGCGATTTGGGGCTCCGAAGCTCCGTCGGCGGCCGGATCTATCTCCCTTCTTCTTCCATGCTCTCCCCTCTCTCTAGAACTTTTAGAAAGAGAATAACCCAAAGAGAATGAGGGTTTTCAACTCTATTCCCGGTTATAACCAGCAGGAACAGCCCTGGATCGTTGGATCCCGAAATAAGGAAACGGACGGCCACGATTCGGGCTTGAAATCCAAAATTTGGGCCGAACACGGCTTGTGACACGCCCGTGTCCAAGGCCGTGTGCCCCATTCGACGCCGAAACCGTCGCGTCCCGAAAAGTACACGGGCTCTCGACACGCCCGTGTCATCCAGTACACGGCCGTGTAGCGGGTCGTGTTCCTCCATCGACACAGGACCAACACCAACCCGTGAAGCACACGGGTATTGGACACGCTCGTGTCCCAAATGACACGCCCGTGTCACACCCAAACACGTCTGGGCTCCAGGCCGTGTTTTTCCCCCAACTCAACTCGGCCAACTACCCGAGTAGGACACGGCCTGGGAAACGCCCGTGTCTCAGGCCGTGTTCGCTGCTCGACGATCGTCGACTGAAATTCGTCGACCACACGGCCATCGTCGAAACCGAGCACGACACGCCCCTGGGACACGCCCGTGTCCCAGGCCGTGTGACCCCTACCAAATTCCAAATTTGGCTCAAAACGCCTTCCGTCGCTCTTTTTTTTATTCGGGGCGTTACACCCCATCATCGTCGTCATTGGTTCCTGCCACGCAATTTACACCACTAGCATTGTCACTTCCAAGTCATGTGGTGGTGTCGTCCTAGTGTGTGTTGCAACAACCAGTCTTCGCGGTTGTCATCTTGCAGCATCTACTCTGACTGCTTACTTTATCGGTCCCTCTAGATCTGTTTATTTCTCCGATCGTTCCCTAGTCGACGCCACTGCTTCTCATCGTCGCGGCTCACCTAAGACTTAGTATTTTGTCACCCTCGACCATCCACCAGGCACACTCACCCTGACTCCAGCTCTACTTGTCAATCTCCCCTCCGCAAGTGCCTCTTCCACGCCAGCTCCTTGCAGACGTTTATGACACCAGAGAGTATGTTGGCGCCCCTTCACTCTACGTTGTCTCTACTGCTGCAAAGCGCTACCAGAAGTTGTTTTGGAGGGAAATCAAAGAGTCCGAGGATCAGGTCATCCAAGATCGGTTGAGCTTGAGGGCAAGCTCAATTTGAAGAATTGGTGGAATGTTAGGGATCTCACGCCATCAGATATCTAACATTTATATTATTATGAACCTTAGAAATCGAGTCAAGTCGTATCGAGTCGAGTTGTGATTACGGGTTATTAGTGTCTTGGTGTTTAAATGTTTTACGCGCTTCCCTCATATAAGGTATCTTACGCCCTTTCTTCATATGGGGTATTTTACGCCCACGCCCATCGAGTATATAGGCTCCCTTAGGTCTTCTATGGATATGAAAGAATGAAACCAAAACTTCTCTTAACTTTTCTCCTTCTCTCTCAAGTACCTCACTCTTCTCTCTCTTCATTCCTCATTCTAGGGTCAACCTTTGTATCTCCGTCTCCACCACCGCGTCCGACGAAATCCCGAAATAGGCAAATAACATCATGATGGTCTAATACTTCAAGCAATATTTCATTGCTTAAGTGTGGGCTTGTAATTTTTTCATATCAGCTTGGTGTGACCTATGATTGGGTATATAAGATTTTGTTCTCTGATTGGGAGTCATTGTCTTGACACTTGTGGACCAAAATCCTCATCAATTCAAAAACCTTCATGCTTCTCTCCCCCTCTCTGTTGAGCTCCTTTTATGTTGAACTTGTTCGTCTTCTCCTGTGTATGTGTCATGAGAAACAGTTTGACACAGGACAAGTCTAAAGGTCAAGGTCACAAGAAGCCCTAACTCTAAATGCAATGCAAGCGAGCACACGACAGACAAAAATGAAGATACAGCCAACCCTACAATGACATGAAAGAAAACACGCAATCTAATAAATAAAATGTCAATCGAATGCAGGTGCAAATGAATTGTTCTGATAGCAAATTAAAAGGAAGGAATTAATTAACATAAACCTTGATCAGGAGCACCTTTGTTCATAAATAATAAAATTGGAAAGAAAACAATATTTCATAAACAATTAAGGCACAAATATTTTAAGAGCAAGCCAAATAAATCATGAATATCAACTGATTTCAAAGAAACAAAGACATAATACCACAACCCATAAAATATAATCCAAATATACAATAATGGAAAACAAGAACCAAACTAAGACTTACATGTGCGGGTGGCTGCAATGATGAAGATCAGACGACTGTCGGCTTCAACCAAAGTAGAGGACGGCTGGGTAGGGATTAAAGAGAGATCAGTGGGGAGCATGGTTGCAGGATAATGAGAATATGGGGGTGAGGGGCCTGTATGTAGGGGAAACAAGGGTGGTGCTGCTTTGAGGGTGACTAGAAGATTGTAGGAGGCTCTTTGGGGGATTGGAAGGGGAAGAGCGGGTGTTGGAAGGATTCCAGCAATGAGAACCGGCGGCAAGAACAAAAGGGCTCCGGCTGTCGATGGAGGAATTTGTCGTGGAATGTGAAGGAGTCGGCGGGTTCTTATCGGTGGAGTCATGGGCGATTACTTGAGGAGAGAACTCAAGGCTTGCAGTTGGAGGGAATGGCGGGATGAGGCTTGCAGAAATAGGGGTTGCAAACGTGGCTTGCAGTTGTTATTATGGCATGCGGGTGGCGTGGAAACGGGGGCAAACGAAGAAGGGGGTCATGGTGTCGCACCAAGGATCTTTCGGCGTCACGCCGGGAGAGGGGCTGGAGTCGCACCAGCGTGAATGAAGGAGTTCCTTTCTTCTAAAAAACAGTTGATGCCCCCCTCAAATCTGATGCATGCGTCATACGTGTATAAAAAGAGTATAACTACTAGGGCATTCGGATCGGACGACTCAAAATGTTCGTACCAGTCAGGTGTTAAATACAACTCAAAAAATAAAAATATGTACATAAAATCAAGTCGGGACCACCGTTCTCACGCATCCATGAACTCGGATTGTCCGAACGAGTAGCAGATTACCACCAACTGCTGGAATAAGCGTATGTAGGTCGGTGATCTCCATCAATTCCCTCCAACATGAAAGTACTCATCTCCAGTGTGTGAAGATGGACATACTCTCGACGTAGCCTAGCGGCAATTCACTCAAGTTCCTCTAAAGAATTCCAAGTGTCATCCAAGGTCGGGTGGTTGCTCCAACGGACAAAATATCGCAATGTATCTTGCCCTCCTACAACTGTGAAGTCATGGGCAACAATCTGAAGCATATCTCTGGCGATCGTTGGTAGCTCTGAGTAAGATGTATCTCTGACTGAAAACTAAACAAGTGGAACCGTCAGTGGTGTGACGTGGCCCTCGCGGGGAAACTCATCAAGCTGAAGCTGAGGCTGAGGCATGGGTGGAGTGGGAGGAAGTAAGGGATGTTGTAGTACATACATGGAAGTGAACAAGTCATAGTAAGGAGTCGGGTCCTCTACATTGAATACTCAATTTATCCACATATTTTAAGGGGTGTCAATCTCATATGCATTCGTACCAATCCATCATATAACAGTATAGGAATCCATTCGACGAGTGCTAAATTTTTTTATTGCTCCCTGTGAGAACCTCTCAAATCATATGTGAACCATCACCTACTCTCTAGCTTCAAAATTTTGATCCCTCCTATGTTTATCTGCATGACTTTTATAATAATCATTACTTACTGCAAGTTTACATTGAACAAATTCATGCATTTCATGCAAACGATGCAAAGCATAAAATAGACATGAATCATACAACACAGATGAGTAATGCACCATATGTAAATGATTATGCAACAAATGCAAATGAAGAATTATGAACCTAACAGACTCACTAAATGCAGACTCTACAAGGCGATAAAAGTCCCGAAAGATGAGTGGTTTATCTCGTGGTTCCTTGGGCGGGATGTAGAAATAATCGTCGAGCGTACAGAGAACACCCTAATGACTAACTGAGACATCAGCAATGAGATACAATATCGTGGAAAGACAAATGTTTTTTGAGAGAAGTGACTCGCCAGGGAGCTCACTAGGGCGTTGATTGAAAAATAGGGAGCTCACTAGGGCGTTGATTGAAAAATTCATCACGGATGAAAAGACCGCTCATATCAAAGACATCCACAATAGGGCAAATGTTTCCTAGAAGGTCAATTTAATGCAAGCGCAAATGAATTAGTTGGATAACAAATTAACAAGTAATTAATCAAAATAAAGCTTGATCAGTAGTACATTCGTTCAAAAAATAATAGAATTGGAAAAGCAAATGATAGTTCACAAGCAGCTAAGGCACAGGTATTTAAAGAGCGCGATAAATAAATCCTGCAAATCAACTAATTTCACGGAAACAAAGACATATAATATTGTAACCCGCAAAATATAGTTCAAATATACAATAATAGAAAACAAGAATATCAACCTAATACTTACATGTGCAGGCTTGGTGATGATGAAGATGCGAGAGTTGACGGCTTCAAACAAAGTAGAGAACTGTTGGGCAGGGGATTAAGGAGGGTTCGGTGGGGAGTATGGCTGCAAGATAGTAGAAAAATGGGGATGAGGGGTCCGGTTGTGGGGGAAACAATGGTGGTGATGCTTTGGAGGGTGACTAGAAGACTGTAGGTGGCTGTTTGGAGGGCTGGAAAGGGAGAAACGGGTGCTGGAAGGGGAAAAATAGGTGCTGGAACGATTTCAATAATGAGAATCGGCGAAGAGAACAAGAGGGTTTGGGTTGTCGAGGGAGGAATTAGTCGAGGAATACAAAGTAGGAGTCCGCAGGCTGTTATTGGTGCAGTTGTGGGCGATTACAAGGGGAGAACTCATGGGTTACGGTAGGAAGGAGTGGCGAGATGCGGCTTGCGGAAACAGGGATCGCAAGTTTGGCTTGCAGTAGCAGTCGTGGCTTGTAGGTAGAGAGAAGTTACAGGTGTGGAGGCGAGGGCGGGGAAGAGGGGGACAGTTGAGTCGCACCAAAGAATTCCTTTCTTCTAAAAACCGTTAATGACCCCTCAGATCCACTGTCTGCATGTATAAAAAAGTACAATTGTCAAAGTACCTTGACTAGACGCCTCAAAATGTCCGAACAAATAGGGTATCTAATACAACTCGAAAAATAAGTCCATAAAATCAACTCGGAATGATTGCCCGGACGCATCCATAGACTCGGAACATCAAAACGAGTAGCGGATCACCGTCTTCTGCGGGAATAGATACATGTAGCCAAGGGTGCAAACGAGTCGAGCTCAAGTCGAGCTTGGCAAAATTTCCAAGCTTGAGCTCGAGCTCGAGCTAATCATTTTGAGCTCGAGCTCGTTGAGCTCATTTTGTCCTGGCTTGAGCTCGAGCTCAATGCCTGCTTATCGAGCTCGAGCTCGAGCTTCGAGCTAGAGCTGCTCACGATCTTTTTAGCTCAAGAGCCTGATTTTCTTTATATTTTAAAAAAAAATAGGAATAAAAAACTCGCGAGCCGGCTCGCGAGTACATGAACAATAATATCCAAGCTCAAGCTCGACTCGTAATCAAGCTCGAACTCCGCAGGCTCGAGCTCGAGTCGAGCTTTTTTCGAGCCGGCTCAACTCAACTTGCACCCATGCATGTAGGCAGGCGATCTCCATCACAGTTACTTAGAGGAAATTTTTCATTTGTCTTCCTCAATTTTGTTATCTAAAGCTTAAAGTTTCGGTGACTTTTAGATTGGAGAAATCTGGAGCAACCTGGGGTAAGTGTTTCCCTAGCAAAGTTAAAGCACTTCTAGATACTTTCTAGTTCGTGATAAGGAAGTTTGGAAATTGATTTTGAATTGATTAAAAATATCTATAATTACTGTGAAATTCGCTTGGACAGAAAGCTCTGCAAATGACTTCTAACGAAGGAGACCCAGGAGTGAAAGGAAAGTAAGTGGAAGTTCTTGCTCCTCTAAATTATGGTATATGTGGGTGTTATATTCTTCAGCTAATTAAGAAAATTTATGTTACTTAAATGAGTTATTGAAACGGTACATTCATGATTCTTTTTGCTGATCTGGAGACTGGACGTAAACTGATATTTGACTGTCTTTGCATAACAGTTGTTTCTAGTCTCTGAAATTTATCATTACTTTACTACGTATTAAAGATTTATAAGGTGATATATGCAAAATAATCTGGGGGATTAAAGGGAGTAATAAAGAGGTATCTATTTGTTTATCTTAATCTAACGAACCTAATGATTATGATGTATAGTTAATATAGCACCAAGTTATTAATTTCATTGACTTGTTTATTAATTTTAGTTTTTTATGAATATTATAGTCATGTTGTTTCATGAACTAATACCCTAGGTACTATTTATGATCATCATATTTACTGTTTTCGATTTGTGTCTGATATGTATTTTGTTATGTAATGTCCTTGTCATGTAGTGGTGCATTCATCTATATAAGGAGCCCCTTAGGTGGTGACATCTTTATCTTTGGAGTGTTAGTCATTTGATCTTTCTTTAGAGAGGGGAGTGTACAACCCCGTGTGCGGCGAGTGGGGTCAGCAGGAATCGGTCCAGCCATTTTGGCGCAGCCCAAGTCTCAAGCGAGTCGGAAGGGAGGCAAGGGCTCTGCAGCCTCGCCGACTCGCCCAACAGGGGTGGAACAGGAGTGGGGCGAGTGGAGCAGGCGAGTGGGACGGGTCAAGCCCCCACTCGCCCAGGGCCATAAGGAGGCGGCAAGTGCCAGCCCCATCGAGCACTCGCCGCCCCAGGCGAGTGGAGGTTTCCAAGAGCCCCGCGCCCAGTGACGTGTGTTGTATTTTACCATCTCACTCTCGCTGGCCTGCTCATAACCTTTTAAAATAGCGTAGTTACGTTGTTGGCAGACCGACTTGGGCTGCCTATAGCTGTGTATGACGTCGGAGGTGAGCTATTGGCAGACCAACTTCAAAAAACTATAAATAGACCCAAGGGGGTACCTCAGAAGACATGCTTACTTGTTTTTTGTTCTTGCGTTTTCTGAGGTATCATTAGCTCAACACTTGGCTAAGAATGGGAAGCGCTCTAAGATCTTCCGGGTGTGTGGTGGGACCTTCGTGCTGGAGCCTTGGGTCCGTTTCTGGTTCTGAGTTTTTGGTCGTCTGAGCTTGCGAGAGAAGTAAGTGCGAGGTCACCCCTTTCCCAAGAGTCTGAACTCCACAGAAGCAGGTTCTCGGTTTAAACATTTTGGTGCGATGAGCGTGGAGAGTGATCAACACCGAAAATCCTTCGCGAGCTCGATGACTGGAGGTGAAGGGTAAGGTTCTGGCCAGGACGACTCGCCACCCCCTCCACCTCTCGCCACTCTCGGCATGTTTGAGGATTTCTGGCAAAAGATGCGGAATCTCGTCATGTTCGCACTCGGCACTCGCGCCGAGTGCTCGACACCAGCTGTCCCAGTCGTCGCAGCCCCATCCCTGGGCGAGAACGCCCCTGTCAGGCGACCTGGGAAGGAGGTAGCTAGGGCTGAGCATATTATTCGAAACTCGAAAGTCGCACGAAAATCGTTCGAAAATTGAGTCGATTCGGAATCGGTTAAAATTGATTCGACTCAATTTGAGTCGATTCAATTTGACTCGAATCTGATTTCGAGTCGATTTAGAGCCAGCCTTGAATCGCTCAAAATATGATTCGAATTAATTAAAAAAATATGTATTTATTAATATATTCTTATTTTCAGATTAAAAATAATAAAATTTAAAAATAAATTAAAATAATGAAGACTTTAAATATTTCATTTGCTAAATTTATAGGTTGTCAATTTAGTTTTGAGCAAACTATGAATAAAACAAAAAATTACTCAATTTCGAGCCGATTTGATTCGATTTCGAGTCAACCCGATTTGATTTTGAGCCGTCTCGATTCGATTTCGAGCTGACTCGGAATCGAGTCATTTCAAGTCGAGCCGACTCGACTCGAAATCAATTTTGATTTCGAGCCGGGTTCGAGTCGAAAATTTCGATTTCGAGCAGAGCCAAAATCGCTCGAACTCGACTCGATATCAGCCCTAGAGGTAGCAGAGGAAGGCGGCGAGCGGGGTCTACCGGGGCGAGCTTTGTTCGCTAGCTCGGCAAGTGCGGGCCAAATCAACGAGGCGGAGGCGCAAGATCGCCCGGCTCGCCTAGCAGGGGATGGTAGCCCATTCAGCAAGTTAGTCTCATCCGCCCCACTTCCAGAGGGGTTTCGTGAGCCGGAGATGTCCTACTACACTGGGAGGGACGGTCTGGTTCAGCACATCAAATGGTTCGAGGATGTGGTTTTGATCCGACATATGTCGGATGCATTCAAGTGCGGGCTCTTCGTCATCACCCTCAAGGAGAAGGCGAGAGACCGGTTCGACCAACTTCCGGTCAGTCTCATCTACTGCTTCGAGGATCTGCGTCGGGGGTTCTTGCAGAGGTTCACCACGTCCAAGAAGAGGAAGGAGTCTGAGTCTTTGTTCCTCATCAAGCAGGGGGTGAACGAGACTCTGGGGAGCTATGTGGACCGGTTCCAGGAGGAGGTCCACCAAGTGCAGGAGATGTCAGGGCACACCCTAATGGTGTCCTTCACCCTGGGGTTGCAACAGAGATTCTTCAGAATGGAGCTGAAGAGGGTCCCTCCTCTCTCCTTTGAGGAGCTGATGGAGAGGGCGGCAAGGGAGGTCGACGGGGAGGCGTCGAACCTGGATTTCGCTAGGAAGCTGGCCAAGTGGGCCACGCGGGAGGAGAAGGAAGTAGGGGTGGCAGGGGCCAGGAGGTGCGGAGGGACGAGCCCAGGCAGAGGGAGCAGCAGCAGCAGCCAAGGTGGGGCCGCCAGGAGACGAACAATCGACTAGGCTGGAGGCAGCAGGAGTAACACTACCAAGGCCAGAGGCGAGGTTTCTACAGAGGGGATAACCGCCAAGGAGGGCAGGGTCAGTTCAACCCTCCAGGCTGGAGGCAGGGTCAGAGGCCTCCTCTCCCCGATCAACATCAGGCTATGATAATAGCCCTGGGGAGGAGGAGGAGAGGTCAGAGAAGGCGGGAAGGCATGGTGGAACTGCCTTACTGCGATTTCCATCAGGAGGAGGGTCACGCCACGACCACATGCCCGGAGTTCCTAGAATTGAGGGGAACCAGGGAGCAGCAGCAGCCTCGTCGGGCGGTGCAGATTGAAGAGGTTCTGCCCGGAGGGGAGGACAGGTGCGAGAATAGGGTCGATGTTGGGGGCCGAGGAGGGATCGGGGTGATCCACGGGGGGTGGGAGTTGAGGCCGCCTGTAAGGCGAGCCTCCATATCATGTACCGCCGGAGCGTTGCCTCGACGTCTCTAAATCCACCCCCAGAGGAGAAGATTACCTTCTCGAGGAAGGACATGAAGGATCATGAGGATCCATTTTGCGACACACTGGTGATCCAGGCCGCGATCGAAAATTTTACCGTCTCTCGGATCCTCATTGATAACGGGAGCTCGGTCAACGTCGTCTTGAAGAAGACGTTCGGCGCGATGAAGGTGGAGGCCCGGAAGGTGTTGACCTCGGATGGGCCTCTGTTCGGATTCTCCGGGAAAAGGAAGGAGGAGTGGGACTCCATGTGACTCTAGAGGGGCAGTCCAGAAACTGCAGGTTCGTAATTATGGACGCTCCTAGCAGTTATAACGTCATATTCGGACGGCCCCTCATCAGCCTCTTTCGTTGTGTGTCATCCTCCGTCCACCAGTGCCTGAAGTTCAATGCTGAAGGCATTCAAGTCCGGGTCCGCGGAGACCCCAAGTTAGCAAGGGAGTGCGACGTCACGGCGGTCAACACCATCCCCTGGCAGGAGGGAGCCGAGGAGATGGAAAGGAGGATGGAGGAAGTGTCCATGCATGAGACTGGAGAAGAAGCAGAGGAGATGGAGGTGGAGGAGAAAGAGGTCCGCACCCGTGTGGAGGTGGCGGAGGAGGTGCTGGAGGAGCAGGCCGAGGTAGTGGCCGTGGAGGAGGCTGAGGAGTAGGAGGAGGATCCAGTCCCAGGCGAGAGGACTGCTGGCGAGTGGGAGGAGCAGTCTCGGCTGGAGGCAGCAGAAGAGGTGGTGGAGATGGAGGTTCTCACCCGGGAAGGCAGGATGGAGAAGGTGCGAATCAGCGGGGGCTGAGTCCAGAGGACCAGGGGAGGATGCTGGAGTGCATCCGAAAGAATGTGGATTTCTTCGCATGGAGCGTTGCAGAGATGTCGGGGATCGATGCGGACGTCGCCTGTCACCGCCTCAACCTGGATCCTTAGACCACCCCATCCAGCAGAAGAGGAGGTCTACCGCGGACAAGTTGGTCGAACCCATCTGGGAGGAGGTGGGTAAGCTCCTCAAGGCTGGATTCGCTTCAGATATCCAGTATCCAGGCTGGGTCTCCAATGTTATAATTGTTAAAAAAGGAGATAGACGCTGGAGGATGAGTGTAGATTTCTCTCTTTTGAATAAATCATGTCCCAAAGATTGTTGACCATTGTCTCGGATCGACGTGTTGGTTGTCTCAGCCGTCGGTTTCTCTCTAATGAGTTTCTTAGATGCTTTTTCAGGTTACCATCAAATCAGGATGCACCCTCCTGACATAAAAGATGTCTCTTTCATCACCGAGGATGAGTGCTACTGTTATAAGATGATGCTCTTTGGGCTAAAAAATGCAGGGGCAACGTATCAAAAGATGATGGATCAGGTCTTCTGAGAGCAAAGGGGAAGAAATTTGGAGGTGTACGTGGATGACCTCATGATCAAGAGTCAGGACGTGGACTCTTACCTCCGGGACTTGGAGGAGACCTTCAGTACCCTGCGGAAGTATAAGATGAAGCTGAACCCCCTAAAGTGTGTCTTCGGGGCCAACAGGGGAAAATTCATAGGTCATCTCCTTACTCCTGCAGGGGTGGAACCCAATCCTGACAAGGTGAGGGCGATCATGGAGTTGGGGTCACCACGGAACGCCAAATAGGTCCAGTGGCTGACAGGAAAGTTGGCAGGGTTGAGCAGGTTCCTCTCTCGGGCAGGAGAGAAGTGTTCCCCTTCTTCAAAGCGTTGAGGGGAAATCAGAAATTTGAATGGTCTAGGGAATGCGAGGAAGCGTTCCAAACCTTGAAGAGGCAGCTGACCCAGGCTCCGCTGCTCCAGGGACCGAAGGAGGGGGAAGATCTATCCCGGTACCTTGGAGTCGGGATCGAGGCCTTGAGCTTTGTCCTAGTCCGGGAAGAAGGGAAGAAACAACTACCCATCTATTACGTGAGTAGGGTCCTGAGGAAGGCGGAGCTCCGATACCCGATTTTAGAGAAGCTGACTTTTGCCCTGGTCATCTCAGCTCGGAGGATCCGGTCGTACTTCCAGGCACACTCCATCCGAGTGGTGATTGACCATCCCCTCCGCAACATCTTTGAGGGGGTGGAGCATTCAGGAAGTTGGCGAAGTGGTCAGTGGAGCTAAGTGAATTTGATATATCTTTTGTTCCCCGCCTCTCGATCAATGCTCAAACGATGGCCGACTTCCTGCCTGATTATGTGATCGAGGTGGCGGAGGCGGAGCTCACTCGAACAGTTCCCTGGAAGGTGATGGTAGATGGCGCCTCGGGCAGGCATTCCTTGGGGTGTGATCCTGGAGAGCCCCCAAGGAACAAAGATCGAGCAGACGGTGGTCGTTCACTTCCCCATTACCAACAACCAGGCGGGGTATGAGGCGGTAATAGCGGGGCTTCGGCTAGCAAGGGAGTTGGGGATGAATGATGTGGAAGTGCTCACGGACTCCATGGTGGTGGTCTCTCATATCAACGGGGAGTTTGAGGCGAGGGAGCCTACTCTCCAATTGTACCTAGCCAAGATCAAGGGAGTTATCGGCATGTTCCAGACGTTCTTCATTCGACATGTGTCGCGGGAGGAGAACGAGCAGGTAGATCAATTGGCTAAGCATGGACCATGGGTGGGGGGAACCATCACGACCTTTTACGTCCCCTTATTGAAGAAGGAGAGTTGATGGATGTAGATCAGCGCCCTTGGTGGATAGACCCCTTCGACACCTTGTCCACAGGTGAATTCCCAGAAGGCTTGGACAAGAAGCGTTTCAAGCATAAGTCGGCATAATATCTTATGCGCGATGGGAAGTTGTATCGCAAGACCCTCTCAGGACTCCTAGCTCGTTGTGTGGCCGAGGGGGAGGTCCAGAGGATCTTGGAAGAAGTTCATGTCGGGGAATGCGGGAGTCACTCGGGGAGCAGGACCTTGGAAGGGAGGATAGTGAGGCATGGGTACTTTTGGCCAACCCTGGGTCGGGATGCCGCCGAGTTTACAAAAAAGTGCCAGAAGTGTCAGTTGTTTGCCCCGCTCCAGCTACTGCCAACTCAAAGACTAAGGAGCATCACTGCGCCCTGGCCCTTCGCCATTTGGGGAATGGACCTGGTAGGGCCCTTCCCCCAGGTCAGTGGGCAGAGGAGGTTCTTATTGGTGATGATAGATTATTTTTCTAAGTGGTTGGAGGTGAAGGCGTTGGCCAAGGTGACCTCCCAAGTGGTTTGGAATTTTGTGTGGGCGGGAGATCATTTGCCGGCACGGGTTGCCTCAGGCCATTGTAACGGACAATGGGCCACAGTTCGTCAGCGCCGAATTTATTAGTTTTTTGTGGACAACTTGGGATTGATCTCAAGTTTGCATCGGTCCACCATCCCAAGAGCAACGGGCAGGTGGAGGCCGCGAATAAGATCATTGTGAACTTGATGAAGAAGAAGGTGGAGAACTTGAAGGGGAGCTGGGTGGAGCAGCTCCCTTCGGTCCTGTGGGCCCTTAGAACTAATCCCAATACGGCCAACGGAGAGACCCCCTTCAAGCTCTCCCATGACTGCGAATCTGTACTCCCAATAGAATTCGAGGTCCGGACACCTGGGGTAGTCGAGGCGGAAGAAGGAAGAGAGGAATGGAGAGCCGAGAACAAGGACAAGCTACGACTCTTCTGGGACCTAGCGGGGGAACTCCGAGATGTGGCCGTTGTTAGGCAGGAAGAAATCAAGCGGCGGATGGGTCAAGCAGTTCACAGGAGGGGACTTGGTCCTCAAGAAGGTAGGTGCCGCAGGAAGGTCGGCTGTCGTGGGGAAGCTCAACCCAAACTGAGAAGTTTCATACATTGTCAGAGAGGTATTGAAGTCGGGGGGTATCACCTCCAGAATGTGGAGGGCGAGACCCTAAGTAACACCTGAAGCGGTGATGACTTGAAGCATTTCTATCCGCGAAAAAAAGTATGTAACATCCTCTTTTATAAATATGAGATATCGCGACCTTTCAGATCTTTTTGCAAGTTTGCGGCAGGTGATGTTCATGAAATAGCTCCCGCTGTCAGGCTCCCGACAGCTGGCAGGGTTGGATGTCACTCGAGAGAGTCTACCCAGACCCCGAAAAGATCCCGCTATCAGGCTCCCGCTAGCTGTCAGGGCTGGATGTCACTCGAGAGAGTCTACCCAGACCCCGAGAAAATCCCGATGTTAGGCTCCCACTAGCTGGCAGGGCTGAATGTCACTCGAGAGAGTCTACTCGGACCCCGAGAAGGTCCCGCTACCAGGCTCCCACTAGCTGTCAGTGTTGGATGTCACTCGGGAGAGTCTACCCAGACCCCGAGAAGATCCCGCTGTCAGGCTCGCATTAGCTGGCAGGGTCGGATGTCACTCGAGAGAGTCTACCCAGACCCCGAGAAAATTCTGATGTCATGCTCCCACTAGCTGGCAGGGCTGGATGTCACTCGAGAGAGTCTATCCAGACCCCGAGAAGATCCCGTTGTCAGGCTCCCACTAGCTGGCAGGGCTGGATGTCACTCGAGAGAGTCTACCCAAACCCCGAGAAGATCCCGCTGTCAGGCTCCCACTAGCTGGCAGGGCTGGATGTCACTCGAGAGAGTCTACCCAGACCCCGAGAAGATCCCGCTGTCAGGCTCCCACTAGCTGGCATGGCTAGTTGTCACTCGAGAGAGTCTACCCAGACCCCGAGAAGATCCCGTTGTCAGGCTCCCACTAGCTGGCAGGGCTGGATGTCACTCGAGAGAGTCTACCCAAACCCCGAGAAGATCTCGCTGTCAGGCTCCCATTAGCTGGCAGGGTTGATGTCACTCGAGAGAGTCTACCTAGATCTCGAGAAGATCCCGCTGCCAGGCTCTCACTAGCTGGCAGGGTGGGATGTCACTCGAGAGAGTCTACCCAGACCCCGAGAAGATCCCGATGTCAGGCTCCCACTAGTTGATAGGGTTGGATGTCACTCGAGAGAGTCTTCCCCAAACCACGAGAAGATCCCGCTGCCAGGCTCCCACTAGCTGGTATGGCTGGATGTCACTCGAGAGAGTCTGCTGAAGTCTCGAGCTTCTCCCGTTGTCATGCTCTCACCTAGCTGACAGAGCAGGGGTCCTCGGTGGACGTCACTGATGCTCTGGAACCGAGTCTCGGGCTGCTCTTGCCAGTCGACATGAGGCATCCAAAGGTGAACTTGGGGAGAAGGCCAAGGGCAAAGTCATAAGGAGAACAGGTCAGACCCAGCAAAATCTCAAATGATCAAGTAGTGACGAGCCAAGATCTCGGCAGCTACCAAGGGGAGACAATAACTCAGTAAAGCAATGCCAAAGGGGCGAGCCGAGATCTCGGCAACTACCAAGGAAGGCGAGCCGGGGGTGTTCTCGGCAACTGAATTCCATCCCATCAAGTTCACTTGTGAAAATCAGGTCATGAATAACGTCCTAAAAGACAAGAGATCACGCATGCGAGAAGGGAAGTCGTGGACCCAGCGCCACGAGTGGTCTAGCCTCTACTGGTACGAGACGACGGGGTCTCGGCAACCCGGGAAGAGTGTGTGATCTAACCTAACTTTACTTTCTAGCGGTGAGTTCTACCCTAGCGTGGTCGCACAAGAAGGGGCAACATGCACGCGCGAGTGCAACATATGTGCAAGTGCGATGCATAAAAAAAAGCATTGAAATAAGAGATTTGCTAAATAAAATTTTCATTAATGTGTATTGTTACAAAAGGAGCTCGCCTCGAGGCGAAATTACAAGATGGGGGGGGGGGGGGTTTACAGGAAAACAAAAGAAAAATACAGGTTAGCTCTCGCCCTCCCCCCAGAAGGATCATCCTGATAGCCGGAGACATCCTTGAAGAGCGAGTCGAAGCTGTCTTCCGGCTCGCCGGGAGTAGGGATGGGGAGGAACAGCTCTGGCACTAGGTCTTTGGCGGTCACCTCCTCGCAGTCCGCCGTCAGCACCTGTAGATCTCGCATGACCTGCAGGGTGTGATCAGCAGCTTTGATAGAGTTGAGCCGCAGCATTTCATTGACCTCCGTTTGGCTGAAGATCTTCATGTCCTTGCCTGGGACACTCGGCCCGCCGCGAGTTGGAGGAAGGAGGGTGTCCACCAGGCGGCTGACCTCGCCATGAAGCAGCTTGTTCTACTCCTCTAACCGCTTATTCTTCTCCTCGAGCTCGGCAGCGCGAGTGCGCAGGCGGTCCGCGGTTTCAGCATCCAGCAAGGTGAGAGGAGGTGAGAAAGGGAAGTTATGAAAGAAGTAAAAGGGGAAAAGATTGGCTAGCACACACCACCCCGTCGGCACTCTTCCCGATGATGTCTTTGGCGATCCCCAGCCACGTCAGGTCGGCGACATCATCTCTGGCAAGGTCTCGGGCTTCCTCGGCACTCGCCAGCTTATGGTTGAGGGAGAAGCCGCGGCGGACGGACATGTGGGCGAGCTCCATGGAGCGCATTTGGGCTCGCGTGCACTCATGCGCGAGTCGCTGAAGGGTCATGTCGTCATAGGCCTCGGCATCCCCGCGTACATAAAGCCCGAAGCCAAGGGCAAAGGCGTGCCCGCTGGGGGCAGGCGCTCAGACTAGGAGGGAAGGAGGTATGAGATGGAGACTCTGTGAGCCTGCTCATCCCATTGGACCATCGGCTCGTCGAGCTGATCCTTTGTCTTCCCGCCGAGACCAAAGTTCCGATGGTCTTTCGGCAGGCCCGGCTCGCGGGCTAAGAGCCCACCAGCAGTCGGGGAGGCGGGAAAATCGTCGTCTCCTCGCTCCGTCTCTGGCGAGTCCAGCCGAATGGGCCTTTTCCTGGAGGCCACCGTCTTCTTCAGTATCTTTGGTGGCGGCGGTAGGCGAGATGAGTTGGAGCTGGCGAGCTCAGTTCGCTTCTAGTTGGATGAGGGCTTGGAGGATTCCTGATCCATTCGGTGAGTCGTCGCGGCCGCCCTCTCCTGCACGAGTGGGTCGGGATGGAGCCCTGAATCCGCGAAGGGCGGGTTCTCAGGGATCAGCCGCTCCCCTGCAAAGAGCAATGTTGTAAGCAAAGGGCCGTCTCGGCAAGCCTACAGTGAAATAATAGTAAATCGTACCTTCTCCAGGTAGAACCGGCGGGAGCGAGTCGAGGCCCCTTCGCAGGAAGGCGACCTCGAAGTCTTTATGCAAGAAGAATTGGTGGAGGCTGGCGTCGTCGCCCGTCACGGTCGGAGGCCGGTACACCTCGCCACGCTGGATTGGCGAGAAAGGAATGTTGCCGAGTTCGCCCTTGATGATGACGAACTTCGTGAACGGTTCTTATTAGCCGTCACGCGCACCTTGATCTGTGAGCCTGCAAAGAAAGCGACCTCGTCATTGGTCGTGCGGTAGATGAAGAGCTTTCGAAAGACAGTGAGATTGAATTCAATCCGCTCCTTCTGAAGGAAGTTCGCGAAAGCCATAAGCATGGCAATCGCGTTGGGGTTCATCTGCGCGGGGATGGCCCCAAAGTACTTCAGCACTTGGCAGACCTCCGACCATAGGGGCAGGCGCAACCCCACCTCGAAGTACGAGATGGGGAAGGTGAGTTCGACGGTATAGACGGTGTTGATCGCCTCGCCTCGCCTCGCCTAGGCCGGCGCGCGACGAACCCTGTCAGGACATAGTCCGCCACGAATTCGCTAAGCTCCTCCTCTGTGGTATTCCCATCGAAGAAAGGATATTCCGCAAACTGCTTAGCGCACTTTGACCGTCTGTCGGCGTCAGCCCGCGTCTTGCCCATCTCTATAGATCTCGGTGCGAGTGCAAATGGCAAGAAGAACAACAAAAGGGGGTATCAGTGGGCAATAAATGTGATATGCTAAGGGTAGGTAGGGGGTCCTATTTATAGAAAGCGAATTAAACCTGTCGAGCCGGCTGTCCAAGCACAGCTCGCGGGTCCTGACTCGCCAGACCCCTGCGACCTGCTCTACCCTAATGCGAGCCAAATCTAAATCGCAGCATGATTCGCGAGTAATAAATATTGGATATCGGATTTAAAAGGAATAGTTAAATTTATTACATAAGTCAAGTGTTCAGCAAATACAGCGGTAGAGAAATTATTGTCATAATATGCAAGCTGGGGGTCTGGGGGTGAGTGCCGGTAGACTCAGATAGGGAGCCATTTACATCTACCCGGCCTCGCGCCCCCATCCCCGGTGGTCGGCGAGGGTTGTTAAACTCGCGGACCAGCTCCAGATCGTGGAGAACGAAGCGCAGGTTTTCCTAAATCCGATCCATGAGGGGTCCTAGGGAAGTCATCCCACTTGTCGAGTCGTGCCGCACCTCATCTGGCAGCAGCACATAGTCATGTTGCATCGCGCGCAGCCGCTCGCCGTCAACAGCCCGCTCTTCTTGAATCTCTCGCAGCGCGAGCCCATACTTCCTGAGAATCTCAATGGTTCGCTTCCTCATATCGGCAGGCTCTAGGGAGGCGTCTAAGAAGTCTTCCAGCGCATTGGGAGAAGGAGGTGGCGAGTAGACCCCTAGAACGGAGGATTCCTCAGCTTCAGAGTGCCCAGGAAAGCCTGCGATGATAAATCAATTTTGGGAAGAAACCCGGGGTCCAAAATATGGCTAACATTCCCACTAACCATGCGAGGTGAATGCCCCCTGGAGGTGTGGCTGGCGAGAAGAACTTAGTTGTCCCTGCAGAGGCCAAGCAGGAGCAGAGATAAGGGCCTTTCCACGACCCGGGGGTGAGCGCCTGGAGAAGTGACCAGTTCGACGTTGGGGACGGGGATGTCCTCAGCCTCCTTCCCTTTGTGTCCGCGAGCCGGTGAGTTCGGCGGCGGCGAGCCCAGTCCGGTGGTCCCAAAGGTGGGCAGCGGGCTCTTCGCGCGAGAGTCGGCGGCAGCCTGGAGGCGCGAGCCCACCGGAGGGGTACCCGCATCCCCTAGGCGGGTATCGGGATCAGCGGGGATGTCTTCAACCCCCTTCCCTTTTGGTTCGGCGGCCAGCTTGGAGGAGGAGGCGAGTCCACGATCCGGCGTGGGGACCATATCAGTATGAATAGTCTCGCCAACCTTGGGGTCGGGTTTGGCCTTTTTGGCGGGTTGATATTTTGGTGACTCGTGTGGCGAGGGATTGGAGAGCCAAGGGCTTAGTTTGGCAGCGCGAGTGGCGTTGAGCTCCCGGGCGCGGTTGAGCCTCTCTTGAAACTCCTTGGAAAGAGGCATCTCGGAAAAATCAAAATGGGGGGAATGGCAAAGGTCACTCGGGCAGGCGGGCATATATATATATAGTCGTTTGTGGATCCCACCAAAAGATTCTCTTAGCCTCGCTGACCCACTCGCCGATCTCTCGGGATTGGATGTTTCTTTCCGATTTTGGGGCAACCTCGCAAAGAGTGGGGATTGTGTACAACCCCGTGTCCGGCGAGTGGGGTCAGCAGAAATCGGTCCAGCCATTTTGGCGCAGCTCAAGTCCCACGCGAGTCGGAAGAGAGGCAAGGGCTCTGCAGCCTCACCGACTTGCCCAACAGGGGTGGAACAGGAGTGGGGCGAGAGGAGCAAGCGAGTAGGACGGGTCAAGCCCCCACTCGCCCAGGGCCATAAGGAGGCGGCGAGTGTCAGCCCCATCGAGCACTCGCCGCCCCAGGCGAGTGGAGGTTTCCAAGAGCCACTCGCCCAGTGACGTGTGTTGTATCTTTACCATCTCACCCTCGCTGGCCTGCCTATAGCCTTTCAAAACAGCGGAATTACTCTGTTGGCAGACCGACTTAAGCTGTCTATAGCTGTGTAGAATAGCGGGGGTGAGCTATTGGCAGACCAACTTCAAAAAACTATAAATAGACGCAAGGGGGTACCTCAGAAGGCATGCTTACTTGTTCTATGGTCTTCTTGCGCTTTCTGAGGTATCTTTAGCTCAGCACTTGGCTAAGAAGGGGAAGTGCTCTAAAATCTTCTGGGTGTGTGGTGGGACCTCCGTGCTGGAGCTTTGGGTCCGTTTCTGGTTCTGAGTTTCTGGTCGTCTGAGCATGCGAGAGAAGTAAGTGCGAGGTCAACCCTTTCCCAATAGTCCGAACTCCACAGAAATCGGTTCTCGATTTCAACCGGGAGTACTTTGGAGGTCCCAACCTCTAGGTGCTTAGCGGGAGCGTGTCTCCTGAATTGTATTTTTTATTCTCATGCAATGCAATTTTGTATTTGCGTTCTTGTTCGCGATACGGCGTAACTAGCCCGTATAAATTGGTCTGACTTGCCGCTCCTTTAGAGTTTACTCCGAAACTCTAATTAAATCAAATGGTTCCTATCCAACCGACACCACTCAGTTCCCACGATCCGCCAATCCTGAGTCTGGACGACTCGCGTTCGACGGTTCTTGCGCCACTCTCCTTGCCTGACCTGCGCTCGATGCGACACGTTCGACGACAACTACAACGCGCTCAGCGATTCCGCTCTCCTTGCCTGACCAGCGTTTCCACACGTGTCAACCGCGCAGTCCGACCATTCGCTCCCGACTCTCGCGCGTCGCCGATTCCATAGTCATTGCCCAGTGTCTTCTTCAGCTATTCCAATGCTTTCTTCAGCTACTCCAGTGCTCCCTCTGCTTCCAACACCTCCTCTTGCACCCTCCAGTGGTGCCTGCTCGGGGCCGGTTGTTTTTGTGGCCTCCGCGCCGCTCCCTGGGCTTAGTCGTTGCCCACCGCCACCCCCCAAGTCAGTCCGTAGCCGTTTTCTACCATCGGCCCGAGCATTCCATGCCCCGGACACGTTCAATGGCCCTGCACGTTGACACCTTCGCCTTCACGGACACACATCGCATGGATCAACTCGCATCAAGATTTGAGGATCTCAATCTACTCCTTCGAGAGCTCGCAGCCACGGCGGTATATCTCCCACCGGCCACGGCGTTAAACCTCCCACCGGCACCTCCGTCGCCGCCACTGCAACCCCTTCGGCATGGCCCGGCCCGGACTACATGGGGTTTTTCCGCCCCGCTATAGACATTCGTCTGGCCCATCTCTGTCGGATCGAGATCCCTGTGTTCAACGTCGTCCATTCCCTCGGTTGGATCGCCCACGCCGAATAGTTCTTCAACATTCAGTCCACCCCAGCTAACTAGAAGGTTCCCCTAGTCACTCGATATGGAGAGTTCGAAGCTCCAATGGGTGTGTTTAATGCACCAGTAGGTTCCTGACCTTTATAGGCTCAAGCTGAAGGAGGAACTCCTCCACTATGACGTCTGTCAAGCGGGCAATGCCTACAAGCGCCTCAGCTCTGTGCGCCAGTTCGACGTTGTAGCCACCTACATTGACGAGTTCAACGAGGTCGCCACGCACATACCCGGTCTATCCCTCAACCACCAACTCAGGTATTTCCTTGGTGATCTACAATCCCACCTTCGAGCGCACCTACGGATCCACAATCTAACTATATTTGTTTTCATCACGAAACTATACGGAAAGATATTATGTACTTAGGAATTAATGAGATATGACAAAAGATAGGGCACAATGGCGACAAAGGATCCATATAGCCGACCCCACTATAATGGGATAAAGGCTTGAGTGTTGTTGTTGTTGCTGCATGGAGCGAGCTCATTGCCTTGATGAGGAACTTTACATGGCCCAGTCGTCATCCTTGTCCCATCCACCCCACCAATCATTGCCACTATCATCGTTGTTGCTGAAATCTCTGTCGCCTTTTCACCTCTCAGATCACCTGGGGGGCCCTCTATCAGGCATGTCACATTGTCACCTCCGCCGCCAGTTCTGCAGGTACAGCCTCCACTGGCGCCCCGACTACCCCACTGCTTATCTCACATACAACACCTCGAATTTCGCTGCAATGGCATTTGCTTTCACTGTCAGCAGTCGTACGCGCCCACCCACATTTGCGCTTTCAAAGACTTGTGCGTGTTGATGGGATCTAAAAATCACGGTCCTGACTTCAGGGACTTGGACCCCCTGTCGCTCGTGGATGACCCCTACGGACCTCTACCTTGAGGACAAGGTTGTTTTTAAGGAGGGGAGTGTTGATACTTATTTCCTCATGCAGTGTTCTTGTCTTGTAGTGGAGCCTCCATCTATACAAAGAGCCCCTTAGGTGGTGAGATCTTTATCTTTGGAGTGTTAGTCATTTGATCTCTCTTTGGAGATGGGAGTACATTGGAGGACTCAATCACCAGGTTCTTGGAGGGAGCGTGTCTCCCGAATTGTAACTTTTATTTTCATGCAATGCAATTTCTTATTCGTGTTCTTGCTCGCGATACGGCGTAGCTAGCCCGCATCAGCGCCACTTATGAACATAACAATTATCGTTAGAGTATTCAAGTGTAAGATATGACCACTGTAGTATATCCTGCACAAATACTGCTTTTGTTGCTTTTCTGTTAGTTTCTTTAGCAGTTTCCTATTGCTTCTGTGTATTATTCTGAGTAATAGTAATTGTAATGAGATTATCATACATGTATTATGGCAATTATACTCAGCTATCAATTGTATCTGTATAATGCATAGTGAAAGGATTATGGAAAGAGAGTGCATGTATAACATGAGCACTTTTGGTATACATTCATGATATGAGAGATGGCATGTAAGCTTAAGAGAGGACTATCAGTAAATTTATAAGTTTATGAAAGGATAAAAGCTAAGAAAGAAGCATTAAAAGTTTATAACATAATTGAGTAGAACCTTGGGAGGTGGGGGCGGGAATTACCTACCCAGTAGATATTATGAATTACTAGATCAGGAGCCTTGGGATGGCCTGGAGATAGTATTTTAGCATTGCATATAGTTTATGAACTGAAAAGTGATTTAGTACTGCATGCCAGGAAATAACCGATAGACTGGAAGCCTAGTAATAATATAAAAAGGAGCATTTGTGAAAGAAAAGTTAGAAAGCAGAAAAAAATGCTTTAACCTTGCTGGTCAGTTAGAAAATAAAAGAAAAGTTCTAATCAGAAATATTTATGTTTATTTATATTATCGTATCCATGCACTTAAGCTGTTAAGCATGATTATATTCCAACACCATTTTCTCATTGTGCTATGTTTAAGGATATTCATTACCAAAAATTAGTATGAGTATTTTTTAGAAATTTGAAAATGAAATTGACGCGGGATAAATTTACTGGTGGAGGACCCGCGATGCCCTAACCCTAGATGAAATGCAAGCAACCACAACGAATGCAATGGAACCATGACAACCCTAAAGATGTGAGGGAAATGCAAGCACGCACATTCCAAATAACAGGATACCTACCACATAAGCCTAAACATGATGCAAATGCAATGCAACAATCCAGGATACCTACGACATAAACCTAGCCATAATGCAAATGCAATGCAACAATCCACTCATGCAATTAATTTTGACAAGTAATTAATTAAATAACAAAACTTACAAACTTGCATAGGACAGCCATAATAGATTACAATTAATTACAATCGGACGAATAATAATTGCAAATAATTGAGAGTACCAAAACAATGAGTATTATGTGAATAGGCATATGAGTCCATTGAAAGAAATCAAATAAACAAATCGAGCAAAATATTATTAACAATAAATAGTAGTACTTGTATAATGTAAAGAAAAATGAAACTACAATGCAAACTCACCGACTAATTAGTATCGTCAATGGAAGAAGATCTGGTAGTCGTGGAATAGTGTGGTACATGTTGAAGAAGTATGAGGAGGCTATGGAATGACTGCATGGCGTTGTGGTAGGTGGGTAGAGGGGTTGGGAGGGAGTGGAATGGGAGAAGGCTCTCATGTAGGTGGGGTAGTTCTAGAGGGTAACGAGGGGTCAGGGTTGTGGGACAAGCCTAATGGGAGTCTGGAGGTAGTTGTAGAGGGTGCATGGAAGAGATGCGGCGGCGGTGGATGATTTTGGGAGGAATGGCGACACGTGTAAAGGGCACGGGGAGGCTGTGGGGCGGCTGTGGCGGGGCTGAAAAGGGGATAGGGGAGGGGAAAAGTAAAATCCGGTGGATGGATGGGTGGGGAAGAAAGAATACACCAGCGGGAGGAGAGGAGGGGAGAGAATCCAGCGGATGGAGGGGAGGGAATCCGACGGAGGGGTTCTCGTGGACGGCAAGACGGCAGAAGGCATCGAGGAGAACCGGGAAGATTGCAAGAGGCTCAAAACTCCATAAGAATGGCTAGGAAGACTCGTTGTAAGCGGCGGATGAGAGCGTCGACACCCCCAGAGGCGGGAAACTGCGACTTCGCGCCGATGGTAGCACTTGGCATCGCAACGAGAGCAAAGATCGAGTGTCTAGTCTCATGAAGCCCTAATTTCTCAATATCTTGAAATAGTCGACTGATCCCACATATAAAAAGAGGAATTAGGCTAAATAAATCTGATAGACGTGATCGCCCAACAAATAATTTGGCCTAAATTTCAAAATACAATTCAGAAAAATACATAAAATGTGAAAATTCAAGTCAGTCGCGATCACGGTCTTCACTCATCCGTCCTACTATCCAAAAAATAACGATAATGATAAATTGCTTGATGTGGCACAGTCGGTCTTTATCAAAAAATGAATGATAAATTAAATAAGGGGTATTCATGTTTAATTGTCTATACATGATGATAAAAAATGTATAGCACTAGTAATTATACCTACACATCAATAGTTTCCTCCATCACTTTGCATGTATACAGGCAATTAGGGAACTTAAGTATTCATTGAGTCAGTCTGACTTATCACATTATTTTCTAACCATTTCGGAATAAAGGGGCGATGTAACCAGTAAACCAGGTGAGAAGGATGGACGGAACATCCATTGTACGGAGAAATAACTATTTTGTATGGAACTTGCTTTGGCCATAGCTAATCTAATAGAGTCAAATGGAAGGTATACGGAGCGTATTCGGAGAGAGGAAACTGAGGGGAAGTCAACAGTTGTTCAAGGGCATAAATCAGAGGAGTCTAGTCTCTTAGAACAATAATTATTGGTGCAGTCCAGAATATTTTTGTATCGGCAATATGATGCTTATGTTTATGGATTATAATGGGCCTATGTAAAAGCACCTTGTATACATTTGTATAGCATGATAATAATTGTTTGCATGGTCATCAATCTAGTGTCAAAGGAATTTTTGTAAAAGCAACCTCATCAACATATGAAACTCATGTTTATCTTTCATACTCATGTAGATGATTCAAGAAGACAAAATGTTTTATTTTTTACTGTAAGCTTATGATTAATTATGTAAGCAAAGAAAAAAATTTAACTTGCTGAATGATAATATAGCAAACTGTAATAGCTAGTCGAGTTCATTACAAATTACCCCTCTTAATCCTTTTGTCACCCAATGCACCAATGGAATTATTATATTTCTGATATTACTATAGCAATTTGATTTCCTATAGTTAGAAATGTCTGCTAATATCAGTTTGTCTCAAAAATATGTAACACTGCATAAGCTATTTTTTGAAGCACATCAAAAGAATGTTTTACCTGAACTTTTTAAGATGCTTTCAACAATTATCTGTATTGGTTGTGAAGATATATAAATGAAATATTATAGGGAAAGTTCCGAAAGGTGATATGAATTATTGCGCGTGTATTATATAATGAATTTCGTAACAAAATTAAGATATTTCAAATGAAATGTAGTTCAACGATTAAAACATAGAACACTCCTCAAATTAGTCTCACGGTTTTTCGAAGAGACGGAGAAACAATGAGCTCAAACATATAGATAAAATGCATGATAAAGTCAATTAACAACAAGTGCATCTATGAAAGTATATGCTATTTTATGAAGTTCACCAAAAAACAGTGTACATAAGTATTTTAAATGTTATCATCATTTCACCACATTGGTGGTGAAGATGACTGACTAAACATACTGTTAAGAAATCTCCTGGATATGATTAGGATTCATGGAACCAATGCACTATAATAAGAATGCTGGTAAGTAATATCCTAAACAGCAGAATACAGATGACCAATAAAATGGATAAAATACTCAATTTAACCTTCATCTCACCGTTTATCAAAGCGCCAGAGAAATAAGGAATTATCAACTGAAGCCCAAGCCCGGCGTATCTCTGGGAAAATTCCACACAGTGCTGTTCCTTCACCACCAGCTGCAGCGTATCTTTCAATCAGCACGGGCGGCAACTCCCTTGTCTCCAGAACTTCAGCTGCAGGAGGCCACTGTGAACAGAACATCCATTAGCCAGTTGCTTAGACAACTAAGCTAGAAAGAGAGAACAAAGGTAAAAAGGAAACTAATCAACTGTATCCATTCCCTAGAATGACGAAAGAGGGAGTTCCATGCCCATATAATTCATGAATTACTACTATGTTAAGCTTCTACAGAGGAAAATATCCAATAAATTTCGGGTATTATTTCCATTGACTTCCACGAGTAAAGGTAAATTACCAAACAGCAGGCATCACAACGCACAGAGATCTCCCGATCTTCTACGTCATACCAAGAGTAGTCTATCTTATGCAAATTCTCTTATCTGGATCGAAGAAAGAATATGCACTTCCACAGTCCCACATAACCACTTTCGTCCAATTCAGTTATAAAATCGAAGAAACAAAAACAACAACCACAACAAAAACACTCAAGCCTTTATCCCACTATAGTGGGGTCAGCTATATGGATCTTCCGTTGCCATTGTGCCCTATCTTTAGTCGTAATCTAACTAATGTCTAAGTACATCATCTCTTTCCATATAGTTTCATTCCAAGTCTTTATTGGTCTACCCCTCGCTTGTTATAAAATCTAAGAAAAAAACGCCAGTTATTTTCCATCAAAATTTCATATGTTCCATCCAATTCCAGATTTGATGGAAAATATGAAATTTTGATGGGAAATAACTGGCGTTTTGTTTCTTCCATTTTATAACGAGGGGGTGGACCAATAACTGGGGTTTTGTTTCCATCCAATTCCAAATTCCTTCAAAATATGGTGACAAGCGACACTAAAAAGGGATAATCGAACAGAATAGTACCTCTTTGGGATGGGAAGCATAGGGATGACTTGTATACCGAGAAGCCTCCAGTGCCTCTTCCAGGTCAAGCTGGCTAGCGACGTCCCGGCCAATGCACTCGCTGATATGAAGCCCGGCGGAAGCAACGTCAGTTCCAATCATCTCGTCCTCCCGAGCCATCTCCTGAAGTCGACGATGTCCCAAAACCCTAGAAATCCAAACGCTCGCCGGTTAAAGGCTGAAGTAAGAGGAGAACTAGGGTTCGGGTGTCTTCCAGGAAGGGGGGAGGTGAGGAAGGGAGATGATGGAAGCTAGCACCGGAGCCTCCCCGACGACGAGGAAGCGCGAGAGGGTTTGGATAAGCGCGCGGAGGGTTTACCCGAGGGTTTTGAAAAATGCGTGAGAGGTTAGTAATGTCCGGCGATTTGGAAGAATGCATATCGAAAATAAAGAGAAATGTTTCCATCAATTATCGTTATTGTCACACCAAATTAAACCCTAAAAATCACCAAAAATCCTAAGAGCCCGTTCGTTTGCTTGGTTTTGACAGCCTGTTTTGATTTTTAGTTTTCGCAGTTTTAATATAGGTGTTCGTTTCACTTTGTTTTGGCCTGTTTTGGTTTTGACCCAAAACACATCCGTTTTACCTCCTTCGTTAAATCCTCACGCCTCAAAACCGAGCCCGATAGGTCGGTTTTCTCTTGTTTTCGAAAAGGGCTCTCCTCCTTCCCGACGGATCTTCCCCGACGCCGCTCCTGCGCGGAGATTTTACCGGCGAAGGAATCTCCCGGCGGTGCTTCTGGAGGCGCATCTACTTCTTCCCCAGGTATGGTTTCTTGTAGTCGTGATCGCCGCGGCGCTCGGTGGTTTCTACCCATCAGTCGTGATTCAATCGCGATTCAGACGCCCGGTGATTTTTTCCCGGTTCTATTCACTGTTTCTTCCCTTCAGTCGTTTTTCCAGGGCCGGTGGAGGTGGAGGTGTTGCTGCTTGTTTCTTTCCCGATCTGTTAGGTCATTTGTTTAGGGTCACTTGTTTCTTCTCAGTCGTTTTTCTATGGTCGGTGGAGGTGGAGGTTTATCTGTTTGACCAATATCTCCAGAGTTTTCTAGGACCGGTGTTGTTGGATGTTTCTTCCTGGAGCATGTGTTTGATCATTATAGACAAATTTTCTTCAAAAAAAAATTGATACAACCAAACTCATTCCATGATAAAGCACAAACACATCATTCATCTGCAGTTTTGACAAGTAAAACATCCAATGGATCCGGTAATAACATATGCTCCGGTAACATAATTGTTCAATAGGCATTGTTCAATGCTTGGATAATGTTATTCATATCTTATATAATATTAGTACTTGTTTCCAATTGTTACAAGACATACTTATGAGTTCTTTTATTGTATGAATAAACTTCTTAGAGCTCATTATTAGTCCACTTATTTTAACAATATCTGCATGTGCACCAACAATATTAAAATTTACATTGGATATTTTACTTGTTAGTACATAATAGACAGCTTATAATCAAATGAGCTGGTTGGGAGGCCTATTCGATTGACATGGTCATTATAAATTTTATCTGACATTTCTAAAGTCATATGATATGCAATCCATAGAATTTTTGTAGTGCTCCGGCAATAACATATGCTCCACTTTTCCACCTTTAGTTATATCGTTCTGATAGTTGCTAAGTATTAAATGATGACATACCACAAATCTTAATTTCTTTACTAGCTTCCAAATTGCACATTTTTAGTTATCAATTTGTGATATGTTTTTCGTGTATTATTATGCTCCACTCTTCCACCTTTAGAATTTTGTGTGTGTAACTATCAAATGTTAATTTATATTCCATGGTCTGTAACATTTTCTTAAAACTTGTGTGTGTTAATTTATATTTGTAGATGGATGCGATTATTGCATTACGTAGGGAGAGAAAAAGTTTAAAAGGAAGAGAGCTATCATTGTAGCTTTATCTGCAGTTGTCGTAGTCTTGATGAAGCATGGTACACTAAGACGACCTAACATAGGAGCTCAACGTGATAATTTACGAAGCATGGTTCTTAATAGACTATATAATGGTTGTGACATTAATTGCTACAATCAACCTCGCATGAACAAACATGCTTTCCAAAGCTTGTGTGTCTTATTGGTAGACAAAGGCCTTATACTTGGCACAGACAATGTAACCGTTAACGAGTCGGTTGGGTTATTTTTACATATCCTTGCCCATAATCACAAATTTAGAGATGTAGGCGGTATATATTTACGTTCAACCGATACCATAAGTAGACATTTCAACTTGGTGTTGAGAGCAATTCTCAAGTTGAGTGCAAAGATGATTAAACGTCCGGAAACATCACAAACAGATAGATCGGGGTACTTTAAGGATTGTGTTGGTGCAATCGATGGTACACACATTGAGGTCACTGTCCCAGTTGGTGATCAAGGTAAATACCGCAATAGGAAACAAACTATTACCACAAATATCCTTTGAGTATGTGATGCGGACATGAAATTCACATATGTTTTGTCTGGATGGGAGGTTTCTTCGTCTGATTCAAGAGTCCTGCGAAATGCAATAGAGAGAGGGGATCGCTTTGAAGTTCCTGTAGGTAAATGCACATAATTTAAGATTGATACTTTCCCATTAAGGGTGATTCTCTTCATAAATCATTTATTTTACAATGTAGGAAAATATTACCTCGTCGATGCGGGGTATACAAATGGTCCAGGCTATCTAGCTCCGTACCGATCGACTCGATATCACCTTCAAGAGTGGACCACTCAAGAAAATAGTCCAACATCCTATAAAGAATTATTTAATCCTCGTCACTCAAAAAAGCGCAATGTTATTGAAAGAACCTTTGGTTTATTAAAGAAAAGATGGACTATTTTACGGCAAGCTTGCTTCTTCAATATTAAAGGGCATGTATAAATATATGTTTGTAATTTGAATGAGTTACAAGCAATGTGAATCTCCATAATTATTGCATGTTGTATTAAAGGACAATATTACTTACTATGCAGGTCAAAATCATCATTACATGTTGTATTCTCCACAATTATTTGGTAGACCAGAGGCTTGCACGTGATGTAAGAATGTTAGCGGAAGTTGATGCGGAACTCTTAACCCAGAATAATAGCGGGGATATTTACCAATACGAGGATGGTGTTGAACACATTCAAGCGACAAATGAGTGGACCGAATTCAGAGATAATTTAGCTATTGCAATGTTTGATGAATACCAAGCCCGAGCAGCGCAATCGCTAACATGATATAGTTTTGAGTTCTTAATGTTACCATTTTGGATGCAATGTATAATGAGTTCTTATAGTTACCATTTTGGATGCAATGTATCATGAGTTCTAAATTTTCATCATCTTGTATACTTTTGCTAGAAAGTCAACTCCATATCATGAGTTCTTCCATGCTTTTGTACTGCAATGTATATGGCTATAATGGACTTGTAAAAGTACACGCATGTTCATACAAGAATGTTTTGTATTATATTTATTCATAACCTGAAAATTTTATGTCTTACTTTATTACAGTGCTGCCAATGGACAAAAAACACATCAAAGCCGGGAAGGATAAGGAATAATCATATATTCATTGGACCGTCGAAATGGATTATGCACTTTCAGCCGCACTTTTAGAGCAGCAAAACCTCGGGCACAAGGGTCCTAATGGATGGAAGGGACCCGCATTCACAGCTGCCATCAAAGCTTTGTGGGATGAGTGTGAAGTCCATATAAGTAAGGAAAAAATAACGGCAAGATTGAGAACTTGGACTAAACACTACCAAGATATATCTGCAATGTTGGATACAAGCGGTTTTGGGTGGGATTGGGAACGACATGTGGTTATGGTTGATAG
Source organism: Platanthera guangdongensis (assembly GCA_039583875.1). Classification (NCBI taxonomy): domain Eukaryota; kingdom Viridiplantae; phylum Streptophyta; class Magnoliopsida; order Asparagales; family Orchidaceae; genus Platanthera; species Platanthera guangdongensis. The sequence continues at coordinate 156,348,512 of CM077165.1, forward strand.
TGAACAGGTGTGAAGCGATTATGTTAAGCTAACTTATTCTATGTCGTTCCCCAACATTTACTACCCAATAAATGTTCATCTATTTTGTTTTAACGTTTTGTGCTTATGTGTTCAATATTAAACCGCATGCACATCCATCTATGAGGCACTATAAGGATAAGGTGATTGTAAACTGGGGGATCTTGCAGCCCTATGTGGGACAGACCGGGCAACGGGTGGTAATGCAACGACTGGGGTGGAAGCATGTAATGAACCTGATGTTGAAGTGGAGGAGATTCCTGATGATGATGATATAATGGCAAGGCAACCAAAGAAGAAAAAGGTGAAGAAACCTTCGGCTATTGATATGATAGCAACGGCTGTCACTCATATTGCAAACAACATCGATGGTCCGCCAGAACGAGAAAGGACAATGGTTGAAAGGATGTATGCGGCTTTGGCAAATATGATAGACCTTTCGGAGGGTGATCTCATAAAGTCAATAGATTTGTTGTGCGCTAGCGAGTTGAAATGTGAGATCTTCTTAGTTATGCCAGAGCTGGTTAGGAGGAGTTGGTTGCGTGCACAACTCGATAAAGAAATATGATATGGCTGATTTTGAGGGTTGAGACATATGTTTTGTGTGCATGCCTTTTGTAATGCTTAGCAAATGGATTGCGTGATATGTCATTCGTAGTATGCCTCTTGTAATGCTTAGCATTTCTTTTCTAATATGTAATTGTAGCATGCTTTTGGTCATGTTTAGTATATCTTGTGTGGCATGCCTTTTGTAATGCAACACTCATTTTAATTTATAACTTTTTTGTACTTCTTAATATGATTATGATAGTGCTTCCTGTCTGCGAATTCGAGTACTAGAGATGTTCATTGTGAATATGAATGTCATTAAATGACTTGCCCAATTTCCTGATTCCTGCTTTTTTTTCATCGTTCTTTTGAGTTTTCACTGTTGATTTTACTCGGAAATCAAGATACTGCAAGAAATGGACAAATGCACAATGTCAACCTTACTATATCAAAAATGTAAAAGTTTAAAAAATCCAATTGGAAAAATCTATAAATTTATGCAAATGAACATAAGTTTTCATTTTGCTTTAAAACAGACTTGAAAACCATGTTGCAAACGAACATAAGTTTTCGTTTTGCTTTAAAACAGACTTGAAAACCATGTTGCAAACGAACATAAGTTTTCGTTTTGCCCAAAAATGAAAACGCTTGATTTTTTCATTTTGAAGCAAAGCAAAAACCGTAAATGAAAACGTTGCAAACGAACGGGCCCTAACTCTCCTCCATTAACCGCACACCCTGTTTTTCTTGTTCATCCCTTCCGCCGAACGCAACCCGTTTCCGCTCCTCTCCTCCAGATCCGTCGGTCGCCGCCGAGCTCGCCGGTGTTGAAGAAGTCCACCGGAGGAAAGCCTCCTCAGCCCCCTTGCTTTCACTGCCGACCCGAGCCTCATCTTCCTTCCCCGAATAGACGTTGATCCGCCGACTAGAGGCCGATCTCCATCCGCCGACCAGAACGCCGCCGCAGCCCCCTTGTTGTCTCTGCCGACCCGAGCCTCATCTCCCTTCCCCGAAAAGAGGCTGATCTGCCAACCAAAGGCTGATCTCCATCCGCCGACCAGAACGCCGCCCCATCCCCTTGTCAATGCCGCCCGAGCCCAAACTTTGTGCTTCTCGGTAGGCCTTCTTTTGAAGTTTCTGTCATGGTATTTGTGTTCCTCCTTCATTTTTTCACACAAACTCTAACTTTTTTGTATCGTTTTTTTTTTATTTCAGCCCAAAAGCCTTGAAGATTTCGGATTTAGGTGTGATATTGTGAAAATTTCGGAGTATATTTCCTATTATTTGGCATTTTCTCAAACATCAAGGTATAACTTTTCTTACTATTATACAATGCAAACCCAAGCATAGGGTTGTTCAAATTTATATAGTTCTGGTTATGTAGTTTTGAGTCATGTGTTGTTAAAAAAATTTAGGAAGTCCAACAAATAATTTTTTTTTTTTGATTATCTTGTTTGTATGGTGGAAATTATTCCCAAATTAAATGAAATCGATGTAGGAATGCACTTTGTTACAGACATAATTTTTCCTACAAAAGAGACCTTAGTTGAGTGGGTTCGTATTGTTGCAAAAGGGTTAAGATTCATTGCCACTATCCAAAGAGCAGATAAAATTGATGGGAGACCTATGCCTGGGATTTTTATGGGATGTGATAGATTTGGTTTTCCTCGTGATAATCAACAAAGAAATGACTATGTTAAGAGAAATATAAGGAAAACTACATCGAAGAGATGTGGATGTCAATTTCTCCTACTTGGCCAAAAAAATGCATATGTTGATGAGTGGAAAATTGATGTTAAATGCGGCACACACAATCATCAGTTTGTTCATTTAGAGGCCCAAAAAATTCATTCCGAGAAGAAATCCAAATAAAAGAAGGTTTCTTGAATGCATCAAAGAGGAAATGCCTTCTTACATTACTAGTCATTTGATTGATGTCATAAATGTGCTCGGAGATGGACATTGTGGTTACCGAGTAATAAGTCAAGCCTTAGAGATAAGGGATAATTAAATGAAAATACGCTGAGATCTGTCAGAAGAAATTTCAGAATAATCACGACTTGTACATGGGAATGCGAGATTGACAGAGTTGTTGTCATCTTTGGAATGCACTTCTTGTTCGGCACCACTCGACAAATGGATGACGATGTCGGACATGAGATTAGTTATTTCATCTTGTTACAATCTGGCAGTTGTACATTTCTCAGAATTTTAGTCATTCATATTCCTACCACTACATTCGGCCCCTCCAACGGCTAAGAAGATTATTTATATTGGTTTTGTCAATAACAACTACTTCATTCAATTATTATTCTCCAGATATTGTCCACTTTGGTCAGTGATCAGTATGTGGATGAGATAACACACTACAATTGCAAATGAGTGAGATTTGAATTATAAAAGCCAAGAGGAAATCGTTAGTTTGGTCGATCCTTAAGGTATGCATGTTTTTTTTATTCATAGTCAATAGATATATAATTTTCGAGCATATTGTCTCATGTTAACATTTATTTATTTTTCCAACATAAAATATCAAGTAGGGGTTGAAGTTGCGTTTTCATTGGATCTTCATCATTACATATGATTTTAAAACAAAGGTATAAAATGCTATTTTAAATTTGATTCTATATTTTATATGTCGCTAACTTGCAGTTGTTTCAAATACATACAAGACTATGATACATTGGTGGCGTTTTCAATGACCGATATTTTGCCTGAATTTTTTGTAGTCAATACGTGCAAAAAGGACTAGAAAGTTTTCAATGAAAAATTTAGAGTGATTTTTTGGACTATGCAATATATTTATATATTTTTTATGTTTTGAAATATGCACAATGTTAATGATTTATGTTATTAATCAAAAGTAACTTTGACACGAAAATAACACAAGGAAAGAAGAGTAGAATCATAACCATTTTGGTATGTTAATAACGGTTTTAAAACTTAGTGTGGCATAACCATTTTTGCGTGTTAATAACGATTTTAAAACTTGGTGTGGCAATAACGTGTTGGTGTGAAAATAAAAAAATCTGGTGTGTCAATAAATTTGGTTATCAATAACGATAATTGGTGTGCTCATAATATTACTCTTTGGGTCTGTTCGGCGCGTAGGTATTGACTTTCTGGAATTGACTTTGCTCATAAAACTAATATCTGCGGGAGTTGGTTTTGTGTAGAAAATCAATTATGTCGTTCGGCTGCAGGATAGAATTCAGCGAATGGAATTGGAATTGATATGTTAAAGCTATTCGGCTGCACAATAGAATTGACTTTGTGAAATTGAACTTTTAAAATTTTAAATCAGCAAAGCAAACTACTACTGATAATTAAAGTTCAGAATTATAATTACGTTCTGTCGCACAAACATTGTCCATAATTAAAAATACAAAAATAGATAAATGTCCGTCATCGATTAAAAAAGTCACAAATCTAGCGATCAAACTGCATTCGCATCCATACGCCATTCATGTCTTCAGGTAGCCACATGAATATATCATGTTTGACATTATCATAACACGGTACATCCATCGCCTTAAGAAAATCACGCTGGTGTAAATCAGTCAGCTGAGCTAGTGTAACATATATGTCATCAACATTGCTAGCAGACTTGCTCCCCGCTGTGTTTTCCACGGAGTCAGCCAATTTCTCTATGGCTACAGCTACAACATAAGCTCCTACTGTGTGTTTTTGCCTCCTTCTACTGCTTCCTTCTCCACCTGTTCTAGTTTGTTCTTGTGTATTAGTTGTTTTTTTCTATCATAGACTCAGCATCAATCTCTTTTGTCATATCAGTTACGGTCGTCGCGTGACTATCAGTTGCTCTATCAGTTCCACTGAGCACAGTCTACCCGCACCATGTTCCGTTGTCAATCCAATCCAAATCCGCTAGTGTTCAACACTGCACTAACTTCTATGCAATACTTGTTAAAAGTTATAAGCCGTAGCAACTGCTGACTTGATTGTAATATTGATCTTACGTTTTTTTGTTCCACCACGTGATCCATGACAAACCTAGATTTACAAATCAAAGTTGAAACCAATCAATAATAATGACTTACACTTCAACGGAGAACAAAAATATATCTACAAATTAAAATGATTGTTGTCGGTATTATATCACTATTGTATTAAGCCATTGGTTTTACAGAGTACGACTGAAGCAATTCATTTTCAATTGCTTAATGCACCACCATTTATTATCCATTTTCCCGGTGATTTGAAGTATGGTAAGATCCACTCCTGTTTATGAAGTTTTTTTGCACCACCATTTAAATTTTTATGTTTGACATAGTTTTATTGTATGTATGGATGTCAGTGTTATCTAGATATAAATTTTCTTAAGATGTCATTACTTATAATATCGGCCAATTATGACCAATTATAATAGTTATTTAGAGATGCTCGCAAATCAAGCATCTGGCATCTTCAAATAACATTAGATGGTTGTTCTAAAACATAAGCAAAACCTTAGATGGTTGTTTTAAAACCTAAGCAAATAATATTTTTATGGATATCTAAAACCTAAGCAAAACCTTAGATGGTTGTTCTACCACATTGTATCAATTCTCAACTCAACCCTAAACATTGCATGAATTATTTGAATAAAATGAGAAGCAGAGGAAAATCACTGCTTTAGGAAATCTCCAACTCTCTCAAAATGAGTGCAAAAGTATCACACATCTTAAGCTTCAATTGTACAAGAGGCCAGTTTGGATGGCTGCATCCATACATAGAGGTGAAGAAGGTGAATCAGAAAGTTCAGATGAAGAAGGTGAATCAGAAGATATGATAAAGGGAAGGAAGAGGAAGAAGAGGAGAAAGAGAAGGAAGGGGAAGAAGAAGAGAAGAGGAGAAAGAGGAGAACGAGGAGGAAGAGGAAGAAGATAAGAGGAGAAAGAGGAAGAAGTATACCTGCGATCGGAGGAGTTCGTCGTTGCTATCGGGAGGAGAATCTCCTTCGATTGGGAGGTCAGCTAGGTCGCTGGCATGCTACGGGAAGACGGGCTGGAGAAAAATCGCGAAAACCAGGGGCTGAGGCAAAGAATTGGTCTGGCGCTATTTTAATTTAGGATTAAAGCCGACGGATTTTGCTCCAAAAAACGATTCCATTCCATTTCCGAACCGCCGAACGTTGGAATTGGCTTTACTGTTGCCCAAAGCCAATTCCAGAAAGTCAATACCTGCGCGCCGAACGGATCCTAAAGCCAATTCCAACGTTCGGCGGGTCGGAAATGGCATAGAATCGAATTTTGGAGCAAAATCCGTCAGCTTTAACCCTACGTTAAAACAGCGCCAAACCAATTCCTTACCCTGACCCCAGGTTTTCGCGATTTTCCTCCAGCCTGTCTTCCCGCAGCGTGCCAGCAACCCAGCCGGTCTCCCGATTGAAGGCGATTCTCCTCCCGATCGAAGGCGATTCTCCTCCTGATAGCAGCGACGAACTCCTCTGATCACAGGTATACTTCCTCCTCTTTCTCCTCTTCTCTTCTTCTTCCTCTTCCTGCTCTTTCTCCTCTTATGTTCTTCTTCCTCTTCCTTCTCTTTCTCCTCTTCTCTTCTTCTTCCTCTTCCTGCTCTTTCTCCTCTCATGTTCTTATTCCTCTTCCTTCTCTTTCTCCTCTTCTCTTCTTCTTCTTATTCCTTCTCTCACTCTTGTCTTTTGATTCAGCTTCTTCATCCGAACTTTCTGATTCACCTTCTGATTCACCTTCTTCGCCTCTATGTATGGATGCAGCCATCTAAACTGGACTCTTGTACAATTGAAGCTTAAGATGCGTGATACTTTTGCACTCATTTTGAGATAGTTGGAGATTTCCTAAAGCAGTGATTTTCCCCTGCTTCTCATTTTATTCAAATATTTAATACAATGTTTAGGGTTGAGTTGAGAATTGATACAATGTGGTAGAACAACCATATAAGGTTTTGCTTAGATTTTAGACATCCGTAAAGATGTTATTTGCTTAGGTTTTGCTTAGGTTTTAGAACAACCATCTAAGGTTATGCTTAGGTTTTAGAACAACCATCTAATGTTATTTGAAGATGCCAGATGCTTGATTTGCTAGCATCTCTAATTAACTATTATAATGGGTCATAATTGGCTGATATTAGAAGTAATGACATCTTAAGAAAATTTATATTTAGATAACACTGACATCCTTACATACAATAAAACTATGTCAAACATAAAAAGTTAAATGGTGGTGCAATAAAACTTCATAAACAGGAGTGGACCTTACCATACTTCAAATCACCAGCAAAATGAATAATAAATGGTGGTGCATTAAACAATGAAAAACGAATTGCTTCAGATGTACTCTGTAAAACCAATTGATTAATGTAATAGTGATATGACACCAACAACAATCATTTTGATTTGTGGATATATTTTTGTTCTCTGTTGAAGTGTAAGTCATTATTATTGATTGGTTTTAACTTTGATTTGTAAATCTAGATTTGTCATGGATCACGTCGAGGAACAAAAAAAACGTAAGATCGATATTATAATCAAGTCAGCAGTTGTTGCGGCTTATAACTTGTAACAAGTACTACATAAAAGTCAGTGCAATACTGGACACTAGTGGATTTGGATGGGATTGACAACGGAACATGGTGCAGGTAAACAACGAGGAAGTATGAGCTAACTACGTGAAGGTATAATTTTTATTAAATTAATTTTTCTACGATGATTTTATTAAAATGATACATTAATAATAACTACTGCAGGCTCTTCCATCTGTCAAGCATTATAAGGACAAGGTTATCATTAACTGGTCTGAGTTGGTTGTGCTCTGCAGAACTGATAGAGCAATAGGTAGTCACGTCGCGACCGCAACTGAGATGGCAAAGGAGATTGATGATGAGTCTATGATAGAGAAAATAACTAATACACAAGAACAGACTAGAACAGGTGGAGAAGGAAGCAGCAGAAGGAGGAGAAACACGCAGTAGGAGCTGATGTTGTAGCTGTAGCCATAGAAAATTTGGTTGACTCCGTGGAAAAGGCAGCGGGCAGCAAGTCTGCTGGCAATGTTGATGGCATATATGTTGCACTAGCTCAGCTGACGGATTTACACCAGCGTGATTTTCTCAAGGCGATGGATATAATGTGCCGTGATAATGTCAAACGAGACATATTTATGCGGCTACCTGAAGACTTGGAGGGAGTGTGACTGTGAATGCAGTTTGATCGCTAGATTTGTGACTTTTTTAATCGATGACGGACATTTATCTATTTTTGTATTTTTAATTATGGACAATGTTTGTGCGACAGAACGTAATTATAATTCTGAACTTTAATTATCAGTAGTAGTTTACTTAGCTTGTTTAAATTTTAAAAATTTCAATTTCAAAAAGTCAATTCCATTGTGCAGCCGAAGAACTTTAACATATCAATTCCAATTCCATTCGCTGTATTTTATCCTGCAGCCGAACGCTAGAATTGATTTTCTGCACAAAATCAATTCCTGCAGATATTGGTTTTCTGATCAGAGCCAATTCTAGAAAGTCAATAAATGCACGCCGAACGGATCCTTAGGGAATTATTAAGGGCAGTCTGCTAAAGGTTAGTGACATCCCAAATTTTTTAAATTTACCCTCTTTTTCACAGTTCTAATTTAACCTAGTGGCAGCCTCCTCTTTCTCCCTGATTCTCCCTCTCCGATTTTTTTGTCCGCCCACCCTGGCTGACGCAAATGCAACCTCTTCAAGTGCCCCCTCTGCCACCGTCGCTGTCGAAAGTAATGGCAGAACATAAAGATTATATTATTTTGAAATGTTTTAGGCTTCACTTGGTTCGGCCTCTTCGCTGGGCGTTTGAGGCAAACGCCGCCGGAGAGCGCCTAAATAAATGAAGGCATGTCTTTGTTTGCTTTGTTTGTGCCCGCAACAAGGAGGACCCCCCCTGCCACTCTGTTTTGATCCCCGTATCCCCCCCTCTCCTGTCCCAATGGTTCGTTTACACTACCTAAATATGGGCTGCATGTGACAAATTGGTCTACATGTGAAAAAATATGATTTATCATTAACACTGAGTTGTCACTAGCTAAATATGGGCTGCCCTAGGGGTGCAAACAAGTCGAGCTCGAGCCGAGCTTGGCAAGATTTCCAAGCTCGTGCTCGAGCTTTTCATTTTGAGCTCAAGCTCGAGCTCGACGAGCTTATTTATCCCAACTCGAGCTCAAGCTCAACGCAAACTTATTAAGCTCGAGCTCGAGTTTTGAGATCGAGCTGCTCGCGAGCTTTTTAGCGCACGAGATTTATTTTCTTATTTTTTATAAATTTTATATATATATTTTAAAAAATGAATAAAAAGCTCGCGAGCCGGCTCGCGAGCTTTTTATTCAATTAATATTCGAGCTCGAACTCGACTTGTGATCGAGCTCGAGCTCTGTTGCAGTATGGAGACCGCGCAGTCTGGCGGTTTGTCTCAGGCGACTTGAAGACCGGTGGTCTAAACATCTCCTTTGGCGGTTTGCTTCTGGTGGTTGTCAAGCGGTTAGCTTATTCGTCTAACCATGCGGCTTGTTCGGTCTGTTTTTTTGTAAAACCGCTTATACATGTAATTATTTAGTCTCGCATTGCTTATTTGTAATCTCTCTCATCTCGTTCATTTTATAAAAGGGAGGTCATACCTTTGTAATATTTATTTTTTTGGATAATAAAAATTTTGTTACTCCAAATTTTCAGTCTACTTTTTTCTGTTTGTACATGGTATCAGAGGACTCGATTTTTTACTCATGATTATGTGAGCTTCCTCTGCCCGTGCGATCTGTCCGCGCGGCTTGATCCTTCTTCTCGCGACCTGCCTTCGCGACTTGTTTCTTCCGCCTGTTTGCGCCCTGTTCGCGCGGTTTATCTTTCTTTGTCGTTGTCATTTGTATGTGCGACCTCTCTGATTTCCCTTTATTCTCGCTGCTGCTATTCTTAAGTAGTCGCGACCTATTCTTATCGCCGCGACCTGTTCTTCTTGTCGCGACCTGTGCTTAGTCGTTCTGCCCTCCTTTTCTAGACACGACTTGCTCTTCTCGCTGCTCTCTGCTCTCTTATATGACAACCTCCGATCTCTACCACTACTACTCCCGTTGCCGCTCCTCCTCCTACTGCTTCAGAAAACCTTGGCACTATTTCCAAACTCATCGATCCCAACTACCCGGACTGGAGTGTCTCCTTCACCTTCCTTCTCCACTCTCAACGCAAACTCCATCATCTCACCGATGACCCTCCTCCAAAAGATTCTGCTCTCTTTGATGATTGGGATGCCAGCAACGCTCTTGTTCGCACATGGCTGGCTAACAATCTTTCTGATGTATGCTCACCTGTCATCCGTCCTGATGAAACAGTCAAGGCTCCTTGGCTTCATCTTGCCGCTCTCTACTCCAAGGGGGCTCAGACGTCTCGCATCTATACTTTGTATGCAGACCTTTTTGCACATCCCACCATGTCTCTTGTTGCAGTTTACCAACAAGTTCAGACTCTCGGAGCCGAAATTCTCCAAAATCGCCCCTTCTCTGCGGATCTGGTTGAGCAACACGGGTACTTCCAGGAGCTTCTGGTTGTGTGCTACCTTTTGCGACTTCCTGAGTCTTATGTCATGATCCGTCAACAAATCCTTGGCAAGACAGAGTCTCCCACCCTAGATGCCACTGCTGCCCGCATAACCGCAGTTATCTCTCGGCTACAACGTCCGTTGTTATCCTCTCATCCTCAACCAGACAACTACGCTCACCAGACTCAGCGGAGTGGCTCTGGTGGCCACAACCACCAATCCGGCGAACATGGTGCTTCCCATTTTATCCGCTCTCATTGTGGTCTCACCGGCCATATGGTTGATCGCTGCTGCAAGAAGCATCATCATCTTCGATCAACTAGCGACGCTTCCACCTCCTCATCGAAGCAGTCCGCCTCGGTGGTTATGTCTTCAGGTAGTGCCCACGTCGCTACTCAAGGTAAATGGTTGATCGACTCTGGTGCTACCAATCACATGACAGGCAATCATCGGTGTTTTCTATCCTAGAAAAGCATGATCGGTTGCCCCCGGTCTTTATTATGGACGACTCACCCTCACCGATCAATGAAACGGGAGTGGTTCACGTCACTCTGTCTCTTTGCTTGGCGGATACCCTCTACGTGCCCAAGTTCTCTTACAATTTATTATCTGTTACTTCTCTGTGCAAACAACTATAGTGTTCCGTCCATTCACTCCTACTTCTTGTTCTTTTCAGGATCTGGGCTCCCAACGGACGATTGCTACTGGGACTAAGAGCGGCGACCTCTACTTCCTCGACAATGTTTTTGCGCTGTCCGCCTTCTCCTCCTCATCTACTGATCTTCTCCAGTTGCACCTTCGTCTTGATCATGCTCCTCCACGACTTCTTTGTCAGCTTATGCCCCACCTTCCTTCGTAGAGTCCTCCTCTCAACTGTGACGCATGTCAGCTTGACAAGCACCACCGCTCCTCCTTCCCACCAAAGCAAGGTCGTGGATCTTCCTGACCGTTTGATATCTGGGGTCCTGCTCCTACCCTCACCATAAGTCGGGGTACTTCATATTTTGTAACTTTTATCGACGATTTTTCCCGCTATACGTGGGTGTATCTTTTAAAAGATCGCTCTGAATTATTCAATGTATGGACATCCCTTTATTTTATGATTAAGAATCAATTTGATGTCTCTGCTAAAATTCTTCGCTCTGATAATGCAAAAGAATATCTTAGTCATGTTTTTTCTTCTTTTTTATGCAACATGGTATTGTTAGTCAAACTAGCTGTGTTTATACCTCGCAGCAAAATGGCGTGACAGAACGCAAAAATCGTCACCTCCTTGATGTTCGCGCACTCTACTGACACAAATGCAGGTTCCTCGCTCCTATTGGGGCTATGCTGTTCTCATCTCCTGCTATCTAATCAATCGCATTCCCTTCATAGTTCTCCACGGCAAAACCCCCTTCTCCATTCTCTATCCGGGCAGATCCTCTCCCTGTGCGTGTATTTGGGTGCATAGTCTTTGTGCACTCTCCCTCAACCACCCGTGACAAACTCTCATCATGGGCCACCAAATGTGATTTTTTGATGTACTCTACCACTCAGAAAGACTATTGTTGATCTGACCTACTTGCCTGCAAGCAGTTCATCTCTGCGGACGTAACCTTCTTTGAAAATGCATCCTACTTCTCTCACAACTCATCTTCTCCTCCTGATGTTCCTACTTCTCATACCACCCCTTCCGTCTCATCTACACCTACTGAGATTCCTCCACCTCCACCATCACCACCATCTCCTCCACTGTTGTTGAAGCCAAATTTGACCTCTGTGGAAATCGGGGTCCCAAAATAGGGGTGACCGCGCACCTATACCCTCAAAGCGAACGATCTAGGCACAAGATTAGGAAACACAAGGGACAGACCCAAGGTCTCAGCGCGGAGGACCCACCGCATACCGGAAGACTAACAAACTCTTCCCTCCCAAGCCCCCCCAAAGGCTGAGCTAAGACCTTCGGAGGGCGCTTTTGGCGACCGGAACATCTGAGGAGGATTTCAAGACCAACTCTCTCCTATCCAGATGTGTCTCCTTGGGTCTACATAAAATGCTCCTCACCCGCCTACTGATGGCGCAAACTCGCCGAGCAATGTCACGACACGCTGCCCAAACTGGGCCACTAACAGCGTAATTCCGCTATTCTGACTGGCTGCCAACATGCCATTAGGGGCCTCCCGACAACTACACCTCGGGACCCCCACGGGGCGAGCGGTCACGAGCACACCACTCACCCAAGGCGGAAAGAGTAAAACATACATAAACAGAGCATCACAGATAATAAAAGAATATACAGGAATATGAATTCCATACTTCGGCACGCAGGCCGGCAATATAAATAAAAAAGGCCTTCGAGGGCCGGCACAAGCTTGGGCTTAAGCCCGCTACTCCCCGCCTGGTACTGCAACACCTGTACGTCAACGTCTCGACAAGCGGCGGTCAGCTAAACGCCAGTGGTCAACATAAGCTGGCCGAACATATTGCGCGTACCCCTTTTCGGGGTTATGGTGCGCATTCCTGCAAATGGAAAATATACAACATCCTCAGAGTCTTCTCCGGGATCCCCAGAACATCACCAATCCGGCTCACACGTCCGGATGGGCTTCACACAGCATGCCTAAACCCGTACTCATGCTTCCGGGTGCTAACACAGTTAATTGCGGGGACGTACGCGGCGTCAACCCGTCGGAGAGCTCCCTTCCTCCACCCGTTGGTGGAAAGGGGCTTCCATGCAAATATGGAAATTGAGGGCTTCACCTGCCCAAGTAGAAATTTCGTTACCCTTGACGCGTGTTTGGCGGGGCCGCAACCGCGCTCATGGCCCGAGGCTCCACGTCTAGCATCCGTAGTGGTTGTCGTGCCCGGATCCGACCACCGTGGGAGAGTTGAAAGCTCCGAATGATTTTCCCCTCCATGGCCGAGTCTCTCCATGGCCGACCGTGCTCCAAGTGGTCGGCCGCTGCTGTACGAGGCCGATCCCGGCTCCAAGTAACACCGAGGAAGTCGATCCCGCCTCCACGACTTCAGGCGGCGTCGGGGAAGCTGATCCCGACTGGCCTAGCTCCAAACGGCGCCGGGAGAGGAGCTCCCGGCCGGCCTCGCTGTAGGCGGCGCCGGGAGAGGAGCTCCCGACCGGCCTCGCTTTGCCCTAGGCGGCGGCGACGAAGAGAGAGAGAAAAGAGAGGGGTCGGCTTGCTGTTTGCCGGCGGCGGCCTGTACAGAAGTAGGAGCGGCTCGGGCTGCTGCTGTAGGCGGCCGGAGAAGGAGAAGAGGGGGGGGGCGTGGCTGCTGCTGCAGGCGGCCGGAGAAGGAGAAGAGGGGGGCGGCGTGGCTGCTGCTCCTCGCGGCCGGCGGGAGAGAGAGGTAGGGGGCGGGCCCCGGGCGCTGCTCCAGGCGGCGGCGGGAGAGAGAGGTAGGGGGCGGGCTCGGGCGCTGCTCCAGGCGGCCGGCGGGAGAGAGAGGTAGGGGGCGGGCTCGGGCGCTGCTCCAGGCGGCCGTGGGGGAGAGAGAGGTAGGGGCGGGGTTCTCCTCCCCAGGCCGAACCCTAGCCGGCCCCAAAAAAAGATCCCCCTGCCTTGCTGTGTCTTCCCCCGCTCCCCTTTTTGTCCTTCTCTCTTCCTTTTATTTTCTCCTTTTTCCTATCCCTTGCTGCTGTCCCCCTCCACCATACAGCTGTACCCGATTCCTCTTTTCTTTCCCCACTCAATCCACCTCTCTCCATATATAAATAAATATAATATATATATAAAATATGTATTATAATATTAATCACGCAAAACCTCCGCCATGCGTGCACGAGTGCTCGCATGAGCTCGAACGGGGCTGTACCAAAACGCCGCTCATAGCATGTCCCGAGCGCGCCACTTGGGGAGGATCCCGCTCGGCCGGATATGGGTTTGTACACAATCCCGCTCTTTTTGAGGTTGGCACAAGCTCGGAAAGAAATGTCCAACCCCAAGTATCCGGCGAGTGGGAGCCGACCCAAAGAAAAATTTTGGGAGAAACTGAAAATTGCACTTATGCAGTTATGCCCCTAATCTTTTCATGCCCCTTCTGATCTTGTTGAACCACTCGATACATTTTTTTTTTCACTGCTATTGGATTGCCCTTATACCTTTACTTACAATATGTACATAATTTATCAAGATATTATGAAATAATGAAGCCAAATATTTTGCAATCTCTTGAGCACGCGGAGCTAATCCTTTCCCCCCAGGTGTGTCTACTGCCCTGCCCAGCTAATGAGAGCCTGAGCAGTGAGTCTACCCGGGGACGAGCAACACTCGGGGTCCCTACCCCCACAGGCGAGCCTACGACCTGCCAGCTAGATGAGAGCCTGTGCAGCGGGTCTAACTGTTGAAGCCAAATTTGACCTCTGTGGAGTTCGGGGTCCCAAAATAGGGGTGACCGCGCACCTACTACCCTCAAGCGAACGATCTAGGCACAAGATTAGGAACACAAGGGACAGACCCAAGGTCTCAGCGCGGAGGACCCACCGCATACCTGGAAGACTAACAAACTCTTCCCCTCCCAAGCCAAAGGCTGAGCTAAGACACCTTCGGAGGGCGCTTTTGGCCGACCGAACATCTGAGGAGGATTTCAAGACCAACTCTCTCCTATCCAGATGTGTCTCCTTGGGTCTACATAAAATGCTCCTCACCCGCCCTACTGATGGCGCAAACTCGCCGAGCAATGTCACGACACGCTGCCCAAACTGGGGCCACTACAGCGTAATTCCGCTATTCTGACTGGCTGCCAACATGCCATTAGGGGCCTCCCGACAACTACACCTCGGGACCCCCACGGGGCGAGCGGTTCACGAGCACACCACTCGCCCAAGGCGGAAAGAGTAAAACATACATAAACAGAGCATCACAGATAATAAAAGAATATTACAGGAATATGAATTCCATACTTCGGCACGCAGGCCGGCAATATAAATAAAAAAGGCCTTCGAGGGCCGGCACAAGCTTGGGCTTAAGCCCGCTACTCCCCGCCTGGTACTGCAACACCTGTACGTCAACGTCTCGACAAGCGGCGGTCAGCTAAACGCCAGTTGGTCAACATAAGCTGGCCGAACATATTGCGCGTACCCTTTTTCGGGGCTATGGTGCGCATTCCCTGCAAATGGAAAATATACAACATCTCGGAGTCTCTCGGGATCCCCAGAACATCACCAATCCGGCTCACACGTCCGGATGGGCTTCACACAGCATGCCTAAACCCGTACTCACGCTTCCGGGTGCTAACACAGTTAATTGCGGGGACGTACGCGTCAACCCGTCGGAGAGCTCCCTTCCTCCACCCGTTGGTGGAAAGGGGCTTCCATGCAAATATGGAAATTGAGGGCTTCACCTGCTCAAGTAGAAATTTCGTTACCCTTGACGCGTGTTTGGCGGGGCCGCAACCGCGCTCATGGCCCGAGGCTCCACGTCTAGCATCCGTAGTGGTTGTCCGTGCCCGGATCCGACCACCGTGGGAGAGTTGAAAGCTCCGAATGATTTTCCCCCCATGGCCGAGCCTCTCCATGGCCGACCGTGCTCCAAGTGGTCGGCCGCTGCTGTACGAGCCGATCCCGCTCCAAGTAACACCGAGGAAGTCGATCCCGGCCTCCACGACTTCAGGCGGCGTCGGGAAGCTGATCCCGACTGGCCTAGCTCAAACGGCGCCGGGAGAGGAGCTCCCGGCCGGCCTCGCTGTAGCGGCGCCGGGAGAGGAGCTCCCGGCGGCCTCGCTTTGCCCTAGGCAGCGGCGACGAAGAGAGAGAGAAAAAGAGAGGGTCGGGGCTTGCTGTTTGCCGGCGGCGGCCTGGACAGAAGCAGGAGCGGCTCGGGCTGCTGCTGTAGGCGGCCGGAGAAGGAGAAGAGGGGGGCGGCGTGGCTGCTGCTGCAGGCGGCCGGAGAAGGAGAAGAGGGGGCGACGTGACTGCTGCTCCTCGCGGCCGGCGGGAGAGAGAGGTAGGGGGCGGGCTCGGGCGCTGCTCCAGGTGGCCGGCAGGAGAGAGAGGTAGGGGCGGGCTCGGGCGCTGCTCCAGGCGGCCGGCGGGAGAGAGAGGTAGGGGGCGGGCTCGGGCGCTGCTCCAGGCGGCCGGCGGGAGAGAGAGGTAGGGGGCGGGGTTCTCCTCCCCAGGCCGAACCCTAGCCGGCCCCAAAAAAGATCCCCCTGCCTTGCTGTGTCTTCCCGCTCCCCTTTCTGTCCTTCTCTCTTCCTTTTTATTTTCTCCTTTTTCCTATCCCTTGCTGCTGTCCCCCTCCACCATACAGCTGTACCCGATTCCTCTTTCTTTCCCAACTCAATCCACCTCTCTCCCTATATAAATAAATAAATAAATAAATATATATTATATATAATAGATATATATATATATATATATATATATATATATATATATAATATATATATATATAATATATATATATATATATATATAATATGTATTATAATATTAATCACGCAAAACCTCCGCATGCGTGCACGAGTGCTCGCATGAGCTCGAACGGGGCTGCCACCAAAACGCCGCTCATAGCATGTCCCGAGCGCGCCACTTGGGGAGGATCCCGCTCGGCCGGATATGGGGTTGTACACAATCCCCGCTCTTTTCGAGGTTGGCACAAGCTCGGAAAGAAATGTCCAACCCCAAGTATCCGGTGAGTGGGAGCCGACCCAAAGAAAAATTTTGGAGAAACTGAAAATTGCACTTATGCAGTTATGCCCCCTAATCTTTTCATGCCCCTTCTGATCTTGTTGAACACTCGATACATTTTTTTTTCACTGCTATTGGATTGCTTATACCTTTACTTACAAAAGTACATAATTTATCAAGATATTATGAAATAATGAAGCCAAATATTTTGATCAATCTCTGAGCACGGGAAGCTAATCCTTTCCCCCCAGGTGTGCCTACTGCCCTGCCCAGCTAATGAGAGCCTGAGCAGCGAGTCTACCCGGGGACGAGCAACACTCGGGGTCCCTTACCCCCACAGGCGAGCCAACGGACCTGCCAGCTAGATGAGAGCCTGCGCAGCGGGTCTACTGGGCCAAGCCGAGCTCGGGGTGCCGATGACGATCTCAAACCAAAACCTATCCCCCACAGGCGAGCCTACGGACCTGCCAGCTAGATGAGAGCCTGCGCAGCGAGTCTACCTGGGGCCGAGCCGAGCTCGGGGTGCCGATGACGATCTCAAACCAAAACCTATCCCCCACAGGCGAGCCTACGGACCTGCCAGCTAGATGAGAGCCTGCGCAGCGGTCTACCTGGGGCCGAGCCGAGCTCGGGGTGCCGATGACGATCTCAACCAAAACCTATCCCCCACAGGCGAGCCTACGGACCTGCCAGCTAGATGAGAGCCTGCGCAGCGGGTCTACCTGGGGCCGAGCCGAGCTCGGGGTGCCGATGACGATCTCAAACCAAAACCTATCCCCCACAGGCGAGCCTACGGACCTGCCAGCTAGATGAGAGCCTGCGCAGCGGGTCTACCTGGGGCCGAGCCGAGCTCGGGGTGCCGATGACGATTCCACAAACCTAACCTAACATATCTTAACCTATCCTAACCTATCCTAACCTATCACCCACAAACCAAACCTATCCCCCACAAGCGAGCCTACGGACCTGCCAGCTAGATGATAGCCTGCGCAGCGGGTCTACCTGGGGCCGAGCCGAGCTCGGGGTGCCGATGACGATCTCAAACCAAAACCTATCCCCCACAGGCGAGCCTACGGACCTGCCAGCTAGATGAGAGCCTGCGCAGCGGGTCTACCTGGGGCCGAGCCGAGCTCGGGGTGCCGATGAAGAACTCAAACCAAAACCTATCCCCCACAGGCGAGCATACGGACCTGCCAGCTAGATGAGAGCCTGCGCAGCGGGTCTACCTGGGGTCGAGCCGAGCTCGGGGTGCCGATGACGATCTCAAACCAAAACCTATCCCCCACAGGCGAGCCTACGGACCTGCCAGCTAGATGAGAGCCTGCGCAGCGGGTCTACCTGGGCCGAGCCGAGCTCGGGGTGCCGATGACGATCTCAAACCAAAACCTATCCCCCACAGGCGAGCCTACGGACCTGCCAGCTACATGAGAGCCTGCGCAGCGGGTCTACCTGGGGCCGAGCCGAGCTCGGGGTGCCGATGACGATTCCACAAACCTAACCTAACATATCTTAACCTATCCTAACCTATCACCCACAAACCAAACCTATCCCCCACAGGCGAGCCTACGGACCTGCCAGCTAGTAGGAGCCAGGCAGCGGGTCTACCTGGGGCCGAGCCGCGCTCGGGGTAGTGCAGAACCAAGAACCAGGACCTCTCCCCCACAGGCGAGCCTACGGACCTGCCAGCTAGTAGGAGCCAGGCAGCGGGTCTACCTGGGGCCGAGCCGCGCTCGGGGTAGTGCAGAACCAAGAACCAGGACCTCTCCCCCACAGGCGAGCCTACAGACCTGCCAGCTAGTAGGAGCCAGGCAGCGGGTCTACCTGGGGCCGAGCCGCGCTCGGGGTAGTGCAGAACCAAGAACCAGGACCTCTCCCCCACAGGCGAGCCTACGGACCTGCCAGCTAGTAGGAGCCAGGCAGCGGGTCTACCTGGGGCCGAGCCGCGCTCGGGGTAGTGCAGAACCAAGAACCAGGACCTCTCCCCCACAGGCGAGCCTACGGACCTGCCAGCTAGTAGGAGCCAGGCAGCGGGTCTACCTGGGGCCGAGCCGCGCTCGGGGTAGTGCAGAACCAAGAACCAGGACCTCTCCCCCACAGGCGAGCCTACGGACCTGCCAGCTAGTAGGAGCCAGGCAGCGGGTCTACCTGGGGCCGAGCCGCGCTCGGGTAGTGCAGAACCAAGAACCAGGACCTCTCCCCCACAGGCGAGCCTACGGACCTGCCAGCTAGTAGGAGCCAGGCAGCGGGTCTACCTGGGGCCGAGCCGCGCTCGGGGTAGTGCAGAACCAAGAACTAGGACCTCTCCCCCACAGGCGAGCCTACGGACCTGCCAGCTAGTAGGAGCCAGACAGCGGGTCTACCTGGGGCCGAGCCGCGCTCGGGGTAGTGCAGAACCAAGAACCAGGACCTCTCCCCCACAGGCGAGCCTACGGACCTGCCAGCTAGTAGGAGCCAGACAGCGGGTCTACCTGGGGCCGAGCCGCGCTCGGGGTACATCTACCCGGTCAATCTCTACCCACTACGGGGCACATCTACCCGCTACATCCACCCTCCTGAGAACGAGGGTCGATCATATAATATTCTCCCTAAGGCACGTTTTGATCTCCAGGACCGAACATCCTGGCGACAAGAGGGGATGGGAGGGGACTTCTTTCATCACATGACCTTGGTCGTCACTTGGTTCCTCTTCCATAACCATGACATTCGCCTGAGTTTTTCTGTACTGGTCACTCTCCACGCTCACCGCACCATAACTGTTGAAGCCAAATTTGACCTCTGTGGAGTTCGGGGTCCCAAAATAGGGGTGACCGCGCACCTACTACCCTCAAGCGAACGATCTAGGCACAAGATTAGGAACACAAGGGACAGACCCAAGGTCTCAGCGCGGAGGACCCACCGCATACCCGGAAGACTAACAAACTCTTCCCCTCCCAAGCCAAAGGCTGAGCTAAGACACCTTCGGAGGGCGCTTTTGGCCGACCGGAACATCTGAGGAGGATTTCAAGACCAACTCTCTCCTATCCAGATGCGTCTCCTTGGGTCTACATAAAATGCTCCTCACCCGCTCTACTGATGGCGCAAACTCGCCGAGCAATGTCACGACACGCTGCCCAAACTGGGCCACTAACAGCGTAATTCCGCTATTCTGACTGGCTGCCAACATGCCATTAGGGGCCTCCCGACAACTACACCTCGGGACCCCAACGGGGCGAGCGGTTCACGAGCACACCACTCGCCCAAGGCGGAAAGAGTAAAACATACATAAACAGAGCATCACAGATAATAAAAGAATATTACAGGAATATGAATTCCATACTTCGGCACGCAGGCCGGCAATATAAATAAAAAAGGCCTTCGAGGGCCGGCACAATCTTGGGCTTAAGCCCGCTACTCCCCGCCTGCTACTGCAACACCTGTACGTCAACGTCTCGACAAGCGGCGGTCAGCTAAACGCCAGTTGGTCAACATAAGCTGGCCGAACATATTGCGCGTACCCCTTTTTCGGGCTATGGTGCGCATTCCCTGCAAATGGAAAATATACAACATCCTCGGAGTCTTCTCCGGGATCCCAGAACATCACCAATCCGGCTCACACGTCCGGATGGGCTTCACACAGCATGCCTAAACACGTACTCACGCTTCCGGGTGCTAACACAGTTAATTGCGGGGACGTACGCGTCAACCCGTCGGAGAGCTCCCTTCCTACACCCGTTGGTGGAAAGGGGCTTCCATGCAAATATGGAAATTGAGGGCTTCACCTGCCCAAGTAGAAATTTCGTTACCCTTGACGCGTGTTTGGCGGGGCCGCAACCGCGCTCATAGCCCGAGGCTCCACGTCTAGCATCCGTAGTGGTTGTTTCGTGCCCGGATCCTACCACCGTGGGAGAGTTGAAAGCTCCGAATGATTTTCCCCTCCATGGCCGAGCCTCTCCATGGCCGACCGTGCTCCAAGTGGTCGGCCGCTGCTGTACGAGGCCGATCCCGTCTCCAAGTAACACCGAGGAAGTCGATCCCGGCCTCCACGACTTCAGGCGGCGTCGGGGAAGCTGATCCCGACTGGCCTAGCTCCAAACGGCGCCGGGAGAGGAGCTCCCGGCCGGCCTCGCTGTAGGCGGCGCCGGGAGAGGAGCTCCCGGCCGGCCTCGCTTTGCCCTAGGCGGCAGCGACGAAGAGAGAGAGAAAAAGAGAGGGGTCGGGCTTGCTGTTTGCCGGCGGCGGCCTGGACAGAAGCAGGAGCGGCTCGGGCTGCTGCTGTAGGCGGCCGGAGAAGGAGAAGAGGGGGGCGGCGTGGCTGCTGCTGCAGGCGGCCGGAGAAGGAGAAGAGGGGGGCGGCGTGGCTGCTGCTCCTCGCGGCCGGCGGGAGAGAGAGGTAGGGGGCGGGCTCGGGCGCTGCTCCAGGCGGCCGGCGGGAGAGAGAGGTAAGGGGCGGGCTCGAGCGCTGCTCCAGGCGGCCGGCGGGAGAGAGAGGTAGGGGGCGGGCTCGGGCACTGCTCCAGGCGGCCGGCGGGAGAGAGAGGTAGGGGGCGGGTTCTCCTCCCCAGGCCGAACCCTAGCCGGCCCCAAAAAAGATCCCCCTGCCTTGCTGTGTCTTCCCCCGCTCCCCTTTCTGTCCTTCTCACTTCCTTTTTATTTTCTCCTTTTTCCTATCCCTTGCTGCTGTCCCCCTCCACCATACAGCTGGACCCGATTCCTCTTTTCTTTCCCCAACTCAATCCACCTCTCTCCCTATATAAAAAAAATAAATAAATAAAAATATATATATATATATATAATATGTATTATAATATTAATCACGCAAAACCTCCGCATGCGTGCACGAGTGCTCGCATGAGCTCGAACGGGGCTGCACCAAAACGCCGCTCATAGCATGTCCCGAGCGCGCCACTTGGGGAGGATCCCGCTCGGCCGGATATGGGGTTGTACACAATCCCCGCTCTTTTCGAGGTTGACACAAGCTCGGAAAGAAATGTCCAACCCCAAGTATCCGGCGAGTGGGAGCCGACCCAAAGAAAATTTTTGGGAGAAACTGAAAATTGCACTTATGCAGTTATGCCCCCTAATCTTTTCATGCCCCTTCTGATCTTGTTGAACCACTCGATACATTTTTTTTTCACTGCTATTGGATTGCCCTTATACCTTTACTTACAATAAGTACATAATTTATCAAGATATTATGAAATAATGAAGCCAAATATTTTGCAATCTTTTGAGCACGCGGAGCTAATCCTTTCCCCCCAGGTGTGCCTACTGCCCTGCCCAGCTAATGAGAGCCTGAGCAGCGAGTCTACCCGGGGACGAGCAACACTCGGGGTCCCTTACCCCCACAGGCGAGCCTACGGACCTGCCAGCTAGATGAGAGCCTGCGCAGCGGGTCTAACTGTTGAAGCCAAATTTGACCTCTGTGGAGTTCGGGGTCCCAAAATAGGGGTGACCGCGCACCTACTACCCTCAAGCGAACGATCTAGGCACAAGATTAGGAACACAAGGGACAGACCCAAGGTCTCAGCGCGGAGGACCCACCGCATACCCGGAAGACTAACAAACTCTTCCCCTCCCAAGCCAAAGGCTGAGCTAAGACACCTTCAGAGGGCGCTTTTGGCCGACCGGAACATTTGAGGAGGATTTCAAGACCAACTCTCTCCTATCCAGATGTGTCTCCTTGGGTCTACATAAAATGCTCCTCACCCGCCCTACTGATGGCGCAAACTCGCCGAGCAATGTCACGACACGTTGCCCAAACTGGGCCACTAACAGCGTAATTCCGCTATTCTGATTGGCTGCCAACATGCCATTAGGGGCCTCCCGACAACTACACCTCGGGACCCCCACGGGGCGAGCGGTTCACGAGCACACCACTCGCCCAAGGCGGTAAGAGTAAAACATACATAAACAGAGCATCACAGATAATAAAAGAATATTACAGGAATATGAATTCCATACTTCGGCACGCAGGCCGGCAATATAAATAAAAAAGGCCTTCGAGGGCCGGCACAAGCTTGGGCTTAAGCCCGCTACTCCCCGCCTGGTACTGCAACACCTGTACGTCAACGTCTCGACAAGCGGCGGTCAGCTAAACGCCAGTTGGTCAACATAAGCTGACCGAACATATTGCGCGTACCCCTTTTTCGGGGCTATGGTGCGCATTCCCTGCAAATGGAAAATATACAACATCCTCGGAGTCTTCTCTGGGATCCCCAGAACATCACCAATCCGGCTCACACGTCCGGATGGGCTTCACACAGCATGCCTAAACCCGTACTCACGCTTTCGGGTGCTAACACAGTTAATTGCGGGGACGTACGCGTCAACCCGTCGGAGAGCTCCCTTCCTCCACCCGTTGGTGGAAAGGGGCTTCCATGCAAATATGGAAATTGAGGGCTTCACCTGCCCAAGTAGAAATTTCGTTACCCTTGACGCGTGTTTGGCGGGGCCGCAACCGCGCTCATGGCCCGAGGCTCCACGTCTAGCATCCGTAGTGGTTGTCTGTGCCCGGATCCGACCACCGTGGGAGAGTTGAAAGCTCCGAATGATTTTCCCCTCCATGGCCGAGCCTCTCCATGGCCGACCGTGCTCCAAGTGGTCGGCCGCTGCTGTACGAGGCCGATCCCGGCTCCAAGTAACACCGAGGAAGTCGATCCCGGCCTCCACGACTTCAGGCGGCGTCGGGGAAGCTGATCCCGACTGGCCTAGCTCCAAACGGCGCCGGGAGAGGAGCTCCCGGCCGGCCTCGCTGTAGGCGGCGCCGGGAGAGGAGCTCCCGGCCGGCCTCGCTTTGCCCTAGGCGGCGGCGACGAAGAGAGAGAGAGAAAAAGAGAGGGGTCGGGCTTGCTGTTTGCCGGCGGCGGCCTGGACAGAAGCAGGAGCGGCTCGGGCTGCTGCTGTAGGCGGCCGGAGAAGGAGAAGAGGGGGGCGGCGTGGCTGCTGCTGCAGGCGGCCGGAGAAGGAGAAGAGGGGGGCGACGTGGCTGCTGCTCCTCGCGGCCGGCGGGAGAGAGAGGTAGGGGGCGGGCTCGGGCGCTGCTCCAGGCGGCCGGCGGGAGAGAGAGGTAGGGGGCGGGCTCGGGCGCTGCTCCAGGCGGCCGGCGGGAGAGAGAGGTAGGGGGCGGGCTCGGGCGCTGCTCCAGGCGGCCGGCGGGAGAGAGAGGTAGGGGGCGGGGTTCTCCTCCCCAGGCCGAACCCTAGCCGGCCCCAAAAAAGATCCCCCTGCCTTGCTGTGTCTTCCCCCGCTCCCCTTTCTGTCCTTCTCTCTTCCTTTTTATTTTCTCCTTTTTCCTATCCCTTGCTGCTGTCCCCCTCCACCATACAGCTGTACCCGATTCCTCTTTTCTTTCCCCAACTCAATCCACCTCTCTCCCTATATAAATAAATAAATATATATATATATATATATATATATATATATATATATATATATATATATATATATATATATATATATATATATATATATATATATATATATATATATATATATATATATATGTATTATAATATTAATCACGCAAAACCTCCGCATGCGTGCACGAGTGCTCGCATGAGCTCGAACGGGGCTGCACCAAAACGCCGCTCATAGCATGTCCCGAGCGCGCCACTTGGGGAGGATCCCGCTCGGCCGGATATGGGGTTGTACACAATCCCCGCTCTTTTCGAGGTTGGCACAAGCTCAGAAAGAAATGTCCAACCCCAAGTATCCGGCGAGTGGGAGCCGGTCCAAAGAAAAATTTTGGGAGAAACTGAAAATTGCACTTATGCAGTTATGCCCCCTAATCTTTTTATGCCCCTTCTGATCTTGTTGAACCACTCGATACATTTTTTTTTTCACTGCTATTGTATTGCCCTTATACCTTTACTTACAATAAGTACATAATTTATCAAGATATTATGAAATAATGAAGCCAAATATTTTGCAATCTCTTGAGCACGCGGAGCTAATCCTTTCCCCCCAGGTGTGCCTACTGCCCTGCCTAGCTAATGAGAGCCTGAGCAGCGAGTCTACCCCGGGACGAGCAACACTCGGGGTCCCTTACCCCCACAGGCGAGCCTACGGACCTGCCAGCTAGATGAGAGCCTGCGCAGCGGGTCTACCTGGGGCCGAGCCGAGCTCGGGGTGCCGATGACGATCTCAAACCAAAACCTATCCCCCACAGGCGAGCCTACAGACCTGCCAGCTAGATGAGAGCCTGCGCAGTGGGTCTACCTGGGGCCGAGCCGAGCTCGGGGTGCCGATGACGATCTCAAACCAAAACCTATCCCCCACAGGCGAGCCTACGGACCTGCCAGCTAGATGAGAGCCTGCGCAGCGGGTCTACCTGGGGCCGAGCCGAGCTCGGGGTGCCGATGACGATCTCAAACCAAAACCTATCCCCCACAGGCGAGCCTACGGACCTGCCAGCTACATGAGAGCCTGCGCAGCGGGTCTACCTGGGGCCGAGCCGAGCTCGGGGTGCCGATGACGATCTCAAACCAAAACCTATCCCCCACAGACGAGCCTACGGACCTGCCAGCTAGATGAGAGCCTGCGCAGCGGGTCTACCTGGGGCCGAGCCGAGCTCGGGGTGCCGATGACGATTCCACAAACCTAACCTAACATATCTTAACCTATCCTAACCTATCCTAACCTATCACCCACAAACCAAACCTATCCCCCACAGGCGAGCCTACGGACCTGCCAGCTAGATGAGAGCCTGCGCAGCGGGTCTACCTGGGGCCGAGCCGAGCTCGGGGTACCGATGACGATCTCAAACCAAAACCTATCCCCCACAGGCGAGCCTACGGACCTGCCAGCTAGATGAGAGCCTGCGCAGCGGGTCTACCTGGGGCCGAGCCGAGCTCGGGGTGCCGATGACGATCTCAAACCAAAACCTATCCCCCACAGGCGAGCCTACGGACCTGCCAGCTAGATGAGAGCCTGCGCAGCGGGTCTACCTGGGGCCGAGCCGAGCTCGGGGTGCCGATGACGATCTCAAACCAAAACCTATCCCCCACAGGCGAGCCTACGGACCTGCCAGCTAGATGAGAGCCTGCGCAGCGGGTCTACCTGGGGCCGAGCCGAGCTCGGGGTGCCGATGACGATCTCAAACCAAAACCTATCCCCCACAGGCGAGCCTACGGACCTGCCAGCTACATGAGAGCCTGCGCAGCGGGTCTACCTGGGGCCGAGCCGAGCTCGGGGTGCCGATGACGATTCCACAAACCTAACCGAACATATCTTAACCTATCCTAACCTATCCTAACCTATCACCCACAAACCAAACCTATCCCCCACAGGCGAGCCTACGGACCTGCCAGCTAGTAGGAGCCAGGCAGCGGGTCTACCTGGGGCCGAGCCGCGCTCGGGGTAGTACAGAACCAAGAACCAGGACCTCTCCCCCACAGGCGAGCCTACGGACCTGCCAGCTAGTAGGAGCCAGGCAGCGGGTCTACCTGGGGCCGAGCCGCGCTCGGGGTAGTGCAGAACCAAGAACCAGGACCTCTCCCCCACAGGCGAGCCTACGGACCTGCCAGCTAGTAGGAGCCAGGCAGCGGGTCTACCTGGGGCCGAGCCGCGCTCGGGGTAGTGCAGAACCAAAAACCAGGACCTCTCCCCCACAGGCGAGCCTACGGACCTGCCAGCTAGTAGGAGCCAGGCAGCGGGTCTACCTGGGGCTGAGCCGCGCTCGGGGTAGTGCAGAACCAAGAACCAGGACCTCTCCCCCACAGGCGAGCCTACGGACCTGCCAGCTAGTAGGAGCCAGGCAGCGGGTCTACCTGGGGCCGAGCCGCGCTCGGGGTAGTGCAGAACCAAGAACCAGGACCTCTCCCCCACAGGCGAGCCTACGGACCTGGCAGCTAGTAGGAGCCAGGCAGCGGGTCTACCTGGGGCCGAGCCGCGCTCGGGGTAGTGCAGAACCAAGAACCAGGACCTCTCCCCCACAGGCGAGCCTACGGACCTGCCAGCTAGTAGGAGCCAGGCAGCGGGTCTACCTGGGGCCGAGCCGCCCTCGGGGTAGTGCAGAACCAAGAACCAGGACCTCTCCCCCACAGGCGAGCCTACGGACCTGCCAGCTAGTAGGAGCCAGGCAGCGGGTCTACCTGGGGCCGAGCCGCGCTCGGGGTAGTGCAGAACCAAGAACCAGGACCTCTCCCCCACAGGCGAGCCTACGGACCTGCCAGCTAGTAGGAGCCAGGTAGCGGGTCTACCTGGGGCCGAGCCGCGCTCAGGGTACCTCTACCCGGTCAATCTCTACCCACTACGGGGCACATCTACCCGCTACATCCACCCTCCTGAGAACGAGGGTCGATCATATAATATTCTCCCTAAGGCACGTTTTGATCTCCAGAACCGAACATCCTGGTGACAAGAGGGGATGGGAGGGGACTTCTTTCATCACATGACCTTGGTCGTCACTTGGTTCCTCTTCCATAACCATGACATTCGCCTGAGTTTTTCTGTACTGGTCACTCTCCACGCTCACCGCACCATAACTGTTGAAGCCAAATTTGACCTCTGTGGAGTTCGGGGTCCCAAAATAGGGGTGACCGCGCACCTACTACCCTCAAGCGAACGATCTAGGCACAAGATTAGGAACACAAGGGACATACCCAAGGTCTCAGCGCGGAGGACCCACCGCATACCCGGAAGACTAACAAACTCTTCCCCTCCCAAGCCAAAGGCTGAGCTAAGACACCTTCGGAGGGCGCTTTTGGCCGACCGGAACATCTGAGGAGGATTTCAAGACCAACTCTCTCCTATCCAGATGTGTCTCCTTGGGTCTACATAAAATGCTCCTCACCCGCCCTACTGATGGCGCAAACTCGTCGAGCAATGTCACGACACGCTGCCCAAACTGGGCCACTAACAACGTAATTCCGCTATTCTGACTGGCTGCCAACATGCCATTAGGGGCCTCCCGACAACTACACCTCGGGACCCCCACGGGGCGAGCGGTTCACGAGCACACCACTCGCCCAAGGCGGAAAGAGTAAAACATACATAAACAGAGCATCACAGATAATAAAAGAATATTACAGGAATATGAATTCCATACTTCGGCACGCAGGCCGGCAATATAAATAAAAAAGGCCTTCGAGGGCCGGCACAAGCTTGGGCTTAAGCCCGCTACTCCCCGCCTGGTACTGCAACACCTGTACGTCAACGTCTCGACAAGCGGCGGTCAGCTAAACGCCAGTTGGTCAACATAAGCTGGCCGAACATATTGCGCGTACCCCTTTTTCGGGGCTATGGTGCGCATTCCCTGCAAATGAAAAATATACAACATCCTCGGAGTCTTCTCCGGGATCCCCAGAACATCACCAATCCGGCTCACACGTCCGGATGGGCTTCACACAGCATGCCTAAACCCGTACTCACGCTTCCGGGTGCTAACACAGTTAATTGCGGGGACGTACGCGTCAACCCGTCGGAGAGCTCCCTTCCTCCACCCGTTGGTGGAAAGGGGCTTCCATGCAAATATGGAAATTGAGGGCTTCACCTGCCCAAGTAGAAATTTCGTTACCCTTGACGCGTGTTTGGCGGGGCCGCAACCGCGCTCATGGCCCGAGGCTTCACGTCTAGCATCCGTAGTGGTTGTCCGTGCCCGGATCCGACCACCGTGGGAGAGTTGAAAGCTCCGAATGATTTTCCCCTCCATGGCCGAGCCTCTCCATGGCCGACCGTGCTCCAAGTGGTCGGCCGCTGCTGTACGAGGCCGATCCCGGCTCCAAGTAACACCGAGGAAGTCGATCCCGGCCTCCACGACTTCAGGCGGTGTCGGGGAAGCTGATCCCGACTGGCCTAGCTCCAAACGGCGCCGGGAGAGGAGCTCCCGGCCGGCCTCGCTGTAGGCAGCGCCGGGAGAGAAGCTCCCGGCCGGCCTCGCTTTGCCCTAGGCGGCGGCGACGAAGAGAGAGAGAAAAATAGAGGGGTCGGGCTTGCTGTTTGCCGGCGGCGGCCTGGACAGAAGCAGGAGCGGCTCGGGCTGCTGCTGTAGGCGGCCGGAGAAGGAGAAGAGGGGGGCGGCGTGGCTGCTGCTGCAGGCGGCCGTAGAAGGAGAAGAGGGGGGCGGCGTGGCTGCTGCTCCTCGCGGCCGGCGGGAGAGAGAGGTAGGGGGCGGGCTCGGGCGCTGCTCCAGGCGGCCGGCGGGAGAGAGAGGTAGGGGGCGGGCTCGAGCGCTGCTCCAGGCGGCCGGCGGGAGAGAGAGGTAGGGGGCGGGCTCGGGCGCTGCTCCAGGCGGGGTTCTCCTCCCCAGGCCGAACCCTAGCCGGCCCCAAAAACGATCCCCCTGCCTTGCTGTGTCTTCCCCCGCTCCCCTTTCTGTCCTTCTCTCTTCCTTTTTATTTTCTCCTTTTTCCTATCCCTTGCTGCTGTCCCCCTCCACCATACAGCTGTACCCGATTCCTCTTTTCTTTCCCCAACTCAATCCACCTCTCTCCCTATATATATATATATATATATATATATATATATATATATATATATATATAATATGTATTATAATATTAATCACGCAAAACCTCCGCTTGCGTGCGCGAGTGCTCGCATGAGCTCGAACGGGGCTGCACCAAAACGCCGCTCATAGCATGTCCCGAGCGCGCCACTTGGGGAGGATCCCGCTCGGCCGGATATGGGGTTGTACACAATCCCCGCTCTTTTCGAGGTTGGCACAAGCTCGGAAAGAAATGTCCAACCCCAAGTATCCGGCGAGTGGGAGCCGACCCAAAGAAAAATTTTGGGAGAAACTGAAAATTGCACTTATGCAGTTATGCCCCCTAATCTTTTCATGCCCCTTCTGATCTTGTTGAACCACTCGATACATTTTTTTTTCACTGCTATTGGATTGCCCTTATACCTTTACTTACAATAAGTACATAATTTATCAAGATATTATGAAATAATGAAGCCAAATATTTTGCAATCTCTTGAGCACGCGGAGCTAATCCTTTCCCCCCAGGTGTGTCTACTGCCCTGCCCAGCTAATGAGAGCCTGAGCAGCGAGTCTACCCGGGGACGAGCAACACTCGGGGTCCCTTACCCCCACAGGCGAGCCTACGGACCTGCCAGCTAGATGAGAGCCTGCGCAGCGGGTCTACCTGGGGCCGAGCCGAGCTCGGGGTGCCGATGACGATCTCAAACCAAAACCTATCCCCCACAGGCGAGCCTACGGACCTGCCAGCTAGATGAGAGCCTGCGCAGCGGGTCTACCTGGGGCCGAGCCGAGCTCGGGGTGCCGATGACGATCTCAAACCAAAACCTATCCCCCACAGGCGAGCCTACGGACCTGCCAGCTAGATGAGAGCCTGCGCAGCGGGTCTACCTGGGGCCGAGCCGAGCTCGGGGTGCCGATGACGATCTCAAACCAAAACCTATCCCCCACAGGCGAGCCTACGGACCTGCCAGCTAGATGATAGCCTGCGCAGCGAGTCTACCTGGGGCCGAGCCGAGCTCGGGGTGCCGATGACGATCTCAAACCAAAACCTATCCCCCACAGGCGAGCCTACGAACCTGCCAGCTAGATGAGAGCCTGCGCAGCGGGTCTACCTAGGGCCGAGCTGAGCTCGGGTGCCGATGACGATTCCACAAACCTAACCTAACATATCTTAACCTATCCTAACCTATCCTAACCTATCACCCACAAACCAAACCTATCCCCCACAGGCGAGCCTACGGACCTGCCAGCTAGATGAGAGCCTGCGCAGCGGGTCTACCTGGGGCCGAGCCGAGCTCGGGGTGCCGATGACGATCTCAAACCAAAACCTATCCCCCACAGGCGAGCCTACGGACCTGCCAGCTAGATGAGAGCCTGCGCAGCGGGTCTACCTGGGGCCGAGCCGAGCTCGGGGTGCCGATGACGATCTCAAACCAAAACCTATCCCCCACAGGCGAGCCTACTGACCTGCCAGCTAGATGAGAGCCTGCGCAGCGGGTCTACCTGGGGCCGAGCCGAGCTCGGGGTGCCGATGACGATCTCAAACCAAAACGTATCCCCCACAGGCGAGCCTACGGACCTGCCAGCTAGATGAGAGCCTGCACAGCGGGTCTACCTGGGGCCGAGCCGAGCTCGGGGTGCCGATGACGATCTCAAACCAAAACCTATCCCCCACAGGCGAGCCTACGGACCTGCCAGCTACATGAGAGCCTGCGCAGCGGGTCTACCTGGGGCCGAGCCGAGCTCGGGGTGCCGATGACGATTCCACAAACCTAACCTAACATATCTTAACCTATCCTAACCTATCCTAACCTATCACCCACAAACCAAACCTATCCCCCACAGGCGAGCCTACAGACCTGTCAGCTAGTAGGAGCCAGGCAGCGGGTCTACCTGGGGCCGAGCCGCGCTCGGGGTAGTGCAGAACCAAGAACCAGGACCTCTCCCCCACAGGCGAGCCTACGGACCTGCCAGCTAGTAGGAGCCAGGCAGCGGGTCTACCTGGGGCCGAGCCGCGCTCGGGGTAGTGCAGAACCAAGAACCAGGACCTCTCCCCCACAGGCGAGCCTACGGACCTGCCAGCTAGTAGGAGCCAGGCAGCGGGTCTACCTGGGGCCGAGCCGCGCTCGGGGTAGTGCAGAACCAAGAACCAGGACCTCTCCCCACAGGCGAGCCTACGGACCTGCCAGCTAGTAGGAGCAGGCAGCGGGTCTACCTGGGGCCGAGCCGCGCTCGGGGTAGTGCAGAACCAAGAACCAAGACCTCTCCCCCACAGGCGAGCCTACGGACCTGCCAGCTAGTAGGAGCCAGGCAGCGGGTCTACTTGGGGACGAGCCGCGCTCGGGGTAGTGCAGAACCAAGAACCAGGACCTCTCCCCCACAGGCGAGCCTACGGACCTGCCAGCTAGTAGGAGCCAGGCAGTGGGTCTACCTGGGGCCGAGCCGCGCTCGGGGTAGTGCAGAACCAAGAACCAGGACCTCTCCCCCACAGGCGAGCCTACGGACCTGCCAGCTAGTAGGAGCCAGGCAACGGGTCTACCTGGGGCCGAGCCGCGCTCGGGGTAGTGCAGAACCAAGAACCAGGACCTCTCCCCCACAGGCGAGCCTACGGACCTGCCAGCTAGTAGGAGCCAGGCAGCGGGTCTACCTGGGGCCGAGCCGCGCTCGGGGTAGTGCAGAACCAAGAACCAGGACCTCTCCCCCACATGCGAGCCTACGGACCTGCCAGCTAGTAGGAGCCAAACAGCGGGTCTACCTGGGGCCGAGCCGCGCTCGGGGTACCTCTACCCGGTCAATCTCTACCCACTACGGGGAACATCTACCCGCTACATCCACCCTCCTGAGAACGAGGGTCGATCATATAATATTCTCCCTAAGGCACGTTTTGATCTCCAGGACCGAACATCCTGGTGACAAGAGGGGATGGGAGGGGACTTCTTTCATCACATGACCTTGGTCGTCACTTGGTTCCTCTTCCATAACCATGACATTCGCCTGAGTTTTTCTGTACTGGTCACTCTCCACGCTCACCGCACCATAACTGTTGAAGCCAAATTTGACCTCTGTGGAGTTCGGGGTCCCAAAATAGGGGTGACCGCGCACCTACTACCCTCAAGCGAACGATCTAGGCACAAGATTAGGAACACAAGGGACAGACCCAAGGTCTCAGCGCGGAGGACCCACCGCATACCCGGAAGACTAACAAACTCTTCCCCTCCCAAGCCAAAGGCTGAGCTAAGACACCTTCGGAGGGCGCTTTTGGCCGACCGGAACATCTGAGGAGGATTTCAAGACCAACTCTCTCCTATCCAGATGTGTCTCCATGGGTCTACATAAAATGCTCCTCACCCGCCCTACTGATGGCGCAAACTCGCCGAGCAATGTCACGACACGCTGCCCAAACTGGGCCACTAACAGCGTAATTCCGCTATTCTGACTGGCTGCCAACATGTCATTAGGGGCCTCCCGACAACTACACCTCGGGACCCCCACGGGGCGAGCGGTTCACGAGCACACCACTCGCCCAAGGCGGAAAGAGTAAAACATACATAAACAGAGCATCACAGATAATAAAAGAATATTACAGGAATATGAATTCCATACTTCGGCACGCAGGCCGGCAATATAAATAAAAAAGGCCTTCGAGGGCCGGCACAAGCTTGGGCTTAAGCCCGCTACTCCCCGCCTGGTACTGCAACACCTGTACGTCAACGTCTCGACAAGCGGCGGTCAGCTAAACGCCAGTTGGTCAACATAAGCTGGCCGAACATATTGCGCGTACCCCTTTTTCGGGGCTATGGTGCGCATTCCCTGCAAATGGAAAATATACAACATCCTCGGAGTCTTCTCCGGGATCCCCAGAACATCACCAATCCGGCTCACACGTCCGGATGGGCTTCACACAGCATGCCTAAACCCGTACTCATGCTTCCGGGTGCTAATACAGTTAATTGCAGGGACGTACGCGTCAACCCGTCGGAGAGCTCCCTTCCTCCACCCGTTGGTGGAAAGGGGCTTCCATGCAAATATGGAAATTGAGGGCTTCACCTGCCCAAGTAGAAATTTCGTTACCCTTGACGCGTGTTTGGCGGGGCCGCAACCGCGCTCATGGCCCGAGGCTCCACATCTAGCATCCGTAGTGGTTGTCCGTGCCCGGATCCGACCACCGTGGGAGAGTTGAAAGCTCCGAATGATTTTCCCCTCCATGGCCGAGCCTCTCCATGGCCGACCGTGCTCCAAGTGGTCGGCCGCTGCTGTACGAGGCCGATCCCGGCTCCAAGTAACACCGAGGAAGTCGATCCCGGCCTCCACGACTTCAGGCGGCGTCGGGGAAGCTGATCCCGACTGGCCTAGCTCCAAACGGCGCCGGGAGAGGAGCTCCCGGCCGGCCTCGCTGTAGGCGGCGCCGGGAGAGGAGCTCCCGGCCGGCCTCGCTTTGCCCTAGGCGGCGGCGACGAAGAGAGAAAGAAAAAGAGAGGGGTCGGGCTTGCTGTTTGCCGGCGGCGGCCTGGACAGAAGCAGGAGCGGCTCGGGCTGCTGCTGTAGGCGGCCGGAGAAGGAGAAGAGGGGGGCGGCGTGGCTGCTGCTGCAGGCGGCCGGAGAAGGAGAAGAGGGGGGCGGCGTGGCTGCTGCTCCTCGCGGCCGGCGGGAGAGAGAGGTAGGGGGCGGGCTCGGGCGCTGCTCCAGGTAGCCGACGGGAGAGAGAGGTAGGGGGAGGGCTCGGGCGCTGCTCCAGGCGGCCGACGGGAGAGAGAGGTAGGGGGCGGGCTCGGGCGCTGCTCCAGGCGGCCGGCGGGAGAGAGAGGTAGGGGGCGGGGTTCTCCTCCCCAGGCCGAACCCTAGCCGACCCCAAAAAAGATCCCCCTGCCTTGCTGTGTCTTCCCCCGCTCCCCTTTCTGTCCTTCTCTCTTCCTTTTTATTTTCTCCTTTTTCCTGTCCCTTGCTGCTGTCCCCCTCCACCATACAGCTGTACCCGATTCCTCTTTTCTTTCCCCAACTCAATCCACCTCTCTCCCTATATAAATATATATATATATATATATATATATATATATATATATATATATATATATATATATATATATATATATATATATATATATATATATATATGTATTATAATATTAATCACGCAAAACCTCCGCATGCGTGCACGAGTGCTCGCATGAGCTCGAACGGGGCTGCACCAAAACGCCGCTCATAGCATGTCCCGAGCGCGCCACTTGGGGAGGATCCCGCTCGGCCGGATATGGGGTTGTACAACTGTGTCCACCTCTCGAGATATCTCTCGCATCTTTATAGTCGTCTCTCTACTCCCGGGCCAGCTCTCTCCTCCACGGATGACCCTAAAACTGAGGAACACGCCGACCTGGATCTTCCCATTGCTCTTCGCAAAGGGGTACGAACATGTACCCAAAACCCGTTGGATGCTGTTGTTTCCTATGATCGTCTAACTCCTTCTCGCAGGGCATTTGCCTTGACTATCTCTGCCACCACTCCCCGCACTTACCAGGAAGCTCTCATTGTTCCTCATTGGAAGACTGCCATGGATGAGAAAATTACTACCCTCACTGAAAGGGGTATATGGACCATTATTCCTCCCCCTTTGGGCACTGATGTGGTTGGCTGTCGCTGGGTCTATGTTGTGAAGTTCCGTCTGGACGACAGCGTGGATCGATAAAAGACCCGCCTGGTCACCAAAGACTTTACTCAGACTTATGATGTTGATTACTTTGACATCTTCTCTCTCGTTGCTCGTCTCAGCACCATTCGGGTTCTTCTCCCTATGGTTGTCAACAGAGATTGACCCATTTCCCAACTGAATGTCAAGAATGTCTTTCTCTATGGTAATCTTCAGGAGGATGTTTACATGGATCCACCTCCTGGGTATGTTGCTCAGGGGGAGACACGAGTATGCTAGTTGAAGAAGACCGTCTATGGACTAAAGCAAAGCCCTCAGGCTTTGTTTGATGAGTTTAGCGGCATTGTTGTGACCATTAGTTTTTCAAGAAGTTCTGCCGATCACTCCTTATTCATCTGCAAAACCTCCTCGGGTATGGTGGTTCTTGCTGTATATGCCGATAGTATTCTTCTTACTAGCGATGACTAAGCTAGGGTAGCTTTGACAAAGAAACACCTCCGTCAACACCTGGTCGCGAAGGATATGGGCTCCCCAAAATACTTTCTGGTGATTGAAATCTCTCGGAACCCCAACTCTTTGGTCCTCTCCCAACGAAAGTATACTCTTGATTTACAAAAAGAGACAGGGTTGACTGGTGAGGAGTGGTATTAAGATTCTCTTATCAAGGTTGCGGGTTCGAGACCCCGTTGCAACAACCTACCATTTCTGATAAACAGGCACGGAGATTTGGTTGGGGTGCAATGGGCCTGCAAGCCTTGATGTTTAGGCTTACTACCAATGGTGCCGTGGGGCGGTCTAAAGGGCCTAAACCCGGGCTGCTGGTAGGCCGGCGACGCTTGGTCTAAAGGGCCGTGTCGTTACAGTAATAGAGGAAACAATAACTGCTGTTGATTTTATTATAAATCCCATAGTAGATTTGTTATATTTATTGAGTATGTTTGATACAGCTTATCTGAATAATCTGCCAGAAAACAACACCAAGCCATCCATGGCTATAATTCCTTACACCACTCCAATAAGCCTCAAAGTTGCCAAGCAACTAAAGGCCAGTTTTGCAGTAGCAGAGACTCCAGCCATTCCATCTCCACCACAAGTTGTTTCACCCATTGTCTCATCTCCTCCTGCCCCAGTTTTTGTTATGGATGATTCTCATATGCCTGATCTAGATGCACTAATCATGATAGATATAAAAGAGGAAAATAAGTCAGTTGCTGAAAGCACTGAAGTGTACAGTTCTCCAGCTCCAAATCCAACTTCAGCTCTAGTTCCAGCTCCTCCTCCAGCTCCATATAGTTCTCCTCCTTCAGCTCCTACTCAGGCTAAAGAGCCAATTGACAAATCAGTACTAAAGGCCATTGATGTCTTATATGATGCTCCTCAAGATTCTGATGATGATGATGATGAAGAAGAAGATTCAAATGATGAACCAAAGAAAAAGAAAGTGTCTAAGAAGAGAAAAGCTCCTCCACCTCCTGCCCCAAAACCCAATCCTACAAATGACACTTCTTACTATATACTTCAGAAGATCACACCCTTAAAGGGCATTCCAGCATGGATGTGGCTGTCCAAGAATGAACAGAAAGAAAGGAAGAAGAGCAGAAGATATTCTCCTTCTCCACAGAGATTCAGAAAGGACCCCCCCTCCTCCTCCACCAGCTGCTGGTACTTCTAGTTCTTCAACTCCAAGGACTACCCAGTTTCAGACTAATCAGAGACATCAGGGCAGATCCTCATCTTTAGGAAGCAGCCAGCAAGGACAGTATTCATCTGGCAAGCAACACCAGCAACAACAGCAGCAACATCAACAACATCAAAAGCAACAGTTCACTGAACATCAAAAGGATGATAACCCCAAAAGACCTGCTTCCCCACCTGTACCATTTGAAGATTCAGAGTCAGCCACAACTGCTAGGATGGCCAGATTCCAGAAATTAGTTGGCCTATCCATGATCAACAAAGCCAGAGATGAAGGAAAGGATTCATCTCAATACTCTATAATGTCCAAATACAGAAAGGAAGAACTGATCAGGTTTGCTAAGGCTAACAAGTTCTTTAATGTTGATGATTATATGAAACTACATCCAGAAGCAGTAGTGCACAAAGCTACATCTCTTAATATCATTGGGGCTGCTGATATGACAATGACCAAGGCACAAGCTGCAAATCCTAACAGGAAAATTATAACTACTCAGTCTGGAGACAAAGCCAAAGAGGAGAAGCACAAGGACAAAAAGAAGAAATGAACTTTGAATTGTCTTTACGCTTTCTGAGTTTCTTTAAACTGCTTATTTACATTTTGATACAAAGCTCTGTGTATATATATCTGTCGCACTTTCAAATTTTTCATGCCAGATATATGATTTATTGCTTTGTTATTTAATGTGAGTCTGTAATTAGTGACCTTATCCAAATAGGGGGAAATTGTTGGATCCCTAGTTGGATTTGGGTTAGGTTCACTAAGTTAGGATGTTTGACCCAACATGTATAGCTAGGGTCATGTGTGTGTCCTAGAGTCAACACTATATGGACCAGCCATCAACGGACTGCAAAAGACTCAAGACTTAGAGGAATTTCAAAGACTCAAAAAATGAGTTCGACGTTCGTCGAACTCAGGACGACGTACTTAGTTCTCAGGTCAACGAACTTAGTTCTCGGGTCGACGATTGCTGGGTATTCTACTTCAACATGTTATTCCAGAAACATCTAAGTCCAAGATCACACTCCAATCGACGAACTTAGACCACAGTCTTGGCAAGTTTTATCAAGTAGCAGTTAGAAGTTCTCAGCTCAACGAAACTATTTCTCAGTTCGACGAACCCAGTTCTGAGGTCGACGATTTCTAGATACGTTACTTCAACATTCTTAGTCAAAGAAACATGGAGTTCTGTTATTCAATCGACGAAGTCATATTCTCAGCTCGACGAACTTGATGCACAAAATTGACGGGTCTAGAAAAAACAATTACCAGTTCTTAGGTCGATGATCTTGCATCTCAACTCGATGAACAACTATCATCAGGTCGACGAACTTGACTTTTTTGTTCAACGAACTCTAGACACAGATCGACGAATTCTGTAAAGTTCCAGACTTAAAAATTTCCCTCCCTCTGTCTTTTTCTACTGCAATAATTCATGAGTAATCAATGCATAAATATTCTCTGAATATTACCGTTAGAAGCAAGCATTGATTACGGTCCTTATCAGGATTATTGCTTGCCATTTTTCCATGGTACAGTTGGGGAAATCAATCAATATAAATATTCTCCAGGTCGTCAGATTTCAATGCAGAAAGGAATTCAAATTTCAAAAAGCAATTTACATGGAAAATATAAAAGGGATTTTCTTTCTCTTCCTGAACAGCTCTCCGGCAGTAGTCAGAAATATACAGTGAACAAGGAT
Source organism: Platanthera guangdongensis (assembly GCA_039583875.1). Lineage (NCBI taxonomy): Eukaryota > Viridiplantae > Streptophyta > Magnoliopsida > Asparagales > Orchidaceae > Platanthera > Platanthera guangdongensis. Next base: position 156,386,693 of record CM077165.1, read on the forward strand.
TTTCTTCATCTTTCTCGATAGCACACAAAGAATATACAGACTACAGAGCTCTCAAGGCAACAACACTGTCAAGAGACAAGAAGCCCTAACCCTAGAACAGAGAAAGAACATCTAGCTGACGAAGAAGAAGAACAACCATTCAAATCAAGAGTCTTCTTTTGTCTTCATTCCAGTATTCTTCAAAGGACAACAAACATTCAATCTGTCAAGGAGTTCCTGGAATTCATCTGGTTAAAGCAAAAGCTTGAAGACCTATCACCCTGTAGCAAGGCTTCAACTTCCTGAACCATTCTATATCTCAGGGGGAGCCTTTGCTAACATCATTCTTCCACTAGAGTCTTTTCAGTTGTATCTGAGAAAGAGAAGACAAAATCACTCTCTCACCACCGCTGTATAAATGTTTCTTAACTACCTTCAAAAGTTATTCCTGGTTGCAAGTCACCTGATCAAAAGACTTGAGGTTTGATTTTTGAGCACCTGATCAAAAGCTCATTGGTGGGAGTCACCTGATCAAAAACCTGAGTGGATTCCTACCAGGGTGGTAGAAGAGTGGATGTACCCAAGTTTAGGGGAACCACTATAAAATTCTTGTGTTGTCTGGGTTGCTCTTTTTCTTTTATTTTTGCTGTGGATGTGATATATAGGTTGTTGTGTTTGTGTTTTTAATTTAATTCCTGCAGTACTAGAACTAGATTGAATTAGTCAGAAAAATTTTATAAATCCTAAATACTCGATTCACCCCCCCCCCCCCTCTAGAGTATTTCAGATCTAACCCTTACTTTCACCTTTGTAATACTTACCATTTTGGATAATAAAAATTTTGTTACTCCAAATTTTCGGTCTACTTTTTTTCTGTTCGCACAAGCTCGTCGAGCTCGAGCTCCATAGACTCGAGCTCGAGTCTACTTTTTTCGAGCTGGCTCATCGAGCTTTTGAGTCTGCTCATCGAACTTTCGAGCCAGCTCAACTCAACTTGCACCCTAGGCTGCCCTTAGCAATTCCCATAAACTAACGGGATTATTATTTTTTCGGTCTAACTCGACGTCTCGGTCGGACTGGAATAATCTGTACCGCCTTAGCTCTCGAAACGGTCGAGCGCGCACACAATCAATGAAGTGGATTGACCGTATAGGAGAAGTTTTAACGTGGAAAAATCCCTCAATCGGGTAAAAAATCACGTGACTGAATCTGTGTCGGTCAAAGTCAACTATTTCCTGGTTGTTATAACTTGTTCGTTGAATTGGGGGCGACATGCCGCCTCTCATTATAATTCTGAGGTGAGAGAACACTTAGCACATGACGGACGACAGGCCGTTGTGCCTGGCGTTTGTTACAAATTACACTTTGTGATGATATGCTTCACCGAGCGTCCTGCTGGCTTTGAACGTGGGAGCGGAGCACTTGAATTTGCGGCTGCGGAGGTCTCTTGGAAACCGAGAGATTGGGTTTCGTTGAGTGGCTTGAATGTGGCCCCGTACGCGGCTCGGGTGCAGCTCGGACGCTGCTCGTAGGAGGAACTTGACAGAGCTTCCACCCGAGGAAGGAGAAGACTCGGGGAAAAAAAGTGAGAAATGAGGAGGTCTGTGACCCCTTTTATAGCCTCCAAGAGGTGGTTATGGTGGTTACGCGGCTATCCGCACACCATAACCACCCTCATAAATATTTTTGCTCTAGTTCAGGGATGCGCATTATGATAATTAATTTCGTTATTGACATTCTAATTAAATTAATAAATAAAATTCCCCCACTAACCCGACAGTTAGTGGGTGGTTATATGCGGATCAGATGATGAGGAACGACCCCAAACAATCGGACGACGGGGACGGGCTCCTACGGGCGGCCGACGAACTTGTCGCCAACCTCGCCAACGAGGAGGGAGATCGTCGCCGAGGGCCGGGAGAGAGTGCGGAGACTAAGTCGAAGGCCAAGATGGGGCGGTCGGCCGCTTCCTCGGCCGCGCACCAACGGCCGTGGAGGGGCGACCGGCTCGGCTGCTTCCTTGGCCGCGCGCTGGCGGTAGAGGAGGGGCGGCCGGCTCGTCACGACCGAGGTAGGGAGGCCGGCCCGACCGCCTTCCGCGCACCGGCGGCTGGCTTGGCCGCCACCCTCGGCACGTGTGCGAGCGGCCGAAAAGGGGTCGGCCGGCGCCCGGGGATGACACTAGATGCTTGACGCCCGCGAGGCGATGTCCGTGGCGGTTCCGACGTCATGCATTGTGGGATCAGTGCGCGGGGGGATCGGACGCGGGGATTGCGCGCGCGGTCAAACCCATGATCTCACTAATTTTGGTGGAGATCACGGGGGTGCGGCTATGTGCACACCCATGTTTTTAAATATGAATCTCATCCCTAACAATTATAAAATAACATTCCAGTTTAAGTGTCTAACAACAACGAATCAATATATCGTTTTGAATTTTGATAGCTGAGAAGTGCACTGCCTTCAGCAAAAAAGCGGAGGAATTTGATTTTTTGGTGGTGGGAAAAATGCATGTCAAAAATGTGCTTTTGAGTCTTTTTGAAAAATAATTTATTATCTTGATTTTTAATAAGCCGAAATGAGTTTTTTGTATTTTCATGTTTCTCTTATCGTATATTAAGAACCCCTTTATCTTTCTATTATATTTCAAGTCACTACTTTTGAAACAACTCTAATCTCAACACAGATTTCTCGCCGTTACTTTTTTTGCAGCTCAACCATCCCAAAGAGAGTCTAATACACTTAGGCTCTGTTTGAGACAGCTCCGGCGGCTGGAAAATCTCTATTTCAGTCGCCATAGCTGATAAATAGCTGTTTGAGGGGACACCTCTTTGAAAATCACGTTTGAAAATAGTGTTTTAGCCTCTATCCAAAAATTGGTCGAACCCCAACTTCCGCTCTCCCAAAATCGCTCCCACTCATACAAAATGCTCTTCCCGATCTCGAACCCTTCCCGCTCCTTCCTTGCGATCTCCGGTGGCGATCTCCGGCGCTAATCTCTGATGGCGTCCTCCGGCGCTATCTCTAACGGCGATCCCCGACGCGATCTACGACGACAATCTCCGGTCCGATCTCCCGCTGCAATCTCCGACGCTTGGTTTCCCCTGATGCCCTATCTCGCCTGCTCTTCCCTGGTGCCCTTGCTTGCCCGGTCTTCCCTGACTCTTCCTCCAGCTCTGGCGGAGAGGATCGATCCAACAACTTTTGCTCTTCACTTTTGTTCCATTCGGGGATCGATCTAGCCTACGAGGACGATGGCCTAGCTCGCCTCATTCTTCACTTTCTTTTAAAGATAACACCCGTGCCCGAGCGGAATCGATAAGCAGCTTTTGTTATTTTCCAAATAGTATGCTACTTTTCAAAATAACTTCCTAAATAGCTCTATCTAAATACCTCTACCTGAACAACACATTTTTCATCCACTAGAGCTGTCCCAATTCCCAAACAGAGCACCAATGCTCAGGCATTGTTGCAGACCAAATAGAGATAAACTGTTAAATTCAGTTATAGTGTAAATTGCCTCTAAATGTAAATACTACATTGTAAAAAAATAAAAAAGGATACTGATGGGGGTGTGCCTACTGTGGAATCCCTCCACAGAGCTTTCCAACTCATAAGAAAAAAACAGTATATTCATTGTATAACTCGTGATTCATCGAGATCAGAAATGCCTAAGAAGACGCCTTTTCACAGACCTAGCCACGAGCCTAGGCAAGTAGAGGCGAGCAGAGGTGATCTTGGGCGAGCTTGAATGAGCAGAGGCGAGCTTGGGTGAGTACCTCGCGAGTATGGACAAGTAACCCTTAATACTCGCTAGCAGAGGCAGGATACTTGCATATACCCCCCCCCCCCCCCCCCCACCCCACCCCACCAACACACACACAAGATTTCTCTATAAATAACCCCTTAAGAGTACTAGAAATGAGACTTTTAGATGAGGTTGAGGTCCCCCCAAGCCGGATACTCGTCAAGACCATGTCTGCCTAGTACCTTGCCCAGCTTTTGGTTGCGGAGAGAAAGTTTCTCCTAAACTTTCGGGTATGTGATGGGACCCCCCGTGTTGGATCACTTGGGGTGTGCTTATAGTCGTTCTCTCTCTCTTATTTTAGATGTCCGAGAAGTGGAGTTTGATTGCATAATCAGTAACCTTAGGCTGCCTTGAACCGAATTTTGGAGTAGGGATTTTCCCGACTTCAATACTTTGGTGCGATGAGCGTAGATCGTAGCCGAGAAAGATTTTTTTGCAATAATACTTCGTAGCTTAAGATGACGAGCTGAAGACCAAAGACAACATATCACGAGCATTCAATAAGGTGGGCGAGTTCTCAGCAAGTTGGATGAGTTTCCTCGTTACTCGCTTATAGGCGACTTCAAGTTGGCGACTTTCAAGTTCGGTGGCTTCATGAGGCGAGCTTCCCTATTACTCGCTCATAAGCGCGTTCCAGATTACGACCTACTTAGGCAGGCTCCAGATGACCACTTATGCTAGCGAGTATGCACAAATAAGTTCATGTATGCGAGTTGCAGATGACGATATGCATGTGAGTAGATGCGGGATTGGCGACTTTGAAGAGGCGAGCTTCCTTCGTACTCGCCCGTAGACGAGTATAGACGAGATTGACGACTTCGAAGAGGCGAGCTTCCCTCGTACCCTTCGCCCAGTTCATCTATTTTTTCAATAGTGGTGTTGTTCATATTTACTGGTGCTTTGGTAAAGCTCATGAGTACTTTTTCTATGACTAACATACATGGCGAATCTTGATGAGTTCAGTACAAGAGGAAAGCATATGAGGTGTCCTGCAAGTTCCCATTCGCGATGATCTTCACCAATAGCTTACATTACATGAGACAGCTTACTCATGACGTCTTCAAGCTGATATACTGCGAGCTCCTACTTGCGATGATCTCCTTCGACAACCTACATTACATAAGACAACTTACTCATGATATCTCCAAGCTAGTATTCTACGAGCTCCTACTCGTGATGATTCTTGTCACGGCGTCAAGGCGAACCAAGGCGAGCATCGGGTGCCTTGACGCTTAGGCGACAAGGCGGACACCTAGGAGACCACAAGCCGAGCAAGTCGCAATGCGCCAATTTACTCAATTTATTTTAAAAAACAGACTATAGACTGCGGTATAATAAGCGCAGTCTATAGTCCGCAGGCTTTAAGACTGCGGTTATTATAAGAACCGCAGTCATAAAGCCTGCAGACTATATACTGCAGTTATTACAATAACCGCAGTCTATAGTCTACAGGCTTTAAGACAGAGGTTATTATAATAACTGCAGTCTATAGTCGTTATAATAACCGTTGTCTTAAAGCCTGCCTGCCAGACTTTAGATAGCGGTTATGTTGGAACACCCTATTACTAATTTGGGTCAGGATCACTATGTCTCTAGGAATCTTTGCTTGACCTCCTGTATAGCTTAATAGGTCAATTTGAATTGAGTCTAAGGGTTAGAAGTCTAGGTTTGGAAGTTGCCCTGAAGACCAAGATTTTGTATTTGGAGACTAAGTCATATCGTCGAGCTCAGCACGACGATTCGTCGAACTCCGATCGACGATCGTCTAGCTCAACCTCGACGGATCGTCGATCTCCACTCGACGATCGTCTAGCTCAACTTCGACAGATCGTCGAACTCCATTCGACGATCGCTGAGCTCAACTTCACTATATCGTCGAACTCCATTCGACGATCGGTGAGCTCAGGTCGACGATTTTGACTCTGCCTTGGAACTTTATCTCTGAGCTCAGTTCGACGATCTTTGAGCTCAGATCGACGATATTTTGCTGTTGTATATTTCCAGGTCGCTGAGCTCAGGTCGACGATAGCAGAGCTCAGTTCGACGATTTCAGATAACTTCCAGGATGCTTCTGAATTCAAATTCAAATCAGTTAAGGAGTTATTCTGCAATTAATTCAGAGATTTTCTAGCCGTTTTCATTCAATTCTGGACCAAGTTTCAAGGGATTTTTCAAGGAATGTTTCTGTGGACTTCCCTCCAGAAGAGATTATGCAATTAAGGATGCAATTAATACAGGCCAACGGCTATACTTGACAGAGAATGTTACTCTATTCTGTACCAGAGAATAAAAGACAGAATGTTTTTGAATCTCTCAGAAGAACACACACAATACAGAGAGAGAATACAGATTACAGAGATACATTCAAAAATCTCCTGTCACAAAGAATTCTCAAGAACACTCATCCAAGGAGATCAAGCTTTCTCAAAATCTTCAGATCTCTGTAGTTTTCAAAGTGTTCAAGGCCAACATATTTCCAGACTCCAGACATTCAACATTTCAGCTATTGCTGAAATCATCTATTGCTGGAGTTCAACCTTTGAAGGTCTATCACCCTCAGCAAAGCTTTTCTTCCTGAAGATCTCAAGGATTCAGGGGGAGCTTTGACATCAACAATCCACTTAGTCTTCTCAGTTGTTTGAGAAAGAGAAGACTGTCATCACTCTCTCACCCCCTCTCTGTAAAGGGTTTCTCAAACTCCATTCAAAAGTTTGAGCTTGGTTTTTGAGCACCTTGTCAAAAGCTCATTGGTGGCAAGACACCTGATCAAAAAATCTGCTTTGGTTTTTGAGCACCTTATCAAAAGCTCATTGGTGCCCAGGACACCTGATCAACTCATCCTGCAGTGGATTCCTACCTAGGGTGGTAGAAGAGTGGATGTACCCAAGTTTAGGGGAACCACTATATTTCTTTGTGTCTTCTGGTTTTGCTTGTGTTTATGTTTGTTTTTGGCCTTGATTTTTCTGTGCTTAGTTTTTGTTTAACTTAGTGCTGTGATTAGATTTATTATTGCTTCCCTGCTCACACATATTACAACAACTGTTGTAAAAGTTTTTAAAGCACCATATACTCTATTCACCCCCCTCTAGAGTATATCAGATCTAGCTGCTCTTTCAATTGGTATCAGAGCCAGGTTGGTTAAACATACCATACCTGATTGGTTGTACAGGCTAACACCTGAACCCAAAGATCCCAAGTTAGATTTGTTTTTCTTTAGTATTTTGTTGTTAGATTTTGTTTTCACAAATCATGGCCCAAAACAAAGATTATGCTAGCACCAGACCTCCAGTGTGCAATCTATCCAAGTTTGCACTTTGGAAAGCAAGGATCAGACTTTACATGAATTCTATTGACGAAGATATTTTTAATTCTATTTTGACAGTATGTCCAAGACCCCCAAAGAATACAAGTACAAATGCTGTTCCACCTCCATCAGGAACAGATGCTGACATCAAGAGATGGAAGGTAGCTGATGCTAAGGCTATGAACATCCTAGCCCAGACAATGTCAGATGACACATTTCAAAAGGTAGCTGAATGTAATTCAGCCAAGGAAATCTGGGACAAACTCTCAGAAATAGTCTCAGGCTCAGCTGATGAGAGAAAGGATAGAAGATCCCATCTCATCTCTCAATATGAGAATTTCAAAAAGGGATAAACTGAGTCAGTGGGAGACATGTACAACAGACTAAGTCTAATTGTGAGTGAACTCAGGACATTGGACAAAGAGATCTCTCTAACAAAACTCAATGACAAGATCCTAATGTGCTTCCCCAGCACTTGAGATTCAAGAATCTGGTCAATTAAGGATGCCAGAAGTCTGAATGAGATCACCACTGAAGCTCTATTGGGTAAGCTCAAATCTTATGAGCTACTCATCAAAAATAGAGAGGAAGAACAGAAGGTTGCATCACCAGCCACAAGAAAAGAGAAGACCATAACATTCAAGGCAACTGAGGATCTGCATGAAGATAAAGCTACAGGCAATGATGAACTACTCAGTCGTCTAGCCAAAATATTCTACAAGATGGCCAGAAAGGACTTCAGAAGAAGATCATACAAGGAGCAAGATAAGCCAAGGTATGACAAGTCCATTAGTAATAATAAAGACATTATCTGCTTTGATTGCAGGAAACCAGGGCACATAGTTCCTGACTGTCCAGAGAACAAGAACAAGGACAAAAGGGACAGGAAAGAAAAAAGAAAGGAGAAAGACTCCAAAAGGAATGGCAATGGCAAACCTTCTTCAAACAAAAACAAGCATACAAGAAAAGGGTTTGTTGCTGAATCCTGGAGTGAGACAGAAGAAGAGTCAGAAGCCTCATCCAGCTCCAGTGATGATGAGAATGATGCAGAAGAAAAGGAGTTCTGCATGATGGCAATCAATGCCTCACAACACAATTCAGAGGAAGAGGAGTCAGAGTCAGACTCAGAGACTCAACCTGAGGAAGATCAGGTAATTGGTTCTTTTGATTTTAGTTCAGAAGATTTTAAATCTGAATTTAAAGCACTGTGCTTAGACCTGCTAAAGTCTGAGAAAGAGATTATCTCTCTCAGAAATCAATTATCTGAACACAATACTTTAAAGTCAGAAAACCTCAAACTCTCTCAGGAGTTGGAGTGCTGTAGAGAACAGATAGCTTCACTGAAAAGTGAGCTATCTGAGGCCAAGAAGCTTGAAGAATCCATTAATGGGAGAAGCATCAAGCTGATAGACATCACAAGCACAGTGAACTCTAGATTTAACAGTATACTGGGCTTGGGTGCTTCATCCAGCCAACCTATAGTCCTAACAACTCCCATCAAATTCATTTCTGACAAAGGAAAGGGAGTTGTAGAGGTTGCTAGGAAAAATTCTGATCTGCCTTAGAAAACTAAGTCCCAGCTGAAATCGTCGAACAGAGATCGACGATCGCCGAATGAAGATCGATGATCGCCGAACGCAGCTCGACGATCTCAGGAAAAATCGTCGAACGATGATCAACGATCTCAGCCAAAGTCGTCGAACGCAGGTCGACGACCTCCAATACCTGACCTCAGCCATAGTCGACCGTCGAACGGAGCTCGACGATTTGACCCAAGATCGTCGAACGCAGCTCCAAGATCGTCGAACAGAGGTCAAAGCTCTGGAAAATTTTTCAAAGGCAAATCAAAATTGAATCCTAAGGGTCCTTCATCCCAAATCTTTAACCCTTATATTGAATGGATCATACCTCCAAGGATATATCATCCTGAAGGATATAAGAGTCAACCAGGGATGTCTTTCATTTCAGAATTTAGAGGTTATCAACCTAGGCCCAAGGTAAACTGGGTCAAAAACAAATGAATTGTCTCATGTGCAGGTGAAGACCTATCCAACATCTAACCAGCAATGATATTTGGATAGTGGGTGCTCTAAGCACATGACAGGGAACAAGGACAACCTCACATCCTTCAGAGCCAAGCTTGGACCCAAAGTTATCTTTGGTGATTCAAACTTTGGACAAACTAAAGGATATGGTGCAGTCCAGATTGGTTCAGTAACTTTCAAGAAGGTAGCTTATGTGGAAGGACTGAAGCACAACCTAATCAGCATCAGTCAGCTGTGTGATGAAGGCTACCAGGTGACCTTCAGCAAAACCTTATGCAAAATCAAGTCAGAGGACAACACAACTGTGTTGACAGGTAAAAGAAAAGGTAACATCTACCTAGTAGATTTTCTTTCAACTGATGTAGATATCTGCCTGTTTAATTCTGTCTGTAGACCAAATGTTTTATGGCATAAGAGATTAGGACACCTAAACCTTAAAACTATTGCTAGGCTATCCAAAGACAACCTTGTTAGAGGACTACCTTCTTGCCCCTACAAGAAGGAAGGACTCTGCAGGGCCTGTCAATTAGGCAAACAAACTAAAAACAGCTTTAAGTCACTTAATAAGAGTGATTCACCTAGGATATTGTATCTGTTACACATGGATCTCTTTGGACCCATCACAGTACAAAGCCTAGGAGGGAAATCCTACACTTTAGTAGTTGTAGATGACTTCTCTAGATTCACTTGGGTGTTCTTTCTAAGGAAGAAGTCTGATAACTTTAAATGTCTGACAGAGTTTCTCAAATGTGTACAGATTGAGTTCAATACTTACATTGCCCTGATCAGAAGTGATCATGGGACAGAGTTTGATTCTCTTCTTATGCAAGAGTTCTATCAGAGTGAAGGGATCAGACATACTTTCTCAGCTCCTAGAACTCTTCAACAAAATGGGGTAGCTGAAAGGAAAAATAGAACCCTTATTGAATCTATCACCACATTATTGTCAGATGCTCACCTACCTCTATCCTTCTGGGCAGAGGCAGTGAACACCTCCAACTATGTGCTGAATAGAAGTCTGATACATAAACTAAAGGGAAAGACTCCCTATGAATTACTCAAAGGGAAGAAACCTAAAGTTGACTATTTTAGAGTCTTTGGTTGTATTTGCTACATTCACAATAATGACAAGAAATATTTAGCAAAATTTCCAGCCAAAGCTGATGAAGGAGTGTTTCTGGGATACTCCATGATCAGCAAGGCTTATAGGGTCTATAACAAATCATCTTTGAAAATTGAGGAATTTGTTCACATTTCATTTGATGAAACTAACATGTCTTTCAAGGAGAAGAACTCTTCTACCATAGAGCCTTTGCAGGAACATTCTCTAGTTGAAGACTTGAACAGGTTACAAGTTACTCAAGAGGATGAAAACAGTGAAGATGAAGGGAATGCTCAACACATTGAAGCACAACTTGAAGAGCCAGTTGTTGTACCACAAGTGGAAACAACAACACAGGTTGGTGAACAATTAACACCCCCTGTTGATTTAGTAACATCAAGAGACCATCCAATTTCCCAAATAATTGGAGAAATCTCAGCTGGTGTGCAAACCAGAAATCAGGTCAACCAAAACCTGTTGCACACCTGCTTCCTATCTCAAATTGAACCTCAGTCCATTCAAGATGCAGAGCAAGATCCACACTGGATCATTGCAATGCAAGAGGAGTTGCATCAATTTGAGAGGAACAAAGTATGGGAACTAGTGCCAAAGCCCAATGACCACTCCATTGTTGGAACAAAATGGGTATTCAGAAACAAATTGGATGATCAAGGAGTAATTATAAGAAACAAGGCAAGACTAGTTGCTCAGGGATACTCTCAAGAAAAAGGAATCGACTACGACCAGACTTTTGCACCTGTTGCAAGATTAGAAGCCATCAGAATATTTCTAGCTTATGCAGCTCACAAAGGCTTCAAGGTCTATCAAATGGATGTCAAAAGTGCATTCTTAAATGGAGACATCAAAGAGGAAGTTTATGTCAGACAACCTCCAGGTTTTATCTCTCCAACTTATCCTGATTATGTTTTTAGATTGAATAAAGCATTATATGGTCTCAAGCAAGCTCCTAGAGCATGGTATGAGACCCTAGCATGCTTTCTCCTGGAAAATGGTTTTATAAGGGGTAGAGTAGACCAAACTCTTTTCATTAGAACCCATAAGTCCCATACCCTACTAGTACAAATTTATGTAGACGATATTATTTTTGGTTCTACTGACTCCAAATTGTGCAGAAGGTTTTCCAACCTAATGCATTCTAAATTTGAGATGAGTAGCATGGGTGAGCTATCCTTTTTCCTAGGATTGCAAGTCAAACAGCATGCTGAAGGCATCTTCATTTCTCAAACCAAATATGCAAGTGAATTGGTTAAGAAATTTGGTATGTCTGAGGCATCTTGTATGAAAACACCTATGCCTACTAATGATGTATTGGATGCTGATGAACATGAGAAACATGTTGATCAGACAACATATAGAGCAATGATTGGCTCTTTACTTTATCTTACAGCTAGTAGACCAGATATAATGCTTGCTACATATATATGTGCTAGGTTCCAAGTAAGCCCTAGAGAGTCACACCTAACATTAGTAAAGAGGATTCTCAGGTATGTTAAAAGTTGTCCAAATCTAGGTCTCTGGTATCCAAAAGATTAAACATTTGAGTTAACTGGATTCTCTGATGCTGATTATGTTGGATGCAGAATTGACAGGAAAAGCACTAGTGGAACTTGTCAGTTCCTTGGTGACAGACTTGTCTCTTAGTTTTGTAAGAAACAAACATCTGTGTCAACTTCAACTGCTGAAGCTGAATATATGGCTGCAGGCAGTTGTTGTTCACAAATCTTGTGGATTCAAAACCAACTCCTAGACTATGACTACAACTTAGAGAAGTCTAAAATCTTTTGTGATAACACAAGTGCTATTTCCATAGCTCAAAATTCAGTCCTCCATAGTAGGACAAAACACATAGAGATTAGGCATCATTTCTTAAGAGATAATGTTGAGAAGAATAAAATTGAACTACATTATATCCCAACTGATTTATAAAGGGGAGATATTTTCACCAAGCTATTGGATGAAAAGAAACACACATTCTTCCTAAATCAGCTAGGAATGTTAGATTGAGGAAGTCTTAAATAATATCCAAGATTTTGAAAGCTTAAAAATTGACCAAGACTAGGCAAACATTCTGATTTTTCTTAGTGTCTAGAGTGTCTCTGATCTCTGGACTGCGCTCGACGATTTGCCCCAAGATCGTCGAATGGAGATCGACGATCTCCAAAAATCGTCGAACTGAGTTCAGCGTCTATCAGATAGTATGAACAATCTCTTCCGGTCAACGATCGTCGAACGGCGCTCGACGATTATGTTCTCTGAACGATCGTCGAACGGAGCTCGACGCTCTCCAATATCGTCGAACGGAGATCAACGATGTTGAGGACTCTTCAGATTCCTTTAGAAGCCTCGATCGTCGAACTGAGTTCAACGATCTTTCCAATTCTGCGTCGAACCCTAATATAAAACTCATTTTTCGTCGTCGTTCTCTTTTGCGCTTTCGATTTCTCTGCAAGGATTTTCTTTCCCTCCAAACAGTTCTACGCTTGGTCATTTTGTTTGTTGAGTTTTTGCAGGTACAAATGGCTGTGTTAGTTGCTGTTCTTGCTGCAATGAAGTTTGATGCTGGGTTTGATATTGATATAGAATCCTTCAGCACGACTGACCAGATTTTTCAAGATATACTGGGTTTGTTCAAGGACCAGAATCTGACTGCCATAATGACCACCAGGATCAAGCTGGCTTCTGATAAGATCAAGGAGTGGGTTTATACTGCCCATAATCAAGATAACAACACCATAGTTGGGTCTATAGCTGGAACTCAGGTACCCTTGACCCCCACAATTTTATCAGAAGTTTATGAGTTGAGGAATGGAGAAGATTCTGCTGAGTTATCTGGAGAAGAATATTCTGAACTGCTTGCCAGGATGGGTCATCCAGAGGGAAACCCTAGCAAGCTCTTCAAAAGGCACCTGTGTGTAGAGTACAAGTTTCTGGCAGATGTGGTTGGGAAAGTGCTACTAGCAAAGCACTCTGCCCATGATAAAATATCAAGATATCAGCTCTGTCTCATGGGAGCTCTTGTGGACAAGAAGAATCTGCATTGGGGAGAGGTTTTCTTTGACCTCATCAAAAAGAAATTAAACAAAAGTTCTGTTAATTTTGGGAGAATTATTGGAGTATTTCTGCAGCATAGGTGCCCTGCCTTGCTAGTCTCCTCTGGAGTTCATATCAATGCCTCCAAGAGACTGACCTGTGCCCTCTTTGGAAAGTGGGACAGGCAAATCAGCAAGCCTAGCAGGCCCTCCTCCAGCAATCCTTCAGGCACAAGGACTTTAAGAGTCACTCCCCCACAGGTCTCTGCTCCTGCAGATGACCTGACTGCTGCTGTTGCCTCTCCTCCTCCTCCTTCAATACCATCCACCATTCCAGCTCCATCCACCATCATCATATCCAGCCCATCTCCAACATCAACACCATCCCCAGAACCTATTCTACCTCCACCAGCAGACCAATTCCACCCACTATTCTCCTATCCTCCACCAGATGTCACCTCATCACCATCCATTCCATCCTTCATCCTACTTGATGATTCCTTTATGGATGATTCCCCATCATCTCCTCCTGAGTTACCCTCCTCCTCCACTTCATTTCAAGCCCTCCTACACCAAATCATAGATCAACCAACATTCACCCCATCCATCTCCATTCCCCTGTCCTCCATATCCACCTTGCCAACACCTCAGCCATCCCTTCCACCCTACTCCAGCTCTCCACTTCCAGAACCTTCAGCTGCTCCTATTCCTTCTACCTCTGCTCCAGCTCTTGAGCAAGTAGACCTTTCAGCCCTTGCTGACAGGCTGTATGAGCTGCTTGACCCCAGGCTCTCTCTATTGTTGGAGACCTCATTGGCTCCTCTACACCTGTCAGTGACAGCCCTTTCTGCCAGGCTCTCTTCCCTCTTCCCTCAGGCAGCACCTACAACAGTGTGCCATGATCCAGACATGTCTGCATCTAGGCAGGGGGAGATGCCATATGAAGTGAATCTTCATGTTGCTGCTGCTGCTTCTGTAAGCTCTCTGTCTACTGCTGCTGTTAGTTCTGCTTCTCCTGCTGCTCCTCCTGTTGCTGTTGCTGTGCCTCCACAAAGTCAGATTTCAACTGCAGTTCTTGCAATAGACCTCAGGTCTTTGCTATCAGCTTTTGACTCTGCTTTCTTCAGCTGTCTGCCAGAGGTTAATGTTGTCCAGCCTCCAGAAGATTTATCCAAGACACTTGTGCCTTTTTCTTGCTGTGACCCTAGCATTATCACTTCTTTTGTAAATTCAGTAATTACTGCTGCTGCTTCTCCTGAAGAAAGTAGCGAAAAAGAGAGAACAAACGGATAAAATTTTGAATAATCGAAATTTTATTATCCAAAAAAGATATCATTTACAAAGGTATGACCTCTCTTATATAGAATGAAGGAGATAAGAAAGAGAGTATACAAACAATGTGGGACTAAACATTTACAGTACTGAGCGGCTAGAATAAAGGTGACCGCACAGGCCGCGCGGTTAGACAGATGAGTTAACCGCTCGGCAACTCCAGCAGGATAGAACAGGCCGCAATGGTAGACCGCCAGACCGCTCGGTCAACAAACCGCTGGATCAGACCGCTAAGCCGCCCGGTCAACAAACCGCTGGATCAGACCGCTAAGCCGTCCGGTCAACGTAACAGCCCTAAAGCTCCGGAGCTAATACTTCAACACTCCCCTCAAGCTGGAGCATAGATATCAATCATGCCCAGCTTGTCACAAATGCGGAAGAAGGAAGTAGAAACCGTCTTGGTGAAGATATCTGCCAATTCCTTGTCAGAGGTGACAAAAGGAGTACAAATCTGTTTCTTCAAAATCTCTTCCCGAATGAAGTGACAGTCAACCTCTATATGCTTTGTTCTCTCATGGAAGACCGGATTTTTGGATATGTGTATAGCGGCCTTGTTGTCACAGAACATAGGGAGAGGACAGTCATATACCTCGCTCAGGTCAAGCATGAAAGCCCGCAACCACTTTAACTCACACGTGGTTGACGCCATACTCCGGTATTCGGCTTCGGCACTGGATCTGGAGACAACAGACTGTTTCTTGCTCTTCCAACTCACGAGATTACCTCCAACAAAGGTACAAAAACCTGATGTGGATTTACGATCGCCTTTGTCATTCGCGTAACTTGAATCTGAGTAGGCCTCAACCCTCAGATGACCATTCTTCTAAAAGAGTAACCCTCTGCCTGGTGCTGCTTTGATATACTATAAAATCTTCAGGGCGGACTGAAGATGGCACTCCCTGGGTGCTTGCATAAACTGACTGACCTTGCCTACAGCATAGGCGATGTCGGGTCTAGTCACCGTGAGATAGATGAGTTTGCCTACCAAACGTCTGTACCTTGTGACATCAGATAGAAGAGGCGAGTCATCCGTCCACGTTTTGTCTTCTCCAACAGCCATGGGAAAACGAGCTGGTTTGACACCTATCAATCCTGCTTCTCGTAGAAGATCAAGGGCATACTTCCGTTGAGAGAGAACCAAGGAGTCAAGTTTCCGAGAGATTTCTATCCCCAAAAAGTATTTCGGGGAGCCCATATCCTTCGTGACCAAGTGCTGACGGAGGTGCTTCTTCGTCAAGTCCACCCCATCTCGGTCATCGCCAGTAAGGAGAATATCATCCACATATACGGCCAAAACCACAGTCCCGAGACCGTTTTGCGAATGAATAAGGAGTGATCGGCCGAACTCCTTTGAAAGCCGATGGTAGCCACAATACCACTGAATTTGTCGAACCATGCCCGAGGGCTCTGCTTTAGGCTATAAATGGCCTTCTTCAAATGACATACACGTGTCTCCCCCTGAGCAACATACCCAGGAGGTTGCTCCATATAGACGTCCTCCTGAAGATCGCCATAAAGAAAGGCATTCTTCACATTAAGCTGGGAAATAGCCCAAGCCCGGTTAACAGCCACAGAAAAGAGAACCCGGATGGTGCTGAGGCGAGCAACCGGAGAGAAGGTATCAAAGTAATCAATGCCGTAAGTCTGAGTGAAGCCCTTGGCCACCAGCCGGGCTTTGTAGCGATCCACAGTGCCGTCGGGGCGAAACTTCACAATGAAGACCCAGCGACAGCCAACCACATCAGTGCCCACGGGAGGAGGAACCAGGGTCCAGGTATCTCGTTCAGTAAGAGTAGCCATCTCCTCATCCATGGCAGACTTCCAATGGGGGAGAGCAAGAACCTCCTGGTAGGTACGGGGAGTAGAAGTAGCAGAGATAGCCAAGGCAAAACACCTGCGAGAAGGAGAAAGCTGATCATAGGAAACAACAGCTGTGAGCGGGTGTTGAGTACACGCCCGCACCCCTTTGCGAAGGGCAATGGGAACATCCAGGTCAACGAGAGCGTCAGCGACGGGAGCGTCAGCGACCGGAGCGTCCGTGGCGGAGAAGGCTGGCCAGGGACTAGAGAGACGGCAGCAGAGAGGAGGATGGAGGGGTGGGTGGGGAGACGGACTGGGAAGGAGTCGGTGGAGGAGGAGACGACGGTGGGAAAACGTCGAGAGGTGTGGAAGGAACTGAGATATCAGAAGGAAGAGAAGATGGAGGAGAGAAATAGGAAGCATTTTCGAAAAAAGTCACATCTGCGGAGACAAACTGCTTGCGGAGAAGGGGGTCAAAGCAGCAATAGCCTTTTTGAGTGATATAGTACCCCAAAAAGACACACTTGGTGGAACGGGGGGAAAGCTTGTCGCGGGTAGCGGAGGGAGCGTGAACAAAGGCC
The DNA here is from genome assembly GCA_039583875.1 of Platanthera guangdongensis. Lineage (NCBI taxonomy): Eukaryota > Viridiplantae > Streptophyta > Magnoliopsida > Asparagales > Orchidaceae > Platanthera > Platanthera guangdongensis. The sequence continues at coordinate 156,403,694 of CM077165.1, forward strand.
GTACAACCAAAGACACGGAGAGGAAGAGGAAAAGGTTCATGGTGGGGGTAGAGAAGGGAGAAGGGAGTCTGGCCGTGGAGAACCGTGGAGGGAAGGCGATTAATGAGATAGCAGGCGAGGAGCACAACGTAGCCCCAGTAGGAGCGAGGGACGTGCATCTGCGTCATGAGAGTACGAGCAACATCAAGCAGGTGACGGTTTTTACGCTCCGCCACCCCATTCAGCTGGGAGGTGTAAACACAAGTCGTTTGATGAAGGAGGCCATGTTGGTGAAAGAACGCGGAGAACTCATGAGTCAGATATTCCTTGGCATTATCAGAACGTAAGACTTTAATAGAAATAACAAATTGAGTCTTAATCATAAAGTAAAATGATTGTCAAACAGAAAATAGTTCAGAGCGATCTTTTAACAGATACACCCAGGTACATCGAGAAAAATCATCGATAAAAGTGACAAAATAGGAACTGCCCCGACCAACTGTGAGGGTAGGAGCAGGACCCCATACATCAGAATGAATAAGATCAAATATGCGAGAGGAGCCACGACCTTGCTTCGGTGGGAAGGAGGAGCGATGATGTTTGCCAAGCTGACACGCATCACAGTTGAGCGGAGAACTGGTAGGAGGTAAGTGGGGCAGAAGCTGACGAAGAAGCCGAGGAGGAGGATGTCCAAGACGAAGATGCCACTTAAGGAGATCGGTGGAGGAGGAGTAGGCAGATAGAGCGGAAACATCGTCGAGGAAGTAGAGGCCGCCGCTCTCAGTCCCAGTAGCAATCGTCCGCTGGGTCCTCGGGTCCTGAAAAGAACAAGTAGTGGGAGTGAATAAGACGGAGCACTGAAGTTGCCGGCATAAAGAAGTAACTGATAACAAATTGCACGGGAACTTCGGGACATAGAGGGTATCCTCCAAGCAAAGCGACGAGGTGAGTTGAACCATGCCCGTCCCATGAACCGGGGACGGGGAACCATCCGCCACACGAACCGGGGTAAGCGGTCATGAGTCTCAAGACGGGAGAAACAATGAGGGTTGCCCGTCATATGATTTATGGCACCGGAGTCAATCAGCCATTTACCTTGGGTAACGACGTGGGCACTACCTGACGTCGTGGCCACAGAGACAGACGGCCGAGAAGAGGCGGAGGCCGAAGAAGGAGCAGCAGGAGTAGTGGTGAGACCGGAGGTAGTCATAGAACCCGACGAGGAGACCGTAGCGGTTAGAAAACAGAAGAAGCCGCGCGAACAGTAGCGGCTAGAAAGAGGTCAAAGGCACAGCGGGGAAGAGGTCGCGCGGACTGAAAAAGCCGAGCGAACAGAAGAGAGGAGAAGAGCAGGTGACCGCGACCAAGATGCGGGAGAGAAAGGAACAACCCGCACGGTCAGGCAGATCAAAGCAGCAAACCGCGAGTATAGGGACAAGCGGATATGGGAAAAGCAGAAGCGGACAGGGAGAAGAAGTCCGCAGCGGGTAGAGACAAGTCACGCGGACAGAGACAGGCCGCAAAGACTAGGAAGGCGGAGAGGCAAGAAAGAGCAAGGAGCGTGGCGATAAGGAAACAGGTCGCTGCGACGAATAGCAGTAGGAAAAGAGAACCAAGAAGAAGCAAGCCGCGCGAACAGGGCAGCAGACAGAAGAGAACCAAGAAGAAGCAAGCCGCGCGAACAGGGCAGCGGACAGAAACAAGCCGCTCGAACAGGGTAGCGGACAGAAGAGAAGGCAAGCCGCGAGGCAAGTCGCAGAAAGCGGAAAAAACAAGCCGCGAACAACAGAGAGCGCACAGAATCAGGAGGAAATGACCGTGTCCTCTGATACCATGTTAGAAAGTAGCGAAAAAGAGAGAACAAGCGGATAAACTTTTGAATAATCGAAATTTTATTATCCAAAAAAGATATCATTTACAAAGGTATGACCTCCCTTATATAGAATGGAGGAGATAAGAAAGAGAGTATACAAATAATGTGGGACTAAACATTTACAGTACTGAGCGGCTAGAATAAAGGTGACCGCACAGGCCGCGCGGTTAGACAGATGGGTTAACCGCTCGGTAACTCCAGCATGATATAACAGGCCGCAATGGTAGACCGCCAAACCGCTCGGTCAACAAACCGCTGGATCAGACCGCTAAGCCGCCCGGTCAACAAACCGCTGGATCAGACCGCTAAGCCGCCCGGTCTAATACTTCAGCACTGAAGAAAGGACTGATTTTGCTTCTGAGATTGTTGATACTGTTGCTCCTAAGAATATTGATACTGCTGCTGAAGTTTCTGCCACTTCTGATGAACCAATCTCCAAGGACATTCTTATGACAGAGGCCACTGAATTTGAGTCTTCTGCAGTCTTTGATGATGTTCATTCTGTTTCTGTTGTTGATAGTGAATCTGATGTTTCTGCTGTTGCTAGTGAAGTTGCTGCTGTTGTCACCTGTCCAGAGCCTACTGCTGTTGTTGTTGTTGTTTCTGCTTCACCTTCTCCATCTACTGCTGTCCCTGCTGTTACCATCCCAACACCTACTACTGCTGTTATTTCAACCTCTGCCTCATCTGTTTCTGTTCAGCTCAAAAGTGATTTAATGAAGAAAATAGATGCTCTCTATGAGGACCAGAGTTCTGAATCTGATGAATTTAAAACAGACTCTGATGATTCTTCTGCTACCATTGCCAGGAAAAGGAAGTCAAGGAGCAAAGCAATGAAGAGGGTACCTCCTGCTAAAGTCAAAGATAACAATGATATCTCATACTACATTCTACATAACTGCCCAATTTCTGAACACTGGATGCAATACTCTAAAAATCAGCTGAAAGCAATGAAGAAAAAGAGAAAATATGAAAAGGTTCATCCCAATTCCAGCACTCTCATCCTCCTCCACCACCTCCTCCTAATGCAGGTGCAGGTGGAAGCTCTGCAAGTCAACCCTCAGCCAGAAGTCAGACTCCCTATCAACCTCATGCCAGATCTTACCACAGGGAAAGCCAATCCAGGGGTTCTCATTCTAGGAGAGGAGGATATATGGGTAATCAGAGAGATATTCAAGTCTATTCCAAAGGGTATTCCAGGCAGCACCCATATTCTAAGGGAGGACATAGTTCTTCTGATACAACATCAGGTCATTTCCCTTACAAGCTAAAAGAGATTGTGTCTGCCAGGCCTCCTCAAGACAATCCTTCCAACAGGTATGAGCCACCTGTACCTTTTGAGGATCCTGAAAACAATCCAGCTGCTTGGACTGCCAGATTAAAGGAATTGGCTGCACTGGATCAGATTAAAAAGGCCAGAGAACAAGGATTAGACTCTTCCAACAGTTCTACTATGTCTGAACAGAGACAAAAAGAACTAGAGAGATATGCTTCAAGTAAATTCTTTGATGCTGACAGATATATGGAATTACATCCTGATGCAGTGGTTCCCAGGCTTAAACAACAAACATCTCTAGGTGCAGCAGATGACACCAGATCTAAGAAGGAAGCCCTCAATCCTAACAGAGAGATTAAAATGGTTAAGGGCAAAGAGAAGAAATGATATTGTAAGGTGACAATCTCTGCAATTTCTGATTATCTGGATGATATATATCTCTGTGATTCTGCATGTCTAGCTGTTGTTTTTATGTTTTTCTGATTGTATGTTGTTATTTAAATTATTCCAAAGTCTGTAAATAGTAATCCTAACCCAAATAGGGGGAGATTGTTGGAACACCCTATTACTAATTTGGGTCAGGATCATTATGTCTCTAGGAATCTTTGCTTGACCTCCTGTATAGCTTAATAGGTCAATTTGAATTGAGTCTAAGGGTTAGAAGTCTAGGTTTGGAAGCTGCCCTGAAGACCAAGATTTTGTATTTGGAGACTAAGTCATATCGTCGAGCTCAGCACGACGATTCGTCGAACTCCGATCGACGATCGTCTAGCTCAACCTCGATGGATCGTCGATCTCCACTCGACGATCGTCTAGTTCAACTTCGACAGATCGTCGAACTCCATTCGACGATCGCTGAGCTCAACTTCACTATATCGTCGAACTTCATTCGACGATCGGTGAGCTCAGGTCGACGATTTTGACTCTGCCTTGGAACTTTATCTCTGAGCTCAGTTCGACGATCTTTGAGCTCAGATCGACGATATTTTGCTGCTGTATATTTCCAGGTCGCTGAGCTCAGGTCGACGATAGCAGAGCTCAGTTCGACGATTTCAGATAACTTCCAGGATGCTTCTGAATTCAAATTCAAATCAGTTAAGGAGTTATTCTGCAATTAATTCAGAGATTTCCTAGCCGTTTTCATTCAATTCTGGACCAAGTTTCAAGGGATTTTTCAAGGAATGTTTCTGTGGACTTCCCTCCAGAAGAGATTATGCAATTAAGGATGCAATTAATACAGGCCAACGACTATACTTGACAGAGAATGTTACTCTATTCTGTACCAGAGAATAAAAGACAGAATGTTTTTGAATCTCTCAGAAGAACACACACAATACAGAGAGAGAATACAGATTACAGAGATACATTCAAAAATCTTCTGTCACAAAGAATTCTCAAGAACACTCATCAAAGGAGATCAAACTTTCTCAAAATCTTTAGATCTCTGTAGTTTTCAAAGTGTTCAAGGCCAACATATTTCCAGACTCCAGACATTCAACATTTCAGCTATTGCTGAAATCATCTATTGCTGGAGTTCAACCTTTGAAGGCCTATCACCCTCAGCAAAGCTTTTCTTCCTGAAGATCTCAAGGATTCAGGGGGAGATTTGACATCAACAATCCACTTAGTCTTCTCAGTTGTTTGAGAAAGAGAAGACTGTCATCACTCTCTCACCCCCTCTCTGTAAAGGGTTTCTCAAACTCCCTTCAAAAGTTTGAGCTTGGTTTTTGAGCATCTTGTCAAAAGCTCATTGGTGGCAAGACACCTGATCAAAAAATCTGCTTTGGTTTTTGAGCACCTTATCAAAAGCTCATTGGTGCCCAGGACACCTGATCAACTCATCCTGCAGTGGATTCCTACCTAGGGTGGTAGAAGAGTGGATGTACCCAAGTTTAGGGGAACCACTATATTTCTTTGTGTCTTCTGGTTTTGCTTGTGTTTATGTTTGTTTTGGCCTTGATTTTTCTGTGCTTAGTTTTTGTTTAACTTAGTGCTGTGATTAGATTTATTATTGCTTCCCTGCTCACACATATTACAACAACTGTTGTAAAAGTTTTTAAAGCACCATATACTCTATTCACCCCCCCTCTAGAGTATATCAGATCTAGATGCTCTTTCAGGTTATTATAATAACCGCTATCTAAATCTCCCTTTTTGCAACTTAAAATAGTATGTTTACCAATTACCAAACTACCAAATACAAACACACAACCACACATATTTTTTCTTCATAGCAGTAAGCAGTAGCTTCTGAATTCTGATATATGGGAAGTTAACACTTAACAGTAAGAAAAATCAATGTCAATCTACCAAACTACTAAATACAAACACACAACCATATATTTTTTCTTCATAGCAGTAAGCAGTAGCTTCTGAATTCTGATATATGGGAAGTTAGCAGTAAGAAAAATCAATGTCAATCTACCAAACTATCAAATACAAACGCAGCCACACAGATTTTTTTCTTCATAGCAATAAGCAGTAGCTTCTGATATATGGGTAGTTAGCACTTACAGTAAGAAAAAATAATATCAATCAATAGTTCAACACAGACTTCAGAGAAAACAACTAATCGTAGCTTTTGATATATCATATATGGGTAGTTAGCACTTGGCAGTAAGAAAAAAACAATGTCTTTCAGTAGTTGAATACAAACTTCAGAGAGTGCAATAACAGAAAAGGGAACAAAAAAAATTTAAAAAATCTCGTCTTGCACAATAGCGTATTAGCATGAATAATGTTTTTTTTTAAATTTAAAAAATCATAAAAGATCAACTAGAATCATCATTTATCAAGTCGTCATTTGGATTGCATGTGCTTGGTTGGTCTGAGGTACTTGTCTTTTGCCTATAATTATATTCAATATTTTCATCATCATTGACAAAGAAAAAATGATCGAAATCTTCATCCTCTTCATCCAATAGTTGAGGAATAGCTTCAGCTCAACTTTGTAAATTTTGAGGCTCAGATCCAATAGCTTTTTTTATAGCTTCCCATGTGAGATTATTATCTTCAAAAACTAGTGCATCCTCTGGTTTGTTTATCATCCAATCACTACTCCAATCTAGCTCATCAAGAACTAAAGGGTTATAATTTCTTCCCTTTTCACGTCTTTCTTGGAATCGTGCTTGTAGACGACGATTATATTGGATGTATACAAGATCACTAAGCTTTTGATGCTCCAATCTATTTCTTTTCTTAGAGTGAATCTGAATCAAGATAAATGGAAACTTATTAGTCAATATAAAAATATTAATTTTATATTGAATATTTATATACTTATAAACTCAAAAGTACTCCAGTTGTGCTTACAACTAGAAGAAGAACAATATAAACCAAGTATGTGCAATGCTACATTTGTAAGGTCAATATTCGGTCCTCCATGTGCACCCCACCAATTCACTATTCATTTAAGAGTTAAAACAAATATAAATTATCTGACATATAAATAATTTTAAAAAATAAAATAAAAACTTAATTAATACTTACTTGGATTTAAGGTGGTTCGTTGTCTAATAGCCATAGGCTTTCCAAAATTATTTCGAGATGCTTTTGTAGTCAGTGCCTTTCTCTGCAATCTTGTCTTGCAATTCTTGATCAGGCATTAGTTTTGCAATAACATCAATGAAAGCATCTTAAATTTTCAGGCTTCATCATTATTTTTTTCCTCGTATTCAAAATATTTGCTTAGATTGAGAAACAAAATCGCTCTGTACAACTTTTCTCCATTTGATTTGTCCACATATTTTCAACAATGTCAATAATCTTTTTAAATAATCTTTATTTGTTATCAAAATGATGTTTGATCTTTTGTTTAGCTTCTTCCATCGTCACATATAATTCAGGCATAGCCGGCCTTTCATCTCCATCTACTAATCGCAAAACAACAATCAGTGACCTTCCTCCTTTTAGGCAATCTCTTACTCCATTCCAAAAAATGGTTGAATGTACTATTTCAACAACTTATTTTCCGACTTAAGTTTTTGCTAAATTAGCGGCATTCCACGAACGCGACACAAAGAATAATCTCAGCTTCTCCTCATGCTTAAGCACATTTTGTAGATTAAGGAATGATGTTGCAAATCTAGTCACTAAATGCCGCACTAGATCACCACCTATAGTAGTCCTTATTGCATCAAGTAAACGAGTGTGTCTATTGATGAAATTTGTGATCATCCTTGTCTTTCTTATAACAATTTTGTTCTGTTTAAACTTGCATATATCCTCTAACATAAGATCAATACAATGAGCTGTACAGGGAGTCCAAAATAATGTTGCTCTTCTCTCCATTAAAATTTTACCAGTTGCTTGTAATTAGAAGCATTGTCAGTCACCACCTACATACAAGACATACAACATAACTTTGTAATTTGTATATATTGAAAGTTATAGTCTTGTAGACTATTAATTTGAAATATGAAAATTAGTGAGACTAAAAAATTTATCTGAACAACACACTCAGCTCCTATCGCTCTAATCTGACAATAAAGCAACTTGGATAACATTGCAGCATCTTGAATATGACTGGATACATCTACGGAACCCATAAAATAGGATCCTTCTGGACTATTCACAAGGAAATTGATCAAATGTCTCTCTCTCTTGTCTGTCCAACCATCTGACATAAGTGTGCAACCATATCTCCTCCAGTACGCTTGATAAGTTGTCTTCATCTTCTTAACTTTATCCTTTGTATTCGATAACAATGAGACTCTCAAATCATGATAACTAGGGCCTTTATAACCATGCCCATACTGTCCAACTGCTTCAAGCATGACTTCAAAACTTCGTGTCTTTGCAGCATTGTATGAAATTCCACACTCATATAACCAATCAACGACATAACTATCAATTTTTTTTTCTTCTGGTGATCTAAAACATCTCTCGATAGTAGTTTGTGACGCACCTTTAACATGTCTATCATCTACTACATCTTCAGGAGCACGCCTCACATGAGCATCCATAGGGCCTCTTTTTTATGGCAAGTGGATTACTTTTCTCTTTTTTGGCACTTGTCCCAGAACTTCAGACAAATGACGATTTAGCAGTAGATAATGTCGGGGATACATTGTGTGATCCTATTGGCACTCCTTGTTCACTCTCATTATCATCATCAGCAGTCATGTACAACCCCATATCCGGTCGAGCGAGATCCTCCCCAAGTGGCGGACTTGGGGCGCGCTATGAGCGGCAATGTAGTACAGCCCTGTTTGAGGACGTGCGAGCACTCGTGCTCGCGCGTAGAGGTTTTGTTTGTAAAGGCTTTTTTATAAATATTTGGTTAATATTATAATATATTAATATCATATAACTTATAAGAAAAGGGGCATGCATCATTAATTGTTTAGCACAGAGGAGGAGCATTAGGCTCCGTTTGGTGCGTCACTAACACGAATGTGGTGGTTATGAACAGTCCAACCTCAATTGATTTATGTTGAAAACTATTTTCATCTTCTTAGTGACAGCCATAACCATTGCCATGCCAAACATACATTCTAGATGGCCTTGTTTTAAGTCATTAACAATAATAATAATGTATAAAGTTGTAGCTTGTAAGCTTGAGCTTATTAAAAATTATATATAGCCGAAGGCCTAACAGGGCTAAGGGGATGGGGGCTCGGGCTCCCAGAACGGCAGTGTTTTTCCCTGCAGAATTAGGGCTTGGGCTGGAGAAATAGCGGGGGAAAGAAGAGGAGATCAGGTTTAGGGCAGGAGGAAGAGCCGCCTCAGCACAACCCCGACCCCGCGCCGCTCCCTCCTTCTCCGGTAGCCTACAGCAGCAGCCCCGCCGCCCCCCTCTTCTCCTCTCCCGTCGGCCAACAGCAGCAGCCCCGCCGCCCCCCTCTTCTCGTCTCCCGTCGGCCAACAGCAGCAGCCCCGCCGCCCCCCTCTTCTCCTCTCCTGTCGGCCAACAACAGCAGCCCCGCCGCCCCCCTCTTCTCCTCTCCCGTCGGCCAACAGCAGCAGCCCCGCCGCCCCCCTCTTCTCCTCTCCCGTCGGCCAACAGCAGCAGCCCCGCAGCCCCCCTCTTCTCCTCTCCCGTCGGCCTGGAGCAGCAAGGCCGACCCCGACCCTTCCTCTCTCCCGTCGGCCTGGAGCAGCAAGGCCGACCCCCACCTCACTCTCTCTCTTCGTCGCCGCCGCCTAGGGCAAAACAAGGCCGGCCGGGAGCTCCTCTCCGGCGCCGCCTACATCTAGGTCAACCGGGAGCTCCTCTCCCGGCGCCGTTTGGAGCTAGGCTAGTTGGGATCAGCTTCCTCGACGCTGCCTGAAGACGTCAGCTTCCCCGACGCTGCCAGAAGACGTGGAGGCCGGGATCGACTTCCTCAGTGTTACTTGGAGCCGGGATCGGCCTCGTACAGCAGGGGCCGGCCACTTGGAGCACGGTCGGCCATGGAGAGACTCGGCCGTGGAAGGGAAAAAAAATCATTCAGAGCCTTTAACTCTCCCACGGTGGTCGGATCCGAGCATGGACAACCACTACGGACGCTAGACGTGGAGCCTCGGGCAATGAGCGCGGTTGCGGCCCCGCCAAACACGCGTCAAGGGTAACGAAATTTCTACTTGGGCAGGTGAAGCCCTCAGTTTCCATATTTGCATGGAAACCCCTCTCCACCAACGGGTGGGGGAAGGGAGCTCTCTGACGGGTTGACGTGTACGTCCCCGCAATTAACTGTGTTAGCACCCAGAAGCGTGAGTACGGGTTTAGGCATGATGTGTGAAGCCCATCCGGACGTGTGAGCTGGATTGGTGATGTTCTGGGGTTCCTGGAGAAGACTCCGAGGAAGTTGTATATTTTCCATTTGCAGGGAATGCGCACCATAGCCCCGAAAAAGGGGTATGTGCAATAAGTTCGGCCGGCTTATGTTAACCAACTAGCGTTTAGCTGACCGCCGCTTGTCGAGACGTTGACGTACAAGTGTTGCAGTACCAAGCGGGGAGTAGCGGGCTTCAGCCCAAGCTGGTGCCGACCCTCGAAGGCCTATTTTTTCTTATATTGCCGGCCTGCGTGCCGAAGTATGGAATTCATATTCCTGTAATATTTTTTTAATATCTGTGATGCTCTATGGATGTGTAGCTTTCTTCTTCGTATTAGGCGGGCGGTGTTCTCGTGAACCGCTCGCCCGTGGGGGCCCCGAGGTATAGTTGCCGGGAAGCCCCTCGTGGCATGTTGACAGCCTTTTAGGACAGTGGATTTACGCTGTTCGTGGCCCAGTTTGGGCAGCGTGTCGTGGAATTGCTCGACGAGTTCGCGCCATCAGTAGGGCGGGTGAGGAGCATTTTGTGTAGACCAAAGGAGACACGTCTGGATAGGAGAGAGTCGATCTCGAGATCCTCCTTAGATATTCCGGTCGGCCGAGAGCGCCCTCCGAAGGTGTCTTAGCTCAGCCTTTGGCTTGGGAGGGGAAGAGTTTGTTAGTCTTCCGGGTATGCGGTGGGTCCTCCACGCTGAGACCTTGGGTCTGTCCCTTGTGTTCCTAATCTTGTGCCTAGATCGTTCGCTTGAGGGTAGTAGGTGCGCGGTCACCCCTCTTTTGGGACCCCGAACTCCATAGATGCCATTTTTGGCTTCAACAAGTCAGATGCATATTGTCTTTTTTTAACATTTAAAGTTGAATACATCTCAGCTGCTATTTCAGAAGTAGTCTTAAAACACTTGCATACATCTTCGTACCTGCCACATTAGTGTTGCTTCAACCTTTTAATATCACCTTTTATCAATCTATAACACAAATTACATTTAACTGTATTTTTTTCTTTTATGTCGGGCCAATGACAATATTTCCAACCAGGATCATTTGACTTTACTTTTTTAGGATCTGTTTTGGGATCAAGGTCATTGCTATCAATGGATGAAGCAAGACTGTTATTGTTTTGGTCTTCCGTCTTTCACCAACAGGACCTATAGATTGCAGAGTTAGGTCTGGACAATGAAATAACCAGCTAATCTTAACTCTTAAGCTAAAGAAATCATCACAATGAACAATTTTTAGAACTATCAAATGAATTGCAATCTGCGATTATTCTACATAAAGAACAACTTAAAAATCATTCAAAGTATAAACTGTAACGAATTAAAGACTGTTGTCATTTTACAGGAGTAAAGAAGTTAATTTTCATTTGTTCTACATTTCTACTTCTATGCAAAACTACAAGCATGCAGTTAGTCAAGCACAATTATTGATTATATAAACATAAATCTTATTTCTAATATTATTTATTTTCTCCGGCGAAAATTGTTTCACTCCATTATAGATCTGCAATAAAAAATTATTAAAATCAGTTCAACATAATTATTATTAATTTATCACTTACTAATTTAGATGCATTTTACTTACCAATGATGACATTGACATATTTATAAGAGCATCAACTATGTCTATCATGTAGTACATGATATAGTACCCATATTGAATACTATCCGATTGTATTAAGCACTAAAAAATTAAACAATTAGTAAGTAACTAAGTATTTTAATTACAAATTTTTAAATATTTAAAAATTTAGAATACATAACTCATTTTGACTATAAGTCTATAACTTGTTGGCTTCCACTTTAAAACTTTTGGTTTATGGTAATTTGTATGCCGATCTTTTGCTAAATCCTTAAATACACTTCATAAAATATATAAAAAAATATTTTATAGCCAAATCTGAGTTCTAAATAGGAAAATAAGTAAATAACTAATTAATAAACTTACTTTGAAATGATATTTTTAATATTATCACGAATGTCATGACTTAGGGGATCAAGCCAATAAACTGTATTATTATCATAATCACTAATAGCCAACATTCATTGTTATTTGTGAAACAAATGAAAAATTAATAACTTAACTAGAATTAAAAATGGTAATAATCATTGATATAAAGATACTTCATACTTACAATCTACGATAGGGCAAAAATAATAAAGATTTTGATTGGAGTTTACTAAGCCTGTTTTTTAGATTATCAACTCTTGTCTTTGAATTAGCCTTGACATAGAGATCATCAAAATGACAAATGACTATTGGATTGTGAAAATATACACCTCTATTTTATGTAAATTTCTTTAATTGAGCATCTACGTACCTTCAATAAAACATGTAAATTCATAATCAATTTATATATTAATAAAATTTTTAATTTTGTAATATTTTATACTCACTAATCAGTAGTCAGTACTCACCCAATGCATGCAAATATGATGTTTACCCCAATTTTTTGCAAATTTAGAAAATCGACAACTCTGATACTTCAAAGTATGTACTTGTTGATTCAATACCCCCAAATACCGTTGAATCTAATACTAGAGTTATTATTTCATTTTCATTCACCTTCCTAGTTATGAAACCGGGTAACATAACAATGAAGTCATTTGATGTATTAGGTTCATATGACCCGATTTCATGCTCCGTTTCATGCTCCGGCTGAGAAATAAAAAAATTATTTATTACATGCGCAACAGAAAGAGAGCATGATATTTCATAAAAGTATAAATAATTAAATATATAAACATAATAATTAATAATACCTGAGAAGCCTGTGAAGTTCCAGTTCTAGCTCCAGCACTAATCATGCGCATAAGTTCTTCCATTTGATTCTTCATACTGCTTATCTCGACTTCGTGCACTTGTTATTGTCAGCTCCATATTTAGTGTTGCTCTTATTGTTGTTGGCTCCATAATTGTCATGGTTGGCTCCAAAATTGTTGTTGCTCTTGTTGTTGTTGACTTCATAATTTTTGTTGTTGACTCAATCTTTTTTGGACTATAGCTTCGACATCTCCAATACGAGCTACTGATGTCCTTTGGCTCCGCTTAAGATGAAAAAACTTGTAATGGTGGAAAACTTGCCACCAATTCTAACTCTGCCCGGATATTCTTTGCCTAAAACAGATGCAAGGAGGTCATCTCTTCCCTCAGTTCCTTGTGATACTGTTTCAGCACTCTGGCACTCTTGGCTCGATAACTCATTATTAAAATAAGTAATATAAATTAATGCAGAATTATAGATAAGAAATTATACATTTATACTTCACAAGCATATTACTATTCTACAGGCTTGTTAATTTACAAATGACAAATGAATAAATGAAACATTTAAACTTACAATTTTAGATGTCAACCCAGCTGCATCTATAATAATGTATTCACCGGTCTTTCTTTTATGACCGACTTTCCATAACTCTGCACGTGAAATTGATGCAGCTGCCCTTGTTCAACCTTGATAATAAAATAAAAGTAAAGTATTATTTAAATTATTAAGAAAACTAATATGTACAATAAAAAATATGAGAAAGATGTAGAGAACTAATCAACTAATACCATTCTTTTTTCTAATCCAGAATAACTCATTCTGGAAGTAGTATGAAAGGACTTTTGTGTTTTTGCTCTCTCTGTATTAACCTTACTTTTCTCCTACACAAAAAATATTTGTTAATACTTGGATTGCTTATAAGTTAAAATTATAAATACTGATATAAAACATTGAATTTAATAAGAAGTTAAGAACACATACTATATATTCTATAATGGTGCGATGATCGACAAAAACTCTCCAGTCTTCAGAAGTAATAAAGCTATACTTGACATGAACATTGTATTGATGCTCCAAATCAATATCATTTACATAAGTGATAAAGAGTTTGGATTTTCAAGTTCTCCAACTTTCACAAATACCTTTCAGTAATGCATTGCGAAGGCCATCAATATTATCAAAATAAATATGAAAATAATAGACAATGTCAATTAAAAATTAACTAAAACACCACAGTTATGTAATTACTAATCTCTAATCATTGAAAACAAAGTTACGTACAATTAATTCTGCCAATATTTGATATTTAATTTGTTCATCAACTTTTTTTCATGCAACAAATGTAATTAACACATAAGACCTCACAAGAGATCCCATAAAACTCATCAGTTTAGTTGTCTCAGGCCCGGGAATAATGCAGCCATCATCACCTACATAAATATAAAGCTTCTTCCCCTCTAGCCCAAGCTTATTTAATTTGTTCATTTTCGTAAAGCCTCTTCTTGACTTTGATGAAGTGCCCTTATCAGCCATTTTCCTGTAATAAGAAAACTCTAAAAACCTAAACCATCCAAAAACCCTAAATCAAATTTATAAAGTAAAGCAATGACATTGAGCTACTACCACAGAATCAGTCAATCACACATATAAATATATATGTTACTATGTTAGTGTAATATTTAGGCCAATATATAGAGTTAGTATGTTTTTAGGATATCTAAATATCTAATACAAAAATGCTACAGCCTACAAGTGGGTGCCTACTAGACGGCTACACAATGTTTATAGTTTATACTTTATATTAATACTGCTACTAATAAAGACATTATAGTACATATATCAAAACTGAGAAAGGTCGCAACTATAAGAAAAAATATACTTAAGTGAGAATATGAGATTTGTTGTAGAAGAATCTTCAAATCGAAGCAAAGGAGAGCAAGGACTCAAGGAGAGCATAAACTTGAATAAAATCGCCTTTAGGGTTTTACGCAAGGAGCAGCGTCTGTGAGAACCAAAAGTTCGAGGTAAAACGAGATTTTTACTGTTCATGATTTAAAATAGATACTATAGACTGCGGTTTCTATAAAAACCGCAGTCTATTGTATAGAATAGACTGCGATTTATATATAACACGCAATCTATTCTATTATAGACTGCGATTTATATATTCTGAATAGACTACGGTTTATATATAAACCGCAGTCTATTATAAATAGACTACGATTTATATATAAACCACAGTCAATTACCTGAGCCGCAGTCAGGGAATAGACTGTGGTTTATATATAAACCGCAGTCTATTCACTAAGCCATAGAATAGACTGCGGTTTATATATAAACCGCCGTCTACGTAGGCTAATAGAATAGACTGCGGTTTATATATAAACCGCAGTCTATTCCCATATATTTTTTTAAAAAGGCGCCCATAATCTTGTTTACAATTGGGCGCCAAGACGCTTAGGCGTCGCCAAATATTGACCGCAGTTTCATACTTGTAAGGTCATCTCTTTAGCAACTATGGTGCCCTCCTTAAATTTCGCGAGTTTCACACTCACGTGGTCATCACTTCGACAAATAGGGCGCTTTCTTCAATTTCGCGAGGTTCACACTCACGAGGTTATCACTTCAACATCTATGATGCTCTCCTTTAATTCTATAAGTCAATACTCGCGAGATCACTACTTCAACAACTATGGTGTTCGCTTCAAATCGACAAGTTTATATGTGTGAGACTATCACTTCAGCAACCATGCCGCTATGTTATTCATTTCATCTCCTCAAACACCTCGAGTAATGATAACCTGAAAGGGCTCTACCCTATGAGGGAATGGTACACTTGTTTACAGTTATGCATCGATGATATTTCTTTAACACCTTGAAATATGGGGGCTTTAGCTTCTCTGTTTGAAAGCGCCTCAAGCAGGTGTAGTAGGCAGAAAGTGATCACCACGATCGAGTTGGGAAACGAGCCTCCGACTTGACTCTCATAACACTCAGAGTGGATGATTGAACGATGTGTAGGGTTTTAATGCGTTCTTGTAAGACAAGGCCTCTGCATTGACAGCCGAGATCAGCTCCCTCCTGCACATTGTCCAAATTACCTCCCGATCGCACTTCTCATTTGTCTAGAGAGATTATTAGGAGAAAGTTTGGACGCTAACCTCTCAACTCGGCGAAGGGATGATCGTTGTTGAAAATGTTATCTGGTCTCAGAGAGTGTTCAAACCCCAGGGGTGTAACCTGCACTTTCTTACCCCGAACCAAACCTCAAGTCACGGACTAAGAATTAGGAACATGCTCTGGGCTACAACGTGGAGGTCCCGCCACACGTCTAGAAGATCTGACAAAGTCGTGGAGTTCGATCACATGATTGGTAACTTTAGACTGCATTGATTTGAATTTTGAAGTAGGGATTTTACTGACTTCAACATTCATGTCAATTATTTTATTTTAATTACTGTTAACAAAAACAATTTGCGCTGGATAATATTGATTATTTATAATAAATTTCAAAAAATATGATTCGTGCTTAAGAAAAACGCGCAAATAACAAAAAGTACACCCACCGTACACAATTCCCTACAAACATTGATCAACAAGTCATCATATAAATACCAAGCACTAATAACAACGACACTCAAGTCTTTATCCCACCATAGTGGATTCAGCTGTATGGATTCTTTGTTGTCATTGCATCATGATTTCACTAATGCTTAAGTACTTCATGTATTTTCTTAGAGTTTCATTTCAAATCTTTTTTGATCTACCTCTCCTAAGTTTAACGTTTTTTGGATAAACTATCACGTCTAACAGGTGCCTCTATTTGTCCCCTTTGTACATGTCCGAACCATCTTAATCAGGCTTCTCGCATCTTCTCTATAATTGGTGCCACTCCTCGTCTTATCCCTAATACATTCATTTATAATTTTATTCAATCCCGCATGCCCACACACCCGATTAAGCATTCTCATTTTTTGCTCATGTACACAATAGGGGCGACAAAAGATTCATATAGCCGACTCCACTATAGTGGAATAAAGGCTCCAGTGTGTTGTTGTTACACAATTCACTCTCAAATAATAAGAAGAAAATTCACTCTGGAATGCTAACAAAAGTGCACTCACCCTAACAATTCCCTAAAATATTGATCACAAAGCCATTATCTAAATGTCAGGCACTAACAACAACAATAACAATCAAGTCTTTATCCCACCGTAGCGAGGTCAGCTATATAGATCCTTTGTTGCCCTATTTGTAGTCATAATCTCGTTAATGATTAAATACATCATGCTTTTCCTTATTGTTTCATTTGAAGTCTTTTTTATTCTACCCCTCCTCTGTTTAAGATGTCTAATGGCTAAACTCTGACAACGTCCAATAGGTGCCTGTAATTGTCCCATTTGTACGTGTCCAAACCATCTTAATTAAGCTTATTGCATTTTCTTTATAATTGGTATCGCTCCCATCTTATCTCTGATACATTCATTTATAATTTTATTCAACATCATGTGTTCACACATCAATCTAAGCATTCTAACATCCACAATTCTTATTTTTTTACTCTTATTTATAATTCATTGTTAAACACTCAAAAAATGGATACTCGAAATTTATGATCATGACAAAGTACATTCAAAATTGTTAAATTTGACAAAATGCACCGCTCAATTAAAAAAAGATGTTGACACTTAGCACCCCGATGAGAGACGGTGGAGTGCACTTTGTCAGTCTTTCTTTATCTAGAAGTGCATTTTTTCAAATTGAACAATCTGAGATGCATTTTGGCTATATTTGGTTCGACGGTGGCGGGTGCATCCGGTGGGTCGAAACGTCACTTTAGAACTGGAGGGGGACATGTGAGGGTTGAAATAGAGCGGATCGGGTCCACTTCCTCCTTGTTGCAAGTGCAAACGTCGCCGACAGCAGTTTATTTATCAGCCGTCGGTGACATTTGTTCCAAACGAAAGTGGCAAAATGCAGAAGCAAAAGAAGCCTTTATCAAAACCTTCCTGCCAACTACCCAAAAAAATATGCAAATAACCAAAATTGCAACAATTCGCTTAAAAATATGCATCACCGAGCCATCATATAAATGTCCAGCACTAGGCGATGACCTTCATCGTCCTGGCCATCGCATATGCATTTCCCGCGCTTCGCGAGAGGTCGCAAAGCGCTCCAAAGCTTTTCCAATCCCATTTCATGGCAGCTGGTAATCCCCTAAATCGCCCCACCTCCTGCACAGTTCTCATATATCTCCGTCTTTAGATTCACATCATAATCGATCCGTCTGGTTGCAGACGGGGAAGCTGCAGCAAACCCTAGCCGCGGATGTGCGCCTGTCGGGGACCGGCCTTCACTCCGGAGCAGCAACGACGGTTCGTCTGATTCCCTCTATGGCCGGCGAGGGACGCTGCTTTATCTTGGCTCGGGGACGATCGAGAATCCCCGCCACCATTGAAAACACGGTGAAAACGCCGTTGTGCACGACGCTGTGCAGAGAAGGGGCGACGGTGCGGACGGTGGAGCACCTGCTCTCGGCTCTAGAGGCCTGTGAGGTGGATAACTGCAGGATTGTGATGGAAGGTGGAGAAGAGGTGCGCCAATCTCCTTTCTTGCGAATGCCGTACCGTGTAGTCTTTTGAAAAGACAATTTTTCTGCAAGTGTGTGGTTTCTATAGGTGCAAGGCCGGTTCGTCTGATTCCCTCTATAGCTGTATCCGAAAATACAATTTTTATAATTTTCAAATCAATTTCAATATATTTTTAGAATGCAATTGTATTTTTACAACTTTTATTCAAAACATATACATATGAGTACGACTTTTTGGTACTTTGCACCTCAAAAGTTTAAATATTGCACTTTGCACCCTCAAATCTTATTTCTTTGTCACTTTGCACCCTAGACCTGTTAACCCAAGGGTAATTTAGTCCTGATCTCATCGAAACCGCTCATTTTGACACTTTGCCCCCTAAAATGTTCGAATTTTTACTTGCACGTCAAATATAATTTACTTGTTATTCGCAACCAAAGTTCACAACGTAATAAAATGATATTTGCAGCCAAACACTATTTCATTCCAAACAAAAACAGTCCGATTATATTCCGTTCCATACAAAATAATCCATAAACTATTCCATTTCATTCAAAAACAGTCCAAAACTAATACATTCCATACCAAAAGTTCAGATCTAATCATTATAAATAGTATTAAAATTGGGCACGTAAGGTACAAAACAAACATGGCCAACATTATCAAAATCGGTCTATTGCAACAACAAAAACAGCAGCAACAACCCTCTTCCCGATTACCGCTTGAGTTTTCCTGCATTATTAAAATACATTTATTTCTTGTTACTGGCACTGAAAATACATGTGAATATTATGCTACATTGGGTACAGTTCAGCAGATCAATTGAATATCATACAGAGTTTTACAGTATAACCTCAATGAAGCAATGCTCTATCTTCGGGAAGGAAAAAGTTTCACACGAGTCAAACAAAACTATGACAGATCACAGTTCCATATTCCTTCTTATCTATACAGAAACAAACATTATTAATAAATTGTGAAAGGATAAAAAAAGCATAGTAGAGTAATTTTGATGACTAAAATATTACCGATAACTTTGATTTTGAAGTAGGCGTTGTATCTTGGCTCGTGTGGGATTCAAACAATTTTTTTTGTTATGTTCTCTCTCCCGCAATTGGAGCAAGTGTATTTCATTCCATGCCTTTTTATTCCATATTTCTGGCTCTTTATTTCATCATCTTCTTTTCCTAGCTTGCTTTGAAGGCCTTCCAGGCTTGTTGTGAATATCGCACCATGGAACTATTGGATTCAAATTTGTCGAAGGCCATTACTTGTATGATTTTATTGGATTTAGCAAGTGTTCATATGCCATCAAAACATATCTTTTTTGTACCAATTTTCGACAGTCTTCAACGTTCTCGCTCCGATAGGATATGCATGATGCTGCGTGCACACATGGAATCCTGGTTAGATCCCACCGCCTACGATTACAACTTCGTGCACCCAAATCAACAGTCCATTTATCTCCTATCCACCCTTCAACTTCAAACTTGTGATGATCATACCATATCGAGATATAGTTGTGTGCATTTTTTTTGTTAGTTTCCAAAATTCTTTGTATCGAATGACAGATTTCTCCGTTAAATTTCAAGGTCACTTTGTCTCTTTGTATGTGAAGCCTCCTCATTAGTAACACTCTTATAGTCTCTAACATGGTAATTATTGGTTTATCTCTTGCTTTAAGAATCACCTTGTTAAAAGCTTCATAAAAGTTGTTTAACAACATATCACACTTAGGTCATGTATTAAAATGAGACTTTGCCCAATGTTTTGTATCTCTTTCCTTAACCCATTGATACGATTTTTTATTACTAGCTTTTAACTTTTCCATTCATTATAAAGTCAACTAGCCGTGTCGCGGATGCAACTTTCCATAAAATTTCTTTCAGTTGGAGCCCTATATGTTTCTGTTTGAAGTTATTGTACATATGACGCAAGCAAAATCTGTGTTCTACATTGAGTAAGAGCTCTTCAATGGCTTTCAATAAGTCTTTCTGTTTGGCTGAAATTATTGACCATGTAAAACTGTTTTTAATGTACAAGTCTTCTATAAGAAGATTAACAAATCATTTCCAAGCTTTTGTGTTCTCCTTCAAAACAACGGCATATGCAATAACATATAACATTAACATTACGCCACCCGTTGATGTCTTCAAATGAGTACCATCCAATCCTATAATCGGCCTACAACCACCCATGACACCTTTCTTCAAGCCACCCCAACATATGTACAATCTTTTAAATATACATGTTTGGGAGCCTACACCATGTTTACATTTGACTTTAATTGTGTGTGTCGGATTGGTTCTATAAATTTCTTCAAAGTAATCCCATAGCTTTGCATACTGCTCCAACTCCGTTCCAGTACTCAATATGGAGACATGTTTCTTGGCCCTATACATCTTCCATACACTAAGAGATGTTTTATTGTCTCTCTGCATTATTTCATGCATTGAATTAACGGGCCATTCAGGATTGCTCCTTATATTGTGTTCATATTTCTTGGCAAGATACTTAGAGTTGCAATGAAGAGAATTGACAACTCTGTAACAACTGTGATCTCCCTTAAAATGTTTTTTCATTTTTGGACATGAATGATGCAAACATAACCACCCACAATCGCATGTCACTTAAATCTTGTTGCTACAATTTTTAGTGAATTTGAGGGGTTTTTCTTGTTTAGTAGCATACATCCTCGCAGCAGTCCTAAAGTCATTCGGTGTATTAAAGCACAAGCCAACATCAAACAAAGTCGGAGTACTTACTTGCATCTCCATCATATACTTGAACCTCAAGAAACTTCCCCTTCTTAGTCTTGGAAGATGACTGACTAGCGCGCTCTTTACATGAACACCAACATTCATACGCATGGTTGATGTGATTCAGCTCTCTCACCAACCAACTCAATCCCATTCTCTATATTGCCATCTATATGCAAATCATCTTCCTCGAAATCACTGTCATTCAAATCATCATCACACCGGTAAAAGAGAGTTTTCATCAGTTGATTCCCCCCTCTTCAACGCTTTCTGAGTCACTAGAACCGTCTACATGCCCCTCTTCCACAAATATTTTGTCAACGGCCACGTTATTCCCAATCCATGCCTACGTAACGAGACATTTCTATAATAAACAATTGAAAAATCCTGTGAAATCTGGGTATTTGCAAAAATATAGTGGTAAAAAATCACACTGAATCACTCTAAAATATGAAAAAACAGTTACAAATCAACAAAAAAACAATTGTCTTCGTCGGGCAAAATCACAGAAATCACACTGAATCACACTGAATCAACAAAAATCACACTGAATCACACTGGGCATTATACCTGAGTGAAATGGGCGGGAGCAGCTGTCTTCGTCGGGCAAAAGCAGTTGCAAATCAACAAAAAACAGTTGCAAATTTCCTTTACCTAGTCTGTATTACAATTAAAAAGGGAAACAACATTAAGCACAGTTCAGTGGAACAACATTAAGCACAGTTCAGTGGAAACAACATTGCACGAGCATGTTACTGTTAAAAAGGCATGGAATGAGCCAGATCTGGATGCAACGTGGTAATTACAACAGCGTTGATGGCGTCTGTGGCAGTGACCACAACGACAGAGGGGCAAAGGGGCGGAGCTGCTGTCTTTGTCGGGCAAAAGCCTCACCGGACTGGAATGAAGCCAAAGCCTGGAAAGAAGCCGAAGCCTCACCGGATTGGAAGAATAAATCATATGCTGCGCTGGAAGCTGACAGCAAGAAATAGGGAAGAAGAAATCGGGAGGCAGCCGCTGGAAAACAAAACCAGAAGAAAGTCGGGCTGGAGGGTTGGAAAACCTAAATAATTTTAAGGACAAATTACCCTTGGGTTAACAGGCCTGGGTGCAAAGTGCAAAGAAATAAGATTCGGGGGTGCAAAGTGCAATATTTAAACTTTTGGGGTGCAAAATGCCAAAAATTGTATTTTGGGGGGTGCAAAGTGCCAAAAAGCCTACGAGTAATTAAAATGACTATAAAAAATTTGAATCAATATTTCAATTTTTATTTTGTAAAAAATGTATATTTTAGCTAAAAAATCATTTTCACACCTTCCATTGGGAATGACACACTCACACACGTATCTATAATTTTTCCCTTTTGAATGTATTTTCCATTTGATACCGTTGTAGGTTTTGCAACTGTTAGAAAAGCCCATGTAGGGGCCCGTATTTGGCCCATATTTGTTCTCCTTCTCCTCTTTAGTCCCACACCTTGTATAGGTTTTTCTCCTCTCTTTCTCCTTCCTATATATTTGTACTCTCTCTTTGTATTTAGACAAACAGTACATACAAGATTTGAGCTCTCTCTACATGGTATCAGAGGGAGGTTCCGGTACCGGCGATTTCCCTTTTTTTAACCGCCCACAGACACAGACCGCCTCCCTCTCCTGTCCGCAACTTGTTCTGCGGACTCTCCTCTACCCGCTTTCTATCCGCGGGTAGTCCGTCGTTCTCCTCCTCCTGCCTCTCTCCCTGCGTTCTCTCTCTTCTAACCGCGCTAGTTCCCGTTCTCTCCTGGCCTCCTCCCTCCCTCTGGCTCTCTTTTTATAGCTCTCCACCCTTTGCCAAGTGGGCCCCGCCTTCTTTCGCTAGTTGCTCGGTCTTGCCGCGCTAGCCGTTGCCTGGTCTTGCCGCTCGAGTTCTCCTACTCGCGGCCTATTCTTCTCGCGGCTTCTCCTAACCGCTGCCATCTCTTTGCCGCTTGAGTTCTCCTCTCGCGGCCTCTCCTTCTTGCTGGTTCTCCTTGCCGCTCGAGTGCCTTCTCCCTTTGTCTTCCCGCGCGGTATCTCCTTCACCCGCTGCGTCCTCTCTCTATTTCTGTTCGAGCCGACCTCTCTTGTCGTTCCTTCTCTGGCCGCTAGTGTGCTCACTGTGACCGTGCGGTTTGTTTCTCCGCACTCTGTTCGGGACCTCCCTTTCTCTCTCTTGCTCACCGCTGCTCTTGTTGCTTTGACTACCCACTGCGGCCTCTCGTGTAACCGCGCGGGCTTGTCGTGCAAGTGTGCTCTCCCGCGACGACCACTTCAACCCGCGGCTACCTCTTCAACGCGTGGCGACGTCGTCAACCCGCGACGAACTCTTCAACCCGCGACAACCTCGTCAACTCGCAACGCCCTTTCTTGCTCGTTGCGGCCTCTCCTGTCTCTATTAGCTCCTCCGTTGACTCCACCGGTCAGGCGGCTAACCCCTCTGCAGACCGCCCCGGCTCCTCCTCCCGACCTCCGCGATGAGCTGCGGATCACCACCATTTCACTGTCTGGAAAGAAGAATTTCATTCCATGGGTGCACTCTGTTCGCCGAGTTCTTCAGACGAAGGGCCTTGTGCTTCATCTCACTTAGGACCTCCTTCTCCTCCTACCGACGACTGGCTGCGAAACGACGGCCGCGTTCAGACGTGGCTCCTCAATCCCCTGAGGGTGAGCCCTACTAGATGGTCATGTATCATGAGATGGCCAACGCTATGTGGGATGAGCTCCACTCCTTATACTCGGGCAATGACAGTCTTCAACACCTCTATGACATTATTACCGATCTTCAGGCTCTCGACGCTGGCGGGACTGCGGACATGGCCTCGTTTGTTGCTCGTGCTAAGACTCTTGCGGAGGCCTGGATCCAGCATCAGCCATCTACCACTGATCTTGCTGCTCAGCGAGCACAGAAGGAGGCCGTCTGCATTGCTATGATGATGGCTCGTGTCCCGCCACACCTTCAGAGTATCCAGGCTTAGGTTCTGGCTTCGGCCACTACTCATTCCTTATCTGATGTTTGCTCTATGCTCCTTCGAGTGTCACCGCCCCCGGATACTCCTGCACCCTCCTCTCCAGGCCTTCCCAGCAGACCTTCCCCCTTACTTCCCCATCGTCTTCTGCTCGTGGTGACGTTCGAGCTCCTGCGGAAGGGGGCGTGGTGGTAGAGGCCGCCCAAATTGTTCCTATTGCGGCCAGACGCCACTCTGAGCAGTTTGCTACAAGAAACATGACTACCCTTCTCGTCCGACTATTGCTGTTGCAGCTGATGGCTCTTCTACCACACGTGCCGACTTTGAGGCCGTTCGCCTCCAGCTACAGCAACTCCATGGGCTGCTCAGCCCTCCATCTGCTTCCGTTGCCTCCACCTCCACTGCAGGTATTGCATGTTTTTCCTCCAGTCCGCGCTGGATCTTGTACTCAGGTGCCACTCATCACATCACCTCGCTGCGGCCGCCCAAGTACTCAGATGCTCCTCATCCGAAGTGTATCACCGTGACTAGTGGGGCGATTGTCCGGTCTCCGCTGCGCTGACCTCTCCCTCAACCCCTTCATCTGTCTTCGCCCGCTCTTTATGTTCCGGCTCCCCGTTTAATTTACTTTTTGTTTGTCGTCTTACTAATGATATGGATTGCTCTGTCACATTCACCTCTTCTGTTTTTTTTGATACAGGATCGAAAATTTAGTAGGGGTCGACAACAAAAGGGCTCTACCTCCTCGATGCCTCTCCCTGTCCTCTCCTCCCCCTTTGATTAGCATCGCCGTCTTGGGCCCCTCCCGTAGGTCCAAATTTTTTTTTTTTTTTTTTTTTTTTTAAACCCCGCGTTCTTTCTTTCCGGCACATTTACTCCCCCCCCCCGGAACTGCACTCCGATGTTTGGGGTCTTTTCAAAATAATAGTAACTGGTTAGAGATTTTTCACCTTTATTATGATTACTCTCACACGACGTTTTTTTTCCCCCCCCCTTAAAACTAGAAAAAACCCCCCTTTTTTTTTTTTTCGCTTCGGGAAAAAAAAAATTTGCGGGGCCCGCCCACTTTCCACCCCTTTGCCCCCCCTACTGGTTTC